>OZ005738.1:7366154-8571154 GCA_963930755.1 Eudasyphora cyanicolor | reverse complement strand
GATGATTCGGTGTAAATTAAAAATCTAAGGGGTAAAATTTTTTTTTAAAAACATTTGAAATTGTTTTAAAACATAATTCCATAAAAAATGGCCCGTTATTATCTCTTGCAAACGACGTAAACTTTGTAAAAATCACTTCATATTTTAACAAATTTCTAAAATTACCAGAGAAATATTGAGTCCACAAAATCCAATTACTATTTTAGATTTGCATATTCTGTGTAAATGTGAAAAAAACCAAAGGGGGGCTTTTTGAAATAAAAGAACTTAAAAAAAATATAAATTAAAAAAAATCCACAAAAATTGTCCGTTGTGATTTCTTTCAAACGACGTAAACTTTGTAAAAACCAGTTCAAGATCAATTAAAAATTTCGAAAAAACCAAAAATGTAGTTTTTCACTATTAATTTTTAAATTTAAAATCTTCATAAAATTTTTAAAAAAAAAAAATTCAACAAATAAATGATAACGATATCTTATTTTGCCATTTAGAAAACTTTTGATAATCTTTTTACTCAAAAATAAAATTCATAGGTTAATATTGAAAATTCAGACCCTGAATGACATTGATTTGGATTCAATAACACTATGAAACAAATTAACACTTTTAGAAAAATACATGGACTTGACTGTATAGGTTCGTTTCTTCTACCAAAGGGTAGTACAACCCTATACTCGGTTTGGCGAAATTACTGACCATTTTTTTTATGTGTCTAAAAATTTTCTGAAAATCAGTGGGCTTCTCGAAAAAGGTGTCATCTGCTTTTGTCCAACAACTAATTCAGACTTTTTGATACCGCTTAACTATATTTGGCAATAATGTAGCTAAGAATATGCTGAACAAAGTTCGTTAACATTTTATGCGAAAAAAATGTTACCCGCACTTTTTTTGAAAAGTGAAGAAAAAAATATTTTTTTTCATTTTTTTCAGCTTAACATACAGGGACTGTTAATTTTTCACTAACAATGTTAGTCATACGACCTAGCGGTCGAAGCAATAACGATACCAGTAAAGTGCGTTTTTTACTAAAATTTGACCCTTTATACTACCATTTGGTAGTAGAATCGAACCTATACTACTGTCAAGTCCGTGCATTTTTTTACTGTTGCAAAGTGTAATTAGATAAGGACTTATCATACTATCCATTGTTTTCAGGAAGCTCAGTTAACGCTAACAACCATTACAGATGTCAATTTCCACACAAACCGACAGCAATAACTATCGTTTAGCACTAACATAGCCTTAAATGAGCTTCGTGAAAACGTGGGTTCTCAATTTAACTGGCAGAGAAACATGCACCATTTTAACCGAGCTCTGTAAATGACTTAACAGAGTTCTTTAAGAGAGAAAAGTAAAAAAAAACAATTTTAACAGAGCTCCGTAAATGAGTTAGCAGAGTTATTTAAGGGAATAAAAATAAAGAGTTCAAAGGATTACATGGGAAATTGAAACGTTTTATATCTTCATCATGCCCGAGAAAGAAAATTAGAAGACTCGATCCAACTATTGGTTCTATTTCTAAAAACGAGCAAATATCTAATGTCACATACATATATCGTGATTATATGAGAAACATTCATTGAAATTAATCATTCGCTCTTTGTTACCCATGAAACTACTGTGCAGCTATAAGGGATCACCACACGAAGTAGCCAATTTCCTGGATTATACACACGCCAAAGACCAATGGTGTTGCTATGTTAAGCCGACCGCCAGAGAGACAAGATAACACATCAAACATCACCAGCAGCAGCTACCACAGATTCCGCCAAACATCCTTTGACCATTCTTGAGAACAGCACCAACTACTACCAACCGAACAAGTATCCGAACATGCTTAAAATTAATACAAAAGGTTACTTGTACGACCATTTATTGCCGCTATAACTGCCGTTACAAGACCGAGAGTCAGTTATCTACTTCCAAGCCACTCTTCCTTTAATGTGTGTAAAAGTCCACAACCGCTGAAATTAGCTTAATGAGTAGGGTTGAAGTTTTGAAGCTCAACGATTTAATGCGGACGATTCATGCCGCCTCAACGACTACTGATGAACGATGTTACATCCCAGTCAATTGTTATTGTTGCCTTTATGCAATGCACATTGTTGTTGTATGATGGAGTTTACGATGCTGCTGCTGCCACACTATAAAGAACTTAACGTCTGTTGCATTAAATTTTATGGCCGCCACAATTGTCGGGATTGGTTGGAGGAGGGAATTAAGGTCAGGACAGTCTCCTCTCAATTGAAATCATAATTAAAATGTTGAAAGATATACATATGATATGTATTTTTAACTAATATATCTGTGGCATTCTGACAAAACAACCGATCTCAAAATAGCAAATTTTTTAGGCAAACAATGAAAAATAGATCATTAAGCCAAGTGTAGAATAGCTGCGTTGTAGAGAATTTTCGTACCTTTATTTCCCAATTTAAATGATTTTTATAGATATCGTAACTGTTGGGAAAATTGCCAAAAAATGTAAGATGTTTTTTTCTTAAAGATAATTTTGTTTTGAGATTGGTTGTTTTGTCAAAATGCCACAGATATGTATCTTGTCTGAAAGATATAGGAACAAAAAATATCGATGATATACTACATATGTAAATCATTTAATATCTTTTGACAAGACAAATTTCCCTCGTTTTTGAATTTCCCTCTTTTGAGGGCTTTAGCTTACCCACCTCTCTCTTTGGCAGCATTATTAACATAAACAAGACTTTTAATATAAACTCCAACCATTTATGATGTTTTGGTTGCCTTGATTTCAACAAAACTCTGAGAGACATCCTTGCTCAGACAACAGTATCAGCATCACCAGCAACAGCAACAGCAACTCCGTCAGCCAGACGGTTAATGTACCGGCATTCCATCATTCTATCCCTTTCCATCATAACCTTTAGATCAAAATGATCTGGAAATCGTGTAATTTAACAGAAAATTGAGGGCAATTATAAAATGTTCATGTCTGTAAGCCCGTGTGTGTGTGTGTCTCTGTGCTTTCCTTTCCCTCACTAACTCATTCGCGCGCTCTCCCCCTCAATGAGACTTGTTGTGTTACATTAACAGAATACCATTTTCATTTGAAGAGGAGGGAAAATATGTTCATGTACATAACTGACATGCATGACAGCTATACGACGTACAAGTGTACATACATACATATGTTCATATGTCTGCCTGTCTCCCCAGAACTGTTGTGTGAGTGTGTATTTGAGAAGTGCGTGCCTTTATAAGCATACATAATATGTTTGTGAGAGTGTGTGTCTGTGTGTATGATATTTGAATGTGGCAAACATCGCGGCTTTCGTTTCGTTTCGTTTTTTTGTTGTTGCTTTCTCTCCAATTGCCACCAAGTGTTTGTGGTATGAGTTACATTTGACTGACTGGAGAAATTTACCGGATGATTGTTCTCCCCATTTCTTTTTTGCTACTGTTACTGTTGTTGTGGCTGATGCTGTCTTTCTTGTTGTTGGCAGTTAGCGTTGCCAAATAAGCAACACAGTCGCCGTCCTCATCATCAGCCTCATTATTGTCTTCATCATCATCATTGTTGTAGAGAGGATAGACCTACAATTTTCTGATTGTCCTTTGCCAGAATTTGTTAATAAAAATCTCATTCGTTTACCTTTTTGGTTTTTGTGACTACGTACTAACTTCATTAACAATTCGGCCTTTATTCTCCGCAACCATTTTGGACGTTAGCGTTCGTTTTGAGGAACTCAAACGTGGTTTCTCACCAGTTATACCAGTTATGATGATGATTGCCCTCGTTTTTTTCCCACATTTAACGCTTTAATGAGATTGAACCAATTATGAGGAATTTTTAATTACAATGATAATTTTTTGGATTAACTTGTTGTTTGTTATTCACTGTTGGTTGCAGTTGTTGTTGGGTTTCATAAATACCTATGTTATTAGAAACATTGTTATGATATTTTTTAACCATTTCTGTGAGGGAGAGAAGGAAATTTGCCATAACTGAAAGCTACATTTTACTTTAGTTGTTTGAAAACATTGTTTTGGGGGTTTAATATTAACTGGCAGAAGGAAGTTTAAGTTTAAATACGTAAAACTTCTAAGGAAAGTGAGCCTCAGGCATTTTTAACGGTTCTGTGGAAAATTACTTATAAGGACTTTTTGTATATTTATATATTCTATAGGGAATAACCCTAAAAAGCTCCATTATTCAAGAGAAAATTTAAGCTTTCCACCACGATAGATTCTTAAGAAAATCACAATTAAAGCTCACCCGCAATTCTATGGGAAATGAGCTTAAAAATTCATAATATCTTTAACAGAAAATTAATTTTTAAGCTCCCCATCTGTTTCATAGAAATGAGCTTTTAAGCTCGTCATCTAGTCTACAGAAAGCTCATCATATCTATTCTATCGAAATTAGGTTTTAAACTCGTCGTCATCCATCTATAGGTAATGAGTATTTAGCTCATCATCTATTCCGTAGATAAACAGCCCTTACGAGGCGCTCATAATCTATTCAATTAGGGGGTTCATCATCTATTATATAGAGAATGAGCCCTTCGTCAATTTTATACAGAATTGTCCTTAGGGGCCATCATCATCTATCTACAGGCCTTCCCAACAGGGGAGCCGTGGCTCTCCAAGGGGCCGTAAACATAGTGAAAATTCATTTTTTATAGAAAATTTCAGCAAAATTTAATAGAAATCGAATTTTTATAGAAAAATTTGTCAAATTTGGTATTTTAAAAAATTGTCAATATTGAATGTTTCTAAAGAAAATTCGTTGAAAATTGGAGTTTTTCTATAAAATTTCTTTAACTTTGAATTTTTCTGATTTTTATACAAAATTTCAGAAAAATTTTATAGAAATCGAATTTTTATAGAAAACTTTGTCAAATTTGGTATTTTTAAAAAAATTGTCAATACTGAATTTTTCTAAAGAAAATTTGTTGAAAATTGCAGTTTTTCTATAAAATTTCTTTAACGTTGAATTTTTCTGAAAAATATCAAAATTGATTTTTTTTTAAATTTTGTCGGAAATACTTTTTGACTAAAAATTTCGTTGTCTCAGAAAATGATGTCAAAATTTAATGTTTTTAGAAAATTTCATTGAATCTGAATTCTATAGATAATGATAAAACTTTGTTCTTGAGCCCTTATGGGGCCTCATCATCTATTCTATAGATAATGAGCCATTAGGGGGGCTCATCATCTATTCTATAGATAATGAGCCCTTAGGGGGACTCATCATTTATTCTATAGTTAATGAGCTCTTATGGGGATCATCATCTGTTCTATAGATAATGAGCCCTTAACGGGCCTCATCATCTATTCTATAGACAATGAGCCCTTAGGGGGGGCTCATCATCTATTCTATAGACAATGAGCCCTTAGGGGGGCTCATCATCAATTATACATACAATGAGCCCTTAGGGGGGCTCATCATCTGTTCTACAGAAAATGAGCTCATCATCTGTTCTACAGAAAATGAGCTCATCATCTATTCTACAGATAATGAGCCCTTAGGGGGACTCTTTACCTATTCTGTTGAAAATTAGACCTATAGCTCTATGTAGTTACCCTACAGAGTAAGAGAGCCAAAATACAAAACATAATTCCAACAGCATTAACAATTATCATCGGTTTTGTGGTTAACTTTACCATTCCCAAAATTAGTTTTTGCGCTCTCAAAAAAAAAAGTGTAAACTAATTCCCTCTTTATTGTTCAAATAGTCACATCTGAAGAGTTTTAATTTGACCATAACCGAAAAAAGCTCCTACGCTATGAAAATTGCAAACATTTCAATTAAGCCGCCCATTTCGGCATTCGGCTGTAAAGTCTCTTTGGGGAAATGGTGAATGTTTTCAAATGGCAAACACGTTGTTGCATGCACTTCAATTCATTTCCATGACAACTATTTTGGTGGATGAAGATGAGGACTTTGCTAGCGTGGCACTATTGTTGCTGGCTGCGCTGCATACAACCGTCCATCCATCCTTCCACTCCGTCCATTTGAAATTTTTACGATTTCCCTGAAATGCAACTACGGGGGAGAGTTTTTATTCTCTCGTTAACTCGATTCTGATGGACGGAATAGCTCTCGTCTGTCTGTCCCACAGTCTGTCCGCTGGTGTTGAAAGTGAACAATGGGGCAAAGTGAAATGTAGCTAATAAAAAAATGTTTACGACTAGTTTTTGGTCAGCTTGCTGGCTGACATACATGGCCATAAAAGCCAAGGCTATTTTAGTGTTTTTTTCGCAGTATGCAACAGAACAAAGCAGTTGATGGGCAGTTGATGGGCTCCAGCAACAGCTTAAATATTACACTGTCCAAATGAGTAAAGTAGTGAAACAATGGCGTAATAATTGGACTTAACTGTTTACATTGATGAGCTGGACATGTGAGGGAAAAGGCTTTTTGTTTCGGAGGTTTGGCAAATGACTTTATAGCGGATGGAAAGGGGAGTGGGCAGAACTAACATTAGAACACTAAAAATAATAATAACAGCAACAACATCATCATCGATATCATCTTTAGCAAATGTTGTTCGTTTTCAGTCAATATAATAAAGCCGTCCTAAATGCTTTTAAGTATGTGACTTCAATTAAATTGAGTAGCATTTTGTCGTTTTAGTAGTTTTGGCATGAGAGCAATATCAGAAGGACTCTTATACGTTTGTTATACCAGTACTCGTACATCAAATAACTGTAATTGTCTTTAATACATGAGTTGCTAAATTTATGTCGGGGAAAATGTTGTCAGAGGCGACTAATTCAAATTGATTAGCAAGTTAATATACAAGTTACTAGTATTTATTGGCGAAAAAATACTTGTGCGCTTCCTAATAATACTAATTTCCTATCAAAAAATCTGAATTTTTTTCTTAATTGGCTGTTGACTTACAGCGTTTTCTTTGACTTATTTTCTATTTATTAATACACTCTTTAGATAAAACATAGGAAGAAAAGGCATGACTGTTACAATTAAATATAAGGGATATTTTTAAAAGGACTACAAAATATAAAGACTATATCATTGGTTTAGACGGAAAAAATGGTAAGTCCATTTGGACGAAATTTGAACTTTTCAACTTAGGACGATAAAATACGTCTGTTATAAAATAAAAATGTATAGATATTTAATTTATTATTTTCTGTTGAGAGTAATGTGTAAAAGTGCCAAGTCCTTAAATTACCAAAGAACAACATTTAATCTCTTAATTTTTTAATAGGGACTTTAAATTGGCTATATTCGTAGAGAGTGATGTGCAAAAGTGCTAAATCCATAAATTTCGATCGAAGATTTTATCTCCTCTGTAATTTTTTAGAACTTAGAACTTTTGCACTTATATTTAATTCGTGTTCAATGACCGTTAATATATGGAATTGACCTTTAATCGGGGGTCATTGACCTCGATTAAAAGTCAATGGCCCGAATTAAAGGTCAATGAGCTGGATTAAAAGTCAGTGGCTCTAGATTAAATCATTGACCCAGATTGAAGTTCATTGACCCCCATTAAAAGTCATTGACCCCGGAGTAAAGGTCATTGACAACGGATTAAAGGTCATTGACCCCCATTAAAAGTCATTGACCCCGGATTAAAGATCATTGACATCGTATTATAGGCCATTGACCGCTGGTTTAAAGGTCAATGAGGTGGGGTTAAAGGTCACTGCCCCTGATTAAAGGTCTTTCACCAAGATTAAAGTTCATTGACCCCGAATTAAAGGACTTTGACCCCGATTAAAGGTCATTAACCACAGATTAAGGGCCAATGATCCCGATTAAAGGTCAATGAAAACGGATTAATGGCTATTAACTCCGGATTAAAGGCCATTGGCTCAGGATTAAAGGTCTTTGACTTCGAATTAAGGGTCACTGACCTCGGATTAAAGGTCATTGATCCCGATTAAAGGTCTTTAAAGGATTTAATGCCATTGACAAGGATTTAAGATCATTGGCACCTGATTAGTGGTCAATGAGGTGGGTTAAAGGTCACTAACCCCGATTAAAGGTCTTTAACCCTAGATTAAGTGCCAATAACCCCGATTAAAGGTCAGTAACCCCAGATTAAAGGTCATTGATTCCGGACTAAAGGTCAATAACCCCGGATTTAAGGTCATTGACTCCGGATTAAAGATCAATGAACCCGGATTTAAGGTCATGGCCCTCGGATTAATGACCCCGTCAAAAGTCATTGATCCCGGATTAAAGATAAATTCCCCTGATTTACGGTCATTGACTCCGATTAAAGGCCACTACCCACCCCTATTAAAGGTCTCTGACTCCGGATTAAAGATGTTGACTCCGGATTAAAGGTCAATGAACCCCGATAAATGGTCATGGACCTCCGATTTAGGGTCAATGAGCTCTATTAAATTCCATTGACAGCGGATTAAAGGTTAATGACCCCCATCAAAAGTCATTGATCCCGGATTAAATATAAATTCCCCGGATTAAAGGTCATTGACTCCGATTAAAGCTGACCCCGGATTAAAGGTCAATGACCCTATTAAAGGCTAATGAACCCGAATTAATGGTCATGGACATCGGATTTAGTGTCAATGACCCCTATTAAATTTCATTGACCCCGGATTAAAGGTTAATGACCCCGTCAAAGGTCATTGATCTCGGATTAAAGATAAATCCCGGATTAAAGGCCATTGACCCCATATTAAAGGTCACTGACTAGATTAAAGGTCATTGACTAGATTAAAGGTCATTGACCGCGGTTTATAGGTCAATGAGGTGGGGTTAAAGGTCACTGACCCCAGATTAAAGTCTTTGACCTCGATTAAAGGTCATTGACTCCCAGGTTAAAGGTCACTGAACCAGATTAAAGGTCATTGATCCCGGTTTAAAGGTCAATGAGGTGGGGGTTAAAGGTAACTGACCCCAGATTAAATGTCTTTGACCCCGATAACGGTCATTGACTCCGAAATAAAAGGTCTTTGACCCCGTGGTAATGGCCAATGATCCCGATTAAATTCCATTGATCCGGATTAAAGGTCATTGACCGGATTAAAGGTCATTGACCGGATTAAAGGTCATTGACCGTGGATTAGAGGTCACTACCCCGGACTAAAGGTTATAACCCCGGATTCAAGGTCAATGAGGTGGGTTTAAAGGTCACTGACCCCAGATTAAGGGCCAATAATGGTCACTGACTCCGGATTAAAGGTCAATGATCCCGATTACAAGTCATTGACCCCAGATTTATGGTCAATAATCCCAGACTAAAGGTCAGTGACCCCGGATTTAGGGTCAATGATCCCGATTGAAGTTCAATGTCCCAGATTAAAGGTTATTGCACCCAATTAAAGGTCATTTACTCAGGATTCAGGGTCAGGAACCCCGGATTAAGGGCAAATGACCCTGGATTAAAGGTCATAGTGTATTATATATTGCCTATTGTCTGTGGTCTATTACCTTTTGCCTGTTGTCTATTGCCGGATTAAAGGTCAATAACCCCTATTATAAGTCATTGGGCCCGATTAAAGGTCAATGACCCTTTCATATTTTGTATCAATCTTACAACGACTATAAGCTGACAAGGATTGGGGAAAATATGACATCCCCTTCTTGAATCCCCCCGAACCTTCCAGTAACAAATTCCATATTTTATTTCTCTGATTGTGAGGGTATATGTATTTCAGTCTGTTTATTTACTTACTGTTCTTACTTGTCAAAACTCTTTTATTTCGTATACGATCTACAACTCTTTCGTATACGATCTACAACTTCGACATCAACTCTCAATTCCATATTTTTGTAGACGAGACATATTTTTTACTTCATTTTATAGCTTAACTGACAATTCCCAAATTTTCAGAGAAATTTCTAAGTCTAGTTTAGCTTTATCCGCAAAAATCCTCAGAGAATAATCTTATCTTGTCTCCACGTGTAAGCATACATAATATAGCCAAGTACAACATAGTATGCACGTTAGTGGTTGCATACATCCATACAGAACAGAGATAAATAAATGACTGTGTGTGTGCTGGTGTAATTCCCTTTACCTATGTGTGTTTGTTCTGGAATTGCTGTTGCGTATGTTTGTTTCTTCGTCCCATAACTGTGGTCTTACGTCTCCTCGTTTATGCGAGAGTAGAGTAGTGAGTAAGTACGAGAGTGCTAGAGTATGTGTGCTCTCTCTGTGTGAGTTGTCTTGTGGTATTGTGGGAATTAAGTGTGAATTAAGTTCAAATCGACAGTTTTAGTTTAGATGTGTTATCGTCTTTATTTTTGCACCTTCCCCCTTCTTTTTCACTCCATAGGCTAGAGGTAATATTGTTTTTTGTTGTTTTGTAACAACACTCGTTCTTTATAGTTTGCAACTGCTGTTGTTTTTTTTTACCTGTCTGCTTGGGGAAATCCCCTTCGACCATGTATTTTTGTGGCTCTTGTGGTGATTTGTTTTCTTTTTTTTGCAGTCGGAGAAGAAGATTTGTTTTCCGTATTTAGCTTAGTCTGGTCCTAGTGGGACAATTTTTCCTCCCCTGCTCTACCCAACCAACAAAAAGCTCTAGACCTTAAGTGTCCAATTGACAATATGATGAAGTTCCTTCTCTTAGAGTTGTGTGCGAACGAGTATGTTTGTTTATTACAACTTTTCCATTTGTAATTGTGGGTAAATAATCGTATGTTTCTTGTCGTTGTCGTTATTCCGTTTTAAAACTTTTATCACTTCGGTGAAAAGGTGCAAGAAGTGCTGTGATGGACCATGTTGTAAGGCTATGGAGAAAAATTCCCAAGCTTATTCGTAGTGGATGTAACGTCGAGTTGTTGATGTTGCAATGTTTGCTTAACGGATTAAATCCCACAAAACGTAAAAGATTGCCACTCTATAAATAAATAAATTGTACAAGAGTTAGAAGTGTTATTTTTGTAATACTCGTGCAGACATATGGGAAATTGCATAGAAAATTATAGCGGGCTATTCAAAACGGAGAAGCTTTCTATAAAGAGCCTCGTAAAGAAGTTTGCCTACTGAACACATACATAATATTAATTGTTATGATTAGGAATTCCTAGTGCGCGTGCATAATATAAATTTTTATTATCAGGAGCTACTAGTGCGTATGAATAATACTATCTACAGATCGTATACTTAATGTTTATTTTATTTTACAAGTCAAACTAGTTTTTTGAAAAATATTGTTTTACCATTTTGTGTGGGAGGTACGTATGATTAATATTATATTCAGAATATATATGTACGTAACTGTGGTAGATGCATTCCACGGAATTCGGTATTAAAAATTAATAGTATTCCCCAAATGTACCGAATACGATTTTACAACTAATGATAATTGTTTTCTGGGGACCATAGTTCATCAAAACTACAGATCTTGTGAGATTCGTAAAATGCATCCTCAGAGCGTATAAGTAATATTATTTTTTTGTTGAGAGGACAGGGTGCGTTTGACTAATATTATCTACTGAACGTAGGCATAACTGTGGTAGATACATTTCCAAGAATTACTCATTGAATTTAATAATATTCCGTATATACTATGAAGATGCTTTTAAAATTAATGATAATTTTTTTCTGACGATCATAATTATAGATTAGATTCGTAACATTATTTTGTTTTTTTTTTTTTAGATATTCAGTAGCTTCAAATCCTTCCTTAGTTTTATACAGGGTGGCTGATATGTATTGCAACCAACTTCAGGTTGCTATCATTTCTAAACCGCTAGTCTGATAGCTGACAGATTTATTTCAGTGACAGTTCATTTTATTGTTTACAAGCTTACAAAAGCATTTTGATCTATTGCATTTAGAAAAAAGTTATTCGGAATTCAAGCGTGATAGTGTGATTGCTTTATATTTGGGTGGAAAAACACAAGTGGCTATCGTTATAGCCCTCCAGCATTTAAATGTGAATAAATCTTTTGTTTCTCGTACCATTGCTCGTTACCGTGATACTGGCAGTGTTGTATCGCGTCCAAAAAGTGGACGAAAAAAAAACGGTAACAACACCAGAAATGATCCGAAAAGTGAAGGCCTGATTTGATCGAAATCCACGCCGCAGTGGTAGAAAAATTGCTCGTGAGCTGAACATATCGCGAGAACGGATACAACATATATTAAAAAATGAGCTTGGACTAAAGCCATTGAAGTTCCAAAAAGTGCAAGAGCTCACCGATGCCCAAAAAAAGTTAGACTGGAAAGAGCCAAGGAGTTGCTTCGCTTGCACAAAAGTGGCCAGTTACCGAATTTGGTTTTCTCCGATGAGAAGCCATTTCAAATTGAGCAGTTTATGAACAAACAAAATGATCGGGTTTACTTGCCAAAAAGGTCAGCTGAAAATTTACACCTTCGATTGGCCACCAGAACTGAAGCGCCGCCGATGGTAATGGTGTGGGCCGCCGTAACGGTCGCTCCCCGCTCGTATTCATCGACCATGGGGTCAAAATAAATGCCGAATATTATCGGGAAAATGTCCTAAAGACAGTATTGAAGCCCTGGGCAGACAAACATTTCGGCCGCAGACCATGGACATTCCAACAGGACTCAGCACGCGTCAACCAAGAATGGCTTAAAAAGGAGGTTCCTCGCTTCATTTCTACCGCACAATGGCCACCAAGATCTCCGGATCTCAATCCGTTGGACTTTTGCGCCTGAGGCATTTTAGAGAGTAAGGTTCGCACTAAAAAATACCAAAGTATCGATCATCTCAAGACGGCGCTTCGCCGGGAATGGGCCAAAATACCGCAGAGCCACTTTCGTGCAGCGTGTGATGGCTTTGTCGGCCGTTTGAAGGCCATAATTCGTGCCAAAGGTGGCCAATTCGAAAAAATCTAAACTGTTTCTAAAATTTTATGTTATTTCCGACATTTTTTGCTTTTGAACAATAAAATTTAAAAAAAAAAAATTAAAAAATATATCGCTTTACTTTGTTGCATTACATATCAGCCACCCTGTATAGTCTGTAATCACTTATATGTTTATTTGTCAGAATTTAGTAGCATATTTAACCATATATGGCCATAAGTCTATGTTATAATTTGAATAATAATAAGTAAGTAAAATAAAAAGTTTCTTAAAATATGCCTTCGCTCCATCTAATATAGATTCGAAATGATTGAATGAATTGAATTGGATGAATGAAGTTATACAAAAAATAATTACAAAAAATAAAAGTTATAATAAAAATTCCGTATTAAAAATTAATATTCCATATATGATCATACAACTAATGACAATTGTTTTCTGAGTACCAGAGCTCATCATAGATAGTGTGAATTATACCCACAGCGTATAAGTAATATTAATTATTTAATAGAAAGAACTGGCAGCGCATGACTAATATTATCTGTTTAACGTATACGTAACAGGGGTAGATGGAGCGAATGACTAATATTACCTGTTTAACGCATAAGGGGTAAATTCGTTCGCCGGCATTTCGCTTTAATAATAAATAATATTACATTTATCCTCCGACTATTAACTTACATCTAATTATGATAAAATCATTTAAAATATTTTTTTTTAATTTTTTAGATTTTTTCTCATTCGCACTATGGGTGTGAAAATGCATGCAGTATTTTTAACCAGGTAATTCAATTTTGAATATGTATATATTTATACAAACAATATTCTATATGATAAAACAATTTTCTAAATTAAATTGCAAACAATTAAGAAAACCTCATTGGAGTAAACCGACTGAAGTGTAAACTCAACTATAGAAAAATATAATATTGCATTTTTGTATGGCAGATACCAAGGGGGAAATTTGATGATTTAAAGAATAGATATTGCCTAAATCGAAAAAGAAAATGAGATTTAATTGGGAACATTTTTACAGAAGTTATGATTTTCGTATTGGCTAGAGGTAGGTGTCAGAATGGGCATTATTTATTTATTATTATGAAATGTTTATATATGATTAACATATGATAAACTTAGTCTATTTACAAAGTCTCTCCAAGTATCTCGATTAATTGCTAAATATCTTAATTCATCAATAGTAATATCAATTGTTTTCGTGAAATGTTCAGGGTACGTATTAGTAATATAAATTATTGAAAGTATACGTAATATTAGATATCCACATTAGTAGAACCATGGTACGTACGATTATTATAAATATATCAGGTTTTAATTGAATGCAGAGAAAATGTTCCTTTCAAGTTAAATAACACAGTACAACACGAGATTTTGAGAATTGGATGTTAAAGAAAATAAGAACTTCTGCATCATTCGTTTAGTCAAGTTGGCTCAATTAATAATTTAATGGCCATACGAATTTTTTTGCTCACGGTGGATGTTGTGCACTTTTTCTATATTTCTTTCTCGGTATACCGTACAAAATATCTCTTTTGTGTCTGAAGCAAAGTTGAAGATACTGAATAAGAGAAAAAATGCGCAACAATCCTACCCAAAAAAGTGCATCCAGTGCCTTAAAAATTGCAATAATATAAAAACATATATATATATATAAATAATATTAAATTTGATTTGAAGATTTGAAGTATAGATATTGCCTAAATCCGAAAAGAAAAACTGAAATTTGATTGGGACAATTTTTACAGAAGTAATGAATTGCCAGGTGAATGCACAAATTGACGAATCGGTCAACTGATAGACTTCTACGGAACCAATCGTTGCATATCGTAATATTAATTGTTTTCGTTAAAAGTTCAGGGTACGTATTAGTAATATAAATTATTTTTTAATATAATAATAAATATATTTTTTATTTTTACCTTTATCTAATAGTAATCCTCCTACTAAATCTTTTACGAGTATGTAGTCTCCCATATGTACATCTATGTACAGTGTTATTATCATTTTTAATTAAAATTTAATGAACTTCGAAGTGAATTCTAGCATTTCATCTCCACCACCATCTCGACTATCATCTCCAACTCCATTTCCAACGACAAAACAAAATTGCAGGTGCCAGAGTTCCCATAAAGCAAAGCGATTGCTACATTGAATGGAATTGCGATGTTGATGGGTGGCAGAACTGCATGGAGTTCTCTGCTTTCAATTCCTCTTTTTTATTGTCTAATCATTACATCCGCAGGTTATAACAAGGATGCTTAAAGGGATTTTAGAAAATGATGTTCCCAAGAGTTTTTTTCCTCCTCTTGTAAATAGAAGATGACTGTTTGTCAAATAGCAAATCATTGGTGTGTCATTATAAATGTTAAAATTGACAAAGCAATTAAAGGGGGGAAATACCTTTATATGTAACTCAATAAATATATTTAGTGATGTCAACATATTTCAAACATATTTCAAACATTTGTCAACATCCCTCATCATCTTTCAACTTGAAAATAATATGTCATTGTATGTCTTCTTCGAAATCCAAAATAATATGTCTTTGTCTTCTTTAATTCAACACAAAGTACGATATGTCATCTGTATTTCTCGCTTTCGGTATTGTCGTTTGATATTAAATATCCTTTTAGGCAACAATTAACAAATTAAAATGTTATAATTTTGCTCCATTTGTCAGGCGAATTACTTACTTATCAACGTTGTCATCCTTCGCTCTTGGCTCCGTGATATAATTGTTTAACATTAATTTAGCACTTTTGTAAATACCAACATGAGAAATTACAATAAAATAAACACCTTCACATACACACGAACTTTCTTACATTTACACACACATATGTAATTGTCTTTGGATGTATGCCCCTATATATTTGTTTGCAGTTTTACTGTGTCAAAACGAATCTTGTAAGTCTTTCACACGAAGTCATCCACATGTCGGTTTTAATCAAAAACTCTTTCTTTCTTAATTGTTTGCTTCTGTTGTGCAATGGGGATAATCGGGGGAGATGACGAGGCGAGAGGGAGCTAAAGCAAAGAAACTTTCTCATACAGTCTAGACGTTGAGATGGTAGTTTGGCTTATCTACGCCATGAGAGCGAATGAGTAATATTATTTATCAATAATATTTATTCATATTTATGCATATGAATATTATTATTCACAAGGCGTATACTTAATATTAATACAATCGTCTTGGGAGCGTATGAGTAACATTATGTATTTTCCTTATGCATATTTGGGTGAGTATTCACTGAATAGTACTCAGAGCGTATGATATGCTGAACTAGATTTCTCAGCCCATTTGTGCTACCACAGACGACCTGTGAGATCTTCCACTTTATGAGATTCGACCTGTGCGGTCTTACTCTATACTAGAGTCGACATCTTCCGATATACGAGAAACACTTTCGAGGTCTTCCTCCATAAGAGAGTCGACATATGAGGTCTTCCTCGTTACGAGACCCGACCTCCAGGGTTTTCCTCTAATACGAGAGTCGACTCCGAGGCCGTCCTCTATACGAGAGTCAACCTTCAACATCTTTCTCTATACGCGAGCATCTTCCTCGAACACTGAATATAAAGTAAACTCGGAGCGTATACGTTATATTAATTGTTTCCTTTTTCGCAGGGTATGGGTAAGATAAATAAAATTTTTAGTGTTTCAACCATTTTGTCAATATGACCTAATTTTTTGTATAATTTGTCCTATTTCTATTCTATCTATTTGTTGAGTTTATTGCAGGAATACTATCATCATCGGAGCGTATGAGTAATCTTACTCATTTGCCTTAGATGTATTAGGGTGCGTATCATTCATACTATTCACTGAATGGTATTCAGAGCGTATACGTTCTGCTTATTATTTTACTTTGCAGTACATAATGCGTATGAGTCGGTATGACTTGCTCACATAGATTACTCAGCCCATTTGTATAAATGGAGTGTATGAGTAATATAATTCATTTGCCTTAGATGTATTGGGGTGCGTATGATTCATAGTATTCACCGAATAGTACTCAGAGCGTATACGTAATGATAATTATTTTCTTTTGCAGTACACAATGCGTATGAATCTGTATGACATATTCACTTAGACAACTCAGCCCATATGTATTACCACAGGCGATCTCCGAGGTATTCCTCTATATGAGATTCGACCTGTGAGGTCCTCCTCTATAATGAGGTCTTTCTTTATATGAGAAACACATTCAAGGTCTTTCATTATAAGAGAGTCGAGTTCGGAGGTCTTCCTCAATACAGGAGACGACCTCTGAGGTCTTCCTCGATAGGAGAGTCGACCTTCGACGTTTTCCTCTAATACGAGAGTCGGCTGCGAGACTTTCTCATATATATCCAAGAGCCGACCACCGACGTCTTCCTCTACTCGATAGTCGACCTCTGAGGTCTTCATCTAGTCGATCCTTGAGGTCTTCCTCTATACTGGAGTCAACCTCTGAGGTCTTCCTCTATACTAGAGTCAACCTTTGAAGTATTTATATATACCAGAGTCGCCCACTGAGGCCTTCCTCTATACTAGAGTCGACTTCTGAGGTCTTCCTCTGTATTAGAGTCGACCTTTATACAAGAGTCGACATCTGAGGTCTTCCTCTATACCCGAGTCGACCTCTGAGGTCTTCCTCTATACTAGAGTAGATCTCTGAGGTATTTCTCTATACTAGAGTCGACCACTGAGGTCTTCCTCTATACGAGAGTCGACCTCTGAGGTCTTCCTCTATCCTAGAGCCGACCTTTGAGGTCTTCCTCTATACTAGAGTCGACATCTGTGGTCTTCCGCTATACTAGAGACGACCTCTGAGGTCTTCCTCTATACGAGAATCGACCTTGGAGGTCTTCGTCTATTCGATAGGCGACCTCCAAGGTATTCTTCTTTACAGGGAGTCGACATTTAAGGACTTCCTTTATAATAAAGCCGACCTCTGAGGTCTTCATTTATATAAGAGTCGCCCTCCGAGGTCTACCTTTATAGGAAAGGCTACCTCCTAGGACTTCCTCAATAAGAGAGCCGACCGCCAAGGTCTTCGACTATAATAGTGTCGACCTCCAAGATCTTCCACTATGCGAGACTCGCCTTCCTATATGCCTTCCTTCGATCTCTGAGGTCTTCGAGAGTCGAAACTCATCTCTTTCTGATGTTTTCCTCCATTTGAGAGTGGATTGAGGACTTCCGCTATTGAAGATTCTACCTATAAGTCTTCCTTTATTCAAGAGAGAAAAAAATAGACAATATCGGTATATTTTTAATATAGCCTCCACATATATTATTTTTCCAACTGCAAATTTCAAGGGCTGACTTTTGTATGTATTTATACCCAGAACCCTTCAAACGAACAAAGGTCCATGCTTTGATATAGCCTCCATTCAAAGGTCCCTCTAGATTTTACTTCTTAACGTAATAAAGAACTTAATTTCCAACGAATCGGGTTGAAATTTGGTAATATGATTACCAAATCGTATTCCACCAAGTATCGCATTTACGATACTTGGTGGTTGGTGATTCGATAAGGCCAAACTAAATGCTGCTCTTACTTGTTTTACGTATAATTATTTATTTCGTGTACGTATTCCGACGTATGACTTATAATCCGTAATGCGAACATATAATTTTTATTCTTTGCGAGGAAATACACATATCTAATGATAAATATGAATTACAATAATTTAATTTATATTAAATATACATTTTGCATGTATTTTAACTTAGAAAATAACACTTAAAGATATCAAACGGACTTATACATCTGTGCGTATGATTATTATTATTACGCTATACCCTAGGGCGTATGATTATCATTACTATTACTCCATTGCACCCCAGGGCGTATGTTTATCATTGTTTTTATTAAGCATTACTAAGAAAGATATCAAACGGACTTATACATCTGTGCGTATGATTATTATTATTACGCTATACCCTAGGGCGTATGATTATCATTACTATTACTCCATTGCACCCCAGGGCGTATGTTTATCATTGTTTTTATTAAGCATTACTAAGAAAAAGTGATTTTTTTTCTATTCCTCTTCCACATAATTTCACAGCATTTATTATTTTATTCCCAAAAATTGAGCATTTGGAAAAAAATCGTCCCAGTCCTCGTATATATATTGGTTAATGAAATAGTTGTCTTCTATAAAGCGATTAACATCTGGATATACTATGTATATTGTGTATGTATTATTTATATTAATCATACGACATGTATATTATGTATGTATTATTTATATTAATTATACGACAAATGTAGCTCATCAGAAATTAGAATACAATTAACGGTATTGCAGGTTTTTTGTATATCTAAGAAACGTGATATACTTGTAATGAAAATAATTTGTATCTACCTAATATACTTCAAACAAATTTCTGAGCTTAAAATAAATATAACTACAATCATACGCTCTAGGGTCTCCATTTGTCCTTAATTAATATCAGTCATACGTCACCATAGTTCTTACATAATCTTAATAACTTAAGGACTTGCTAATCAAGGGCCCTAGGTTCTCAATATGATTTGAATTAATATCGTCAATAATCATACATCAGATATAGCTCCAGGAAAATCTTAACGATTTTAGGTATTTCCATTAGCTCGCACTGTTCGTCAAGCAATCAAAGAATATACAATCACAATATTTAATTTGTCGTGTCGTTATTTTTTGTGCACTCAGAACATAACACATGTTGGGAAAACTCCTGACATTTATGTAAGGTTAAATTACAACACACATAGAGACAGAGAGAGAGAGAGAGTGATAGATGTAAGAGCTAACATTTTAATTGAAATTGCTAGTTCTTCAAATTGAAACGAGAAACAATTTAGGGAAAAGGTAAGAGTTCTTGCTTGAAGCCAGAAATATTCTCTTCACCTATGAAGAAATCGCAGAAAAAATGACAAAGATTTTCTAAACTTTTTCATAACAAAATATGCAAAATGTCTGTTAAAGCTTAAAGCGTATTCTCTATATTTATATTATATATTAGACTATAAACTTTAATGAGAGTTGAGGTGTTGTCTCAACTCTTTAAGTTTTACACCCCGAATTTCCTTAGCAACATTTTTGCCAGATATGCTTTATGAGGCAATATGTAAAAGTTATCATTATCCTTAGAAAAGTAGACAAGTTTCTTCTTGGTGTAAGTTTAGAGATTTTCCTAGAAATTACTTCACACTCACAAACAACTAAGTGCTCCTAGGAGCCAACGTTCATATACGCTCGTACACAGTTTTCTTGGGACTTTAACGCTTTGGCATAACCGGGGTTGGTTTTAATGGTCTGTCGGGGGAATTCTACTAAACCAAACTTATCCAACATCTCTTCTTGTTAGCACTACATACTTGGCTTCTCCTTTGGGGGCATTCCTCAAACTTGTCGACATTTAATAACTTCCTTCCATCCCTACACGAAGGCGACGAGTGTTGAGTTCATTCTTCATTTACTTATTCGAGGGGGGATTATTTGGAGTCTGGTTGTATAAAAAGGTGTAAAAAAGTTGTTAATGAAGCAAATTAAATGCATTTTCATTAAGTGTAAAGCATAAAAAGCGCTTAAAAATTATTAAGAAAAAGAAAAAACTTGAAGATGCCTTCTTTGCCAGCCAAATGAGTTCATAACTGAACTCAAAATAGTGCAGACAAACCATTAACTCTGCCATAACATCACACAGAGACTCCCTCCCTTCAATGGATGAATGAATTAAATATTCTGGATTAAAAGAAATCTACATTATCTCTATAAAGATTCAATTGTGGATAATGGAGTAAAATGTGTTTTAATTGCATACTGCAAGCTGCCAAGCTGCAGGCATTACAACATAGTCAACCAGTTCATTTTTTATTCCCGAGGAGAAAAAATGTCAAAAGAATTCATGCGAAACCAGGTTATAATTGATCCTTGCTTGCACTAAGCCTTTTCGAAATGTAGGGCATTACGGGGGAAGCAATGATGCATGAGAAACCAAGCAGTGAAGTAGATTATCAATAAATTGCTGTAAAAATATGTGAAAATGGAAAAAATCGACTTTCTCTGAGTAATGCTTCAAAATAAAAATGATAATCATACGCGCCGAGGTTCGGTGAATAATAATAAGGATAATCATACGCACTAGGGTGCAGTAGAATAATAATGATCATACGAATTGGGTTGCAGCGAATAATGATAGTCATACGCACATATGTATTATAGCATTTGAAAGACTTAACTGTTATTTTCGAGGTTAAAATAAATTTAAAAAGTTTACTTAATTTATATTGGATTTTATTTATTATTTATTTTTGGCAAATAACAATTGTAGGTTCAGTTCATTGAATATTCGCAGTGAAAAAATGCCATAAGAATTGAACTGAAACCAGGATAGAAATTGTCCTTGCTTGCACTATGTACTTTTGGAATGTAGGTCATTGTCTGAGGAGCAATGAAGCATGAGAAATCAAACAGTGAAGTAGATTATCAATAAATTGTTGTGAAATTATTTGAAAATGGAAAAAATATACTTTCTTTGAGTAATGCTTCATAATAATAATGATTATCATCCGCAGTAGGGTTCGGTTGAATAATAATAAGGGTAATCATACGCACAAGTGTGCAGTGGAATAATAAAGATAATACGCACAGATGTATTCTTGATTTAGAAAGCATTAACTGTTATCTTTTTAAAATAAATATAAAACGTTTACTTAATTTATATATAATCTTAGTAATTTAAAAGGAGAAAAAATGCGGAAATAATTCAAGTGTAGCCAGGATATAAATTATCTTTGCTTGTACCAAGCCTTCGGAATGTGGGGAAGCATTAGAAGCCAAGAAGCATGAGAAACCAAACAGTGAAGTAGACTGTCAATAATTTGCTGTAAAATCAGTTGAAAATCCACATTTTTTGAGTAATACTTAATAATAATATGATAATCATACGCACTAGCGTGCAGTGTAATAATGACTATTATACGCACTAGGGTATAGCGTAATAGTAATAATCATACGCACAGATGTATCAGTTCGTTTGAAATCTTTAACTGTTATTTTCTAGGTAGAAATAAATAGTAAACGTATACTTAATTTAAATTGAATTGTTGTAATTTATATTTATCATGAATTATGGTTATTTTTGCAAATAATAACAATTGTATATTCCCGAGGAGAAAAAAAATGCCAAATCAATTCAAGCGAATTCAGGTTATAATTTATCCTTGCTTGCACTAAGCCCTTTTGGGATGTGGGGCATTGTCTGAGATGCAATGAAGCATCAGAAGCCAAGCAGTGAAGTAGATTATCAATAAATTGCTGTGAAATTAATAAAATGCAAAAAAATCACATTATCTGAGTAATGCTTCATAATAATAATGATAATCATCCGTGCGGTTAAATAATAAGGATAATCATACGCACTAGGGTGTAGTGGAATAATAATGATCATACGCACTGGTTTGCAGCAAATAATAATAATAGTCATACGCACATATGTATGATAGCATTTGAAAGATTAACTATTATTTTCGAGGTTAAAATAAATTAAAAAAGTTTACTTAATTTATATTGCATTTTAGTTCTTATTTTTTGGCAAATAATAACAATTGTAGATTCAGTCCACTGCATTTCACGAGGAGAAAAAAATGCCAACAGAATTCATCTAAAACCAGAATACAAATTATCCTTGTTTGCACTTCGAGCACTTGTTGAGCCTTCGGAATATAGGGCATTGCCGGAGAAGCAAAGAAGCATGAGAAATCAAGCAATGAAGTAGATTATCAATTTACTGAAATTATTTTTAAATGGAAAAAATCTACTTTCTATGAGTAATGCTTCATAATAATAATGATAATCATCCGCAGTAAGGTTCGGTTAAATAATAATAAGGATATTCATACGCACTAGAGTGTAGTGGAATATTAATTATCATACGCACTAGTTTGCAGCGAATAATCATACGCACATAAGTATTATAGCATTTGAAAGACTTAACTGTTATTTTCGAGGTTAAAATAAATATAAAACGTTTACTTAATTTATATTGGATTTTAGTTCTTATTCTTTTTTTGACAAATAATAACAATTGTAGGCTCAGTTCACTGCATATTCACGAGGAGAGAAAAAAATGCCATAAGAATTGAACTGAAACCAGGATAGAAATTTCCCTTGCTCGCACTAAGCCCTTTTGGGATGTGGAGCATTGTCTGAGGAGCAATGAAGCATGAGAAACCAAGCAGTGAAGTAAATTATCAATAAATTGCTGTGAAATTATTTGAAAATGGAAAAAATTCACTTTCTCTGAGTAATGCTTCATAATACTAATGATAATCATCCGCAGTAATGTTCGGTTGAATAATAAGGATAATCATACGCACTATGGTGCAGTGGAATAATAAAGTTCATACGCACTGGTTTCCAGCGAATAATAATAATAGTCATACGCACATATGTATTATAGCATTTGAAAGACTTAACTGCTATTTTCAAAGTTCAAATAAATTTAAAATAAGGATAATAAGGATAATCATACGCACTATGGTGCAGTGGAATAATAAAGTTCATACGCACTGGTTTCCAGCGAATAATAATAATAGTCATACGCACATATGTATTATAGCATTTGAAAGACTTAACTGCTATTTTCAAAGTTCAAATAAATTTAAAAAGTTTACTTAATTTATATTGGATTTTAGTTCTGATTCTTTTTTTTTTTGCAAATATAGGTTAAGTACACTGCATATTCACGAGGATAAAAAAATCCCAACTGAATTCAACTGAAACCAGAATACAAATTATCCTTGTTTACACTAAGCCTTCGGAATATAGGACATTGTCATGAATGGCGCGTTCAATATTGACTTGTAAAGCTTGAAGAGAGTCTGGTTTATTTCGAAAGACCAATGACTTCAAATAACCCCACAAGAAATAGTCTAATGGTGTTAAATCACAACTTCTTGGAGGCCATTCAGAAATAATGGAATCTCCAAACTTTTCTCGCAACCATTCTATTATTTCATTTGCTGTGTGGCACGTCGCCACAATCGGTCAATGGCAAAAAGATAGCTCTTAACGAGAGCTAAAATATTGCTCATGGATGTCAAGGTAGTAGGTCGACTGGAAAGTGTTGTTTGGATTTAAAAAATGGACTTAACATCATTTTCAAATGTGAACGGAAAGTTTATTTTTGCTCTAGCTCCTTAACGGTACGTCGGATGGGGAATCGGTCAATGGCAAAAAATAGCTGAAGGTCGTAGGTCGACTGGAAAGTGTTTTTTAATTAAAAAAATGGACTTAGCACAGGAAAAGTTGCAATTGGAGAACGATTATTTTGATAATAAAACTGAATAATTTGTAAACGTTGTTCTTGCGTATATCTCTCCATGATGAAATTGTAAGCACTACTGAATACAAATAAAAACAAATGACAGATCATGACATATTACAAATGGCCGAAACGTCACTTCAAAATCATATCATTCCTATTAGAAAACCCGTTAGGATCGAAGAGTCAAAGTGATTGTAGTTATACGTCATAGACAGTTTCTCTGAATTGAAACGGTAGAATTAAATTAAATTTTAAGAAAATAATTAAAAGTTAAAGAACAAACAGCACTTCCGAATTATAATTATATGTTCCATAGGCTTAAAGATAATCCTTAGGTTTAAATTCTTACAGAGTAATTAATAATAATAATAATATGCATAATAATAATATGAATATAAATGTAATTAAATAATAATAATTATTCTCACCCATGTACTAGATCGATCGAAATTAACAGATGTTTTCTAGGTAATATAAATATAAAACGTAAACTTTATTTAAAATTATGTTTTTCATACGTTATGTGTACTTTCTCTCTAATAATAATTACACTGTACTCAAAATGGACACTTTAAAAATGGAACAGGAAGAAGACCCTATGAATATACCTATTTCTAAGTGGAAAGCTACGGAATACACGCTTCAGTCTCAAAGACACAAACTAAAATGTCGAACATTTGTACGACTTTTGACATATGATAAGATTTGATTGAATTTTTTTTTTAGGGGTAAGGGGATGAGAGGTAGAAGAAGAAATAATTCTCCAAGGGTTCCCTTTTCTTTCGTTCTTTGGACTGAAGCATGTATTCCGAATGAAAGTAATATGAATCGCATATGACAGACACGTATTGGCGGTGGAATTACGAATGATTACACGCATTATAGGCTAAAATTTCAATATCTATTTTGAACATATGTATGTACATGAATTATAATAATTATAGAAACTTGTTGTTACAGTTGTAGTTTATAAATCTCCAATATTATCAATTTTAACTTTAATTTAATAGTGATATTGTTGATATAGTATTATCTTACTTTTCGCAGTAATCATACGTATACACCAGACCTATACACGTAGATACGTATGACAGGACTATTAATTTTCATTTCGTTTTAGAGTTTTATTGCCAACGTGTTTCTACTCCTTCTTAAATATTGAAAAATATATTACTCATTATTTTGTAGGTAAAAATATTAATTAATTAATCAAATGATATGAAAAAATAAATTAATTGTTTGAAACTGAATGTAAGCTGTTATTTATTTATTTATATGAATTACAATACAAAGTAAATTTATATTCTAATTTTAAGGTCCAGGGGAAAGCGACAGACCAGAGCCTCTGGTGGGAATCGAACCCACGACCACCAAACTCATAGGCGAGCACGCTACCAACTCAGCTAATGTAGTGCTCCTAAGCTGTTATAATTTTGTAAGAAATTTGATAATAATGATATGTATAAACTATTCTGTCAGTCGGCAGGATTTTTAATATATACTCGTACCTCATTGTCATTATATGAGATGTAGATTGTGTGATTGATATTTATATTTATTATGCGTCATCAGTGTTTATATGCTCTGCAGGCTACATTATTGAAATGTATATGACTCATACATCTTGGACAGTCTCTCGAAAGTCATACTGCGACGAATGGTAGGTGCAAAGTTCCTTAGTATATTCAACAATTAAAATTGAATAATTTGAAATTATGGAAATATGAAAGCTTCACTTTAAAAGAGTAATTAATAATTGTCATACGCACCAGCGTGCAATGAAATAATAATATTCATACGCACAGATGTATTAGTCCATTTGAAAATCTTAACTGTTATTTTCGGGGTTGACATAAAGAAAATAACGTACACTCGATTTATATTGAACGTTCGTAATTTTTATTTATCATATGTATAGTTTCTTGCAAATAATAACAATTATAGGTTCGTAGAAAACGAAAGTGATATGAATCTTACGTCATAGACAGTTTTTTGGAATTAAAATGTATTATAGGTCCAAAGTATATAATATCAATATTAAACATTGATACGTAATGGGCCGATTTTTAAAACAAACAAATTAAAATTACTTTTAAGTAAATAATTATAAGTTTAGAAGATGGCAAATGTTAACATCAATGGAGAAAGTAGTAAAATCAATGCAGATTTCGTGATTGCTGTTTATACCTATTTATTATACATCAAATGTAGATGCTGATAATTAAAATAATTATACAGTATGCAGGTTGGATGACTACAATTTATATGAATCATACGTTATAGTCTGTTCGTTGGGGTTCATAATAATTATACGCCCCATAGAATCAAAGACAATTGCTATATTAAACATATATATATGTATATATATATATTGAAATTTTGTGAAGATATTTGAAACAAATATACCTTTTGCTGTTAATTTGTATTATTTTAAATTACGCAGCTAATTAAGTTTAATAATAGAAATCTTTCGCACATATAATATTATTAATATGCAAAGTATGTGCAATCTAGACAGAATGATTGCTATTTATATTTGTCATACGTCATCTGTGCTGCACGGCAAATACAAATAATTATACGGACTGCATGATGAATTATTGCAATTTATATGAATTATATCCCCTAGACGCGTCATAGTCATAACTGTACGAGCCGTAGACAGAAAGCACTTGGTATATAAGTATTTAAGACACAAAGTGATATTATTTCATATAATTTATAAATGAAAACTCTATTCTTATAAATTAATTAATTAATAATAATAATACGCACTAGGGGTAAATAAATAATAATAATTATACGCACTAGGGGTAATTAAATAATAATAGTTATACGCACTAGGGGTATTTAAATAATAATAATTATACTCACCCATGTACCAGTCCGTTTGAAATAAACTGATATTTTCTAGGAAAAATAAATAAAAACTTAATTTATATTGAAAAATTTTGTATTTATATCTATTATGTATATGTTGTGTGCACTTTCTCTTTAATAACAATGATTATACATATTGTTGGTTAAATGATTGAAATTAATATGAATTGTACTTACATACATAGACAGCTTGAACGAATTCTTAATATTTATTCGCATTGTAGTTGAAAGTTCATTATCTATATTGAACATAAATTAATTATAACAACTATAGGATATTTTTGGTATACATTTGAGGAATTTAAAATGTATTTGTAGTCTATAAATATCCAATGTTAATTTGAATAATTGCTGGCTTTTTGATTTAATTGTGATGTTGTTGATATTGAATTATCTTACATTTCGAAGTAATCATACGCATTCTGACCTAAAAATAATAATATCAATCACCGAGTAATAAGGACGGACTAATTTACTTTACGTTTTAGATGTTATTCCTATAGTTTTTCAACTCCTAAAATATTTGAAAACATATTTCTCATTGTTTTGTCGGTATAAATATTCAACTTGCTTGGAATGCAATGAAAAAATAAATAAATTGTTTAAAACCCAATATAGGCTGTTATAATTTTGTGAAGCATTTAATAATAATTACATGCAGAAGTAATTTTGTTTGTCCGCTATCTTTAACATATTCATATTTCAATGTCATTATGTAAAATGTCGATTGAATGATTGCTATCTATATTTATCATGCATCATCTGTGTTTATTGGCAAATAAAAATAATTATACGCCCTGCAGGATGAATGATTGCAATTTATATGAATCATACGTCATGGGGAGCCTCTCGAAAGTAATACTCTGCCGAACGGTAGGTCAAAAGTTACAATGAAATAATTTGAAATTGTTTCAAAATTAAAGATTCATGCTAACAGATAAATTAACAATAATCGTACGCAATGCAAGAATAACTAATAATCTTATGCACATAGGTATCAGTCTGTATAAGATCGTTTGCATATATTTTCCTGGTTTACATAAATTTGGTTGTATGTTTATTGAATGAATGTATGTTTATCATATGGGCATTTCTTTGGAAATTATAATATTTAATTATAGGCCTTACTTGTTTAGTGATGAAAATTATTATTAATTATATGGCAGAGGCAATTTTTTAGAATTCATAATAATTATACGCCCTGAAAGCTCAATGCTAATTATCTATACTTAAGTTGGCCAATGATTTGGTGGCTTCGATTCAAAAGCGATTTGAAAAACTACTAGTGGTCATTCATCATAATAATTTGCACATATTTCTTCCGTTTCAAAGAAGGTTGTTTTCTATTTAAAGAAAACCAAAACAACGATCTCGAACTCGATAGTTCGAAACAAAACTATGGTAATTAATAATAGTTAATTATTAATTGCCACTATGGTATATTGAAATAATAACAATTATACTCAAAAATGTATAAACCAGTTTGCATTTTTTTTCTTATAGACATATCCCAGTTAAAAGTAAACATAAAACGTTTACGTCAACTTAGTTAAATAATTAGAATTTATTTTCATACATTTATTTCCGTTAAAAAAAATAACACAAATTATTAATATTTTTATTTAATTTAATAATTTTATTTTGGCCGTGAGCCCAGTGGTTTGGCAGTGTGCCAAAAGCGGCTGAGTCGTGAACTGATTTAAAAAACGGCGGCGTTACCATCACCATGACGGCGTTAGCAGCAATGCATTTCAGCTGCACGTTGTTGAAAATGAAGGTAGGGGCGCTGCTGTTGAAGAACAGCTGTTGCAGCTTCAACATTAATCATATGGGTATTTTTGGAAGTTATAATAATTATGAACCTCATTAGTGATTAAAATTAATATGAATCATTCGCCAAAGGATTTTTTTAAATTAATAATAATTATAGGTCAATCTAATAACAATCATACGTATAGGAGTAACTATTTCCAATTTCGACAACAGTTTTCAGTTTAATTCCTCTTTGAATGTACCATTTATATCAGATCTACTAACACATTTAAGTAGTGTTTAATAACAAGATTTATACGAAAAAATACGCTCGCTGGTTTGCAATCAATCTTTGATATAAAATTTCAAGTATTATATTTATATGAGTGATTTCGACATTACTGCCCTATTTTTTGAAAACTGTGTCAAATGTCATTCCCCTAACTCTACTTTCACTAAATTTTTTAAAGTTTTGTTGACAAAAATAGTAAATATTTATTAAATAAAATTGTTTCAATGTAAAATATAATATAACTGTCCAACAACTTAGGACTTTTTGTTTGGAAGAGAATAGTGACTATAATTCTGAAAGGGCATGTTGAGTAGATCATTTTTGAAGAATAAACTTAGGGTCTAGCTGTTCAGAGTTTTTTTTACAGTGGGTCAAAGTTTTTATTTTTTGATCGAAGGAAGCATTATACTAAATGAAAAAAGTCATGTAATTTAATGTCTGAGAGATTTCTTCTTGTCTGAGTTATATAGTGGAATTTTATGAGGATCATTTTTGTGGAAGACCCTCTAGACCTCTAGCTCCCCTCTTAATGGGTCAATTTGGCCATTTTTCAAAAAATCTAAGAAAATCCTTTCGAAAATGACATTTCAGGATTAAAATATTCTACGAAAATTTTTGCCGCAAAATTTCAGTGGGGGTCGCCAAAGACACCAAAGTTGTAAATATAGCTCTTTACGCTTAATTAGCAAAATTACACGCCAACTTATACAAAAAACAAATACTATAATGTAAATTTAAAGACGTAATAGAGCGACTCTATAATTCGTATACAGCATGTTGAGTAGCTTATTTTTGTAGAATAAACTTATGGTCCAGCTGCTCTGAGTTTTTTTTTACAGTGGGTCAAAGTTTTCATTTTTTGGTCGAAGGGAGCATTATATTAAATAATAAAATGATGTAATTTGATGTCTGAGAGATTTTTCATTGTCAGAGTTGTATAGTGGAATTTTAAGAGGATCATTTTTGTGGAAGATCTTAACCATCTAGTTCCCTTCTTAATGGGTCAATTTGGCCTTTTTTTAAATCAAAAAAGTCCTTTCAAATAGGACATTTAAGGATAGAAATATTTTACAAAAATGTTTGCCGGAAAATTTCAGTGGGGGTCGCCAAAGACACCAAAGTTCTAAATATAAGTTGGGTAAATAGAATAAACTTATGGTCCAGCTGCTCTGAGTTTTTTTTACAGTGGGTCAAAGTTGTAATTTTTTGGTCGAAGGGAAAAAAATGATGTAATTTGATGTCTGAGAGATTTTTTATTGTCAGAGTTGTATAGTGGAATTTTATGAGGATCATTTTTGTGGAAGATCTTAACCACCTAGCTATCCTCTTAATGGGTCAATTTGGACCTTTTTTTTCGAAAAAATCAAAAAGTCCTTTCAAATAGGACATTTAAGGATAAAAATATTTTACAAAAATATTTGCCGGAAATTTCAGTGGGGGTCGCCAAAGACACCAAAGTTTTATGCTTAATTAGCAATATTACACACCGATTTATACAAATAAATCATTATCAATATCTTGCCTAGTTATTGAGTTATCGGACGATAAAGTGTGAACAAATCGTATTTTTTTAAACATTCATTTCATTTCATTTATCCGATAAATGAAATGAAACTCTCCGATAACTCAATAACTAAGCGAGATATCGATAAAATACAGCTCATTTTTTCTTCTTATTTTGAGGTGCTCTATACAAATATGTTATCAGATCGAGGGGCCTCGGATATTATACTCTACCGTCATTATCCTAGGGGCTATATTTTTCAAAAAATCATATAATCGATCTATCTGAAAAATTATTAAAATTATGTCGAAATTGGCCTGTAATGTCGAAACCACCCATATACTATACTTAAGTAAAATACGTATGTTAAATCTGGACTAAATGCTAGCTATTTATACTTATTATACGTCATCTCTGTTTATTGGTAAATAAAAATATTTATTTGCACTGCGGGATGAATTATTGCAATTTATATGCAATATGTATGCAACAGTTTCTCGAAAGTCATACTGTGACGAACTGTAGGTCCAAAACTCCTTATTATATTTAACAATTACAAGAGACTAATTTGAACAATAAATAAAATATTTATTTTTGCCATATCTTCTCATTTGCCATTCTATGGCAAGAATATTAATTAAACGCGTTGCAAGTTGAGTGATTGGAATTTATATGAATCATATATGTCAAAGACAGCTTCGCGGAATTCATAATAATTATCTGCAATTCAATATATTATCGTTGTTCAATTAAATATGAGCTTTGAACATCTCATATTTAATTGAATGATATGAAATTGAAAAAACACCTTTTTAGGAAAGATAATCATAATTGTAAGCGGCATCGGGTTTCAGTTCGTTTGAACATTTTAACAGATAATTTCTGGGTATAAAGAAATACTATACGTATTAACTAATCTGTGGAGGCTGAATGAAATTCATAGTTGTCATGCATCATTTGCATTTCTTTGAAAACCATCACACGATTCGGGTGAAAAGTTTCTTCGAAAAAATAATAATTAAACACCCTCATTATTTTCATGCAATAACATAATAGGTTTCCCATTGTAAATCATGACAATTTGTGGGTTTTTTGGGAAAAACTATTTGAGGGAAGTAAAATATATTTGTACTATGTAAATATCCTTTTAATGCTGTATTCTTTCAAATTACGCAGTAATTATACGCTCCCTTATTTAAATAACAACAGGTATGGGGTATTTAATACTAATCATACGCACTATGGTGTAATGGAATAAGAATAATCATACGCACAGAAGCACAAATCCATTTAAACTGGACATTAAAATCTGGACCATTATTTACAGAGCGACGTGAATTCCATTAAAATAGTTGCAATGTAAAGTCACTTTTTTCTTGATTTTATTGTAATTTTTAGTGCATTTTTTAAAAAATCAGAAACAGCTTCCACAGTTTTGGTCCGATTTTCACTTTTCAAGGCCTGTTATAGAACTGCTTATCTCTAGATTTAATTTTTATAAAAAATAACCCTTTCAAGACCGTAAACTATTTATTTGATTGGTGGCCCCAAATGGGCTAAAGCGAATTAATTGGAAATTGTTTCCGATTTTTGAAAAAATGCAGTAAAAATTGCAATAAAATCGAAAAAAGTGACTTCACTTTGCAATTTTTTAACGGAATTCACGTTGCCCTATAAATAATGGTCCAGATTCCAATGTCCAGTGGTCAATTCCTAAAACTAAGAAAAATTGACAATTTTATTAAGGGAAAACTTGACCTAACCTAAAAGTTATTTCAACCACAAATAGCCCCTAATTTCGCGATCGCAGAAACGAAATATTTTGCTAATATACTAAAACAAACCAAATTTTCATATAAGCTTTGATCAACGCGAACTTTATTTTTGACGCCACTATAATATACATATTTTATAGGAAATTTTTTTGGAATTCATAATGTATGTTCAAAGCTAATCATCTACATTTAATTAAATAATATCAGTTTATTTAAAAACGATAAATAAACAACACATTTATAGGACAGATATTAATAATAATCATACGCACTATTGTGCTCCAGTTCTCTTGAAATCTTTAACTGACAATTTTTAGAAACTAAAAAATATAAAACAATAATGAATGAAATTAATATTTGTCAGGCATCATTTGCAGTTCTTTGGAAATCATCATAATAATTATACATATTACGGGTCGAATGATTGGGATGTATATGAATCAAACGCAATGGAAAGTTTCTTCGAAATAATAATTATTATTGTTTGACCTCATTATTTTTATTCAATGTACATAATAGATTTCCCTTTTAGAAATCATAGCAATTTATACGATGTTCTGATTAAGTTATTGCAAAAAAAATCTATTTGAGGGAAGTAAAAATATTTGTACTTTGTAAATATCCTTAGGCTGTTCAAATTGTATTATTTCAAACAACGCATCAATTACACAGTACAACACAAAAAAAATAACAGGATTCTGTCAATGGATTATGGTAGAGGAGACCAAAAAATATATACGTATATCGGCGTTTTGAAAGATCACATCGGAATTTTATTTTAGGGGGGGTTAAAGTTTTCCCCCCTTTGCTAGTTCGTGCAGATTATCGGTATATAAAACTATGTGTTCTGTTCATCTGAGGTGTAGGGTATCTTCAGCAACTTTGTAGCAAATGTTAAGGCTTATATTTTTGTGGAACATATTAACCCTCTAGCTTCCCCCCATAACGGTGATTTTTGCCTATATTTTAATGTATTAAGTTTTGGGCTTTGGTGTGTTCTGACACTTATAGTAAAATTTTATGGCCGACATTTTTGTAGAACATTTCAACCCGCTCCACCCATTTTTAGGGGAGTTTTTTACGATTTGTTAAAATATAGGCAAAAATCACCGTTATGGGGCGAAGCTAGAGGGTTAATATATTCCACAAAAATATAGGCCTTGACATTTGCTACAAAGTTGCTGAAGATACCTTACACCTCAGATGAACAGAAAACATAGTTTTATATACCGATATTCTGCACGAACGAGCAAAGGGGGGAAAACTTTAACCCCCCTAAAATAAGATTCCGATGTGATCTTTCAAAACGCCGATACACGTATATATTTATTTGGTCTCCTCTACCAGAATCCACTGACAGAACCCTGTTATTTTGAAAAAAGTTTGAAATTGTTGTACAGTGTTATAAGCACCGTAACATAAATAATAACAATCATACGTATAGGAGTACGGTGAGTTTTTCTTTTAGGATTATGTTTTTATTGATAATAATTTTTAATTCATTAACTTGGCGAACTTTGAAATACTTAATTAGCTTGAAAATATTAGCTTCCAAAATAAAATAATAATAAACATCATATGCACAAACACTTTCGCCTGTCTGCAATCTTAAATAGAAAATTTGAAGAATCATACATACGTATTAATATATGAAATATATGTATGTAAAATGTAGAAAGAATGATCGAATGATTGCTATTTATATATGTCATACGTCGTCTGTGTTTCATGGCAAATATAATAATTATACTCACTGCAGGATAAATGATTGCAATTTATATGAATCATACGTCCCCTAGCAAATATAAATAATTATATTCACTGCCGGATAAATGATTGCAATTTATATGAATCATACGTCCCCTAGACGGAATCTGAAAATTGATAATCATACGAACTGTAAATACGAAGAAAAAATAACAATCAAACTCAATGAAATAAACTGAAATAATTTAAATATTAAAGTTCCATTCTTCTTCATTCTAGATTAATATATATGAATCATACGCACTATGGTGCAATGTAATTATAATAACCATACGCACTATGGTGCAATGTAATTATAATAATTATACGCACCGGTGTATCAGTCCGTTTAAAATCCATTTTACAAATATTTCTAGATTAATTTATAATAATCATCCGCACTATGGTGTAATGTAATTGTAATAATCATACGCACTATGGTACAATATAATATTAATAATCATACGCACCGTTTAAAATCCATTTTGCAAATATTTCTTAGGTTAATAAAAATACACAACATTTATTTAATCTATAAGGAAATAATTTAAACGTATTTATTATTGAAATCTCCACTCTTAAAGAATTTTTTTCGATAATCATACGCACTCTGTTGCAAGGAAATAATAACAATCATACGCACATAAGTACAGGTACGTTTAGCATCTTTAACAGACATTTTCCAGGATAGTCAAAATATAAAACTTTTACAAACTAAATTTAATGGTGGTTATGTATTTTTGTCATATGTCATTTATAGTTCTTAGAAATAATAATTAAACATTGAGTTTGTGTAAATCACATATGTCATAGAAAGCTTCTCAGATTTCATAATAATTATACTCTCTATAGGTTCAATGTTCAGTATCTATATTTAACATATTTAATTTAATCATGTGGTATAATATGATAAACTCCTTTATATGACAGATGATAATAATCATTCGCGGTATTGTATTCCACTTCCCTTGAAACATCTAACAGACAATTTGTAGGTATTAGCAAATAGAAAACGTAAACTTATTCTAATGGAATTATATTAGGTGAATGGAATTAATATTTGTCATGAATAATTTGTAGTTCTTTGAAAATCATAATAATAAACATTACGGGTTGAATTCTTGAAATGTATATGAATCATATACCATGAGAAGTTTCCTTGGAATAATAATAACACTGTGCTAGAATTGATAACTTTTTTTAGCCGACAATCGGGGCATCCGGTGGGTTAAACTAAATCAGCTACGCCGAATCTAATGGTGCTAACCGTTCTTCTATGTTAGCTCTTGTTTTCGCGATATTCGACCACAAAGTTTACAAGGAATTCAGAGAGGTTTATCATCTCGGAGGCGATTTTGAAGTGGAAGACTGCGGAATACCAGCTTCAGTCCAAAGAACGAAATAAAGGGAACCCTTGGAGAATTATTTCTCTCAAAACAGTCAACCATGCTTCTCACCCCCTTACCATTAAAAAATGTCAATCAAATCTTATCATATGTCAAATGTCATACATATCGATGTAATTTTTAGTTGGTGTCTTTGAGAAAAATATTCCTCGCGAAAAAATAATATGAGCCCCTTTTCAACGTTTTTATGAGAAATAAGCAGATTTCTGGTTATTACATAATTTTTGTATTTTTCTACTCACAGTAGAAAAAAATTATTGATATTATTTTTTGACTTAAATTTTTGTAGATAATTTTTCGGTTAGTGTTTATGGAAATTACAAATTAAACTTGCTAAAATATGAAACCTGTTGATTGTTCATAAATATATTGAAGGGAGACCTATAGTATTTTTTCGCAAGGAATATTTTTCTCAAAGACACCAACTAAAAATGTCGTCGATTTGTACGACGTTTGAGATATGATTCGACTTGATTGCAATTTTTTGGTGATAAGGGTGTGAAAAGCGTGGGTGACTGCTTTGAGAGAAATAATTCTCCAATGGTTCCCTTTATTTCGTTCTTTGGACTAAAGCGTGTATTCCGCAGTCTTCCACTTCAAAATCACCTCCGAGATGACTAACCTCTCTGTTTTCCTTGTAAACTTTGTGGTCGAATATCGCGAAAACAAGAGCTAACCTAGAAAAACGGTTAGCGCCATTGGATTCAGCGTAGCTGATTTAGTTTAACCCACCAGATGCCCCGTTTGTCGGTTTTTTCAACTAGCACAGTGTAATTATACACATTCATTATTTGTATTCAATTGCTTTCACTTTTAGAAATCATAATAATTTATACGGGGTTTTCGTCAATTGTACTTTGTAAATATCCTTTGGCTGCACACATTGTATTATTTAAAATTACGCAGTAATTATACGCCCCTAACTTAAATAATAACAATCATACGTATGGGAGTGCGATAAATATTCCTTTTTAGTTAGAATAAATGATTTTTCAAGCTCGAGGTCTTGACATGAAAAATGATTCATTTTTATTGTTAAAAAAAGGAAGGCATAATATACACAAATTATGAAAAATATTTCTTTTTAGGATCATCGATTTATTTATAATAAATTTTAGTTCAATGACTTCTTGAACAAAAAAAATCAAAATATTAAATTCTTGTTACTTTTTAAAAATTTAGCAAATTTTACAAAAACTAACAACAAATTGTTCACATTCTTCAGTATATGAATTCATGATTCAATCATTGATATTTGTATTTATCATACGTTAGGATGATTTATTGAAATTTAAATAAATCATACGCCTTCTTCAGTCTCTCGAAAATCATAATGATACAAACCGTAGGCTCAAAGCTCTGAGGTATATGGAGCAATAATACGTTTTTAAAAATTTTAATAGAAACAAATAAAATTAAGCATTCATTTAAAACCGCCGGCTTTAATTTTTTTACAACTTTATCGATTATACGCAATGTAGTCCAATGATTGAAATGCAATAATAACTATGATACGCAATATAGTCCAATGATTGAAATTAGATAATAACAATTATATGCATTGAAGGACAATTTAGAGCGATTAAGCATATTATTTACAATTGCTTTTATTATATTTAGAGTAATTTGTTAGATAATGAAATAGTTACCCAATTAGTTTTTTTTCAATTGTCTATTTATATAATGTTAGCAATGTTTTCTGCCGCACACGAACAAAACCACTGGAATTTAAATTGTTTTTTTTTTGTCTAAATATGGATATACAAATATATGTATGTATATATATATAAATATACATGTAAATTATTCAGTTATTTTGTTGCAGTTTATCTTTTCATATATCGATACCTCCATTCCAAAACATGCTAAGTCGAAACAAATAATTTTTCAGGAGAGCGATTAACTTGTTTTTAAATTTGTGTGGAATTCCTTTGTAATGCAAATCGATTGACTGGTTCTGTTTTGTGTATAAATTTTGATTGGCTTGACGTATAAGCACCAAATTTTGACTGAATATAATTTTGACTATTTAGAAATATTCCAAATTAATGTCTATAAAACATGCTATATGGACTTAGCATTCTTTGCAATGAATGTATCGGTATGTATATTTGATTGGCAATCTGTCGTGTGCATACGTTTCAATCATTTGTAAATAATTAAAAACAAATGTTAATAAATTTACATTAGCTGCGTACATACATACCTGTGTATATCATTCATTGAGATAGGCAATTGCCTGAAACAATGTAATTTTTTTTAAATTGTCATTTTTGGGTTGACGTGACGGAAAGTATGTGTTGTTATAAAAATATATGTAAAGGTCACTCGGTTTTTTACTTAAAATAATTGTATTACAACATTCAGGTGTAGTTATTTATTTATTCATTAGAATTTAATTGTGTTCTTTTTGTTTTAAAATCACATTTCATATAAAGTTGGAAAAAACAAATTAAATATTTTTTTTGTCTCTTTAGCTTTAATTCTATTTGAGGAAAATTATATAGCACTTACTCGTATGCTAGGAAAATCCCTCTGGACAAATATAAGTAGATTTTTTATTATATTTTTTAATTGTTATTACAAAGACGATTGGTATTGATACATTTTTAAGCAGCGGAATAAATTTTATTTTGAAATTTCTTCTATTATATAAAACAATCAAATAATCAATAATCTTGACCTTTGGTACGTATGATTGTTATTATTTAATTTGAACCCCAAGTACTCCGGTACGTATGATTATTAAAAATTCTATGATTTTTGATTGTCTTTTTAAAATCAGAAATATTTCGTGTTTTTTATCCTTGAGTTACACAGTACAGCAAATGATTTTGGTACTTGGTGGATTTTTAGCACTTTTTCTATATTTTTATTTTCGGTATACCGTACGAAATTTCTCTTTTGTGCCTGAAGCATAGTTGTAGATACTACCCGAAAAAAAATGCATCCAGTGCCTTAAAAATCGCAAAAATGCCCACAAAGTAAAAAAATATCTGCCAGAAATATATAAAAAAATTCGTATACGTAATACTTATTAGGTATATAAAACAGAGCATTAAATCAGAACAGAAAATTTTTGCGATTTTTTAGGCACTGGATTCACTTTTTTCGGGTAGGTTTGTTCCGCTTATTTTCTCCTATTCAATATCTACAACTATGCTTCAGACAAAAAAAGAGATATTCCGTACGATATACCGAGAAAAAAATATAGAAAAAGTGCAAAAAATCCACCTTGAGCAAAAAATTTCGTATGGCCATTAAATTATTAATTGAGCCAACTTGACTAAACGAATGATGCAGAAGTTCTGATTTTTGGTGCTACTTTCACGTCCAATTCTCAGAATTAAATACCAAAAACATTTGTTGTACTCTGTAATTCAAATATAAAAAACACGATATTTTTCTGATTTTAGAAAGACAATGAAAAATCATAGAATCACAAGCCAGTTGTTCTTTTGAGAATTTTTAATAATCATACGTACCGGAGTCCGTTCTTGGGGTCAAATGAAATAATAAAAATCATATGTACCAAAGGTCAAGTTTTTTGATTATCTGATTGTTTTTTATATTAGAAGAAATTTGCGGCGTACCGAGAAAAAAATTGAAAAAGTGCCAAAAAGCCAACTTGAGCAATAACAAATCATATGGCCATTAAATTATTAATTGACCTATCTTGACTAAACGAATGATGCAGAAGTTTATATTTTTGGGGCTATTTTCACGTCCAAATCTCAGACTTGAGTCCCAAATCAATGAGCTGAAAAATGATGTACTGTGTAATTGTATAGCGGAGAATTATGAATAATATACGCACCCAATAATATTTAATAATAATATAATTTAATACGCACCCAAGGCCTTATTGCAATTCTTCTGATTGTTTCAAATATTAGAGGAAAATTCCAAATAAAAACTATTCTGGAATTTAAATATCCATTAAAATTCCAGTAAATATATTAAACATTACTTTCATTTAATTGACGATATGATTTTGAAGTGACGTTTCGGCCATTTGTAACATGTCATGATCTGTCATTTGGTTTTCGTTGTATTCAGTAGTGTTTACAATTTCATCATCGAGATATATACGCAAGAACAACGTTTACAAATTATTCAGTTTTATTATGAAAATAATCGTTCTCCAATTGCAACTTTTCGTGCGCTAAGTCCATTTTTTTAAATCCAAAAATTCCAGTCGACCTACGACATTGACACCCATGAGGAATATTTTAGCTCTCGTTAAGAGCTATCTTTTTGCCATTGACCGAATCCCGATCCGACATACCGTTAAGGACCTAGATCAAAAATAAACTTTCCGTTCTCATTTGAAAATTATGCCAAGTCCATGTTTTTTGTAAAATCCAAAAAATAAACACTTTCCAGCCGACCTAAGACCTTGACACCCATGAGCAATATTTTAGGTCTCGTTAAGAGCTATTTTTTTGCCATTGACCAATTGTCGCTATGATTGTTCATTAAGTAATTTAATAATATTTTTGCGAATTCACAATAATCATACGCATCGGAGTCCTTGGGATTAAATGAAATAATAACAGTCATACGTACTAATGGCCAGGATAATTGTACTTCTTTTGATTGTTTTAAATTTTGAAAAAAAAAGACAAGTAAGAAAGGGTAAACCGACTACGGTATACCCTCACTTTGTGAGTAATGTAATATTGAATATTCGCCGAATTATTCTGTTATTTTGTATGGGAGGTACCAGAACGGGTTTAACAAAATTTTTCGCTGAACAGTAGATACTTTAAATACATTGCACTTTGCCGAATTATAACAGTTTATGTGTACTGGTATATTAACGTTATGAGATATTAAATTGTGGTATTATTTGGACATTTTGTGTCGGAGGTACAAGATGGGGCGTGGTGACAACGCCCATTTTTCACAGGGCTACAGGCACTACAAAAGCATTACTCTGTAAAAAATTTCAAGTATTTTTATATACGGTATAAATGTTATAGGCTGTTAACTTTTGGTGCAAAATGGTGCACTTGTGTGGGAGGTACCAAAAGGGGCGTGGCAACTTCGCCCATTTTTCTCGAGTTGATAGCCGCTAATACACTAATACTATGTGTGGAATTGCAGAAGATTCGAATAAGTAGTAAAGCAGTTATTAAAGAATCAATATTTCACAATATTTTAACCCTTTGTGGGGGAGGTGTTAGAAGGAGTGGACTAATATGACCCATCTTCGAACTTAGCCGGAGATAGAAAAAATATTACCCCATACCAAATTTGAAGTCAATCGGTTACTCCTTTTGAGAGTTATCGTGCGCACCAGCCAGCAGACTGACAGACAGACGGACGGACATTTCTCATTCGACTTAAAATGGCCCAAAACGAATATCCGCCGAACATACTTAGGGTCTTAGATAATTCCTTCGATGTGTTACACTTTTGGCCGTAGCAAATGATGTATACCCTCGTATCACTAAAGTGATTGTATAATAATTAAACTATTTGGCACTTACATTTTATTCTGCCAGATAATTTTGAATGATACACATAATTCATGATTTTCAATTCATTGAACTGAGCGGCAAATTTACACCATCGAATGCTAATATTTAGTCGAATTCTAATATATGTTTAGGATAATTTAAAAAATTTAAAAATAATTTCCTTATATAGACTCTTCATATGTTACAAACTAATTGCTTGATCTCATTCTTTATTTAATGGTTTCGTTTGAAAATATTTTTCAAAATGACTCAGTTTTTGATGTGTTATTTTATTAAATTTTTATTTTAGTAGAGTATTCATTCAAAACCGACGGGTTTTACTTAATACATATAACAATAATGCACAGTGAAGGACAAACTATATCGATCTTACGCAGTAGAGTAAAATATTCCATTGCTTCAAATTAAATAATAACAATCATACGCTGCAAAGGACAATTTTACTTTCCATTTTTACCACAAATTTTAAATAATTGTTATATATGGTTTTTTGTGATTGATTCTAGGAAACTGGCAATGTATCTATAAATTTATTGAAGTGTGTGCTATCGTTATATAAACTTTATTTGTATGATTTGAAATTGTTTTTTTTCCAAGAAATATTAAAAGCAATAGATCGATATCACTCATCCCTCCAATTCACTTTTCCTAATACAAAAACAAATATATATAAACAATTACGAATTGTGTTCATTTAAAGACTAATAATCAGTTTCAATCAGTTGTCTGTCTACACATACATATTGGTCATTTAATTACGACTCATTATTTGTTAGTCCTTTATACAAAAAAAGTTTTTCATTCAAACTAGTTTCCTCCCAACTTCGACTGCACTGTATTGGTTTGTGAAACTTTTAAATTTATTAAAATTTAGTTCATTATTAAGGACACCCTTATTATATTCTATACCAGATATGATGATATCAATTCGATTTATTTCTATGGATGTTTTCGATTGCCCTTTGTATTCTTCGTCAAATAATAGTTTGTAAACAAGCTTATGGCAATTTTAATTAATTCACTATCTATAATAATCATACGTTTCCGGGGCCAAGGTTCAAAGGAAATAATAATCATCATACGCACCAACGGTGATTGCACTTAACATTATTATTAATACTAGTTTATAATTAAAAAGTCTATTTATTAATTTAATAATTATGAATTTGCTGCAATAAAAGAGTTATTATGCTGAATCTTATTACATGCAGAGCTAAGAGAGTTGTTGGAATAATAAGCTTTTCAAATGTTTGTATTAGAACTGTTGTCCAAGTGTGTGGACTCAACATTAGTATTGTTCAACAACCTGTTTCATATTTCATAATACATCTATAAGGTGGAACTACTTCTAATTTGCGAAAAGGTTTTGAATGCACTCGTATGGCCATTAAATTATTAATTGAGCCAACTTGACAATGAGCTGCAAAATGATGTACTGTGTTATTGTATAGCGGAGAATTCTGAATAATAATACGTACCGAAGTCCTCGGGTTCAAATTAAATAATAACAATCATACGTACCAAAGGCCAAGTTTAATGCAATTCCTCTGATTGTTTCAAATATTAGAGGAAAATTCCAAATAAAAGCTATTCTGGAATTTAAATATCTAATAAAATTCCAGGAAGTATATTAAATTTAGTATGATTTCCAATTAATTGAGGATATTTAAATGCGAAACAATCGTAGAGTTTTTATATACATATTTTCTTTTAAACATTTTAAAAACTATTTTTACTGGTCTTCATAACAGGTGGCGCAAAAGTAACCTTTCAATGTTTTTTGGCTGTAATTTAAAAAATTATTGGTCAAATAAATAGTCAGCAATATTCCGCGTTCTGGAGCAGTGTAGCGTAACATTGTTTATTAACGTGTATTTCGCATGTGTTTACTACACAAATGTCAAAACTGAACTGACATTAGGGGCATCGCAAAATTTATAGCATTTTCTGATAGTAGGATTACTTTTGCGCCACCTTGTAGAATCATAAAGATTTTGTGTTGTTTTGTTCATTAAATAAATTAGTAATATTTGAGAGTTATGAATAATCATACGCATCGGAGTCCTTGGGTTTAAATGAAATAATAACAATCATACGTACAAATGGCTAATATAATTTTACATCTTCTGATTGTTTTAAATAATAGAAAATATATTAAATAAACAATTTGGCACTTACAATTTATGCTGCTAGATAATTTTGAATGATACACATAATTCCTGATTTTCAATTCATTGCATTGAGCAACAAATGTTCACCATCGAATCCTAATATTTAGTCGAATCCTAATATATATTTAGGACATTTAAAAAAAAATAAAAAAAATTTCTTAATATTGACTCTTCATATGTTACAAACTAATTGATTGAACTCGTTCTTTATTTAAGATTTAATTTGAAAATATTTATTAAAATGACTGAGTTTTTGATATGTTTTTGATTTTATTAAATTTTTATTTTAGTAGAGCATTCATTTAAAATCGCCGGGTTTTATTTAATACATATAACAATAACACACAGTGAAGGACAAACTATATCGACCATACGTAATAGAGTAAAATATTTCAAATGAAATAATAACAATCATACGCAGTGAAGTACAAACCACATAGATCATGCGCAGTGAAGTCCATTGCTTCAAATTAAATAATAACAATAATACGCAGCAAAGGACAATTTTACTTTCCATTTTTACCACAAATTTTAAATAATTGTTATATATGGTTTTTGTGATTGATTCTAGGAAACTGACAATGTATCTATAAATTTATTGAACTGTGTGCTATCATTATATAAACTTTATTTGTATGATTTAAAATCGTTTTTGTTCCAAGAAATATTAAAAGCAATATATCGATATCATTCATCCCTCCAATTCACTTTTCCTAATATAAAAACAAATATATATAAATAATTATAAATTATAGTCATTTAAAGAATAATAATCGGCTTTAATCAGTTGTCTGTCTACACATACATATTGGTCATTTAATTACGACTCATTATTTGTTAGTCCTTTATACAAAAAAAGTTTTTCATTCAAACTAGTTTGCTCTCAACTTCGATTGCACTGTATTGGTTTGTGAAACTTTTTAAATTTATTGCAATTTAGTTCATTATTTCCAATCGCCTTTTTATATTTTATATCAGATATTGATGATATCAATTCGATTTATTTCTATGGAAGTTTTCGATTGCCGTTTTTATTCTTCGTCAAATAATAGTTAGTAAACAAGCTTATGGCAATTTAAAATTAATTCAGTATCGATAATAATCATACGTTTCCGAGGCCAAGGTTCAAAGGAAATAATAATCATCATACGCACCAACGTGATTTCACTTAACATTATTATTAACACTAGTTTATAATTAAAAAGTTTATTCATTAATTAAATAATTATGAATTTGCTGTAATAAAAGAGTTATAATGGTGAAAGTGTGTACATGCAAAGCTAAGATGGTTGTTGGATTAATAAGCTTTTGAGTTGTTGGAATAATATGCTTTTCAGATGCACATATTGTTCAACCTTTCCGATTTTTCAGGAGGCATCTGTGATGTAGAAAACTATTAATTTGTACAAAGGTGTGAACACTAGGCCGGGTCAAAAAAAAATATCGCGGTTGTCCGCATCTCAAATGAAAGCTTGTTTTGTTTAATGAATATCCCCCTAATATATGTAGGCTTTATCTTGAGCCGCCAGTGAGCTAGAGCGATATTACATAACCTCTAAAATTCATGTTTTTCTTGAAAATGTCGGACATCATTGACTCAATCGGGAGCTTTTCCATGTGTGCAGCTAGAACTCGCTACTCCGCTTCTAACGATACCAATATTGTGATTCTCGCGATAATAGAACCAAAGATATTCACGATTTAAGAGCGTAATTTTACGTTTTTTCATTTTTGACTTTGACTCAAATCTTAAAATTAGTGGCAAGTATTTCTCTCTGTGTAATAGGGATGTCCACAATCCCCTGGCCACAGCTAATTTCATGCATAACAGCATCGCGAACATATTAGAAGTGCAAAAATATACCTAGCCAATAATCAAAAATATACATTTACAAATTATATTCTGTTCTTCAACAAAGCGTATTTATAAAAAATGAAAAAACGTAAAATTACGCTCTTAAATCGTGAATATCTTTGGTTCTATTATCGCGAGAATTGAGTCAATGATGTCCGACATTTTCAAGAAAAACATGAATTTTAGAGGTTATGTAATATCGCTCTAGCTCACTGGCGGCTCAAGATAAAGCCTATATATATTAGGGGGATATTCATTAAACAAAACAAGCTTTCATTTGAGATGCGGACAACCGCAATATTTTTTTTTGACCCGTCCTAGTGAACACCCTCTCAAGTTTTGATTTTTTTTACAAAATCTCGTTGAAAACGCAGTTTTTAGGGAATGTGGTCGAAATGTGGAAATGTTGTCGAATTTGCATCATTTGAAAAATTTTCTTTTTATAAAAAAAAATTCTCCGCAATAGGAAATTTATAAAATTCTTCGAAATTAAAATTTTTTTTTTAAAAATTTTCGTCGAGACTGATTTTTTCTAGAAAATTTTGTCGAAAAGAAGTATTCAAGAAGTATTTTTCTGGAATATTTTAGCAAAATTGCATATTTCTACGGAATTTCATTGAAATTGCATTCTACTGAAATTTCGACGAAACTGTATTTTTATCCTATCATATCATTTGCCAAAAGCCAAAAAAATCGTTGAAAATTTCAATTTCGTACAAATTTTTTATAAAAATACAATTGTGATGACATTTTCGGGAAAACTGCAATTTTGGTAAATTTTATAAAAAAAATCAATTTCGACGAAATTTTCTAGAAAGAAATAGACTTTCGGTGAAATATTTAAGAAAAATGCACTTTCGATGAAATATTCAAGAAAAATGCAATTCGGTGAACTCTAGAAATTAAATTTTCGTTAACATTTTTAAAATTTTCCAGCAAACTGCAATTTTGACCAATTTTTCCAGAAAACAATGTCTTTTCGAGAAAAATTTCTAAATTTTGATAAAATTATCTAGAAAATGGCTTGCTATAAAAATGCATTTTCTATTAAGTTTCATAGAAAAATTTCAATTTTGATAAATTTTCTTGATTTGCAATTTTGTTGAAATTTTCTAATAATGCACAATTTAGATGAAAATTTCTAAAAAATGAAATTTCATTGAAAATTTCAATTTCGACAAAATTTCCTTTAAAAATGCAAATGTTATGAAATTTTCTAGAAAAAATTGCAATTTAGACTTAATATTTTAGAAAAATGCACTTTCGGTGAAATATTGGATAAAAATTTCGGTGAAATGTTCAAGAAAATTGAAATTTCGGTAGGTTTTCTAGAAAATAGCTAAATGGATGACCTTTCTAGAAATTAAATTTTAATTAACATTTTCTGGAACACTGCAATTTCAATCAATTTTCCAGCAAAGTGCAATTTTGCCTAATTTTTCTAGAAAAATTAAATTTCGACGAAATTTTCTACAACAATCTCATTTCGAAAATTGCTAAAAATATTAAATTTGATACATTTATCTAGAAAATGGCTTGCTATACAAATCCATTTTCTATTAAAATTCATAGAAAAATTTCATATTTGAAATTTTTTTTTGGATTTCGATGACATTTGTCAAAAATTGCAATTTTGTAAAAATTTTCTAGAAATGCACAATTAAGATGCAATTTGTAAAAAATTCTAAAATATGAAATTTCGTTGAAAATTTCCATTTCGACAAAATTTCCTTTAAAATTTCAAGTTTGGCGAAATTTTCTAGAATGAAATAGAATTTAGTCTAAATATTCTAGAAAAATAATCCTTCGGTGAAATATTAAAAAAAAATAAAAATTTTGGTGAAGAAAATTGAAATTTCGGCGAGTTTAAATTTTCGTTAACATTTTCTCGAACACTGAAATTTCAATAAAATTTTCCAGCAAAATGCAATTTTGACCAATTTTTCTAGAAAAATGGAATTTCGACTAAATTTTCTACAGCAATCCCATTTCGAGAAAAACTTAAAAAAATTCAATTAGATAAAATTATCTAGAAAATGCATTTCGATTATATTATGATGAAATTTTCGAAAAATTGCAATTTTGATAAATTTTCTTGATTTCGTTGACAATTTTGTTTTCTAAAATTTAGATGAAATGTTTTCAATAAAAATGCAATTGTGATAACATTTTCGGGAAAATTTAAATTTTGATAAATTTTATAAAAATTGCATTTTGGACGAAATTTTCTAGAAATTCATATTCATATTTATTGCAATCAAAAATGTGTACAATTTGTTTGGTAATATACAGTGCTACAAAGAGTTCAAGGATCTTTCCTTTTTCTGTTTAGAAATTAGATTTGATTTAACGGCATTTATATTTAAGTATATTTCTAGAAAAAATGCAATTTAGACAAAATATTACAGAAAAATGCAATTTCGATTAAATTTCCTAGAAAACTGTTATATCAAGAAAATTTCCATTTTGACAAAATTTTCTTTAAAACTGCAAATGTGATGACATTTTCTAGATAATTTTGATAAATTTTCTAGAAAATTGCAATTTTGACGAAATTTTCTGAAAAAAAAAATGGAAATTTAGACTTAATATTCTAGTGATGAAATTTTCTAAATTTAAAAAAATTGTCATTTTGAGGAAATTTTCTAGAAACAATTGCAATTTAGACTTAATATTCTAGAAAAAATTCACTTTAGGTGAAATTTTCAAAAAAAAAAAAAATAAAAATTTCGGTGAACTATTCAAGAAAATTGAAATTTCGGTGAGTTTTTTAGAAAATAGCTAAATGGAATTTTGATAAATTTTGTAAAAATTGCAATTTTGATGAAATTTCGGTGAATTTTTCTATAAAAATGCAAAATTAATTACATTATCAAAAAAATTAAATTTCCGTTAAAATTTTCTTGAACGCTATAATTTCAAAAAAAGTTTCCAGCTAGTAAAAATTCTAACAACATTACATTTTCAATAAAATGGCTTTCTATAAAAATGCATTTTCGATTAAACTGTGATATACATATATTTCTAGAAAATTGCAATTTTGATGAATTTTCTAGATTTCGATGTCATTTTCTAAAAAGTTGAAATTTTTTGATTTTTTTAGAAATGAGCAATTTATAAATTTTCAAAATAAATGAAATTTCATTGAAAGTTTAAAATTCACCAAAAAATTTACCATAAAAAATGAAAATTTTGATACGTTTTCTAGAAAATTTCGTCAAAATCCAATTGCAATTGTGATGCAATTTTCTAGAAAAACGAAAGGATATTTTCTTATAAATTCTTAAAAAATCTAAATAATTTTGTCAAAATGTAATTTTTTTTATAATGAAAATTTCTACAAAACTGCAGTTTTTCTATAAAATTCCAATTATGAAGGGCCTCTCGAGAAAATTCAATGAAAATTAAAAAAAAAAATTAGACTTCCATGAAATTTTCTATAAAAATACATTTTCTGTGAAATTTCTTGGAAATCTAGTTTCCAATTTCGTCGAAGTTTTCTTGAACATTGCAATTTTGATAACGTATTCTAAAAATTTTCAAAATAAAATGTTTTATGCAATTTCTGTAAAATGGCCAAGAAAGCTAAAATTTCTGTGAAATTTTCTAGCCAATTACAATCTCGTTAAAATTTTAGTTAATAAGAAACTGCTTTCGAAGAACTCTTCTAGAAAAATTTAATTTGACATAATTTGGGAAAATTTCAATTCTGAAAAATTCTATAAAGTTGCAATTTTGTAAAAATTTTCTAGAAAAAATCAATTTTGACGAAATCTCTATCAAATTTAAATCATTTCATTCATTGATATGATTATAAAATCGTTTGTATGTAAGAGCTTTACTGCCAAACGACTGAGCCGATTTTCTTGAAACTTGGTAGACAGATGGAGCAATGTATAGGCTACATAGATCTTCGAAGTTCCTTCAAGTAATTTGAAACCACTTGACCGTATAGGCTCCTTAAAAGCAGCAACATTTCTTATATTTTGCACATGTTGATACCTTCATTCGAAAGAATGCTAAGAAGACTAAGCATGTTTTTAGGGACATTAATTTCTATGTATTCCCAACTATATTCGGTCAAAATATGGTGTTATCAGTTAATCCAATCAAAAGTTATTCACAAAACAGTATATGTCATTGGATTTGCTATATAAACGGATTCGACACAAGTTACGAAAAAATATAAAACTTTGATCGCTTCTCCTGAAATACTACTTGTTTTGACTTAGCATGTTTTGGAATGGAGGAATCGATCTATAGAACGTTTTCTTCGAAATGTTTATAATAATATAATAATAGTATGTACCCTTGTGTGCGTTGAATCATTTTATTCTATTCATCTAATCAATGTTTTTAGACAGCTTCTAATAATCATACGTAACATAGTCCAGTGCAATTTTAACAATCATACGTTCCGATGGACTACATGCACATCACATTATCATTAAATTTACAAAATTTATTTAAATTGTTTGCAATTTAAAACTGAAAATGTTGAAACGATATAATTCTCCTTCTATTGTGGGAAAAAGAAAAAGTTAAGAAGTACATATATTTTAGCTCTGCTTAAATATGGTTATTTTAATTCAAGTTATAATTTATCTGGTACTCTTTATTAAACGTTAAGATGAATTAATGAAAGAAAAGTTTGGGAAATTTAAAAATTGGAATAGCTCAAGATTCCCCCCAATTTTCTTTTGCCCCATTACCTCTCAATTTTCTTAGAGCTACTCAAACCATTTGTGGTTTAAATAAATCCTATCTACACATCGTCCTTACTTGCCGAAATAATCTAAAAAGTTTGTTTTTTTGTTTCCTTATGTTTTTGCCTATGAAATGAAATTATCTGTAAAATTTATTACCTTTATCTTATTTCGACTTTTGGGATTCGTAATCTTTGGCTATAATCAGGTATTTGTTGTAGATGTTGTAATGGTACTTGTTTTCTCTGTGGGACCTGCGATGAAGCGATATTGTTGTTGGCATAAAATATTATGGCCACTTACATTTGTTAACAAGTGCTGCTCGGTGTTGCTACAAGTATTACCGCATAATCACGAAGGCTTTAACAACAATTCTCCTCTGTTAGCCATGTCGTAGACAGTGCAAGGAATACAGTTTCCCAAGGATGGAGTAGCAGAAAAATATTTTGGGTTTCTTAGATATGTATAAAGAAAAATGGTATAAATGTGAGAGTAAGAGATGGAAAGAGAAGAAGTAGAAGTAAAAGGCTATTAAATGTAGAAAAGGCCGCCAGAAGATTGCCATTATTTTAGATGTCATTTCTAGCTTTCATCCGCTGTCTCTGTGGCATCATTTGATATAAGTATGTGTGTTTGCCTTTCTCTCTATCTACCTCTCCTTCTCTGTTTGATTCCAATATCGGTGTGTGTTTGTCTGGCTGTGCAAGAGTATCGTGGAGTGTTTGTTCAGACTTGCGAAAATAAATTGACCTATACACTCAGACAAACACATACATACATACGGGTTGCCCATATTCGACGGACCCATGTTTTTTTTGGGCCCATTCCAATCGACGAGGCTTGTCCGCAGGCAACAATCTTTGCGTCAATTGAATTTTGTACGGGAACAAATGCAAATCAACGCGAATAATCCGTTGTAAAGTGGACCGAGCCATGCCCAACTGCTGAGAACGGCGTTTTTGGGATGTTCTTGGGGACCTCTCAACACTGGCTCGTACGGCAGCGATATTCTCGGCCGATCGCCTTGGTCGACTTTTATTTGGCCTCTTCGGATTAGAAAGAGCCTCACCAGTCGAACATTTTTCGTATAAACGCTTAATGGTGTTCTTAGAAGGCGCACTTCTCACATTTTTTAATATTTTAAAAGCACGTTGAGTTTTCACAATTGACTTCTTCTGTTGAATGTAAATTTCAACTATTTCGCGTGGCGTGTATTGTTCCATGGTAAAAATCTGCTTGGACCGACGCTTCAAACGCGGTATGTCATTAAGCGATCTGACATCTCTGTCAAAAGTTATGGCGTTGCCAGATGGGTCCGTCGAATATGGGAGACCCTGTATGTATGTTTAGCTTTAGCCTCCTTATTGACATTCGCTGTGTTTGTTTAGAAATCTCTGAGTCCTAGTAAGAAATACCTAATACAAAAGCTTACACATTGGGTTGGAAAGGAAGAAAAACTGTTTTTAATCAAATAAAAATAATCATACGCCTGTGGTCTTTTTAGCCAATGAAGTTAATTATACGCAATGTAGTTCGGTGGTTCAAATTAAATGGTTGATCATCATCATCTAAGGAAGCGATTCTATCTGAAAGAAATTCATAGAAATTTTATATTTATAGAAAAGTTCATAGAAATTTCATATTTATTGTAAATTTCATAAGAATTTTATATTTATTTTAAATTTCATAGAAATTTTATATTTATTGTAAATTTCATAGAAATGTTATATTTATAGAAAATTTTATATTTATAGAAAATTTCATAGAAATTTTATATTTATAGAAAATTTCGTAGAAATTTTATATTTATAGAAAATTTCGTAGAAATTTTATATTTTTAGAAATTTTCGTAGAAATTTTATATTTTAGAAATTTTCGTAGAAATTTTATATTTATAGAAATTTTCGTAGAAATTTTATATTTATAGAAAATTTCGTAGAAATTTTATATTTATAGAAAATTTCGTAGAAATTTTATATTTATAGAAAATTTCGTAGAAATTTTATATTTATAGAAAATTTCGTAGAAATTTTATATTTATAGAAAATTTCGTAGAAATTTTATATTTATGGAAAATTTCGTAGAAATTGTATATTTATAGAAAATTTCGTAGAAATTTTATATTTATAGAAAATTTCGTAAAAATTTTATATTTATAGAAAATTTCGTAGAAATTTTGTATTTATAGAAAATTTCGTAGAAATTTTGTATTTATAGAAAATTTCGTAGAAATTTTATATTTAAAGAACATTTCGTAGAAATTTTATATTTAAAGAACATTTTGGAGAAATTTTATATTTAAAGAACATTTTGGAGAAATTTTATATTTATAGAAAATTTCTTAGAAATGTTATACTTATAGAAAATTTCATAAAAATTTTATATTTATAGAAATTTTATATTTATAGAAAATTTCATAGAAATTTTATATTTATAGAAAATTTCATAGAAATTTTATATTTATAGAAAATTTCATAGAAATTTTATATTTATAGAAAATTTCATAGAAATTGTATATTAATAGAAAATATCATAGCAATTTTATATTAATAGAAAATATCATAGAAATTTTATATTAATAGAAAATATCATAGAAATTTTATATTTATAGAAAATATCATAGAAATTTTATTTTTTTATTTTTTTATTTTTTTTTTATTTTTATATGAATTACAATACAAAGTAAATTTATATTCTAATTTTATGGTCTAATTTTATAGAAAATTTCATAGAAATTTTATATTTAGAGAAAATTTCATAGATGTTTTATATTTATAGAAAATTTCATAGATGTTTTATATTTATAGAAAATTTCATAGAAATGTTATATTTATAGAAAATTTCATAGAAATGTTATATTTATAGAAAATTTCATAGAAATGTTATATTTATAGAAAATTTCATAGAAATGTTATATTTATAGAAATTTTATATTTATGGAAAATTTCATAGAAATTTTATATTTATGGAAAATTTCATAGAAATTTTATATTTATGGAAGATTTCATAGAAATTTTTTTTAGAAAATCTCAAAAAAATTTATATTTATAGAAAATTTCAAAGAAATTTTATATTTATAGAAAATTTCAATGAAATTTTATATGTATAAAAAATTTCATAAAAAAATAATATTTATAGACAATTTCATAGAAATTTAATAGTTATAGAAAATTTCATAAATAATTTATATTTATAGAAAATTTCATAAATCATTTATATTTATAGAAAATTTATAAAAAATACAAAATTTCTATGAAATTTTCTATAAATACAAAATTTCTATGAAATTTTCTATAAATACAAAATTTCTATGAAATTTTCTATAAATACAAAATTTCTATGAAATTTTCTATAAATACAAAATTTCTATGAAATTTTCTATAAATACAAAATTTCTATGAAATTTTCTATAAATACAAAATTTCTATGAAATTTTTTATAAATATAACATTTCTATGAAATATCTAAAATAAAAACTAGGAGGAAAAATAAATAATGAGGAAAATCAGAATCACCATTTAATATCATTCATACGTACGGTGGACCTCTCTAATGAAAATGTTGAAAATAATCATACGCTTCCACGGCTCATTTCTAATAATAATAATTATACGCACAGGGGACCAATAACGATTGCAACATTTGGCTTTCTTAACAAAATAGTAAAATTTTTTCTATTTAGTTTTTCATCTCAAATTTTCGGTTTAAATCCCTTTCTATGATGGTCCTATTCAACCCACTGTGCTGGGTGAATAAACCTTGTGGAGGCTGTGTTAAGATGACCTGCCGGAATACACAAAATGTCCCAAAGTAAAACAGTAACATTGGCAAATAACAATAGCGACATATCTGCCCTCCCGCAGACAAAAAATAATATTTATCTTTCAATAGCAATTAGATGATATTATACTTCAACGGATATTTAATATCCGTTAAAATGTCAGCAATGGCCTTAGCTTAAAAGCTTTCCTATTTAGGTGAATTTTGGAAAGAAAAAATATACATATCACAAACATTTTACCACTTGAGCATTAACTGAAGTGTGAGGATTTGGTGCGTTTTTTCGCGCTTCTCTTCTTCTGACAAGTGACGATTATATGATCAACATAATCAAATCAAATCAAATTATATCGAATTAAATAAAATATGTTTATTAATTAAATGAAGTTGATAAATACACATATATGCCAATAATTTAATAACATCTCCGTGGGAGTGCAATAGGGCGGAAATTCGATTAATTTTTTATGTGATTATGGTTTTTATGTTGATTGGATTTTTTATGCGATTTTCCCAAAGCTACTATTGCTCTATTATCGATACAAGAGTTTTTTGCACAATTTTGTTTATCATTTTATTAACAGTTAATATGTATAAATTGTGGTTGTTTTACTACACTGAAGAGTAATATTGACTAGCCCATGTGGTTTTTATAGATTAGTTAATATTAATCATACGTATGGTGGCCTTCGTTGCAGTAGTATGTAATAAGTATACGTCAAATGGTACATTGATTTAAAAATAATCATACGCTCTGTGGGACATAGTTAAGCTTTCCAATTGCAATTTATTTCGAATGTTGAAATTTATTTGAAATGTTACAGATTTTTATCTGTAATGTACTTGTCAACCTACTGATTGTATATTATGCATATGCATTTATTTAATTAAGTGTATATTGTTGTTTTTTTCTTACTTTTAACATAATGATATTTGAAATCACTACGAGTTAATTGTTAAAACTTTTTAATTGATTGTCACAATTTAATTGTCACGCCTTGTTATTTTTTCATTTTTAGCAGATGTAGTAGAGATACATGCGTAAATATGGGTTAATCAAGAAATATGTGATAGATGAAATAGGGTTTACATCTTAACAATTATTTTGAATCCTATTTCTTATTTTAATTTTTAGTTTTAGATATTTCATATAAATTTTTTATTTAATGACAATTTCATAGAAATTTTATATTTAATGAAAATTTCATAGAAATTTTATATTTAAAGAAAATTTCATAGAAATTTTATATTTAATAAAAATTTCGTATAGGTTTTACATTTAATAAAAGTTTCATTGAAATTTTATATTTATAGAAATTTCATAGATATTTATTATTTATAGAAAATTTTATAGAAAATTCATACATATTTTAGTTATAGAATTTTTCATAGAAATTTTATATCTATAGAAAATTTCATAGAAATTTTGTATATATAGAACATTTTGTATCTATAGAATATTTCATAGATATTTTGTATTTATTGAAAATTTCATAGAAATTTTGTATTTATAGAAAATTTCATAAAAATTTTGTATTTATAGAAAATTTCATAGAAATTTTGTATTTATAGAAAATTTCATAGAAATTTTGTATTTATAGAAAATTTCATAGAAATTTTGTATTTATAGAAAATTTCATAGAAATTTTGTATTTATAGAAAATTTCATAGAAATTTTGTATTTATAGAAATTTTGTATTTATAGAAAATTTCATAGAAATTTTGTATTTATAGAAAATTTCATAGAAATTTTGTATTTATTTGTATTAATTTCATAGAAATTTTGTATTTATATAAAATTTCATAGAAATTTTGTATTTATAGAAAATTTCATAGAAATTTTGTATTTATAGAAAATTTCATAGAAATTTTGTATTTATAGAAAATTTCATAGAAATTTTGTATTTATAGAAAATTTCATAGAAATTTTGTATTTATAGAAAATTTCATAGATATTTTGTATTTATAGAAAATTTCATAGAAATTTTGTATTTATAGAAAATTTCATAGAAATTTTATATTTATAGAAAATTTCATAGAAATTTTGTATTTATAGAAAATTTCATAGAAATTTCATAGAAATTTTGTATTTATAGAAAATTTCATAGAAATTTTGTATTTATAGAAAATTTCATAGAAATTTTGTATTTATAGAAAATTTCATAGAAATTCATAGAAATTTCATAGAAATTTTGTATTTATAGAAAATTTCATAGAAATTTTGTATTTATAGAAAATTTCATAGAAATTTTGTATTTATAGAAAATTTCATAGAAATTTTGTATTTATAGAAAATTTCATAGAAATTTTGTATTTATAGAAAATTTCATAGAAATTTTGTATTTATAGAAAATTTCATAGAAATTTTGTATTTATAGAAAATTTCATAGAAATTTTGTATTTATAGAAAATTTCATAGAAATTTTGTATTTATAGAAATTTTGTATTTATAGAAAATTTCATAGAAATTTTGTATTTATAGAAAATTTCATAGAAATTTTGTATTTATAGAAAATTTCATAGAAATTTTGTATTTATAGAAGATTTCATAGAAATTTTGTATTTATAGAAAATTTCCTCGAAATTTTATATTTATCGAAAATTTAATCGAAATTTTATATATTTATCGAAAATTTAATAATTATACAATATTATCGAAAATGTCATCGAAATTTTATATTTATCGAAAATTTCATCAAAATTTTATATGTATCGAAAATTTCATATCTATAGAAAATTTCATAGAAATTTTGTATTTATAGAAAATTTCATCGAAATTTTGTATTTATAGAAAATTTTACCGAAATTTTGTATTTATAGAAAATTTCATAAAAATTTTGTATTTTTAGAAAATTTCATAGAAATTTTGTATTTATAGAAAATGTCATAGAAATTTTGTATTTATAGAAAAAGTCATAGAAATTTTGTATTTATTTGTATTAATTTCATAGAAATTTTGTATTTATATAAAATTTCATAAATATATTGTATTTATGGAAAATTTTATAAAAAAACTTATAGTTATAGAAAATTATAATTATAGAAAATTGTTAAAAAATTTTGTAATTATAGAAAATTTCATAGAAATTTTGTATTTTCGAATGAAGTCTGCAATAATCGTACACAGGGGATTTAAATGATATAATTCAATATTATAATAAAAATTATACGCAGTGTAAGCGATATGCAGTGAGACCAGATTATCATACTCTCATTTTTAGACCAACTTCCGTTAAAAACAAAACTTTTAACAGTTGTTTTAATATTCAAATTTAGTTCAGCACTGTTTTTGAAGCATTTAAGAAGAAAAAACAACAAAGCACTAATACATTTAAATAACTAAAGTTCATTATCTTATCTTAGTTAATAAACCGTAAATTTTCTCAAAATTTATTTAATTTATTTAGACATCATTGTCATTAATTAACAAACTAATACACCCATTTTCTGATGTGTGAATGTGTGCCTTATAATTATTATTTAATTGAATGACGTCTATTAATTATGAATTTATTGTTAAGTTCAAAATGCCACAACGAAAATAAAAGAACAATAAAATGATATACAAATCTCTAGTGGTTAACCGCTGTCTCTGCCGATTAAGTGATAAAAGAAAATTTATTAAAATGTACGCAAATAAACGCATATACATGAATTTTCATTAGCTGAAGAGGCCCTGCAAGTTAAGGCCAAGAATTGTATGTTAGAAATTATAAATGTAAAATATTTCCCCATTTTTTTTTAACAAATAATAATATTACTCATAAGTACAGTACTATAAAAATTTTTACGAATAATTCATCAACGATGATCTTTTCTATATATAATATACAAAAGATTATCGTTGATGACTTTACTTAAAGAAAAGCTCATCGTTGATGAATTTGCTTTTAGAAAAGTTCATCGTTGACGACTTTTCTTTTAGAAAAGGTCATCGTTGATGATTTTTCTTTTGGAAAAGTTCATCGTTGATGACTTTTCTTATAGAAATGTTCATCGTTGATGACTTTTCTTATAGAAATGTTAATCGTCGATGACTTTTCTTATAGAAAAGTTCATCGTTGATGACTTTTCTTATAGAAAAGTTCATCGTTGTTGACTTTTCTTATAGAAAAGTTCATCGTTGATGACTTTTCTTATAGAAATGTTAATCGTCGATGTCTTTTCTTATAGAAATGTTAATCGTCGATGACTTTTCTTATAGAAAAGTTCATCGTTGATGACTTTTCTTATAGAAAAGTTCATCGTTGATGACTTTTCTTATAGAAAAGTTCATCGTTGATGACTTTTCTTATAGAAAAGTTCATCGTTGATGACTTTTCTTATAGAAAAGTTCATCGTTGATGACTTTTCTTATAGAAAAGTTCATCGTTGATGACTTTTCTTATAGAAAAGTTCATCGCTGATGACTTTTCTTATAGAAAAGTTCATCGCTGATGACTTTTCTTATAGAAAAGTTCATCGTTGATGACTTTTCTTTTAGAAAAGTTCATCGTTGATGACTTTTCTTTTAGAAAAGTTCATCGTTGATGACTATTCTTTTAGAAAAGTTCATCGTTGATGACTTTTCTTTTAGAAAAGTTCATCGTTGATGACTTTTCTTTTAGAAAAGTTCATCGTTGATGACTTTTCTTTTAGAAAAGTTCATCGTTGATGACTTTTCTTTTAGAAAAGTTCATCGTTGATGACTTTTCTTTTAGAAAAGTTCATCGTTGATGACTTTTAGAAAATTTCATCGTTGATGACTTTTCTTTTAGAAAAGTTCATCGGTGATGACTTTTCATCTAGAAAAGTTCATCGTTGATGACCTTTTTTCTAGAAAACTTCATCGGTGATGACTTTTCTTCTATGAAAGTTCATCGTTGGTGACTTTTCCTTTAGAAAAGTTCATCGTTGATGAATTTTCTTATAGAAAAGTTCATGGGTGATGAGTTTTCTTATAGAAAAGTTCATCCCTGATGACTTTTCTTCAAGAAAAGTTAATCTTTGATGACTTTTCTTTTCGAAAAGTTCATCGTTGATGACCTTTCGTTTAGAAAAGTTCATCGTTGATTACTTTTCTTTTAGAAAAGTTCATCGTTGATGACTTTTCTTATGGAAAAGTTCAGCGTTGATGACTTATCTTATAGAAAAGTTCATCGTTGATGACTTTCCTTATAGAAAAGTTCATCGTTGATAACTTTTCTTCTAGAAAAGTTCACCGTTTTTTTCTAGAAAACTTCATCGTTGATGACTTTTCTTATAGAAAGTTCATCGTTAATGACTATTCTTATAGAAATGTTCTCGAACAGTTCTCGAGCAGATCTACTCCCCATATTTGTAGGCCCTTTATAAATCATTCCAAATCTCTGCCTCTGCCTTTGGTGAAATATAAAAACCACAAAACTGATAAAGAACTCTGCGGCAATTATTTTGTTGTGACAATAATTGTTTGAGATTAATTTGAAATTAAAATTAAATTAAAAATCAAAAGGTGTGATTTGAATGCAGCATAAATTAGTGAAAAGAAAAGTAATCCACAAGGATTAAATGGTGATAATTAAATTTGGATTTTATTTTAACTTTCATATCCAGGAGAAGAGAAACAACATTGTATTGTAATTGAAAGTGAATGATAAAAATTTCTGGAACATTCAATAAACATTAATTTAATTTTGATTTCTCTTCAATTTATAATAATCATACGTACACGTGGCCTGGACTATAGAAGTTGATAATTATCATACGCATGGGAGTTCAATGAAATATTAATCGTCATACGCTCTGAGGGACAAACAGATCGTAATTAGTTGGAAATACAATTAAAGGTGATACGTATAGTGGTCCCATTAACAAAAGTTCATATTCAACATACGCAACCGAGTACCAGGCTAACAATGAATTGATAACAATCATACGTACTGAGTGACAACTTTATTTAAATCAGTGTACTCTCATGTCATGAAATATTTGAACTAACTTTTCATATTAACAATTAATAGAAAAAATCTAATCGCCTTTCTTTCAGCTTTAATTTGAAAAACATCATAACAAATAGTTTGTGTTCTATTTAAACCACATCCTTTGACAGCAATTTGTTGTCTGTTTTTTACGCATAATACTATAATGATAATGCTAATAGGTACTGCCACCGGATAACCTTTTAAACTTGGCGACGTTGTTTCCATTAAAAGTCACAATATTATTAAGTGTTTTACTGCCACATACAACACAACATACACAACACACATCGCGCAGTGGTACAAATACCTTCCCATGTTACAGTCAGGATATATGTATATATATACATCATAGTCACACACACACGCGCGCACTCTTATATGACAACGTTGTTCAGTGTTTGTATTTCCTTTTCCGGGTTTTATTGTGTGTGCCTGTTTGTATTTTTATTCTTGTTTGTTTGATTGTAGATGGCAGTTAAGTTGAGGTCAACAGCGGTAGATTCAACAACACACACCCTCACACATTCGTGGGTGTATATGTGTATGAATATGTGCTTTCTCGGGTGTACTATGTGTGAATTCATAAATAATTTAAAAAATGTTTTAACTGCACGGTCTTTTCTACCTTTTGCCATAGACATACCGACATACTTTCATGTAGATAAATCTGCATAAATTTATGTGTAAGTCCACAGGTACATTAGGGTATCTTGTAGCGAATGGGGTAAATTAAAATCAGAGAAACGGGTTATGATTAAATGTCAAAAGTAACTGAAATGCTTTATGTTTTATTATTCGAAACATTGGAATGCATATTATTATATTAGCATCTAACGAAAAGCCTTTATATATCAATAATCATACCTACAGTGGACACATATATAATTAACAATAGTCATACGTTAGGAGTACAGTGAAATAATAATCGCCCTTATTCCAGTTGGCGTCGTCGACGTCGTCACATCATTTTCGTCATATCTATGAAGTTCTAGCTTTGTCATCATTACGCCAAAACGAATGTTTTTGGTATCCGTGAAATAACAAAAACCCTTTTTATATCTAAAAAAATTTCAAAATTTATAAAGTCGTCAATCTAAACAGTGTCGACTAAGAATCGACGTCGAAGACGCCAACTGGCGTTCGCTCATATCTAAAATATGCATTTTTTTAATTTTCTTCAATTTATAATAATCATACGCATGTGGGCTGGATTACAGAAGTTGATAATAAGGCAGTTAAATGCTCTGAAGGACAAACAAATTGTAATTAGTTTGAAATGTCATACAAAATTAATTTGTCGATATTTGCAGAATTGATAATTAATATAATGAGGTAATTTATAAACAATTTGTTTGAGAATAATTTGAAATTTAAATTAAATTAAGAATCAAATGATATGATTTGTATGAAGCGCAGATATGTGAGAAGAAAAGTGATCTATAAGGATTAAACGATGATAATTAAATTTGCATATAATTTTAATGTTCATATTCTATAGATGAGAAACATTGTTGATATTTAATTAATAATGAATCATTTGAATTCCTGGAACATTCAATAAACATAAATTCTGTTTTGATTTTCACCATAACCAATGGTCTTTTTAATTTTCTTCTATTTATAATAATCATACGCATCGTGGTTCTGGATTACAAAAGTTGATAACAATCATACGCAGAGCAGTTCAATAAAATATTAATCGTCATACGCTCTATGGGACAAACAGAATGTAATTTGATTGAAATGTAATCTAAAAGTAAATTTAGGATATTTTCAGAGTTAAAAAATAATATAAATAATTAAAGCTCATTTATAAACGATATTTTTTGTCATATCTAACATAGTGAAATGACTTTGTGCACTTTTCTTTCATTTTCTTCGATTTAAAATAATCATACGCCCGGCGGTCTGGTTTGTAGATGTTGATGTCTATCATACTCAGGAGAGTTCAATGAAAGAGTAATTGTCATACGCCCTGAAAGACAAAAATAATATAATGCACTTGAAATGTAATTTAAAAGTAATTTTTAGATATTTCCAGAGTCAAAAAATACTATAAATAATTAAAGTCTATTTATGAACAATAATTTTAATTTTATATCTTGCATAGAGAAGTGACTGTGTGCAATTTTTTTTTATTTTCTTCAATTTATAATAATCATACGCCAGGTGGTCTTGTGTGTAGCTGTTAATATTTATAATACTCAGGGCGAGTTCAATGAAATATCAATTTTCAAACGTTCTGTGTGACAAACCGTTTGTAATTAGTTAGAAATTTAATTAAAAATCATTTTTGGATATTTCCAGAATTAAAAAATAATATAAATAATTAAAGCCAATTTGTTAAAAATATCATATCTAATTTTTTGATATCATATCTAATTTTTTGGAGTGACTTTATGCAATTTCTTTTAGTTTCTTTATTTTTTTTTACTAATAATCATACGACCGGTGGTCTGGTTTGTAGAAGTTGATATTTATCATACGCACGGGGGAGTTCCATGAAATATCTATAAAATATGAAATATATACAAAATATATTTTTGGATATTTCCAGAGATAAATATTAATAGAAATAATTACAGCCAATTTATGAACAATAATTTTAATTTCATATCTAAATTACTGGAGTGACTTTATGCAATGTTCTTTTATTTTCTTCAATTTATAATAATCATAGGCCCAGTGGTCTGTTTTTGTAGAAGTTGATATATATCATACGCAGGGGGGTTTAATGAGATGTCAATTTTCAAATGCTCTTTGAGACAAACACATTTTACTTAGTTAGAATGAAAAAATGCTATAAATAATTAAAGCCAATTTATGAAGAATAATTTTAATTTCATATCTGCATAGTGAAGTGATTTTATGTTATTTTCTTCATATTATAATAATCATACGCCCAGTGGTGTGATTTGTAGAAGTTGACATTTTACAAACGCTCTGTGGGACAAACATATTTAAATTTGTTAGAAATTTCATTAAAAAATAATTTTTGGATATTTTCAGAATTAAAAATATAAATATTTAAAACCAATAATTAATGAACAATAATTTTAGTTCATAATTAAATTAGTGTATTATCTATGCAATTTCTTTGATTTTCTTCAATTTATAATATTCATACGTATGGTGGGTCTGGATTATAAAGGTTGATACTTATCATACGTAAGGCAGTTCAATGAAATGGTAATCGTCATACGCTCTGAAGGACAAACATATTGTAATTAGTTTAAAATGTCATGAAAAACATTTTTGGATATTTGCAGAATTAATACATAATATATTAAGGTAATTTATAAAAAATGTGTTTGAGATCAATTTGAAATTTAAACTAAATTAAAAATCAAATGATATGATTTGAATGAAGCACAAATAAGTTGATTTTTGTATTTTTTTTTTCATTTTAACGTTCATATTCTGTAGAAGAGAAACATTGTTGGTATTTAACTGATAATGAATGATTTTAAATAACTAAAGCCAATTTATTAACAAAAATTTATTTTATTTGATTTATATTTATATTTGATTTATTCAATTTTTTAGATTTTACTTATTTAGAAATTTCATTTAAAATCATTTTTGTACATATTTCCAGAATTAAATATAAAAAATGAATACAGCCAATTTATGAACAATAATTTTAATTTCATATCTAAATTAGTACAAATTGGTGAGAAGAAAAGTAATCCATAAGGATTAAATGTTTGAAAATAATTAAATTTGCATCTCATTTTATCGTTCATATGCTGGAGAAAAAAAAAACAACGTACCTTTTTAATTGAAAGTGTATGATTTAAATTTGTGGAACGTTCAATAAACTAAATTCAATTTTGATTTTCTTCCAATGGCCTTTCTTTCATTTGCTTCTATTTATAATAATCATACGCATGGTGGGTCTGGGTTACAACAGTTGATAGTTATCATACGCAGGGCAGTTCAATGAAATATTAATCCTCATACGTTCTATGGGACAAACATAAGGTAATTTGATTAAAAGGTAATTAAAAATAAATTTATTTCCAGAATTAAATCTCATATCTAAATTAGTGGATTAACTCTGCAATTTATTTTATTTGCTTAAATTTATAATAATCATACTCATGTTGGATCTGGATTACAGAAGTTGATAATTACACAGTGCGACAAATGGTAGGTGCCAGTGGCGTTTCGCTTAGTCACGTCTAGGAATCGATATATATCGATTTCAAGTTACTAAGTATTATATAGGCTAATTTGTCACGTTTAGGGGCCTTTTTTGTGTGACATAACTCGAGTACGACTACCAAAAGGGGCATGGCAATGACGCCCATTTTGTAATATACTATGGGTACTATAAAAACATTACACTGTACAAAATTTCCAGTTTTTGTATGTGCAGGAATCAAAGATATAAGCCGTTAAGTTTATGTGCAAAGTGGTCAATTTGTATGAGAGGTACCAAAAAGGGGCGTGGTAATAAAGCCCATTTTGCTCGGGACTGTAGGTACTACAAAAGCATCTAGATTAACAAAATTTCAAGTATTTCTATGGGCTTGAATTAAAGTTGTAAGCCGTTAACTTTTTGTGCAAAACGATCCATTTGTATGGGAGGTACCTAAAGGGATGTGACAACTTCGCCCATTTTTCTCAGGGTGATAGCTACTAATAAACTATTAATATGTGTGGAGTTGCTGAGGATTCTAAGAAGTAGTATAGATGTTATTAAAGAAACAATATTTCATTAAAGTGGGAGAGGTACTCGAAGGAGTGGACCAACATAGTCCATCTTTGAACTAACTCTGAGATAGGAAAAATTTTATCACGTGCCAAAGTTGAAGTCCTTCCCTTACTTCCTTCGAGTGAAATCGTGAGCACCAGCCAGACGGACAGACGGACGGACATTGCTCAAATGACTTAGAATGTCCTTAAACGAATTTCCGTCTAACATATGTACTTAGGGTGATAAGTCACATCTTCGAAGTGTTACACTTTTGGCCCGTAGCATATTGATATACTTATACTTCTTCCACTAAAATGAGGGTACAATCATACGTATGATCTTCCCAAAAGAATACGCAGGGGTGTCTAAATCAATTAATAGCAATTATACGCACTGAGGTACACCTTATTTATATGTAGCTACATTTAATATATTTTTTAATAGAACAGATCAAAATATTTGTTTATACCACAAATAGGGATATATTTTTCAAGTCTCCTATTTTTGTAAAAATTACAAAAAATTCCTCTTTTCGAGTCACACGAATATCATTTAAACCCCTGCATAAAATATGTTTATAAACACTTCACTTTTTTATGAATAATGGGCCGGCTTGGCTTCCCCTTAACTCGCAATCCTCGCATCTACACCTTCCAACGTTCACACACACGAACACACACACACACATACACACATGAGAGTACAGTCACTCTTTTTTTATTGTTTTTCTTTTGCTTCACCCTCTCGTTTCTGTAGAGGGTTTAAAGTGAGTGGAGAGACGGGTTTTAACGTTTTCTGCTGTCGGCTTTTAACGTTTACTGTTTGGCTTATAGCCGCACTTGTTTAAAGGTCCTTATTTGGCAACAGTTACAACAACAACAGTACCAGTAGCCGCACCAAAGGGGAATACGGACGTTTGTTTATTATTAAGTGGAGGGGTGACTGACGGCCGGAGGCAGAGGGAGGAGCAGGCACTGCGAATAAATGTAGTGTAGTGTCATAATTAATGTACTCGTACTTGTTAACGCCCGCTACTTTACTATTTCTCTTTTTTTTTTGGTGGGGCGAAATAAGCCGTGTAAATTATGCTGTGACAATGGGGGAAGGAGAGATAAAGTGGGGTCGGCGAGGGGTTAGTTTCTTCTCAGAAAAGTAGAACAAGAGCTTAAGGATTTAAATGAAGGCTGGAGTATCAGGTAATAAGTTAAGAGTGACAACAAGAAAGTGTCATTAAAATAAGGATTACATTATATACGGCTTGTAAGTTTTATGGCCCACTCGAGCAATGAGCGAATAGAGAAGTAATTATGTTTGTTAATGTTGCGGGGGGAAATATTAACTTGAAATATTGCATGAAACCCCCACCCCTTAAAATGTTATTGACATTTTGAGGTAGTGTTAATATGCATACTTCTTTTCATAAATATATTTATTCACATACAAATGCCAATAAATCGAAAGAGTAACCTTAGACCCCATGTATGCATATGTTTAATGAAAATCAATTTCAGGACATTTTAAGTCATTTGAGATATGTCCGTCCGTCTGTCTGTCCGCAGTGACCAACTGACTTTATATTTTGTATAATAACATTCAGGATGTCACCCTTATTATTTTGTTTTGAGATTGTGAAAGGACCCCTCCTCCCCCAGCGGCGGTAATATAAATCATTCGCAGTGCTATATACAGAACCTTTCCATATCCTGTCGTTCATCCTTTCCAACTGTTACCTGGACTCAATTTACTCTTTTGAGTGATATGTCAGAATTAACGATTCATTGTGTCCTTTTTTGAAAAGGCGCATTAATAAATGTCATCACATTCGTCGGTCGGTTGGTCGATTGGTCGGAGACAGACAAATATCGACATGTGATGTATCCTTTATGCTGCGAACTTTGCGCTTCATTAAGGCTTGATTATAGTTTCAATAAATAATGAAATTTCAGGATATACGCAGACATACACACACACACTCAGACTCTCCGTACGTTTTTCATAGGACTTTACAAACAGAAAGGATCTGTTTGAGTGAACTTATAATAAAGTTAAAGTTAATGCGTAAATCATTAAATACAAAGAAAGAGAAACAGAGAGAGAGAGAGAGCAGAAAAGGCGAGTCAAGACAGACATTAAGGACGTTGTTAATGTCTGGTAGAAATTGTAAAGGACATATTGAAGTAGGTAATTAAGTATGAATAAATTCTTAAATGACAATGACTATGAATTGGATGGTTGTTGAAATATCAATTAATGTCCTAACAATATAAGGTATTGTCAGCAGCAATATTTATAATGAGAAAGGATATTTTAGGGAAGATTTAGATATTAATCAAATTGAAATTTCTAATTAAATCAAAATTAAAGCGAAGAAATATTCGTAGAAATAACCATAATTATTCATCGAAAAGTTAGATTCGATTTTTTTAGAAAAAGTTATAAATTGAAATCAGTAAATATACAGAAAGTTTTCCTAAAATATCTCAGAAAAACTTTGGCAAGGTGGTTCATAGAAAAACATCGGTAAATAAAGGGTGAGCCATTTAAAATTTTTTATTTGAACTACCGATTACTTTGACTGTGATTTGAGCCCTTTGAATTATTTTCTGTGGGGAGCCATTAAGGATAAATGTTACCAAAGCATCCAGAGACAATTGAAGTTTTAAAACATGAAATCGAAGTTGCCATTGAAGAGATTCGACCCGAAACAATCGAAAATGTACTAAAAAATTGAGTTATGATGAGGTACTGCCGAGCCAGTCGTGGTAGTTATATGAATGATATTGTGTTCCCTTATTAAATGACAAAGTTCAACCTTTCCAGCAAAAGCAGAAATTTGAAAAAATTGTCAGACCTTTTTTAGCCGATTAAATTTTATAATTTTAAATGGCCTACCCTTTATTTCAAGGAAAAATTTGGAAAATAGAACATGATAAAACTTTTGAATTATACAAAATTTATGAAATTATTCACAGACGCTTTTTTATAGAAAATTGATGACGATTTTTCATTGAACAATTTATGGCGACTTTTCGTAATAATAAATTGATGGCGATTTTTCATTAAAAAAATTTATAAAAATTGTTGAAAATTTGTTTATATTATTTATTGTTGACAACTTTTTTAAAGTCAAATTATTGACATTTGTTAATTATTAACATTTGGTAATTATATAAAACTGTTTAAATTTTTTTGGATTTTGTTGGCATTTCTTTTATTGAAAATTGTTGAAAATTTTTTTTAACAGAAAAATTTTAATAAATTTTTTCTATAAAGTAATTGTTGAGAATTTTTTTATAGAAAAATTTTTGAAAATGTTTTGTTAGAAAAAATTCTTAGAAATTGTTTTCATGGAAAAATTGTTGAAAATTATTTTCATAGCAAAATTGTTAAAATTAAAAACTGCTTTCATAGAAAAATTCATGAAAATGTTGTTCCTAGAAAAATTTTTGAAAATTATTGTCATAGAAAACTTAACGAAAATTATTTTCGTTGAAAACTTGTTGACAATTTTCTTATAGAAAAATTGTTGCCAATTTTATTTAAAAATTGTTGACGATTCTTTTAAATAGGAAAATTGTTGCCAATTTTATTTCGGAATATTTAGAATTGAATATTATTAGAAAATATGCTGAAATGATTATTTCAGAATTTTTAATTGTTGACAAACTTTATTTGCAGAAAAATTGTTGACATTTATTTTTTATAGAAAAATTGTTGAAAATTTTTTTATAGAAAAATTTTGACATTTTTTATAGAAAAATTTTTAAATTTTTTATAAAAAATTTGTCAACAATTTTCTAAAAAAAAATTGTCAACAATTTTCTATAAAAAATTTGTCAACAATTTTCTAAAAAAAAATTGTCAACAATTTTCTATAAAAAAATTTTAATAATTTTCTATAAAAAAATTTCAACAATTTTCTATAAAAAAGTGGTCAATAATTTTCTATAAAAAAATGATTAAGAATTTTCTATAAAACTGGTCAACAATTTTCTATAAAAAATGGTAAACAATTTTCTATACAAAATGGGCAAAAATTTTCTATAATTTTTTTTAATTGTTGTTTTATAGAGCTATGTTAACAATGTTTTTATAAAAAATTGTTGACAATTTTTTTAATAGAAAATATTTTTTTTTATAGAAAATATTTTTTTTTATAGAAAAATTTTAATGTCTATAAAAAATGTCAACAATTATTCTATTAAAAAAATGGTCAACAATTTTTTCATAAAAAAAATTTCAACAATTTTTCTATTAAAAAGAAAAATTGCTGAGAATTTTTCATAGAAAAATTGATGTGAATTTTTCATAGAAAAATTGATGTGAATTTTTCATAGAAAAATTGATGAGAATTTTTCATAGAAAAATTTATGAGAATTTTTCATAGAAAAATTGATGAGAATTTTTCATAGAAAAATTGATGAGAATTTTTTGTCAAAATTTGTCAATAATTTATGAAACTGTTCATGACAAAAAATTATGTCATATGTTTTCCATAGAAAATATTGTGAAATTTTACGGCGTTTTTATGGAATTTTATATGATTTTCATATATATTTTATGGTTTTTCATAGAAAAATTATTTTTATAATTTATAACGTTTTTTTGTTTGCAGAATCATTTATTAAGCTTTTCTTTTAATGAACAATATATTATTATTTACAATATAATACATTTAGTACAGCATTCATGAATGTGTATCGTTTAGCAATTATAAATTAAGCTCCATTGACTTCCCATCGCACATTCTGCTTTTATCCAAAGCAGCTCTTGGAAGTATTTCCTCGACAGCTCCCTCATGCATAGCTTATGGCACTTTGCGCAATTTATCGCACTTAATCGCCACCTCAATGACCATTTCTGCCACTTCTTCAGGTCCGCCTCCTTCACATGCTTTGGCACTCTAAATGCCACTGAAATTGCATTGTGCAGTGACGGAGGAGTGCAATTTCTCTTTCTATCTCGCTTAAACACTTAAGCCCTTTGTAAGTGGCGTACATGTGTAATGTTTCCCGTAATTAAGATCTACAACTAGAGATGAGATCCTTATATTAGTTGTGTGTGTTTAGAAGTAAAGGACTGCGCGTAAGGACAATTGCTTAATACGTTTATGGTCTTTTATAATACATGACTAACTATCTAACTAAATTTAATTCATTTTAGGTACAGTTTAAACAAAATATATTTGCATTTTTTGCTTGACTGGTTTGAATACTAATTTCAAACTTTAATTTTTCCATCAAAAAACTGTATGTTTGTTTTTTTAAAACTACCCAAAGAAAAACAATTATGAAAAATGCTGTTCGTTTAAATAATGTTATTGATTTATGTAAATCAAAAACTAACATTTCAATTCAGTAACAGATAATTCTCAAGTTTCATGGAACTATTTGTGTTTTAAACGAATATGCATAAAGCATAGTAAGCACAAGAACAACAAAACATTTGATAGAGCAACAAAGAAAAAAGAAAATAGAAAATAGAAAAAAGAAACATAAACAGAAACAAAACCAGATGAACTATGAAGACGAATGCCTGAGTCATTTTTAACACAGGTTGGACACAAGCCAACTGCTCGTACATTCCTGAAAGGGAATTTCATCACAGTAAATAACCAAAGATAAACCAAGGCCATTCCATTAATTACTGGATCATTTGAAAATAGATTTAGGGGGATTCTTGTCAAAAGGAAATATACACGAAGGAAACTAGCAGTGATGTCCTTTTTGTTGTAAAATGAGGAATCTTCGATTTCATTGTTGGACAACTAGTACAAAACATCGGGTTTCTGTTAAAGCTAATAGATTTTTGCAAATGTAGTTAAATTTTCGTAAAGGGATTGTGACACCTCCACCCCACTCCTTACTCTTATGCCATTGACTTTATGTGAAAGTTTGTTGTGTTGAACACTTTTTGAAAAATACACGGACTTGACAGTATAGGTTCGATTATACTACCCTTTAGTAATAGTATAGCCCTATACTCGGTTTGGCGAAATTGGTGACCAATTTTTTTTAATGGGCCTCCAAAGTTTCTGAATATCAGTGGGCTCCTCAAAAAGGTGTCATCAGCTTTTGTCCAAAAACTAATTCAGACTTGGCAGCTTTTAGTTTTTGTCCCACAACTAATTCAGACTTGGTGATACCCCTTAACTATATTTGGCAATAATGTAGCTAAGAATATGCTGAAAAAAGTTCCTTAACATTTTATGCGAAAAAATGTGTTCCCGCACTTTTTTGTGAAAAAGTGAAGGAAAAAAATTGTTTTTTTTTCGCTTTTTTCAGCGTAACTTTCAGGGACTCGTAAAGTTTTCACAAACAATATTTGGCAAAATCGTAGCCACGGTTAATCTGAACAACTTTTGTTAACATATAAATACAATCTGAACGTGTCTAGGCACCCTACATAGCTCAAAAAGACCTCATTGTATCCCAAAAATTTAAGTATTTCACTATTATGTAACAAAATATTTGTTTGGTGTAGGGTATGTTCAGCAAGTTTATAGAAAATATTACGGCCAACATTTTTGTTGAACATACTAACCCTCTAGCTCCCCACATAACTGTAATTTTTGGCCCTATTTTAACAAATCGTAAAAAACACCCCCAGAAATGGAGAGACCTTTTTTTGGTGTTTGTGTTAAGTTTTAAGCTTGGGTGTCTTCTGACACATATAGTAAAATTTTATGGCCAACATTTTTGGAGACAATTTCATCCCCGCACCCCCATTTTTAGGGGTGCTTTTTACGATTTGTTAAATATAGAGCCAAAAATTACAGTTATGTGGGGGAGCTAGAAGGTTTATATGTTCCACAAAAATATTGGCCTTAATATTTTCTATAAAGTTGCTGAACATACCCCACACCAAACAAATATTTTTGTTACATAATAGTGAAAAACTCAAATTTTTGAGGTACAATGTGTTTTTTTTAGTTATTTAGGGTGCCTAGACACATTCAGATTGTATTGATAAGTAAAAAAAGGGTTTTCAGATTTACGTTTGCTACAATTTTGCCAAACATTGTTAGTGAAATTACAAGTCCCTGAAAGTTATGCTGAAAAAAATATTTTTTTTCACTTTTAAAATTTTTTTTCGCTTAAAATATTAACAAGATGTCTTCAGCATATTGTTAGCTACATTATTGCCATATATAGTTAAGCGATATCATCAAGCCTTAGTTAGTTGTTGAACAAAAGCTGATGACACCTGTTTCGGGGGGCCCACTGATTTTCAGAAACTTAAAAAATTGGTCACGAATTTCGCCAAACCGAGTATAGTGTTATACTTCCCTTTTGTAGTAGAATCGAACCTATACTGTCAAGTCCGTGTATTAATTTTCACTGTTGCACAGTGTAATTATACCATAAGTTCTTGATAAAGTTATTATTTAAGACATTTATATTTATTTTCCTTACAGGAATATTGTGGGTAGAATTCTAAAACAAAATAAATTTGCAATGGTAAGTTCTTCTTAATAAAGTATCATGGAAAATTAACTAAAAGAAATGTTTTAAAGTTCATTCGCTCTTTTACATTTTTCAATGTGTTTGTATGACTAATTAACTCACACTGATGAGGAGAAACTGCTTCAAAATTTCCCTGACATCGTGCGAGCATTAAAGAGTATAAGTGTACTTGTGCATTGCACTTACAAATATTAAAGTTTATTGCCTTTTGCCGGTCAGTTATATGTTAAGCACATTTACACCTACAGCTATATTTACATATGCTCACTCCCACTCACAAATATGTACGTCCATATGTAGGAGTATACATACAAAGTGAGGTACTCATATTTCAATGTATTCGACATGCAATGTACGTAATGCGAATTCGAATTCGAATACAATATCGCCGTAAATTGCATGTGGCCAAATTAACAGCTTTCAACGAAGGCTTATAAACTGAACTGAACTCAACGATACTCATGCACATACGAGTACACTTATTTATAGCTACATAAGTATGTCCAAATACTCAGACACACACGCAAGCAGACCATAATCCATTGCCTTTGTGTTCGCCAGATGTCTGTAAAGTATGTGAGAACTTGCCAACGAACATACTACACTCTGCGTCTCTCTCTCTCCCTTGACCACGCTCTCTCTCACTTACTTGTTTGTGTTTACCCACATAAGTGTGAAGAAATTTAGTAGCATCCCTGCAAACATTTGGAAGTGAATTTCTCACTTCCTCGAAAAAAAGTCACTGCTTCGACACGTACAGTAGATAATATTTCGATAGTTTACCGTTTACAGCAACAAAAACAACTATCTATATTTCATCTCCTTAATTAACTCTTATGACTCTCAGTTCTCTCATGGCGACTGTTTTCGTTTAATGGTGGTGCGATTCAATTCTCTCAAGGCGGCACGAAGCTTATAACATGTAAACCGTGCTTTGAAAGCAAGAAACATTCGTGGTGCAATGCAAGTGCCTTAGACTAGCAAGCAGGAGGTCTTGAGTTCAAACCCTTGCTCAGACAAAAATATTTTTTTTGCTTTTGCACACAATCGCTTTTCTCACTTGTGGAAGTCACTGAATAGTTACTTGTTGGGTATATCGCAGAAGTGGCACATTTCTTCCCGACAGCAGTCACTTCTTAGATAAGAAAGCGATATCGCCCGCGATGATTTTCAACTTCTTGTAGTGACGCTTTAGTGACTTCCGCGATAGAAAATGTTTGCAGGGATTACTTACATACACCTACACTCTCTGCTTTCCTCTCCGCTACACCCAAGCCGCTACAGCATCTCAGCGCCACCCTCTCCGCTACTCACTCTTACTCCTCATTTACCGGTTAATGCAATTGATTTGGGTATCCTTTTCATTTGATAAGGATACTGTATTTGGTCTATTAGGCATTTAAAGGTTATTGAGGTGATACACTCATATACTGCCGATGAAGGTGTTAGGGTCTTGTAAGCCACTACTCAATATTCACTCCTACACTAACAGCGACACAAACTACAACTTATACATAGAAATCTCACCTAAAATCCAGCAATACCAACAATAAAGCAATTAATAAAGACTAAAAGACGGTCTTAAGAGGGTGTGAGAAATGTTAAAGGATATAGGGATAATATCCAGATAAAATGGTACATACACACCCGCACACCAATTTGTACGCACACATATTTCAATTAATTTTGAAACATTCATTTGCCAAGCATTTTCCAAAGCTCATCTCCTCTGGTTATTATTTTGGTAGAAGATTAAAAATTTCACTTTAATGCCAGAGCAGCAGGAACAACAACAACAACAACAACAACAACAACAACAACAACAATAATAATAACAACAACAAGAACAACCATGCGTTTATCCATTCATCCATGGAAGGGTGAATGAATGGGTGGGTGGTTAATATATTTAATACATAAATGCATATTGTTTGGCTCCCCCCAGAAAACAACAGAAACTCTTGAGCATTTAAATCCATAATTGATGGTGCAGGTCGACTTTACGAAAGCTTATAGTATTTGAATGAGAAGGGACTAAATATGTTACTCTCTTTCAAAGATTAACTAATAGTAAAGATTTAATATTTGGTACCCGTAATATTTGAGAACAATAATTTAACTAGTTAAGTAAGAAAATCGTCAGTTGAGTAAGATATACCCTCACTTTGTGAGTAATGTACCTACGGGAATTTTAGCCTATACAATATTAAACAAGTGATGGGTAGATTAAGGGCAGTGATCGGCCAGTGCAAATGTCAGGCAACTTAAGTCACATTTGAAACCCTTTAAAAGTTTACTATTTAATCATTAAACTTAGAAAACTGGTCAAAACTGGACCTTTACTTAGGAGTATATAACCGAACTGACCGTCTGCTAAGCAGCAGATAACCCAACTGGTCGTCTAGTAAGAAGTAGATAATCCAACTGATTATCCTTCTAATTAGTAAATAACCTAAATGAACGCCTACTAAAGAATAGATAACACAATTGGCCGCCTATAAGGAGATAACACAATTGACCGAATATTAAGGAGTAAATAAACCAAACTGTCATCGAAAACATTATGTAAATAACCCTCGAGCTCTCTAGTAAGGACAATATAACTCAACTCGTCCTCTATTAAGGAGTAGATAACGCAACAGATCGTATGATAAGGAGTAGGTAAATCAACTTGTCGTCTATTAAAGTGCAGATAACCCAACTCGTCCTCTACCATTGAGTAGACAACCCAACTGTGCATCTACTAAGAAGTATATAACCCACCCTATCGTCAGCTATTGCGTAAATATCCCAACGGACCCTTTAAAAAGGACTATATAACCAACTGGTCGTCTACTAAGATAAGCTAACTGTATATCTATTAAGGAGTAGATATTGTCAAAATATCGTCAGCTATAATATTCATAACACAATGGGACTTCTAATAAGGACTAGATAACCCAACTCATAATCTACTATGGAGTAGATAACCCAATTGGTCATAATGATGAGTAGAAAACCCTAATATACTGCTACGGAGTAGATAACCCAAACAATCGTCAGCTATAGCATTAGTTACCCTCTGCCCCTATCATAAGGACTAGATAACCCAACTCATCCATTAGTAAGGACTAGTTAACCCAACTCATCCACTAGTAAGGAGTAGATAACCGAACTGGTCGTACTAATGAGTAGGTAACCCAACTGTATATCTACTAAGGAGTGGATAACCGAAACTATCATCAGCTATAGCATTAATAACCTAACGGAACCTCTAATCAGGACTAGATAATCCAACTCGTCCTCCACTAAGGAGTAAATAACCCAACTGACCGCCTGCTAAAGAGCGAATCCAACTGGTCGTACTAATGAGTGAGTAAACCAACTGTCTATCTAGTAAGGAGTAGATAACCCAAACTATCGTAAGCTATAGCGTTAATAACACAACCGGCCCTCTAATAAGAACTAGATCCAAGAAGTAGATAACACAACTGACCACGTACTAGGAGTGTAGATAATCCAAATGTTTGAACGAATGAGTAGATAAGCCAACTGTATATCGACTAAGTAGAAGATAACCCAGCCCTCTAATAAGGGCTGTACATACGATCGTATAACCCAACCCTAGTCTTATACTAAGCAGTATATAACCCAACTGGTCGTCTACCAAGCAGTAGATGACACAACTATTCCTCGCTTAATAAGTAGATAACCCAACTGCCCCAACTGGTCGTCTACCAAGTAGTAGATAACATAACTAGTCTACTAATGAGTAGATAATCCAACTAATCGTACTAATGAGTAGGTAACCCAACTGTATATCTACCAAATTATTGTCAGCTATATCGTTAATAATACAATGAACCCTCTAATGGAGCCTAGATAACCCAACTCATCTCCTACTATTGAGTAGATAATCCAACAGACCGCGTACTAAGGAGTAGATAACTCAACTGGTCATACTAATGTGTAGATAACCCAACTGTGTACCTCCTAAGTAGTATATAACCCACCCTATCGTCAGCTATAGCGTAAACAACCCAACGGATCCTATAATAAGGACTATATAACCCAACTGGTCATCTACTAAGAAGTAGATAGCCCAAAAGGTCATCTACTAAGGAGCAGATAAGCCAACTGGTCGTACTAATGAGTAGATAACCCAACTGTATATCTACTAAGACGTAGATAACCCAAACTATGGTCAACTATAGCGTTATCTAAATCCTGTAAGTAGTAGATAACTGAAATGGTCGTCTATTAAAGAGTAGATAACCTAACTAACCACATACTAAGGAGTAGATAATCCAACTGGTCGTACCAAGGATTAGATAATCCATATAATCGTACTAATGAGTAGAGAACCCAAACTATGGTCAATTATAGCGTTAATAACACGACGGCCCTCTAATAAGGACTAGATAACCTAAATATATTAAGGAGTAGATAACTCAAATGGTTGTTTATTAAGGAGTAGATAACCCAACTGACCACGTACTAGGAGTAGATAATCCAGCTGCTCGTACTAAGGATTAGATAACCCAACCGTATATATACTAAGTAGTAGATAATCCAAACTGTCATCAGCTATAGCGTAATAACACAACCGCCCTCTAATAAGGACTAGATAACCTAAGTCATCCTCTAGAAAGGACTAGATAAACCAAATGGTCGTCTACTAAGGAGTAGATAATCCAACTGGTCGTCTACTAAAGAGTAGATAATCCAAGTGGTCGTACTAATGAGTATATAACCCAACTGTGCACGAGTATCTACTAAGGTGTAGATAACCCAAACTATCGTCAGCCATATTGTTAAAAACCCAACGGGCCCTCTAATAAGGACTAGATAACCCAAATCATCTTCTACTAACGAGTTGATAACCCAACTAAACGCGCACTAAAGAGTAGATTATCCAAGTGGATGTACTAATGAGTAGATAACCCAACTGCATATCTACTAAGGAATAGATAACCCAAACTATCGTCAGCCATAGTGTTAAAAACCCAACGGACCCTCAAATAAGGACTAGATAACGCAACGTGGAGCGTGGAAGAAACGCTCAGTTTTTACTGGTAAGTAGTTTCTCTAAATGCATTACACTGCAAAAAATTTCAAATATTTGTACGCACCGGTATTCAAGTTACGAGCTGTTAATTTTTTGTAGAAAATGGTCTCTTTGTGTATGAGGTACCTTTTGTGTGTTAAATTTTTTCATAATATTTACCCACCTCCACTAAAGTTAATGTGTGTATACATTATAAATGTTGTCTTAAAATTAATGATTTGCGCCAAAGACGCCCTTAATCTTTGAAATAAGTGCGTTTTGTACTTAAAATTAAGAAAATGTTCTTAATATTACTAAAATTATTTATATTTTAAGTACAAAATGTACTTATTTTAATGGTTAATGGCGTCTTTAGCCATTTAATTTGAAGACACATTTTTCAGTGTAAAAAACATGTTATTGGCATTTCACGAAACTCATCATATGTATATGTGAACGTACATTTCTTCTTTTTTAACAAGTTAATGATTTTAATGCATTAAAATCCATTATTTTTGTTTATGAATAATAATCTTGATAAGTGCATGAATATCACTCCATATGCCGTAGGGTACAAAAACGCAATTAAAACGAATTGAGGCATGCCGCTCTATCTCTCTCTCTCAAATTTGCATCATGCATAGCGGGGCATGCACAAAATATCGCATGTACATATATATGGAACCGAGCGAGACCAACTTCACGCACACGTGAGCACTCACTTCACTTCAATACACTTCACTTCACTTGGCCCCAACGGCGTCGGCAAATGCCAACGGCAAATAAAGTTTTAAGTTTTATTATCAGAGGAACAGCAAAAAAAGCCGAGGAAAAGGGAAAACTCCGACAAAATTAAATTGAAACATTTAAAAAAACGCTGTCATTTTCTGCTGCGTCTGGAGAGTGTGTGTTGCAGTTGCAATACAGTATCATATGTCGCAAAGAGTTTTCTCTCTTTCTCTCATCTCTTTATTATTTTTAATTAATTAACAACATAAAGGTGTATATATGAATATGTATAGATATGTACACGACGCATGTGTAAATGATGGCTTACACGATTTTATGGAAGTTACATACACTAGAAAAAAGTGTAATTACATTAAAGATAATGACATAGATTTGATACCAAAGACAATGACGTATTAGGATACTAATATACATGCTTAAATTAAAGACAACTTACTTAATATTAATAAATGTATCTTAAATTTAAATACAAAAACGGGATTTATTTTAATATATAATTTTATATATTTTATTAGATTTTACACCAACGACAATAAAACATTAAATTATGTAGGTTTCATATTTAAATAAAAGACAATTTACCTAATGCTAATAAATTTATCTTAAATTTAAATATACCCACTGAAAAAGTGTCATTATATTAATGACATTGACATAGATTTGATACCAAAGACGATAAACTATTAAGATAAAAATATTAAGTGCTTAAATTAAAGACATCGTACTTAATAATAATAAATATATCTTAAATTTAAATGCAAAAATAGATTTATTTTATGTATTTCTTAGGTTTGACACCAAAGACAAAGACAATAAAATATTAGGATAAGAATATTTCCTGATTAAGTTAAAGATAGCTTACTTTTATTAATAAATTTATCTTAAATTTAAATGCAAAAGGGATTTATTTTAATGCTTTATTTTAGATATTTCTTAGATTTGACACCAAAGACAATAAAATATTAAACTAAGGATATTTCGTATGTCTATAGACATGAGACGTTGGAACGTCTCTTCTTTTCAACCTAACCTAAGGATATTTCATACTTAATATTTCAATTTACTTATATTGGTTTGAATTAAATGTTTTATTTTATATATTACTTAGATTTGCACCAAATACAATAAGGTATTAAATTAAGGATATTCAAGGCAATTTTCCTAATACTAATAAATTTATCTTAAATTTAAATATACAAACTGAAAAAAAATGTCATAAAATTAAAAGCAATGCCATTGATTTGACTCGAATGACAATAAAGTGTTAAGACAAGTATATTCATACTTAGAGATAATTTACTTAATATTATAAAATGTATTATAAATTTAAATACAAAATGGATTTATTTTACTTAGATTTGGCACCAAAGACAATAAATTTTTAAATTAAGGATATTTAAATTAAAGTCAATTTACCTTATAATAATTAATTTATCGTAAACTGAAATATACACATTGAAAAAAGTGTCAGAAAAAAGTGTTCAAATAAGGATATTTCATACTTAAATTAAAGACAAATTACTTAATGTTATAAAATGTATCTTAAATTCAAATACGCTATGGATTTAGTTTAATGTTTCATTTTATATTTTACTTATATTTGACACAAAGACAATAACGTATAAAATTAAAGTTATTTCATACTTCAATTAAATAAAATTTTCCCTAACACTTATCAAGTTATCTTAAATTTAAATTTAATTTATTTTAAAGACAATGTCATAGTTTTGACATTTAGGACAATTTACTTAATATTATAAATACAAAATGGATTTTGTTTTATGTTTTATTTTATATATTTTTTAGATACTAAAGACAGTAAATTATTAAATTAAGGATATTGCATATTGAAATTAAAGACAATAGATTTAATAAATTTAATCGTATTTTCTTAACATCTTAAATTTAAATTATAATTACAAATTACGAACTGAAAAACCTGTCATAATATTAAAGACAATGTCATAGATTTGACACCAAGGATAACAAGGTATTAAGATAACGATATTTCTTACTTATATTAAAGGCAATTTACTTAATATTAATAAATATATCTTAAACTTATATGCATGGAGGGATTTATTTTAATGTTTTATTTTATATATTTATTATATTTAACACAAAAGCCAATAAAGTGTAAAATTAAGGGTATTTTATACTTTTATTAAAGAAAATTTAACAAATACTAAATTATTAATATTAAATTTAAATATATAAACTGAAAAAAATTATAATATGAAGAACAATATCATAGATTTGGATATTTCGTAGTTATATTAAAGACAATTGCAAGTAGAACATGGATTTAATTTAATGTTTTATTTTATATGTTTTTAAGACAATTTACCTAATACTAATTAATTTATCTAAAATTTAAATATACGCACAGAAAAAGTGTCATGATATTAAAGACAAATATCATAGATTTTACACCAAAGACAACAATGCATTATGATAACGATATATCGTACACAAATTAAAGACAATTTACTTAATATTATAAAATGTATCTTAAATTGGATTTAATTTAATATTTTATTTAATATATTACTTAGATATCACACAAAGACATTAAAGTATTAAACTAAGAATATTTAATATTTAAATTAAACACAATTTATCTAATAATAATTAGTTTACCATAAATTTAAATATACATACTGAAAAAAGTGTCACACTATTAAAGACAATGTCATAGATTTGACATCAAAGACAATAGAGTATTATATTAAGGATATTTCGTATATATATTAAGACAATTTACATACGATTTATATATTTATCTTTATTTTAAATACAAACTAGATTATTTTTTTTATTTTATATATTTCTTAGGTATTAAGAAAAATTTATTGTATTGATACCCAATACAATAAATTATTAAATTAAGGATATTGCATACCTAAATTAGAAACAATTTACCCAGTACTAATACATTTATCTTAAATTTAAAACCACAAACTTAACAAACTGTCATTACATTAAAGAAAATGACACAGTTTCGATACCAAAGACAATACGATATTAAAATCAGGATTTTTCTTACTTAAATTAAAGACAATTTACTTAATATTAGTACATTTATCTTAAACATAAATACAAAATGAGTTGAAATTAAAAAAACAACACCAAAGTCAATGGATTATTAATTAAAGGAAATTGCATACTTAAATTGTAGACAATTTCGTACTTAAATTAAAGACAATTTATTTAAAATGAATAAATATATCTTAGATTTAAATGCATGAAGGCATTTATGTTTACGTTAATGTTTTATTTCATATATTTCTTATATTTAAGGCAAAAGCCAATAAAGTGTAAAATTAAGGGTATTGTATGCTTTAATTGATAATTTAACTAATATTATTTTATTTATAGTAAATTTAAATATACAAACTGAAAAAATATAATATTACAGACAATATCATAGATTTGACACCAAAGACAATAAAGTTTTAAGATGGAGATATTTAGTAGTTATATTAAAGACAATTTACTTTATGTTATAAAATGTATCTTAGATTTAAATACAACAAGGATTTTGGCTAGTAGTAATTAATTCATTTAAAAGTTAAATCCATAATATGCTTATTTTAATGCTTTTCTGTTATCGTTAGCTCCAAATGAATGCCAATGTTTTTAATATGTTTTTTCCAGTGTATAAAAATAAAATTATTTGTAAATATATGAATATGTAAATTTGCTTGTATTACACGCTTAAAAGTGTCATAACCTCAGGACACCTTTTCTGTTTTTATCGAAACTCATTGCATTTTATTTTCTCCTGTTTGTTTTTTTGTTGTTGTTGGGTTTGTTGTGTATAAAGTTAAGTGCTTAAGTGCGAATGATTAAAGAGGAAATGTATTAAGTATTTAACTGGAGATCTCAAAGCCACAAAACCACCCACACATTCGCGCGTAGCAATTTAATTGTTATTGTTATTATTTAATATAAAAATGGAGTTAATAAAAGACTATTGTCCCCAGATTGTAGAATGCTTAACAGGCGTTCCTTGGATAATCCAATTACCAATCACTTAACATTTTATGTCTGCAATAAAATTACCAAGATACAAATAAACAAGTAAGGAGGTTTCAGTTTCGAGAATTATCGTCCACACCAGCCGCACAGGTGGACGGACCTTGCTCAAATGACTTAAAATGTCCTAAAAAGGATTTCCGCTAAATATACTTAGGGTTTTAGGTCACTTCTTCGATGTGTTACACTTTTGGGCCTTTACAAATTATATATACCCTTCTCCACTAAAGTGAGGGCAATGTTTCCAAGGAATGGACATTTCTTTAAGGTGAATGAATGCATCAAAGTTCCTAAAACTGATATGAACTTTTTCCTCCAATTGTTTCCTTACGTTTAAGTTCAACTGAGGTTTCGGAATGAGGTTGTTCACGAACAACAAAGGGATACATTACCGCCGGCCATAGCAAGAAGGAAAGAAACGAAACCCCCGAAAAACACGTTAAGATTTCTGCTTGGCCATGCAAACCAAGTTCCAAACCAAAAACAACAACAACACCAACAACTAAACGTGATTACATTAACAACAACATCAGAAGTAGAATACCAAGGAATAGCAAATACCAAAGAAGAAATGCACCGGACCACAAATGTACTAGAAAAAAACCAGGAATGAAAACTTCAATCGAATGATTCTGGCCTTTTGGTTGGGCTGGATGAATGGTTCGGTGGTTCGCTGATCAACGTTGTATACATAGTTGAAGGAAGATGCAATTAAAGAGTAGCCCTTGGAATAGAATCTATAAGCGCAACCACAACCTCAACCCCATCATCATCATGATTACTTGAGGTGCAGGTGAGGAGCAATGCACGCAAAATACATTTATCCAACGTAGGATAAGCAGAGCAAAAGCAGTAAAACGAAATCTGGAATCTTAAGTTTCATTAACGAAGAAATTCAATATTAAAGAGTAATTGCATTGCTAAGTAGAAACTGGATTAAATTCGTAGAATTTATCAAATGAAAATTACAAAGACTCGAGAGAGATAACACTAAGAATGCAACTATAGTGATTGAATCGTATAATACAGTAGTCTCGGGTCATTGTATTGGGAGGGAGAAACAATAGACATTAAATGGAACAAAAAACTCGAATATATTAAACAGTTGCTTTTGTTATTTAATCAGTGTATTCACGGATTTTTAGATGCGAGACAGTCCTTTTCGAAACGACACCTATGTGTGTCCGTCTGTCTTACTTTATTGGAATCTTTCACGGAAAACGACTGCTCTTAGTCAGCAGGTTGGTAAATGAAAAATGTGGAATTATTTATTTCCCAACCTGTTGTAAAGTATTAATTTAAGGATATTTCATGCATAAATTAAATACTACATATTTACCTAACAATAATTAGTTTATCAAAAAGTTAAATATACACACACGCTGAAAAAAATCGCTTCTGTAGTATATTGTTTTAAACAAATTCTGCTGGAAACGTACATATGTATAATATCAAATATATAATATCTGACACTCACAAATATAATATGTTTGTGAGGATGTTGTTCTAAACAAAATTATGTTTTCATCCTAATATTTTTTTTTTGGAAATAATATTTCCAAAGCAATGATTAATTTGTATTTAAGTATTTTGGCAATGTATTGATGCCTTAATTTAAAGGAAAGTTTTCAGTTTTTTTAGAAATTTAAAGTTAAATTTTTAGAAATTTTATATGTTTGAAAAATTATATTAAAATGTAAATCGTATAATCTTGGGTAACGACAAATAGCATTGATGGATTGACAATTGGACTATTTACAAATTAAAAATTATAAATTAAAACAAAAGAAAATGCTGCTTACGACTTTTTTACCTGTAAAGTATAACACAAAATCTAGGAAAAAATAAAATTAAAAATTGCCAAAGTCAACAGCCTTAAAATTGTTTTAAATATAATGTATTTGGATAAATTCTTAAACAATATCTATGTTTGATTGTAAACACATATTTTATTTGTGACAGTAAGTTCGCAAATGTATTTTGTTGTAATATATTAATATATGCGTTCCAAACAAGATTTCTTGATTTTCAAATAAAATATATTTGTTCAAAAATATATAATATTTAAAAATTTTGGTTCCAAGTATATTTTCTTTGAATTCAAACATATCAAAAATGGCGATTTTCCTCCGTGCAGTGAAAAAGTGTCAAAATATTAAATACAATGTCATAGATTTTACACCAAAGCCAACAATGTTTTATGATAACCATATTTCGTACGTCAATTAAAAATAGTTTACTTAATATTAATAATCTTAACATAGATTTAAGTACAATAGGGGATTTACTGAAATGTTTTATTTTATAAATTTCTTAGATTTAAAACATAAGGCAATAATATATAAAATTAATGATATTTCATACTTCAATTAATTTTTTTTTAAACTAATTACACAAGCTGAAAAAAGTGTCATAATATTAAAGACAATGTCAACAAGAATTTACCTATTTTAATATTTTAAAATGTATCTTAAATTTACATAAAAAAATGAATTTAATTTACTGTTTCATTTTATATATTTCTTAGATTTGACCCAAAAGACTTTACATTATTAGATTAAGGATATTTCGGATATATTGCTTTCATTATTTAATCAGTTTATTCACGGATTTTTAGACGTTGTGCCTAAAGACAGTTTTTTGTGTAATGACTCCTTTGTCCGCCCGTCTGCCCTGCCATTCGAATCTCTCACAATTGTCAGCAGGTTGGTAAAGGATAAATGTAGAATAATTAATTTCCTAACCGGTTGGAAAATTCCCGATTGAAAATAAATATTGCTCTGAGACCTCATAAAGTATATATATTCTTAAGCGTCGTAAAATTCTAAGACGATTTAGCCATATCCGTCTGTCCGTCCGTCCATATGTTGTAAACACGCTACCGTCCGTAATAATAGGGCTAGGTTGATTAAATTTAGCAGAAATATTCCTTAATGTTGCAGGTTTTTTGGGATTGCAAATGGGCCATATCGGTCAATGTATAGAGGTCGCTCCAGAATACGTTTTTTGAGCCATAGATACCACATTTTTAAAGCAATTTAGCAGAAACATTGCAGTTTATATTCTATTTTGACAATAATTCATCACCGAAAAAATTTTACAAATCGGTCATATTTTGTTATAGTCACCCTAAAGAGGTCGCCCCAAAATATTCGTACTTAAGCCATAAATACCATATTTTCTAAGCATTTTAACTGAATATTTGCAGTTTGTATATAATTAAGACAATAATTCATCGCAGTAAACATTTTTTAAATCAGTTCATATTTTGTTATAGTCCACCTACAGATGTCGCTCCCAAAAAGGCTGATTTAAGCCATAAACACCACATTTTCTAAGAAATTATGTTGAAACTTTGCAATTTATATTCTATTTTGGCAAGAATTCATCTCAATAAAATTTATAAATATAAAATTTTATTTTGTTGTAGTCCCATGTAGCTTTTTAAACTATATATACCACATTTTTCAGGTGATGAGTTTGGCTAAAGAATTTGCGGCCTATAAATTGCAGCGTTCGTTTTTTTATAATTTACTTAAACAAAAAGGATCGTTTCGTGACTTGCTCCATATTCAAAATTTTTTTCAGTAATCAAAATTGAATGCAACCCATGGTGGAGGGTATATAAGATTCGACATGGCCGAACTTATCGCTTTTACTTGTTTTTATTTCTATATAAAGTGTTTCGTCTATAAAGGAAAACTTTAAACATTTTCAAAAAATACATCATTAGCTTTTCTGATTTATTAAGTTTTAAGCCTCATGGTTTCTCGAAACTATTTCTTTAAATATGCTTTCATCATAAGGCTTTTATGACCCCAGAGAATATTTCCCAGAATCATCAGTATTCTTATTCTCATCCACATTATCGTCCTCATCATCAAACTCATCATCAAACTCATCATCAACCTCATCACCCAGAGCAACCAACGGCAGCAGCAGTAGATTTTCTTGTCATTCCTTTTCATTACAAATTATTATTATTTTCCTTTAATTTGTGCATCCTTTGATCTCTGGAGTGGTTTTCTGAAAGTATCCTTATGCAAATACTTACTGCATTGACAACACATTCCCAAACTGTAGAATGTTTTCTGGCCGCAGGGTGGGGAGACGATGGCAGGAAAGGAAAGGGGAAGCCTACGGCCGCATTCGTCTCCTTCGCCGAGAGTGCCAAATGGGAGACAAATCTTGTCTTGTTAAGATAACACTTGACAAGTTAGAAACACTCGACATTGAATTATTATTTTGCGAAATCCTTTCTCAAACAAACAATTTTGGGTTGCTTGTTAAGATGTTTGTATGTTTGGATGGCTGTTGGGTGAGTGTTGGAGTGGATGAACAGAAAAATGATGAGGTATGCGACAAGGTCGAGTGATTTGTTTTTAATTAAATACAAAAGAAACAAAAAAACGAATACAAAATACAATAGACAGCCTCCAAGTGAAATACAACAGACAAGGTCAAGGTTATCTGACCAAAAAAGGAATGAATCTGCAAAAACTAACATGCGTCTAGAACCTTAGGGCAGATCCGGAGGGCAGAGCTTGTCTGCATTAATTTTATTTGCACAAAAAAGGGATTTGGTGTTTAAATACAGCATTTTTTTTTGGTGTTTAAGTTAATATGATGTTTTTGTTGAATAAATTCTGCTTTTGTATAAATGAAGAATCACTACAGAATTCTAGATAAAGTTAATACTTTAAAGACAAAATATAAAGAGCAAAAAAATTTATCTACGACGAGTATATTGGATATCAATTGAACGAAATCCAAGAAAAAATATGTAGATTTAATTTATTAGTTAAGAAGTAGGAAGGGAGAATGTTAGGCAACCACTTAATGAGTTATGGGAGATCATTTAGGAGGGAAAGAAATTTGTGTTGTTAAGAAACTTATATTGGAGATCTGCATCAAAGTATACCTAGAATACCACAGAGATGATTCATGGAATGCATTTATGTATGGATAGAGAGCAAGTAAACCATCCACTTAAAAAGTTCTTGGAAATGAGCGGTAGTAAGGATCGGAATGGGAAGGAGTAAGACAACCAGTTAAGAAAACTAAGAAACATTTTAGATTAGCATTTAATTTGATTTTGATTAGGATGAAAAAAAAGTCATGTAATAAAAAAATGTATTATAAAAAAATAAAAGAATAAACATAAAAGAAACTTTATAGAAAAATCTATAGAACTAAGTCAACCAGATAAGAAATTATGGAAGAGGGGAGGAAGTAAGTCAATCAGTTAAGGAGTTATGGGAGATCAAAAACTGTTAAGAAGGAAATCGTGTAGTTAAGGAACATAAATTATAGATTAGCATCAGCATATACAAATAATAAAACTGAGCGAAAATATACAGAACTTTTTAGTTTAAAAGTAGAGGAGTGTATATCCCCAACTCTTAGGGAGTTATGTGAATTAGGCAAAAGATAGGAATAACATCATCTAACTAAGAAACATATATTTAAGATCATCAATAGAAAATACAGGGAATGAACTTTGGAGAAAATCTATAGATGCCAGATGGTTAAGGATAAGATTAGGTAAGTGAAGCAGTTAAGGAGAGTAGTTGGAAGAAACCCATATTTGCCTTCCATTTGGAAATGTGTCTCAGTAGGCTTGAGGGCGAGGAAAAACTAGGTTTAGTTTTGGCAAAATAATGCCAACATAACGATTACATTTGTTTAGTTCTGAGTTTCATTTAATTGAAGCGTTATACTAATTTTGTGGTACACTTTTCGGTCTTTGATTGCAAAGAAATGATTAACGAGTTTATATCAATGGATCGATCTACTTCCCAAGATGTGCAGAATTATATATTTAACCAGTTAAGGAGTTATGGGAACCCAGAAGTAGTTAGAAAGAAAACACTGAAATTAGTGTAATAAAATTATATTAAAGATTAGCAACATTAGCTTTGAGAAAATCTCAGATACAATGTATAGATTTTTTAGTTAAAGAGAAGCGGAGGAAATATGATTTTGAAGTGACGTTTCATATTCCGGACTACACTCAGGTCTTAAATGTAAACCCACTTTCCCTTATGATTTACTCTTTTACTTTTTACTTACTTTTACTCACTTATCCTTTCACGCTCACCCTACGTCTTAATACAACTCACCTTTCACAAGAACTCAATTGCATAAGGAGGACTGACATAGAGGTGTCACTTTTAAGTTTGAAAGATTGACATTTCATACACAGACACGTACATAAAAATGTATGGACGTGTGATTTACTTAAGCACACAAACCCATTGACACATACAAACACTCGCGCTCACTCACTCACCCATGCACTTTAAGCAAATTCACTCGCCATGTAAATGTGCTTGTTATCCTCGGAATGTATGTGTGTGAGTGTGCGAGTGTCTGAGATAAAAGGAAGCTGTTCCATGAGTAAGTAAAAGTGTTGCATTTGGATTCTAGGAGAGATAGAGAGAGCAAAAAAAAAATGAAAAGACTATCAATAATGCGTTTTCTTTGTGATACTCAAGACATCTTAGTGAGAAAATCATGTAACTTCTTGAGCAAAGTAGTATTTGGCGATAAATGACTTTGACTATGCATTTGTGGAACACTGGCGAACAAAGATTTAAAATAGGCACAATGGCATGAGGAAGTAAGCCCTCACTTTCTGAGAAATGTAAGTAATACGGAACAGGTGGGTAGATGTTGTCCATTCTTGGCCAGACTGTAGTTATTGCAAAAGTATTCATAATTTAATTATAATACGAATAAAAAAATATTTTTAAATTTACAAATAAATAAGTGTGACTCATTGGGGGAGATGTATCAGAAGGTATGGAATGATATTTCCCATCTTTGAACCTTAGCAAAGTTAGACGAAAATACTATCATATATAATATTTGAAGTCATTCCGTCACTTCATTTTAGAGTTACAGTGCGCAATAGTCAGACAGATAGACGGACTTTACTGAAATGTTTTAAAAGTCCATTGGTATGCATGACGATGAAACTGTTTTCCAGGTTTTAAAAATTATTGCCAAAGTTAGACAAAATTTACTACTGTTATACTAATTTTGTGGTATACTTTTCGGCCTTTTAGTGCAAGGAATGATAAACCAAATTATATCAGAGCCCTAGTTTCCAAGATGTGCAGAATCATATTTTCAACCCATTTTTTTTACATAATACTAAGCAAAAATTTCGTTGACTTCCACATAAAAGTGTGCGTGCATATGTGTTCGTAGGCTTGAGGGTGAGGAATGTCTTTTAGGTTTCACAAAATATAACCACCATATTTATTCACTCGAGTTCCGTATGTTCTGTTCAGCTTCTCATTTAATAAAAGTGTTATACTGATTTTGTGGTACACTTTTCGGCCTTTTACTGCCAGGAAATGATAATGAAAAGCATACCAGAGGAAAGCCATACCCTCAAAGATGTGCAGAATCATATTTTCACCTTAAATAAATAATAAATAAATTTTGATACCACGCAATTAATATTTCTTTATTTATATAAAGTATATTTCTTTTCTTATATAAAGAATAAATGTGTTTGTCTTCCACAATGAATTGTGTGAGTAGGCTTAAAAGCGAAGAAAGTTTTCTAGGTTTGATAAAATATTGCCGACATTATGAGTACATTCGTTCGAATTCCAAATGTTTACTTCTGATGTTCATTTAATAAAAGTATTATACTGATATTGTGGTACACTTTTCGTCCTTTTAGTAACCGTAAATGATAAAAAAAGTAAATACCAGAATAAGGATTTTTATTCCAAGATGTGCAGAATCACATTTTCAACTTATATTTGTATGTCATAATATATGCAGAAGTTTTTTTTTATAAAAACAAATATCACCAATGTGATTGGTATGCACGTGGAAGAGTGTGGTGTGAGTGTATATGTGAGTAGGTTTGAGGGTGAGGAAAGTCTTCAAGGTTTGACAAAATATTAGCTCTAAATCTGTTTGTTTCGTTCAGCTGTTCATTTAATCAAACTGTAATACTGATTTTGTGGTACAATTTCCGATACTTGCATGTATGTAAATGGTATTAAAATGTATATCCATGGAAATCTCTCACAGCTAGGATGTGCAGAATAACATGCGTATTTATATTTTTTTGTTGATAAAAATAAGAAGAAAATGAAACATATATGCTTTTGGCTTTCACTTGCAAGTGTATGTTTGAAGTGGTCTGAGAGTGAAAACAAATTCGAAGTTTCATAAAATATTGCGAATATTACCAGTATAAATAGCTTTTCATCTAATAAAAGTGTTATATTGATTTTGTGGTACATTTTTTTATTCTTTAGTACATGTAAACCGTTGTGAAATGTATACTGCATACAAGGCTATCATTTCCAGGATGTGCAGAATAATAAATTCTACTTTTTTTTATAAAATTTTTAATAGAAATAACAAGAAATTTATTCAGCCATGTATTTTTGGTCTGAGAGTGACAAAATTCCAAGTTTCACAATATATTGCCAACATTACGAGTATACTCGCTCGAATTCTGGGTGTTTAGTGCAGCTGCTCATTTAATGAAAGTGTTATACTGATTTTGTGGTACACCTTTCGGCCTTTTAGTAAACGAAAATGATATACTTGTGTATATCAGTGGAATGATTTACTTCACGAGATGTGCAGAACCTCACTTTCAACTTATAATATTTTGTATAGAAATAATAAGCGCAGATGTGATTGGTTTGCACATGGAAGAGTGTTTTGTGGGCTTATTTGTGATAGGGTAAGGAAAGTCTTTAAGGTTTGACAAAATATTAGCTGGAAATGTGTGTGTTTAGTTCAGCTGTTCATTTAATCAAATTTTTATACTGACTTTGTGGTACATTTTCCGATATTTTGCTGCATGTAAAGGCTAATAAAATGTATATCCCATGAAAGCTCTCATTTATAGGATGTGCAAAATAACATACGTATTTATATTTTTTTGTTTTAAAATTCGAAAAAGTCAAAAACAATTTGTTGGTAAAACAAGATAAAAAACATTAATGATTTTGTCTTCAGATTGATAACAAACTCGAAGTTTCATAAAAAATTGGGAACATTACCTGTATAAACAGATTTTCATTTGATGAAGGTGTTACACTGATTTTGTGGTACATTTTTAGAGTATTTAGTGCATGAAAGCTGCAATAAAATTCATATCCTAGGAAAGCTCTCATTTCTAGGATGTGCATAATAATAAATTCTCCTTTTTTTTGATTAAATTGTTAATAAAAATTACAAGAAATAAAGTCAGCCACGTATTTTTGTTCCGAGAGTGACAAAATTCTAACTTTCATAATACAACATTACGAGTATACTCGTTCGAATTCCGGGTGTTCAGTTCAGCTGCTCATTTAATGAAAGTGTTATACTGATTTTGTGGTACAACTTTCGGCCTTTTAGTAAACGAAAATGATATACTTGTGTATATCGGTGGAAAGATCTATTTCCCAAGATGTGCATAATCAAATTTTCAACTTATATTTGTATTCCATAATATATACAGATGTGATTGGTTTGTACATGAAAGAGTGTTGTGTGAGCGTATATGTGAGTAGGCTTAAGTGTGAAGAATGTCTTCAAAGTTTGACAAAATATTAGCTCGAAATCTGTGTGTTTAGTTTAGCTGTTCATTTAATCAAACTGTTATACTGATATTGTGGTAAATTTTTCGATTTGTTCAAACAGTTATACTGATTTTGTGGCACATTTCTGCAAATATCATGCAAATGGTAAACAAATATCCGTGGGAAGCTCTTATTTCCAGGATGTGCAGAATAATATATTCAACATCTTTTTGTAAGCCATAATATCTGAAAATGTCATTTAAATTTTTGACAAAAAATTACAAATAACAAAATGTATATCTATGCAGAACTTTTATTTCTAAAATGTGCGGAATCGTATCGGAAATTGTATTTATTTTGTTTAATAGAAATAAGAAGAAGATTCGCATATAGCCTTCTTATAGTCAAATAGTAAAACTGTTATACTGGTATTGTGGTACACTTTTCAGTTATTTAATACACTCAAGGGGTAATAAACTGTATATTTATATATAGCTCTTATGGCACAGATGTGCAGAATCATATTTTAATTATTAAGTAATAATATGAAAAATTGTATATTAGACTAATTAAGCAGGTAATCATAAAGTAATTTTTTTTTGTGGTAGATTTGCCACATTTTAATAAACTCCAACGAAAGAAAAATCTATATAAATATATTATTATTTCTACAAAGCTCTGTTAATATCAATTTTAAACTATGTTCTCTTATGTTGTAATAAACAAAAAATAGTTTTAATCGAATTGTTGATATAATAAAAGTGTTATACTGTCTTTGTGGTATACTTTACGGGATTCTAACGAACGTAAATGATTATAAAATCTAAACCAATATAAATTAGATTCACCAAGGTTGTGCTAAATCAAATTTACAACATATTCTGGCAAGTTATAATATACAAGCAGTTGTGTTAAACAAAATCATATTGAAAGAATGGAAAATACAGGTTTCTTTCAAAACCTGCTTCGCTAGTATGCAAAATTGCTGTCTCCTGGTGTTATGTAAATATATAATGTTAGAGACTTATTGGGAAAATTTATTTAGAAAAAAATCGCATCACATTCTCACACACTTTTAACAACTATATAACTGGTAAATATAAATGATGATGTGCCAAAAAAAGTGAAACTACAATTTTTACTTTTATATACTCGTAAACTGAACATTTTCTACACAATCATCACTTGATCCGGCAGTTGTTAGTCGATGGATAGATAGATGTACGGGTGGGGTGGATGCCACATAGTTTTCGAAGGACTTTTCGAGTCATGATAAACTGTGCTCCTAAGCTTTGGCTGTTTGACATTAACACAACAATCCATCATTTTGTTAACTTTATTTCACAGCTCCATCATCGATGATGTGTATCGAACGGGGAGTGTGAGTTAGTATTGGTTTTTCAAAGTCAAAAAATAAATCGCCTTAGTTTTCCCCAAGGAGATTTTCGCAGGAAATGCAATGCATTTATCTTATGGCACTGACAAGAAATACAACAAAATGTCAATTGTTTTGGTGAAATAAGAAAAAAAATGTGATAATCAGCGCAACTATTCAATGGAATGCGTAGGCAAATGAAAATCAAACAATGACTAAAGGTAAGGAGAAATAGAATATGTAGAATAGAGAGATGATTTTAAAGATGATATCTAGGGAAAATATGGTGCAGAATTTAAAATAACGTGACTATACGAATGCTATACTACATTATTTTTTTGAATTTAAGTAATTAAAATGAAAAATGTGTTGTTTAGAGTGTTAAGAAATCAAATCAGAGTATATTTTTTTAAAAGAAACCATTTCAAATCATCTATCAATACACTTTTTTGAAAAGAGTTTGTCCTTAATCCAATTTACGTTGGGAGCAGTTCGTAATTGCCACCTGTACTTTGGATACAAAAATGCATCTGCAGACAAACAGATAGAAAGGCAGAACTAGATTGACTCTGAAAGTGATTCTATGAACATATGAAGGTTCTCCAACTATTTGATTATAAAAGCCTCAAGTGTTAGCTTAAAAATGCATTGTGAATAAAAGCTCTAAGATAGTTACTTTTCAAAATACTTATATATTTATGTAATTATACCGTAATTAAAAACAGTCATACGCAACATGGGCCAAAATGTTATTTTCAGATTTATTACATTTATGACATAAATTCTTTGTTCGAGAATATGTTGTTGAAAATATAAGCATATCGCAAATATATGCTTTTATAAAATAATTTATTTACTTAATAGCCAATAAATAGTCAAGCTCGAGGTCATAATTTAATTGTTATTAAAACATTTTATTTAATTTCGCAATTACTTTAAATTGCTTCATCAGGGAAACCTAAAGTAAGTGCGAAATATTGGAAATTAAATAAAATGTTTTAATAACAATTAATTATGACCTCGAGCTTGACTATTTATTTATTGGCTATTAATTAATATCAAAAGGTCGATTTAAAACAAATTCTAATTTATTTACTACGATTTCATAGGTCTATTCATAGTGAAAATAAGGTATCGGTCCAAGTTTGTATTTAACCTCCATATACAGTCGCTTTGGATTTAAGTTCTTAACGATTTAAATTTTTTTGACACATCGGTATAAAATTATTTATTTGTTTGATATAATATAGATGATGTTCCGAATGATTTTTTTGACTTACGATCCCTATTGAAAATCGGCCATTATATAAACCCCCTTTTTTATAACAAAAGCCTTAGGTGCTAGCTGTAAAATGCATTTTGTATAAAGGCTCTAGGTTAAATACTTTTCAAGATACTTCCGCATTTCTTCAATAACCTCGTAATTAAAAACAGTCATACGTCACGTGGGCTGAAAATGAAATTTTGAGATTTGTACCTTTTACCCACCTATTTTATTATAAAAGCCTTAAGTGTTAGCTGTAAAATGTATTTTGTATCAAGGCTCTAGGTTGAGTACTTTTCAAGATACTTCCGTATTTCCTCAATAACCTCGTAATTAATAACAGTCATACGTCACGTGGTCCGAAAATAAAATTTCGAGATTTTTTCCATTCATTCTATAAAATGCTTTGAATGAATAAATATTGTTGAATATGTAAGTACGAGTATATAATTTTGGAATTAAAACAAGTAAGCAAGTTTCAGTCGGGTAAACCGACTAAGGTATACCCTCACTTTGTGAGTAATGTAATATATAACATTACACCAATAAATCTGTCAATTTGTGTGGGAGGTACCAGAAGGGGTTTTCCAAATACACATATTTTTCGGTAAACAGTACAAGTTACAAGCCGTTTACTTTGGTACGAATCGGGCCATTTGTGTGGGCGGTACCAAAAGGGGCTGTACAATGATGCCCATTTTTTACCGGACTATAGGCGCTACAAAAACATTATACTGTAGAAAATTTCAAGCATTTTTATGCACTTGTATTAAAGTTACAAGCAGTTAAATTTTGATGCAAAATGGTCCATTTGTGTGGGAGGTACCAAAAGGGGCATGCCAACTTCACCCATTTTTCTCGAGTTAATAGCGACTAATATACTAATATTATGTGCAGAATTTCAAAAGATTCGAATAAGTAGTATAGAAGTTATTAAAGAATCAATATTTCACTAAATGTTAACCCTTTGTGTGGGAGGTACCAGAAGGAGTAGACCAATATGGCCCATCTTCGAACTCATCCGGAGATAGATCAAAATATTACCACATACCAAATTTTAAGTCAATCGGTTACTCCTTTCGAGAGTTATCGTGCGCACCAGCCAGCAGACAGACAGACAGACAGACAGACAGACAGACAGACAGACAGACAGACGGACGGACATTGCTCATTCGACTTAAAATGACCCAAAACGGATTTCCTCCGAACATACTTAGGGTCTTAGATCACTCCTTCGATGTGTTACACTTTTTTCCGTAGCAAATGATATATACCCTCGTCACACTAAAGTGAGGGTATAATAAATGCGATCTTATTTAATATTAATCAAATAGAGATTGTTACGTTTTGACAATTTTATATTCCATTTTATTGTCCGTCCGTCTGTCAGTCTTTTTTCTCTCTAAGTATACTTACTCCTCTTCTATACAAAATACCCTCCTATTTTTTAGCATTTTATTGTCCGTCCGACATCAGTCTTATTCTCTTACTTTTTGTAAACTCCTCTTCTTCTATACAAAATGTTCTTCTGTATTTCCCCCCATAGATTAGCGTTGATTTAATGGCTTAAAAAGACTTTAATCATACGTTTTGTTATTACAAACTGTTGCATTTGTGTTGCACGAGTAAGTCTTTTGTGATGTGAAATCCGATTCGAATATGACTGGAGAGAAACAAAGGATAATTAAATAAAGCATTAATTTATGAGACTGAACATAAAGCTTATGTAAACACATATACATATATATATATATTCTACCCTCCAATACACACGAAATGGCTTTCCGAGGGATGAAATATGAATGTACCAAAATGCCATACATCAACAAGTGTGACATTTGCTAGGACATTCAAAACCAAAGGGTGGGATTGTGACTGTGACTGACCATTGTTCTGCCCTTGAGTTGTATCCATTTGTGGGTGACCATCGTCATCGTCACGCCATCATACCCCAATTCTTTTGTATGGACATATGTTAATGTCATAATTTTTAATATCTTTGTGGCTTTGAATCTGTCATTTGCTATTTTACTTACGATTGTGTGCATATTCGTTATTTATATTTATACATATTTTATTCCTTAAATTTTATACCTACTGCTGTTGCTACTATGGAGCAAATGCCTGGATGAAATACTTCTCACAATCGTTACACATATTGCCGTTAAGGATGAAAAAGGGTTATTAAGGAAAAACATGTTTAATATTGTGTTTTAATATATATAAATATATATATATATATATATATATATATATATATATATATATATATATATTAAAAAATTTCCAGCATTTTTAATCGGAAAGCGAGCGCCGACCACTGTATTTTTTATATGCCTTCTTCGCAAAAATGTATGAAAATGTTTATGATAAAATATCGGTTTTCTTTATCAAATTTTTTTCATTATTTACTATAATCTTAATTCTTTATTTTTATTTTTTTGCAGATCTCAGAACGTTATTTTATTTCAACGAACCATAAGGTAAGACCCTCTTCTATTTCATTTATAAATGATTTTTGATTGCCCGTTGAAGGGTATGAGTTATATTAATACTATTGATATTATGTATACGTACCCAGTGACGTATGATAGATTGATTTTTAATTTGACAATATATATCTGTGTTAAAATTAGAAAATTACTATTTTTTAACAAAAACTTAAATAGTTTTGAATTTATTTTAAGGTAGTATTGTATAATTCTTAAGTAAGGGGTTTTCCAAAAAGAGTGATATGATTTCTTTGAAAAAAAAAAACACAAAGATCAAAAGTTTTTTATTTAATGTGAAGTACAATCGATACAATTAATTTTAAATAAAACGTCATTCGAATGGCCTCCACGACTTCTTCTGCAGGAAAGAATTCGATGAACCCAATTTTCGAGCACTTTTTCCACTAAATCGAGTCGTATGTCATGAATGGCACGTTCAATATTGACTTTTAGAGCTTGAAGAGAGTCTGGTTTATGTCGAAAGACCAATGACTTCAAATAACCCCACAAGAAATAGTCTAATGGTGTTAAATCACAACTTCTTGGAGGTCATTCAATATCACAATTTCTTGAAATAATCGAATCTCCAAACTTTTCTCGTAACAATTAAACTGTTTCATTTGCTGTGTGGCACGTAGCCACAATCGGTCAATGGCAAAAAGATAGCTCTTAACGAGAGCTAAAATGTTGCTCATGGATGTAAAGGTCGTGAGTCCACTGGAAAGTGTTTTTGGGATTTACAAAAATGGACTTTGCGCACGAATAGTTGATAATAAAACTGAATAATTTGTAAACGTTGTACTTGCGTATATCTCTCCATGATGAAATTGTAAACACTACTGAATACAATGAAAAACAAATGACAGATCATGACATATTACAAATGGCCGAAACGTCACTTCAAAGCTCTACGCTTATTCATTTTCAAAATACGTCCATATTTCCAAAATAACCTCGTAATTAATGACAGTCATACGCAACATGGTCCAAAAATGGAATTTCGTGATTTTTAACTGTTATGATATAAATTTCTTTGAACGAATAAATCCTTTTGAAAACGTAAATAGGTAATGCTAAAATAATGCATTCAATAAATTCATTCAATAAAGGTGGCGCAAAAGTAACCTTTCGATGTTTTTTGTGCCAAAGTCACCGACCGATTATTGGTCAAATAAATAGTCAGCAATATTCCGCGTTCTGGAGCAGTGTAGCGTAACATTGTTTATTAACGTGTATTTCGCATGTGTTTACTACACAAATGTCAACATTAGGCATTAGGGGCCAATCGCAAAATTTATAGCATTTTCTGATAGGAGGATTACTTTTGCGCCACCTTGTACATACTACTGAAAGTAGTTTCGTAAAGAGAAGTCAGTTTTATTTAAATTTCAAACCATTGCTAGTTACAAATAAAAATGTTTGTAAAAATAAAGAATACTGAGTAAAGGAAAGTATTTGATTATTTGATGAGTTTAAGTCATTTATACTTTGGAAACCATTTTTAAATATTCCATCCAAAAAAAGTGATACTAAATGTTCGTGCTTTTTAGTTCTACAGCCCTTATTTAACGCGTTACAATATGTTTTGGAAAAACAGTTCAAAAATTCCCCAAAATAATGATTTAAAATTATTGTTCTTTTTATATCAAGGGTCCTTATAAATCGACATATCCTATAATCCATCCGTCCCTCTTGATCTTGAGCCCTCATTTAACTAGTTTCAGTCACTTTGGGAATTAAAATTCAAAAATTTCCTCAAAATAGTAATTTAAAATTTCCTTTTTATCTAGTGTCCCTATTTATCGTTTTAATAATTTAAATGCAGAAATGCAATAATTTAAAAAACAAATAATATTCCCGAATGATCATCTAAGGCCCTTATGAACAATAGCCCTTTAAAGTTTTGTATAGATTAATTCTTTAATGTAAGTAATGAAATTAAGTCGGCAAGTACGTATAGATCGCAATTGTTAATCGATCCTAACGAAAATAGGTTCAATTACATCCTATTCAAATAGTCCTTCGGGCGAAGATAAACCCTATTGCATTATCCACACGCGACTTAAATTCCTGAAGTTCTAGAAGCGATGCCTTTTATTCAATCAGATTTTACTTTAGGTGACACTCAGAGCCTTTCCTTTGACTAAAGATAATTCCAATTGAAAATGGGCTTTATTGGTGTAAATTATTCTACCATATGAAGTTAATATCCTATTTTATTCTAAAAGCCTTTAGTGTTTTAGCTTTGAAATGCATTTTGAATGAAAGTTATATGTCAATTACTTTTTAAGATACATACATATTTCCATAATATTCCCGTCATACGCAACATGGGCCGAAAGTGGAATTTTTTGTTTTTTGAAACATTTTTGATATAGCATGCCTTGACCGAATAATTTTTTGGAAAATTTAAGTATGTGATGCTAAAGTAGTGCATTCTACCTAGAAATATATTAAGATTGTATATCTTTATATAATGATTCCTTACATATAATGATTCCTAGTGAAAATGTGGCATATCGTTCCTACGTAAACCTTTTTTTTTGGAAATGACTTCGCTACGCCCTAGGGCACATTTTATAACAGATCATGCTAAAAATGTGTCTCTAATATTACACACGATCTAAAATTATTTCTAGTGTAAATGGTTCCAGGTTTTTTATATAATCCATCCGATTTTACTCTAGATGACGCTCAGAATCTTTGACCAAGGACGATGGCTATTGAAAATGGTCCCCATATAAAGGTCACACCTACATGATTCTGAAAGACAGTAGTCTTAGCTTTTAAATTTATTATGAATGAAAGATCTAGGTTCATTACATTTCAATGTACTTACATATTTCCTGAATTATTCCGTAATTAATAATAGTCATACGCAACATGGGCCGAAAGGGGAATCTTGAGATTTTTGACATTTATGATATAAAATGCTTTGAACGAATGCATATTTTTGAGGCGATGCATTTTAACCAATCTGATTGAAATTTAGGAATATTTTTTAATAATATATATCTTCTTCCTGCTCCCAAAATTTAAGAGACCCATGAAAGGACGACGTTTTTCGGCGATTGAAGAGGTAAAAACCGAATCGCCGAACAAGCAAAACGCGTCTATCTGTTATATGTCTCAAATAAACTCAACTAAGAACATATGATAAAGACAAGTGTGCCAAACAAAAAAAAAACAAAACAAAAACGCTAATCAAATGCACGTAGCCCTAGAAAATTCAAAATTCACATTTTCAATTGAACAGACCCTGTATAAGTCCGTCGGTTTTGATACAGGCCCTATATACCTAATTTTTAACTTTACTTCGGTATGCCGTAGAGGCACATGTTTTAACTGATCATGCAAGAATTTAGGTCTTTACGTATCATCTGAACTACATTTATTTCTAGCGTAAATGGGAATTATCCTTACAGGTGTTGACATAATCCCTATACCTTCCAATTTTACTCTAGGTGACGCTCCGAGTCTTTGACTAAGGACAATCCGAACTGAAAATGAATATAAATATAAAGTTGCCAAAGTTCCCACCTACTTGCCTACTAAAAGCCTTTAGTGTTAGCTTTCAAATGCATGAAAGATCTAGCTTCATTACTTTTCAAGATAATTAATAATTTTCATAACAATCCCGTAATTAAAAACAGTCATACACAACATGGGCCAAAAGGGGAATTTTGAGATTTTTATCATTTACGATATAAAATACTTTTGAGGCGATGACTTTTAAACAATCTGAATGACACATGGGAATATTTTTGAATAATATATATTTTGTAAAAATAATGAATAAATGGTCCTTTTGTATGGGATGTTCCAAAGGGTTGTTACAATTTCGCCCATGATCCTCGAGCTGACAGGGATAATTGTACTATGAGTGAAATTATGGACGGACGGATATAGCCGAAATGTCTGCAAATGATCTGAAACGGATGTCCACCGAAAATATATGTAGTTGTTGAAGGCCACCTTTTTCGTAGCAAATGAAGTATACCCTCCTCCATTGATCTAAGGGTATGTGCTTCAAAACTATTAAGTATTCACCACCACGTTTGGAAAATATTTCAAATATAGTTGTGCTTAAATACTATAAAAAATAGTTTAGAAAAATTATGAAGCTCCTGTCCACAACTTGTAGTCTTACTTTCAGAATATATTTGAATTTGCCGTGTGTACAAAATCTTTCTACTTGATTCGAAGAAGCCTTTTGTTAGCTTTCAAATGCGTTATGAATGAAAGAAATAGCTTCATTACTTTTCAAGATATTTAATAATTTTCGTAATAATTCCGTAATTAAAAACAGTCATACGCAACATGGGCCAAGAGTGAAATTTTGGGATTTTTATCAGTTACGACTTAAATTTTTTTTGAGGCGATGAGCTTTTCCCTAAGCTTTTTTGGGTAAACATCCAGAAGGATGGACAGAGAAGAGTTCACAAAATTTTAGTGAACTTGGGGGAGGTACTAAAGGAAGTGCGCCACTATAGCCCACCTTCGAACTACGCCTGATCATTTTAGAACAAACAAATATTGAAGTCCATTGGTTTTTTCTTTCGAGAGTTATCGTGACAGACCAATCAGACATACGGACGGACATAGCTCTAATGAATTAATCTCCACTAAAGATATTAATTTTTATCGTTAAGAAAATTATGAAGCTCCTGTCCTCAACAGATATTCTTACTTTCATAATATATTTGAATTTTTTATGTGTGCGAAATTTTTCGATAATATAAATTACCTTTTCCTTAACCCTTTTTTAGTGACCAACCAGAAGGATGGACGGATAAGATTTCACAAAATTTTAACACATTATGGGGGAAGTAGCAGAGGAAGAGCTCCAAAATAGCGCTTCTTCGAACTTTGCCTAGCCATTTTAGAGCATACAAATATTGCAGCGTATTGGTTTTTTCTTTCGAGAGTTATCGTGCGCACCAAACAGACAGGCGGGCAGACGGACATAGCTGTAATGATTTCACATGTCCTAAAACGGATTTCCGCCAAACTTATATAAGGTCATAGGTGACTCCTTTCATATGTTATATTTATTTTGGTAGCAAATGATATATATCCACCTCCACTAAAAATATTAATGTATACGACACACTTAAAAAAAATTTCAAATGAAGTTTTGATATTTTTACCATTTAAAAAATTGATCTTGGAAAATTATGAAGTACATATACTCAATTGTTATTTCTACTTTCATAATATACATATATGAATTGTTCATGTGTGCAAAATTTTTCGTTAACATTAAATGCCTTTTCCATAACCCTTTATGGCTGACATGTTTTACAACATTTCGTTTGTCAACCCAATTGTGGCGGCGACGGCAGCTTTGTAGCCATAGGCTTTCCAGCAAGTTGCAAGAGGAATTGCAATAGCAACACATGTTACAACAAGTTGCTGTTGAACTTTTTTTTGTAAAAGTTATTCCCAACGTTGAGAGTGTTGTTTGGTAGTCAAAAAGGAAAAATGTTCAAATAAAAAAAGAGAGAAAGGCAAAAAAAGTCTAAGAGAAAAATTATAAATTCATGCAGAAAAATTACATGCTGTGAACATACGGTGTTCACTTGACGAAATATTTCTCTCTGTCCAACGACAACAAATGAATAAAATAATTATTTAATTCCTTATTAAAGGAAATTATTTATGTTCAACAACGCAGCGCAGGGGTTGCGAAGCGAACAAATCTCTGGCAATTAAATAAAGAACATCATCATAAATTATGAGGGAGAAGAATTTTTTTCTGGTGTGGCGGACTTATTAGTCACTTATCATTGGGAAGTTTTCCCCTTAGGATGTTGAGTTATCCTAGAATCGAAGAGAGAGAGATAAAAGAGGTTTCTAAGGAAAGGGATGTGTTTGTGTTGCGGCCTATGAAATTATCAGCTATACCTGAAGTTATAGTTCTTTCTTTTTTTCTCTTATTTGTTTCTGCTTCTTCAAGAACTTTGTAATTAATGACTTTTAGTTTGTTTTGAGACCTAAACAAATATTATGATTAGTTACAACATCACAAGAGAAAATGATGGTCACAAAGAAAATAAAAGAAAAAATGCCAACAACAAAATCAAAAGAATCCAGGAAATAAAAAAAGAAGAAAAGCGCCAACTAAGAGACCTTCATCATTAACAAGAATGGCAGAAAATTATGACAGAGCAAAAAAAAGTGTAGAACCCCCAGGAATTTTCCCACAGTGAATTTTTAGTGTAATAATAAAGCAGAGAAAGAATGCAATATAAAAAGCTAAAGAAGAAAGAGGACAACGACGGGGCGACTGGTGGAGTGGAGTGGTGTGGAGTAGGGCCAATAGTTTCTGACGCGAGCGAACATTGTAATCATCATAAATTACCAATGTATCCATTTGAGTGATTTCAGGTGCTAACGATAATTACCGGCTAAGTAAAAAAACAACTTTTTAATTAATTCAATTTATTGTGCTAGCAAATTGCAACAATCAATAGCAGAGCGAGCGAAAACTAACAGAATAACACCTAGTTACCCTAAATATTTTTTGGTTCAGTGAATTGTGACGATTTACGTATTTGCCATGTCATTGACTTTTTGGAATTATTTGGTTGAGATAGGCAATTCATTTTTGGGGTTAGGTTAAAAGGGTTACGCTGGAGCGTATGAGGAATTGTATTATTTTTTCAGAAGACCACATATTTGATGTGTCATTTTGAATTGGGGAAAACATTTATCTAAATACATTAGAATTAAATAACAATAGGAAATTTATTTGTTATAATTTAATTACAATACGAAAAGATTTTCTGGTACTCGTATACGTTATATTAATTATGTTGTTTGTGGGGTGGCATATACGTTACATTAAATATGTGGTTTATAGGACGTATATGTTACCATATTTCAATTACTATAACTTATACTCGTACCCTATAACTTAAATTGATCTACAAGTTCTTGAGATAGCAAAACAATTTTGGGATTAGGTTAAAAGGGGTACAATAGACCGTCAGAAGACCACCAAATTTTATTATTAACATTTAATTGTAAACAGTTGGGAAACATTAAATTAATTATAAAGAATGGTGCAACCATAATGCAGGGTGTTAATTGTGAGTCACACCTTAACGTAAAATTTTTTTGTTCAAATTAATTTGACATTTCTTTGTTTCAGTGTTTGAAACCATGGACAGGTACTCAATTGAGTAACGTGTTAAGATTGTTGAAGCCTTTTACTAAGATGGGCGTTCAAATGCATTTGGTGGAAATTTCAGCAAAACCGGGTCTCTCGCCCAGTTCGTTCTGCGGAAAACATGGATGCTGTTCGCGATAGTGTGGAAGCAGAGCCAGGTGGAAGTTACCGTGAATGGTATTCGCTATCGCGAGATGATAACGGACTTCTTGTTGACAGAAATTGAGGATATAGACCTGGACGATATGCTCAGCTAACGAAACCATGACACTTTTGAGGGAGAAATTCAATAGCCGGGTTATCTCACGTCATGGCGATGTTAATTGGTCGACACGATCATGTAATTTGACACCGTTGGACTTCTCTTTTTGGGGATATTTAACAGAAAATTGTACGTCAATAAGCCAAGAACAATTCAAGAGCTAAAGGATGAGACAATTCGGCACATGAACGACCTGAAACCTCAGTTATGACTCAGATTCATTGAAAATATGGACTATCGGATAGAGGTATGCCACCGAAGCCGTTATTTTGTTTCACACATACATAATTGTCATAAATCATTCTATCATAACACAAAATATTAAGATAATTCTCTGAAAACCTTTTGTTTAATTTGTAATTAAAGTCGGGCGTTTTTGTTGGACCACCCTTTATTAGAATTCAATAATAACAAAACAAGTTTTTTAAGCAACGTATACATTATATTAATTTCATGCTTTATAGACCGTGTACGTTATATTAACTATGTGATTTATAGAACGAATACGATCCCTTATTTTAATTAATGTTACTCATACACCATAACGTCAATTGATCCAAAAATCCTTGAAATTGACAATTAATTTTGAGACGTCGTTAAAAGGGGTGGTATGGAGCGTATGAGAAATGTTTCTAATTTTAATTCAATAATTCAAATGGCCACACAGTATTATTATTCATGCTTACTTTTAAAAAGAGTTTGTTTCTATTCAATTATAATAGAATTTAATAATAATACGAGCATATTTTCTTGTACTTATACATATATGTAGGTATACGTTATATTAACTGAGCTGTTTATGAGACGTATAAGTTATCTTTATTATTTGAATTAAATTACTCATACGCCATAACAAATTACGTTTATAAAATTATGAAAAAATATAAAATTCAATTTTCTGTTTTCTTAGAAAAAACTCGTCGAAGGGATGTACAGGGTGTCTTAGGTAGATGTGTGGTTTTCAATCTGGCAATAATTTTTTCGGAGTTGGTCTTTTTGACAGCTGTCACTTGATTTATGCTCAGTCTGGTTTGTCATTTCATAATGAATAGACATAATGAATAGACATTCATAATGAATAGACATCAGAATTCGTTTTAGAGGTATGGTTCCTTCGGCAAAGTTTCTTATTTTGATCCCTAGAATACGATTTTCACTGAGCAATGGCGACTTGTTTTGCCTCCCCACAAATCGACCCGGCCTAATAGACATACTCCAGAACAACGTTTGCAAATCGCGCAAATTTATTAGCAAAATAATGATTTGGTTCGCGCGACGCTTAGCGCACTGTCTCCAATATTAGGTCGACTTAATCGCCCAGCAAAGTTCGTAATTAGAGCAACCATGGATCGGTTTCGCACCACGTTGACTCTAGTGGATAATGCGCATCCTCTGAGATGCCATACAGTGGGCACCGAAGGCGCTATTGCTGCTGTGGAGCAGAGTATCGGAGAAGACCCGAATGAGCCCATCCGCTATCGCGCGCATCTATTAGAGCCCATCCACTTTATGGATGATTTTGCGGAAGGATCTTGGTTTGCTGGCTTAAAAAATCCAACTCGTGCAAGAATTGAAGCCGAACGGCCATTAAGCGCGTCGTACTTTCGATGAAAGGGCCCAAAACGAGATGGCCACCGATCACGATTTTCACAAAAAAAATGTTGTTCAGCGATGAAGCTCACTTTTGGATGAATAAGTATGTAAATAAAGAAAATTGTCGCGTTTGGAGTAATGAAAATCCACAAGCCTTTGTTCAGACGCCGTTACATCCATAAAAAGTCACTGCTTGGTATGCTCTATGGGCAGAGGGATTAATTGGTCCATATTTCTTCAAAAATGAAGCCGACCATAATGTTACATTCAATGGGGAACGATATAGAGCCATGATTAATGAACTTTTCGTGCCTGAATTGGAGGATGTTGATGTGAACGACCCTTGGTTCCAACAAGACGGCGCTACATGCCATACAGCCAACGAAACAATCAATTTATTAAAGAATACTTTTAGTGAGCGCATTATCTAGCGTCGTGGGCCTGTGGCGTGGCCTCCAAGATCGTGCGATTTAACACCGCAGGACCATTTTTTGTGGGGTTATATGAAGTCGCATGTCTACGCAGATAAGGCCGACACGATTGACGCCTTGGAAGATAATTTTCGGTACGTTATTGCTGACATACAGCCCCAAATTCTGCAAAAAGTGGTCAAAATTTGGGGCCACTTGTCCGAAATCATTTTGTAAAACATAATGGCAAACCCTTCTCTTTATAATAAAGCTAAATTCTTGGCCATAACATGAAATTATATGCGTTTTATTTCTTTTTGAAAACCACACGTCCAAAAAAACATCCAGTGTTTCTTGGAAGTTAGGTGGATTAGCCTCTTTTCGTACAAATAAAATGTTATTTGACTGGTACCACTCAATAGCCCGTTTGTTGTAAATCGGTCAGAATATTTAATATCGACGTATGTAGTTTGTTTTTGGCTAAAATATTTATAAGCAGTTACAAATAGGTAAAATAAGATCTCGCTATCATTCTTTTTTGAATTTTTTTTATGATATTTATTCAAAAATGAGCTCGAGGTCTATTTTGGTTTTTTACACCCTACACCACACTGTGGTACAGGGTATTATGACTTTGTGCATTTGTTTGTAACACCCAAAAGGAGAAGAGATAGATCCATTGTTAATTATACCGATCGAATTGTAATCACTTTCTGAGTTGATTTAGCTATGTCCGTCTGTCTGTCCGTCTGTCTGTCTTGACGAAACTTTACACATATCTTTTTTTGGCCCAAGGAAGATCCCTATTTAATTTGGTTAAAATCGGTTCAGATTTGGATATAGCCCCCATATATATGTTATCCCCGTTTTGACATGTAAGCGCTGTAAAAACTTTATTTTATAGCCTATCAGTATGAAATTCAGCAGAAAGAGGTATCTTATTATATGAATGAACACTGTTAAATTTGGAAGAAATCGGTTCAGATTTAGATATAGCCCCCATATATATGTTACCCCCGATTTCACATGTAAGCGCCGTAAAAAATTTATTTTATAACCGATCAGTGTGAAATTCGGCAGAAAGAGGTTTCTTATTACATGAAGGAATACTGCCAAATTCGGAGAAAATCGGTTCAGATTTAGATATAGCCCCCATATATATGTTACCCCCGATTTGACATGTAAATGCTGTAGAAACTGTGGTTTAATATCCGATCAGTGCGAAATTTGGCAGAAAGAGGTTTCTTATTACTCGAAGGAATACTGCCAAATTCGGAGAAAATCGGTTCAGATTTAGATATAGCCCCCCGATTTGACATGTAAGCGCTGTAGAGACTGTATTTTATATCCGATCAGTACGAAATTCTACAGAAAGAGGCATTTTTACATGAATGAGTATTCAGGGAAAATCGGTTCAGATTTATATATAACCTCCATATATATGCTCCTCCTGATTTGGTATCAAAGCGCTATAGAAGTTGTACTTTACTTCCGATCATTAATATTTTCCGGAAAGATGTTTCTCAATTTAGGAACGAATATTGCTTAATTTAGCGATTATCGGCTCAGAATTAGATAATATGTTCCTGCCTACAAACCAATTATTCCAAATTATTATCGCAATGACCTTTATCGCATTGTTAGGGAGGTGTAGGGTATTATATAGTCGTCCCCGCCCGACTTTCTGCCTTTCCTTACTGGTTTTTTATTATTTCCATTTAATATTTCGTCTTTCTTCGAAAGACATCATCAGGATGAGAAAATATAACTACGAAAAACTTTAAAATTATCCGTAGAAAATGAGTATGTAATCCCTTCGTCGTTGTCTGTTGTCATACTAGAGTATGACAATATTCGACCGTTTCTTAACCAAAAAAACCGATTGCGACCAAACTTGGCATGATAGATGAAGAGGTGTTAGAGAAGTTAAGTTTTATATTTGGGCCCCCTATGTCAGACAGGGGCGGAGCTAAGGGGCCTCAAAGTTGGCCACATCCGGGTGAGGAAAATGATCAAGCGTGAGTAATTCGTGTTTCTCTTCCGATTTATAAAATTATTTGTAAGTGTTCTACTAACTGAGGTCTACAAAAAAATTTTTTACAACTAAGAATTATCTCGTATAGTCACCGAGATATCTGCAATTGAAAATTTAATTATTAATTTTTTCCCTTACCGAGTGCTAGTATTTTGTAAATATCGGATCACAATATGCACCGAATTCATCCGTATCGACATGTCTGGATGGGCAATAAATCACGAAAACTTTGCAAAAATCGGTTCAGCCGTTCGAGACCAATTACAAATTTCACAAAAAATATTTTTTCAAAAATTAAAATGCACATAAAATATTTTCAAAAAAATTATAGCGTGATCTTATTTTACCTATTTGTAACTGCTTATAAACATTTTCGCCAAAAATAAAGTACGTAGGTCGATGTTAAATATTCTGACCCAAATACATGTAGAGAGATCGTGCCATAAAAATTTACAGACGTCGTATTTTCTTATAAATGGAAGTAACCACTTTATGGCTCCCATGGCTAGGAATATACTGTCTCTTTCTCCATATTTGCAAATAGCTAGCTATACTAAAAACTTTTCGGAAAACGTTGACCTTTTTTATACACGGAACTCTTCTGTAATATTCCCTCCACTATACCATATATAAATCTTCTGCCATTGTAATTGTAAAAAGTCAGATGATACATGTAAATCTCATCATCCATGATTTAGCAACCATACTTTGACAGAAAATTCCTTTGAAATTTCGTTTTTTCTTAAGTATTGCTTTATAATTCTTTTTTTTTTAATTTCTACTTTACGCCGTTTGCACTTGTACGTCTTTTGATGAGTCTCTTTTTGTAATTTTTTGCAAAAGTCTCCGTGCAATTTGTCAATCGTCGTCTCAATGCGATTTTGGTCCATACGACATTTTTTGGTCCATATTTTTTTTTAAAAATCAGAATTTTTTCTAATTATTTTAACGACATTTCTAAATTTCTGTTTCCATGTGGAAGTGTCATTACTAACATTTGTGTTCCTTGTTATTTCCTTTATTTTAATTTAAGTTATACCGACTTTATTGAGCAAATAATTGAAAAAATAGGGTCCAAATACTAAAGACTCCTTCCAAGAAAATGGGAATTTAAAGAAAAAATTTATCATAAACATTTTTTTAAATATTGTTTTCGTGTTTAGGACACCATATTATACCAGAATGTGTCGTCTTTAAGACACCATATTACATCAGAATGTGTTATGCGATACAATTTTGTTGAGTAGTGTAATTGGAATATAATAAAGTATACATAAGGAAATAAATGAGGGTTACAAATCTTGGAAATATCTCACGCAGAATAAGTGGTTTAAAAATTTCAATTTAACCAATTTCCTCTCGGGATATAAGTGATTATATATTTTTTTAGAAATAAATAGGCAATTTTCAAATACATATTGTCATATTGTATTTGATATATTATGTATATTGCTATTTTGAGGGAACGATATATTTTAACTTAACAAAATTGTTCTACGCTTTTCTGGTACTCATATCTTATACGTAATATGTAATGTACCAGACATGGATTTATAAATAATTTCGAAGGAAAATATCAATTTTAGAAGTTTTGAAAATAAATCAAACTATCATGTGGTCAGTAGTTGGGAGTAGGACTGCGGGAGTCTTGATTTAGCTAGCAGTAGCAGTCGGCTGGGGGTTCGGGTCCTTTCCCTTCTACATTTCGTTTCCCACTACAACAATATTTTTATAACTCCCTATTTTTTAAAGAAAACAATACTAATTTATGGGGACCAAGTCATTATAAAAAAAATAAAAATTAAAAACCCCGGAATATAGTAGTCTCCCGACTTCTTTGTCCTTTTAATATTTCCGGACACAAAATGTCGGGTTTTGGGGCTATCTGGGCCTGAATTAAATAAAGAATGTTATTTCGAAGACTGTTTGTGTAAGGTAAATAATTACCGTGGAAGGAAGATGGTTTTCACTTTTTCTTTGCCAATGATTGGTTGTCGATTTCTTCACTGGGATTAACTCAATATCTCTGGTTAAGTCTGGGTTGTGATTGATATTGAGAGATGGTTTGTATTATGGACGGACGAACTGGCTTTAGTTGTCTGTCAATTTCGTACTTTTGGCAAAGAAAACAGAAGTCACTCTTATCGCGAGGTAAATTAGGTAGCACTCTCCCAATAACGAAACGATCTATGACCTGTTCAAAGGGGAAGATTCAACACTGGAGGACTAAACGCTTTCCTAAAGAGTTATACTACCTATAATATAATCTCCAGAAAACTAAAATTTGTGCAGAAATTTACCTACGATGCCTCTTTTTCCAAACACAATTTATCACTTCACGTAAGCTATTTTGGATTTAGTGTAAAACTTTTGGATTAAGTTCAATAAATTTTATGTCTTTACTGTTTGACTGATCGATGAAAAAGGAAGTTAGCTACTTTTTAACCTAAGAAGGAAGCGTCACCAAGAAGCCAAAAGTGTCGAAAACGTGACAATTGTGTCAAAATCATATGTCTGCGACAACACACCATTTTATGCTGAAACGATGGTTATAGTTGAAAATTGATGTTACTGAACGCAGCATAAGAATGGAAGGACATTTTTTATCGCATGATAGAAAAAGTTCTCCTAGTACTGGATATTTAATCAAATAATTTTTAACGTGTTTCCAGCAACAAGTCCATTACAAATACTAACTACATTATTAATATAAAGTATACACTACCTTAGTTGAATTAATATTACTTATACGCCATCATTTCTATTGATTAAAAAATCAGTTGCATTTTCATACATACTCGTACATATACAAAAATCCATTAGCAAATTGTTTGGCCTTTTCATCACACCTTATTGTGGATTGCATTTACTCGACAATTAATTGAAGGAAAATTGAAAACAGTTTTACGCCGACAGATATAAGTATATTAACAACGATATGGTTTTGTACAGCTTAAAACCATATCAATCAATAAGCTCTGCCAACGATACAAATTGTCTTAATTGAAATATGGTCTATGGTAATAAAAATAACTTTTTAACTTGAAGTGTTTGGATAGATTATTTGTCATGACAAATAATTTTGGAAATGTAAAACGGATATCTTAGGTCACTCCTCTGATGTGGCAAATGGTTTATGCCCTCCTTCACTGAAGTGAGGGTATAACAACATATTAATATCTATAAATGATACGATGTAGCGTATGAGTAACATCTGCTGAATTAATATAACTCATACGCATTGAGTACATATTTATTTTAGCGTATACATGATATAATACAAATATTATAACACTAACAAACAACGTTTTAAATTAAAGTTTTTGGATGGATTATTTGTCATGACAAATAATTTTGGAAATGTAAACGGATATCTTAGGTCACTCCTCTGATGTGGCAAATGGCTTATGTCCTCCTTCACTGAAGTGAGGGTATAACAAAATATTATTGTATATAAATGATAGGATGTAGCGTATGAGTATCATCTGTTGAATTTATATAACTCATACGCATTGAGTACATATTTATTTTAGCGTATACATGATATTAATACAAATATTAACACTCATGTGTTTAACATTATAACAAAATCAATTAATAAAATAAACTCTTACTCGTAGAATGCCTATTTTAAACCACTAACGGCCAATTCCACAATCTCCGGTTATGCTAAAGTTCGAGCTACCCTACAGTTATAGCTGTCAAATTGTATGAAAGTTTTATTTTGTAACTGTGAGTTGGCGCTAACCGGAGGTTGTGAAATTGGGGGTTAGGATTTATAATGAGAAAATCATAAAATGCATTCTCTGTCTCTTTTCACTCCATCTTCGTTTCCTGAAAGAGTGGTCATATGACCCATACGCCTTGGGTAGAATTACTGGTTTCAACGTATACTTAATATTAATACTCGTACAATTATAACACTCATACGTTTATCAAAGAACTAAATCAAGCAAATTAATGAAACTTGACCAACTGTTAGACACTCCTAAGAGGGTCTATTTGAATCCTCTTAGTATTAATAATGGGAAAACATAACAATTATTAATCTATCGCTCGTGCTCCAGGACCACCAAGTCCTTTGCAAACTTTGCCGCTAATTTCTGCTGATGTTTTGAACAACTATTATTTTTCTCACATTTTCAATCATTTACTCTTTTCTACTGTTGTTTTACAGTGTGTTCTTTATTAATGCAAATACATGTGAATGGTTATGTGCAAGAGAAAGAGAGAGTATGTGTATGTGAGCTTAGCACACATCCGCTTCCGTTTTATGTTGTGTGGTCTTGGTGTAGGAGACAAACCCATTTTGTTTCTGATTTATGGCACGTTTTATTCATTTCGCTTGCTTCTTCTAGTTATGTTCTCTGCCCATTTGCTTCGTTAACTAAATAGATGAGTTGCATGTGCACAAAGATAACCAATCGAGTTTTGAATGATGACAAAGTATGGCAGGATGAAAGCAATGGTAAGCAGGACTTAGCAGGAGGCAAAGGAGCGAGAAGCAACACCAGCTTTACATTCATCCAAATCATCCAATTATACCGTAAAGTTTCATTATGTCAATGCTTGGGGAATGTGCTACTCTGAATACTCCAGCTCCAGCTATTACTGCTACTTTGCAAGAAGCACAGGCAGAAACAGAATGAGAAACAAATCGTCCTTCCAGGCTTCCTGTCTGTCCTCTTTGCTTTCTTTTAGCTCCCACTACGTATAACGCTGTTTGTGCCACTCAAATGCAATGGTGTAACAAAAACTAAGTGCCAGAAATCCTTTACAAGCATTGGTAGGTAAACAAAGGATGTTGCCACTCGCTAGCAGACGATGGCACCCTCCGTTCCATCCGCTCCCTCGTTGAAGCACTTCCGTTTTGGTTTTTTCCCCGTTCTTTTCCTTGTTTCCTTTCTGTGGTGCTCAAGATGTTTCTTGTTTCCCCCTGACACTTGGGAGTAATAGAAAAAATACAGACGAGTACCTTGCCTCACCAGACACAGAGCTATGGCGAAATATCAAATGGAGTTACTTCAAGTAAATGGATTTTTGTGATATACAAATATTGTTTTTCTCTGCTTTTCTCCCTCTCTCTCTCTCTCCTGTTTTCCCTTGGCTCTTATTACCGGTAACACTGTTTTTTATTCAATGATTTTTTTTTGGTTGTTTTCAAATAGGTTAAGCAAATTTATTAATACAATATTTTACCTTTGTTGGGGGGTTTATATGACGTATAAGTGATTTTATTTGTTTTCTCTGAGCATGACATGAAATCAATATCACTCATACGCCATAGTTCGATTTTGTTTTCTCTGAAGAAGAGTTATGATGACTGATGACAAAGTTGAGATAAGATTTCTTTTTAAATGGGAGGAATAACATTTGATTTATTTGTTTCTATAATCGTATTTTAGATTTGCTTTGCAATATGGTGAGGGAGGGAGGGGAGGCATGTTTGGAAATTGTTGTTGGGTATGAGTTGCAATTTTTTTTGTGGAATTGCTTCTACATAGTTTGTTAAAAACATAAAATAGGAAATATTGCAAATAAATATCCTAAGTAGGAGTCACCCTTCGGTATGAGTTATAAAGATTATTTTAATATTAAGTATACGCCAGGGGGGGACACATACGCTTTTAAATATGTGTCTAACACATAACATAATTCTTTTAAAATCGAACTTTAAATGTCCAAATTTGTTTCTTTTATTTTCACTAAACAAATGTCTCCTATTGACCATTACGAATGAGTTATATTAATTTAATTACTATTAAGTATACGCCCTCCCATCCGAAAACCATTAAATAACTTTCCAATCAAACTACAATTTTTAATTAACAAATGAAATTGAAATTTCTCTTCTTCTTCCATTATTGTATGTCTATCATGCGATTCCCTTTCCAAAGTGCGCCCTTTCAAAAGTTTATTTAACACTTGCAAACTTTGCAATTCAAAGTTATTTTGTACTTTTTTGCTATTTATTGTAGAAAAAGAATACAAACCAAAACTTTGACCACCAACAAATTGTTGCAATGCTGAAGTGCGGATTCGAGCAAGAAAAAAAAACAGAACCAGTGGTTTCATCCTTTTTGTTAAGGAATTTGAGAAACAAAATCCCTCAAACATTCAAAAGTCAGATTTGATGTTCAAAAATTAACTCTTTATTTGCGAATATTCCATCTTATGTGATAATAATAAATTTAAATGTATATTTTGAGCTATGCAATGTTTAAGTTGTGCTCCTTCACATCACTGCAGTAATTGACAAATTATTTTTGCACATCATTTATGTTTGTCTAGTTATGGTGTAGATTTCCAAATAGGTGGGCGTAAGTGTGTGTGTGTGTCTGTGTGCGTTTTGTGCATTAATTAAAAAATCAAATCACGTTAGATTCTACCCCTTTCTGTACTCCATGATCTTCGGAACTCTGTTAGCTCGTGTGAAATATCGCCTCCTACTTCTCCTCCTCCTCCTCCTGGAATATAGAATGTTTGCTCTACTTAATTGAGTGCAAATATGTACTGCAATGGAGCCAAAGAAAGGACGGTGGGTAGTTGGGCATTCTAGGGGGCTAACCCGGAGTCTGGTTAACATGTTAGGAGGTGTATGCGGCCTGAGGCCTCAAGGTATATGGGTCTTTATGCTTTAAGTTTAAACTAAATTTTATTTTTGAAGTTTAGATGTAGCTGTATTTTGAAAGAAAACATGTTTACCATCGAACTTTACATAATATATTGAACCTTTTGAATTGATAATAACACCAAGCAAAAAAAAATAATTTTTTTTTGTGTCCTAGACCTAAAAATATTTTTTTTGTATACATTGTGGCATACTGTTATTTAAAATCAAAACCAAAAATTTTTTTATGGATAAATTTTTTTTAAAAAAATTTATATTAAAAATTCTAATATCGTCGAAGGTACCCTTAGTATTTGCACTATAATTTTTGGAGTATATGCCCGACCAGGTCGACTTATACGTTAAATTGAAGCTATTAATGTGGGCTACCAATGTCAGACATATCTCTTTCACATAAAAACTGTGGTTTAGTAACAGTCATTAAACAAATTGGAAATAGTAGATTTTTTTCAAAAAAAATAAAAATTTCCTGGGACGAAAAAACATAAAAAATAGAAAAAAATCGAAAAAAAAATATTTTATTTTTTTTTAAAGCGAAGAAAATAATGCATGTATCTCTATGGATATATGTAGAAATTATAGCCCTTTTTGGTAGAGGTAAGAGAATTTCAAAAAATCTTTTTTTTTAATTTCTGTTTAAATAGCGATTTTACTTGTTACTTTTATTTATATTATGTGCATCTGAGTTTATTTACATGTACAAGTTTCATTAGAAGTAATTGTAAGTTCTTTGTTGACGTTGTAGATTTCGGAATCGGTTTCTCTAATGAGGAACCAAATATAATCTCCTATCCTTTTTTCATCCCAGTGCCCTTGGTAACGCCGCTCGATGGACTTCCTTTCTTAGTGAAACCTTTCCCCATGTTCGTTGCTTACGTCGCCAAGATTCTCGGGGAAAAAGTTTAAATGAGAATGCAAGAAATGAATTTTGAGGGACATATTTACACCTGTTGGAATACATAAAGGTAGTAAGTTGGAAGAAAACATACATATGTGTTATATACATAAATATAGAAAAAATATATTTCTTACCAATTTTTTCATAATTTTTTAACAAATCATTAATCATTGTTTCATATTGCGGGCTTTTATTGGATCCAAGGAAATTTGACAAGCTCAAACGACCTCCATGCTGCAATTTCATCCGACGTCAAATATGATTCGAAATTCACATCTTTCATCAGTTTCCTTATTTTAGGCCCATCAAAAACTCCTTCTTCGATTTTTTGAAAAGAAAGACTTTTAAATAAACTTTTTAAATATGAGAGTGAATTACCATCTTTCCTTAAGGCTTTTACAAAATTTTTAAAGTGCCCCAGTTTAATACGCAGTGGTGGCAAAATATCGGCTATCCCAGAGGCATAACTAACATACTTTTAAATCGCAACAAATTTTCCAGTCATGTTCATATTGCACCAGAAACTGTTATCCACTTCCCTTGGACAAAAATTTTGTTGCATAGTGTTATGCGTAAAGAGCTATATTTACAACTTTTGTGTCTTTGGCGACCCCACAGAAATTTTCCGGCAAACATTTACGTAGAATATTTTAATTCTTAAATGTCCTTTTTGAAAGGACTTTTTGGATTTTTTTGAAGCTAGAGGGTTAATATCTTCCTTCTTCAAAAATGATCTTTATTAAATTCCACTATACAACTTTGACATTAAGAAATCTCTCAGACATTATCTTACATTATTTTTTTCATTTAGTCATTAAACAAATTGGAAAATGTAGATTTTTTCGAAAAAAAATAAAAACTTCCTGAGACGAAAAAAACATAAAAAATAGAAAAAAATCGAAAAAAAATATTTTATTTTACTTTTTAAAAGTTTGCTTCCTTCGACCAAAAAATTAAAACTTTGACCTTTGTAAAAAAAACTCAGACCAGCTGGACCATAAATGGATTCTACAAAAATAATTGTAGGGTCGCTATTCTGTTCCAATCAGAAAGTCTTAATTTGTTGGACAGTGTAATAATAATATTAAATGAAAATAGTTTTAGAAAGCTTCAGAATACAATTCTTTGTAATTTTTGTTAATTTGAAATTAACATTTTATTATTTTGTCAAAAAAATATTGGACTACCCCATATCTCTGGGGTTTCCTTTCTACGTGCTCACATTGTTGGTGTGTACGTGCATGGGCGTTTCTCTGTGGTTGGATATATTTATTAATTTATTGCTTCCCCAGTCTCTCGCTCCCTTCCAGCATCATCACCCCCATCCCCCCCCCCCAAACCGCCTTCTATCGCTCTACTATGCATCTGAAATCAGGTGAAAAAACACTTGTGAGCTGCATTTATGCATATTTAATTATGCACACATGCTCTGAATAATATTTTAATTTTCTTCTATACACTTCGTCTAATGCACACGAAGCATGTAAACCATAGCCCGGCATTTCGTATATGCAAAAGTTGGTAATTTATTTAGTTTGATTTTTGTTTTGCTTAAATGAAATGCTTTGCATTTTATTCATTATCGTCACTTATCAACACACTACGAGTACTGTGAACGCCACCTCACGCTCACACACTGCAGTTCTCAATACTCTTTGGAGTACAGCGGAGCGTATAAGTGTTATTTAATTATGTTCGTTCTTGTCGCATCATGCTTGTGCACAGATTTGCCAAGGTGCTAATCGTTAAGCCATTGATAGCTGATCCATGTTATTGAGCTGGAAATGGGAACTGAGTGTAATTTGGGAGAAATTAAAACGATTTTCATTTTGAGGAGAAAACAAAAGGATTTTTAAGCCTTTATTAATAATCACAAAATTGGATATTTTCCTGAAAAAGAGAGAGAGAAGAAGATTCTTAGGAAACTACATAATTTTCGCTTACGTACGTACTTTGGAAAAAAATATAAAAACTAAGTTATTAAATTAAAAAAAAAAAATTATCATATACATTTTCTTTACGTTAAATATAAAATGTCTTTATCTTTATGTTTTATTGTCTTTAACGCCAAATAAATGTAATTTTCTTTAATATTAGGACACTTTTTTAAGTGTAGAACACTCATCTTATGTTCATTGACATTTTCTTCGCATGAAATGAGTCGAAAATTTCTTTACGTTAAGTATAAAAGGTCTTTATCTTAATGTTTTATTGTCTGTAAAGCCAAATCAATATTATATTCTTTAATATTAAGACACTATTTTGAGTGTTGTAGCACTCCTCTTATATTTATTGACATTTTCTTCGCCTAAAATAAATCGAAAATTGCCTTTGTGTTAAGAATTTTTAATTAATTAGTATCATAAATGAAATCTACCCGAAATAGGCGGAAATTATCTTAATTATTCTCAAAAAAAAAACAAACCAAGTCTGTTAGAAATTAGATAAATAGAACAAAAACCTTAGCCATTTTTGTGAAATTTTATATACAAACTATGAGGCTCAATTCTCCAGTAGAAGAGAAGAATGACAGAAGCAGAAATACAAACTGTGTCTATTAATTTATTGAAAAGATCCCCGAATTTGATTTCATCCCAAATGCTTGGAAATCCATAAATCTTAGCTGAAATTTTTAACTTCACAATGCTTCTTCCTTAAAAAACAAGAAAATTTGCTTGTTTCGTCCTTTGGGATTTCAAATGACGATAAGTTGCCAATACTCTCCTTGTTTAGAACCTCAAACGTATGAGTGATATAAATTCGTATAAAATTACGTATACATCTTGGTTCTCCATACATTTTAATTATATTACGTATACATCGTAGTAAACCATTCAGAAAATCTTTTTCGGTTTATCAATGCTATTGAACCTTCTTACTTTTTCATATATATTTTTTTCCAATTGGAAAAATTCATAAATCTCAGCTGAAATTTAAATTCACAATTCTACTTCCTTAAAAAACAAGAAAATTTTCTTGTTTCGTCCTTAGGGATTTGATGTGACGATAAGTACCAATACTCTCATTGCTTAGAACCTCAAACGTATGAGTGATATACATTTTTATAAAATAACGTATACGTCTCGGTTCTCCATACATTGTAATTATATGACGTATACGTCCCAGTAAACCATTTAGAAAATCCTTTTCGGTTTATCAATGCTATTGAACTTTCTTATTTTTTTCATATATTTCCTTTCAATTGCTTATTTATGAATGAAAAACACCGCCACGAAAAGGAATGAATGAAAAACCCGTCATGAAAAAAGAACTAGAAAAAAAATTCCCTGAATTTGTAACTGTGGTCTGCGATTGGAGAGCCACACAATAACCCAAAAAAAAAAATCCGCTCCCGGTCATCACTTAAGCTCAGACATGCCATCCCGAGTAGCTGTGCTACCTCTGGACTTTGTTCTTGTTCAGAAATCCATTTATTTTGTAAATTGTGCGGAAATTGAGATAAATGCACATGGTCAAGGAAAGGGATGTGTTGTGGTGAAGAGTGGAGAGAAGTAGTATTGTGGTCCGGTCTGGCATTGTGGGTTGTTTAGTGAAATTCGTGTGAAAGGGATAATTTTTGTTCGAAACCACTTGCAGGCGATTATAAATGGTTGTGTGAATTTATATATCTCTAAAACAATTTTAGTCGTTGTTTTGTTTTTTTTTTGGCAGGTGGGAGTTTTTATTTTGGTTTATTAAAGGGAAATTGAATATAAAGTTGAAATTCAAACAATTGAAACAAATATATTTTTGTGGTTGGTGGGTGTATTTTATATGTTCAAATAGGTTGGTGGGGGTATAATAAGGGTTGAGTATAAGGATATATAATTATAATTTGCTTTGATTTATTTCTTTTCTTTTTCTTCTGCAGTTTCGGAAAAATTTACAAATCAAAATCGGTTTATCAATAGTATTGACTTATCAACGAAAAATCTCTGGGCTATATATTCCGATTGCCAACAATTTTCACATGCCTCAAAGTTCTGACTAACTATAATACGTTATATATAATAATACAATACAAATTTCTTTGAAATTTTCTATAGAATGGAAATTCCTCGACAATTGTCTTTCGTTTAGAAATTGCTTTAATATATAGATCAGAATTTTTAATATTAACCTATGAATTTTATTTTTGCCTATAAAGTTTGTAAAAACTTGCTAAATGGTAAAATAAGATCTCGCCATCATTTAGTTTTTGAAAAAAGGTTTCCGACATTTTATGGGGATTTTATACTTTAAAAAAAAATGTTTAATTGCTCTGGAACGGCTGATCCATTTTCTACAAGTTTACTTCGTCTGAAAGAGAATGGGATATTTTTCGGTTGAATTTACGAGCAGTGTTTTGCAGAAAAAGAAGAAAAATGTCAAAAACTTTTGACCTGTCTTAGTATTTCGTATACATTTTATATATTTTTTTTAATTTTATATAAGAAAATTAAATTTTATATAAAATAGAAAAAATGAAATATCTTTCTTTCTCGGAAAATTTCGACTGATTAAAATTTTCAAGGAAGATTTCCACTGAATATATTTTAACGAAATTTTCTATTCATTGAAACTTTCATAATAAAATATATTTTTCTCTAAATTTTACTTTAAAAATAGATTTAGAGCATTCTTTCTATATAGCTTATAATTTGAGAATATTTTAGCTAAAATCAAAAATTTTCTGAAATTTTGTATAAAATCGAAATTGTGTCAAAAAATTGATATTTGCAGAAATTCTTTTCTAAAGAAGAAATTTTTTAAATATCTTTCATTATGATAGAAACTTCCTATAAAATTTAAACTTCACGAAAATTCCAGCAAATTTTACAGAAAATAGAAATTTTAAACAAAATTGAAATTTCAGTTTTTCCTAATTTAAATGACCCGGAATTTTTAGAAAATAAAAAGTGTTCTGTATTTTCTATAAAATATAATTTTTCTTCCAACTTTTCTATAAAATGAAATTTCAGCAACTTTTTTTTATAAAGTAGAAATTTTAGCAATTTATTTAAAAAAAACCTAAATGTTGGAGAAAATGTCTATAAAATCGAAATTTTTCTTCAATAAAATTAAAAATCGTCGAAAATTTTCTACAGAACGGAATATTCGAGGAAATAGTAATTTGGTGAACAAATTCTATGAAATAAAAATGTAGACAATCTTATTTATTGGTTAGAAAATTTCGATAATATTTTCATAAAATAAAAATGTTGGCAACTTTTTCCAAAACATATAAATTTTGTTTTTTCCAAAACTTTCCAAAAAATTAGAAATTTCCCTTTCCAAAAAGTATTAATTTACGTTAAAACTTTTCAAAAAATAAGAAATTTCAATAAAATATAAACTTCACGAAAATTCCAGCAAATTTTACACAAAATAGAAATTTAAAAAAAATCGAAATTTCAGTTTTTCCTAATTTAAATGATCCGGAATCTTCACTTCACGAAAATTCCAGCAAATTTTACACAAAATAGAAATTTAAAAAAAATCGAAATTTCAATTTTTCCTAATTTAAATGACCCGGAATTTTTTAGAAAATTAAAAGTGTTCTGTATTTTCTATAAAATATAATTTTTCTTTTAAATAAAAGAACAGAATATTCGAGGAAATAGTAATTTGGTGAACAAATTCTATGAAATAAAAATGTAGACAATCTTATTTATTGGTTAGAAAATTTCGATAATATTTTCATAAAATAAAATTTTGGCAACTTTTTCCAAAAAATAGAAATTTTGTTTTTTTTTTCAAAAAATTAGAAATTTCTCTTTCCAAAAAATATTAATATACGTTAAAACTTTCCAAAAAATAAGAAATTTCAATGAAATATAAGTTTCACGAAAATTCCAGCAAATTTTACACAAAATAAAAAATTTTAAAAAAATCGAAATTTCAGTTTTACTAATTTAAATGACCCGGAATTCATCACTTCGCGAAAATTCCAGCAAATTGTACACAAAATAGAATTTAAAAAAAATCGAAATATCAGTTTTTCCTAATTTAAATGACCCGGAATTTTTTAGAAAATTAAAAGTGTTCTGTATTTTCTATAAAATATAATTTTTCTTTAAAATTTTCTATAAAATGAAATTTAAGCGACTTTTTTATAAAGTAGCAATTTTAGCAATTTATTTTAAAAAACATAAATGTTGGAAAAAATGTCTATAAAATCGAAATTTTTCTTCAATAAAATTAAAAAATTCTCGAAAATTTTCTACAGAACAGTATATTCGAGGAAATAGTAATTTGGTGAACGAATTTTATGAAATAAAAATGTAGACAAACTTATTTATTGGTTAGAAAATGTCGATAATATTTTCATAAAAAGAAATTTTGGCAACTTTTTCCAAAAAATAGAAATTTTGTTTTTTTTTTTCCAAAACTTTCCAGAAAATTAGAAATTTCCTTTTCCAAAAAATATTAATTTACGTTTAAACTTTCCAAAAAAAATAAGAAATTTCAATGAAATATAAACTTCACGAAAATTCTAGCAAATTTTACACAAAATAGAAATTAAAAAAAAAATCGAAATTTCTATTTTTCCTAATTTAAATGACCCGGAATTCTTCACTTCACGAAAATTCCAGCAAATTTGACACAAAATAGAAATTTAAAAAAAATCTAAATTTAAGTTTTTCCTAATTTAAATGACCCGGAATTCTTTAGAAAATTAATAGTGTTCTGTATTTTCTTTAAAATATAATTTTTCTTCCAAATTTTCTATAAAATGAAATTTCAGCGACTTTTTTTATAAAGTAGAAATTTTAGCAATTTATTTTAAAAAACCTATATGTTGGAGAAAATGTCTATAAAATCGAAATTTTTCTTCAATAAAATTAAAAATTTTCGAAAAATTTCTACAGAACAGAATATTCGAGGAAATAGTAATTTGGTGAACAAATTCTATGAAATGAAAATGTAGACAATCTTATTTATTGGTTAGAAAATTTCGATAATATTTTCATAAAATAAAATTTTGGCAACTTTTTCCAAAAAATAGAAATTTTGTTTTTTTTTCCAAAAAATTAGAAATTTCTCTTTCCAAAAAATATTAATATACGTTAAAACTTTCCAAAAAATTAGATATTTCAATGAAATATAAGTTTCACGAAAATTCCAGCAAATTTTACACAAAATAAAAAATTTTAAAAAATCGAAATTTCAGTTTTTACTAATTTAAATGACCCCGAATTTACCACTTCACGAAAATTCCAGCAAATTTTACACAAAATAGAAATTAAAAAAAAATCGAAATTTCAGTTTTTCCTAATTTAAATGACCCGGAATTTTTTAGAAAATTAAAATTGTTCTGTATTTTCTATAAAATATAATTTTTCTTTCAAATTGTCTATAAAATGAAATTTAAGCGACTTTTTTATAAAGTAGCAATTTTAGCAATTTATTTTAAAAAACATAAATGTTTTTCTTCAATAAAATTAAAAATTCTCGAAAATTTTCTATAGAAACTGTTTATCAAGGAAATAGTAATTTGGTGAAGAAATTTTATGATATAAAAATGTAGACAATATTATTGGTTAGAAAATTTCGATAATACTTTCATAAAATAAAATGTTGCCAACTTTTTCCAAAAAATATTTATTTACGTTAAAACTTTCCAAAAAATAAGAAATTTCAATGAAATATAAACTTTACGAAAATTCCAGCAAATTTTACACAAAATAGAAATTGAAAAAAGAATCGAAATTTCAGTTTTTCCAAATTTAAATGACCCGGATTTTTTTAGAAAATTAAAAGTATTCTGTATAATATAATTTTTCTTTCAAATTTTCTATAAAAAGAAATTTCAGCGACATTTTTATAGAGTGGAAATTTTAGCAATTTATTTAAAAAAACCTAAACGTAGGAGAAAATGTCTATACAATCGAAATTATACTTTAATAAAATTACAAATTCTCGAAAATTTTCTACAGAGCAGTATATTCGAGGAAATAGTAATTTGGTGAACAAATTTTATGAAATAAAAATGTAGACAAACTTATTTATTGGTTAGAAAATTTCGATAATATTTTCATAAAATGAAATTTTGACAGCTTTTTCCATAAAATAGAAATTGGTTTTTTTTTTCAAAAAATTCGAAATTTCAGTGAAATTTAAATTATCTTTCACATTCATTATAAGTATATATAAAAAACGAAATTTCAAAACAACTTCCTTTTTTGTTTTTCTTGAAATTGAACCATCTCGAAAATTTTGTATTTAGCCGAAAATTTTCGCTTTTTTTCTTAAAAATAGAATTTTGGTTTAAATTTTTAAATATAAATCTCAACAATATTTTTTATAGAGTGGAAAATTCTCGGAAATTTTCCACAAAACAGAGTACTCGTATGTGAGGAAATAGAAAATTGGTCAAAAAATTCTATAAAATAAAAATTTCGGCAACAATTTATATAAAGTACAAAACAAACATATCTATAGGTAGAAACATGTTTCCATAAAATTAAATTTTGACAACTCTTTCCCATAAAATAGAAATGTCGGCATAATTTTCTATAAGTAAGAAATTTCGACGAAATTTAGTATAAAATTTAACTTTCACGACAATTTTCTACAGATCAGCAAATTTCTTAAAAACTTATATTCTATAAGATAAAAATTTAAAACAGTTGTATATAAAATAAGCATTTTTAATTTATTTCTATAAAATATAAAAATCTACTGCCTATAAAATAGGAATATTGACTAAATTGTTAATGAAGTTAAACATTCTAGGTAAATTTCTATAAATTTTTTACTAAATTGTTAATGAAGTTAAACATTCTAGGTAAATTTCTATAAAATTTATTATTTTCAACAAAATGGAATTTTTGATGAAATTTTCCTTAGAATTAATATTCTTTAAAAATGTTCTGTAATATTTAAGTTTAGAAAAAAATCCATATAAGATCGAACTTTTAACAAATTATCTGTAGAGTAAACATTTTTATAAAATCATCCTTAAAATAAAATTGTTCTCAACTTTTTGTAAAAAGTAAATCTTTCGATGGAAATTTCGACAAAATTTTGAATAAAATTTAAAATGGTTGGAAAATTAAAGAAAGGTTTAAAATTAATGGAAAATTTCTATAGAATATTCTACAAAACAAAATTTTCTTTAAAATAAATGTTGTGTAAAAATTTCATCTTTAAAATGGAAATGTCAACAAAAATGTTCCATAAAGTTAACTTTAGAGTAAAAATGTAGAGGAAATCTTTCAGACGAATATATTTCAAACTTTCGAAAACATTTGTATAAAGACAAAATTTCAATTATTTTTTTTTACAAAATCGAAATTTGGACATGATTTTCTGTGGAAAAGGATATTTCAATTAAAATTTCTTATAAAATTAAAAACTCTCGAAATTTTCTAATTCAGAGATATTTTGTAGCCTAGAAATTTTCTATAGAACCAAAGTTTTGAGTGTAAATTTTTTATAGAACTGAAATGTAGAATTTTGGTTAATAATGCATATAAAATATAAACTAAAAAATTCTATGAAATCATTATTTCTCTGAAATTTTTTATAGAACTTTCATTTTCAATAGAATACTGAAAAAGTTTTAAAAAACAAAGAAAAGTGTTTATAATTTTCTGTAAATTGAAATTTGTTAATAAAATTTTATGAAGAGATTTGGGGCTAAATGTAAATTCTCGGAAATGTTGTTTTAAATCGATATTTGTCAGAAATTTGTCAATAGAATAAAAATTTTCTATTTAAAAATTTCGAGAGTGCGTTTCTACAGAACAAGAAAATGTTGGTCAAAATGTCTATCAAATAGAAATCTCAAAGAAATTATCTATAAATTCTAATTTCTATATTTTTTTAAAAAATCTAAATAGAAAAAATATTCGTTTTTATGAAATTTTCCTTTAAATTGAAATTTGGTAAACAAATTCTCTAAAAATATAAATTTCAATAAAGTAAAAATTTAAACAAAATTGTCCATAAAATTGAAATTTCGGCAAAATTTTCTTTAAAATTGAAATTTCTATTAAATTCAATAAATAACGGAAATATTCTAGAAAATTTTCTAGAAAAAATAGTCTATAGAATAAAATTTCAAGAATACATTTTCTAAAGAAAAAAATTTCGAGGTTAGATTTTGAAAAATAGAAATATGTTTAAAAATAAAACATAAATTTCGATAGAAGTATCTATACTCGTATAGTAGAAATTTCAACAAAGATTTCCTTGAAAAAGAAATTTCGTCAAAAGTTTTTATAATGAAATTTTCTATAAAATTTAGATTTCGAACTAATTTTCTATATTATTTTTTTATAAAATTTAAAATTTGTATACTATAGAATACAGAAAATACAAAAACTAGAAACGTTTACAAAATTTTCTATAAAATTTATATTTAAACAAAATGTTCTATAAATCATTTTTTTTAAAATAGAGATTTGGGAAAGAATATAGAAAATCGAAAATTCTTAGAGACATTCGATGGAAGATATATTTTCTATAGAACAAACTCTTTTCTAAATTTCTATTGAACTGATAAATATAATAGAGTGGGTAAAAATATATATAAAATAGAAATTTCAATGAAATTTTCTATAAAATCGTAATTTCTCGGAAATTTGTTTTGAAAATCGAAATAGAATGAATAGAAATTTGAACGAAATTTTCTCTTAATTGAAGTTTGGTAAAACAAACTGAATTATAATAAAGTATCTATAAAGTAAAAATTTTAACAAAAGTGTCCATTAAATATAGATTTCAGAAAAATATTCAAATTCAGAGACATTTTGTAGTCTACTAATTTTCTATAGAACAAAAGTTTCGAGAGTAAATTTTCTATAGAACTGAAAAGAATTTTGGTTAATAATGTACTTATATATAAAATAGAAATTAAAAAAATTAATAAAATCATCATTTCTCGAAATTTTTTTATAAAACTAAAATTTTCAATACAGTGGAATACTGGAAAAATTTTCAATAAAATAGAAAAGTTTGTACAATTTTCTGTAAATTTGATTTTTTTAAAGAAAATACTATAATTAGAGATTTGGAACTAAATGGAGAATCTCGGAAATTTTCTATTAAAAGGAAAATGGTCAGATATTGTCTATAGAATAAAATTTCCTATTGAAAAACATTGCACATCAAAAAATTACAATGTACCTAAATATATAACTGAAAATGCCAAAAACTACAATTCTCTTAAAGAAAAAAGCTCTTTATAAGAAAAAGAATAATGTAAAACATGAAATGTTATAAAAATAAAGAATTAAATTAAAATTGAAAAATAAAACAGAAATTTCAAAAAAAAAAATATGAATAAAACTTTAATGTCTCGTATTTTTTCTTGAGCAGAAAGAATATACAAAAATTTTGAGTAAATTTCCTTTTACTTGAAATTTGGTAAACAAATTCTCTAAAATATAAATTTCATTAAATAAAATTTATATTTGTCTAAAATTTTCTATAAAATTGAAATTTGAATTAGTAAAGATTCTCGGAAATTTTCTATGAAATTTAAAGCGAGATTCTATAGAATTAACATTTTCTATTGAATAAAATTTTCTAAAAAAACAAATTTCGAGGAAAAATGTGGAAATATAGATTTTTTTTTAAATGTCGATAGAAATTTCAAGGACATTTTCAAAAATAGCAGTTTTTTTTTTTTATAAATTCGACATTTTTTACAGAATATAAATGTTAACGAAGTGTTCTTTTGAAATTAAATTTTGTTAACAATTTCTGTAAAATATAAGTTTCGATAGAAGAATCTGTAGAGTCGAAATTGCAACAAAGGTTTCCATAAAATAGAAATTTCGTCAACAATTTCGAGAGTACAGTTTCTATAGAACTGAAAAGAAGACTTTTGGTTAAGTATGTATATACTAGAAATTTAAAAAATTCGATGAAATCATTATTTCTCTGAAATTTTTAATAAAACTTAAATTTTTCATGTAGTAGAATATTGAAAAATTTTTCAATAAAACAGAAAAGTATGTAAAATTTTCTATAAATTCTATTAAAAAAGATTTGCGACTAAATGGAAATTCTCGGAAATGTTCTATTAAATCGTACATTTTCAGAAATTTCTATTGAAAAACATTTCGAGAATAAATTATCCATAGAAATGAGGAATTTGGGTTAAAAATGTCGATAACAAACGAAATTCCAAAGAAATTATCTATAAAATTGTAATATCTCCGAATTTTTTTTAGAAAATCTGAATAGAAGTAACATAAATTTTGAAGAAATTTTTCTGAAAAATGAAATTTGGTGAACAAATTCTCCAGTATGTATATAAGCAGAGATTTAAAAAAAAAAATATCCATGAAATCAAAATTTGTCTAAAATTTTCTATAAAATTGAAAATTCAATTAGTTAAGATTCTCGGAAATATTCTATGACATTTTCTGAGAGATTCAATAGAATAATAATTTTCTATTGAATACAAATTTCGAGAATACGTTTTCTAAAAGAAACAAATTTTGAGAGAAAATTAAAAAAAAATGATTTTTTTTAAATGACGATAAAATAGTCATTTCAAAGACATGTTCAAAAATAACATTTTTTATTTTTTTTATAAATTCGACATTTTTTACAGAATATAAATGTTAACGAAGAGTTCTTTTGAAATTAAATTTTTTTAACAATTTCTGTAAAATATAAATTTCGATAGAAAGATAGAAATTTCTTTAAACAAATTTTATAAAATAGTAGCGTCAACGAAATTTAATTTTAAATTTCGGCCTAATTTTCTATACGATCAAACTTTTCAAATAAAATTATATAAAATAGAAAGTTCCCACAAAATTGCAGAAAACTTTAATAGAATGGAAATTTGTCGAAATTTTCTACAGAACAAAAATATAAATTTGTTGAAAAATTTTATAAATTAGAAATTTAGATGACAATTTCAGTAGAATCTAAATTTCGATGATAATTTCAATAAAAACAAAGTTGCGATGACAATTTTAATAAAACAGAAAATTAAAAAAAAATAAATTTTTATTCGCAAATCAAATATATCTTCTCATATTCCTAGAATTAAATTTTGTGTAAAATAATAACATACTTTAGTGCCTATATGTAAAAAAATGACCTTTTCTTCTGGGATTTATTGACACATGAGTAATTTAAATTATAATAATAATACGTATACGCTTTGGCATACCGTTATAAAAATATTACGTATACGTCATACGTACTTTTTGGTTCATCAATGTTAACTTTTTTGTAAATTGTTTTCTTGTCTTTTCTTTTTGCTGCAGGAATTATTGAGTCTGACAACTTTGAGATTCACCCTCGTACAATGACGATAAAAAACTCTGGCATTAAATGTTTATGCGTTAAAGCGATATTTGCTCATTTTTTCGGTTTCTGTTATTCTTGTTGTTGATGCCGATGCTGCTGCTGCTGTTGCTTGATTTTATTAGATTTTAGTACGTGTGAATTATTTGAATTATCGTATATGCAATGTTTTTGGGATTACGATACGATTCATAAACACGTACTGATTGCACAGATAAACAAGCATATGATATGTGGTAGATTTATCTACATACATATGTATACAGACAGACATATATATATACTCGTACATACATATGTCATGTACTCATATACATATGTGTATACATACATTTATACTCCTTATATATATATAAGTTAATAGCTTTTGTGGTAAATAAATATGTACTCGTATGTCCTCCATGTTTAGCATTTTGTCCGTCTGCTCCGAATTTTAATTGCGATTTTCCCACTGGGAGTAGAAAATTATGTTCACATTTTATTCTAACCATAAATGTGGGAATTGTTTATGACTTTATTATTGTCGTAAAAAGGCAAAGAGAAATGGTTAAATTTAAATAAAGTGACTTTTGAATATGTAGTAAGAATTTTGCAATTATTTTTCATTAGGAGACATTTAGAAAAAGGCAAATAATTCGTATTGCCTTTTTTGAAGAGAATTGTATTCCACTTTTTGTGTGCAACGCCCTTGAAATTTCAATTTAATGCTACATGAAAATTACGCTCAAAACATTAAAAGAGTCAGAAAAGCATTGGAAGTATAGAAAGAGTCCTTTAATGTTGATGAGTTTATTAAATTGCCTTTTACTTCCAAGAATTAAGAAGAAAAAAGGTCCTTCGTTCAAATATATATAGTGAAAAGGATCTTTAGTCTGCTTATTTTTTGAGAGCTGCACTAATATCATAATAAGGGTGACGTTTTCATAATATTTATTGCGTTTTTTTAATAAAGAAAAGTTGTTGGCAATAAATTCAACCGCCTGAAAACTGAGAAGACGTTAAAGTGCTAGTCGAAACGATTTAGAGAACCCTTGTCATTGAAAATTAATTTGTTGAAATTTTGGTTTAACAGAGAAAAAGGAAAAACAAAATTAATTGAGATAACCAAACAATAAAATTAATTCAAGAAGACCGCATTACACGAACGATGAGATAATACACCAACAATCACCATTTCTGTCTGCACATACGAGTATATAAAATGAGTTTAGTTTGTTTGCAAACATTAACGCATGAGTAATATGAATTCTAATAGAGTTATGCATACGTTCTGGTTTATATTCTATCCAGGACAATTTCATTAGAATACGGAAATTTCGGGCAAAATTCAATAGAATATAGAAATATCGATGACATTTTTAACAGAATATAGTAATTTTGACGAAAGATACAAAAATTTCGATGAAATTTTCTATAGATATACATAGATATGATATTTCGACAAAATTTTATATACATATCGATACCTCCATTCTAAAACATGCTAAGTCGACTTAGCATAGTTTAATGGAGATTGCATTTCTAATTTTTAAATATTCCAAATTATATTCAGTCAAAATTTGGTGTTTATCCAATCAAAAGTTAATCACAAAACAGTACAGGTCTTTCGATTTGCATTATAAAGGAATTCCACACAAATTTAAAAATATCATCAAACTTTGATCGCTTCTCCTGAAAAACTACCTCTTTGCACTTAGCATAGTTTAGAATGGAGGTATCGATATGTTTAAAATGTCGACGAAATTTTCTATACAATTTAGAAATTTCGACGAAATTTTCTAATAAAATTTAGAAATTTCGATGAAATGTGTTAGCGAATATAGAAATTTCGAAGAAAATTTTCTATAAAAAATAGAAATTTCGATGAAATGTGCTATCGAATATAGAAATTTTTACGAACTTTTCAATAACATATATAATTTCGACGAAATTGTCAATAACATATAAATTTCGACGAAATTGTCAATATAAAAATAACAAGAAATTTCGACTAAATTTTCTATATAACATAGAATTTCGAGGAAATATTCTATAGAACACAGAAATTTCGACGAAATGTACTATAGATCATAGAAATTTCGACGATATATACTATCGAATATATAAATTACGACGAATTTTTTTATAGAACAAAGAAATTGTGGGGAAATACGCTATAGAATATAGTCCGATGAAATTTTCTATAGAACATATGGAATTCGACTAAATTTTCTATAGAACATAGACATTTCGACGAAATTTTCTATAGAAAATAGAAATTTCAACAAAATTTTCTATAGAAAATAGAAAATTCGACGAAATTTTGTATAGAAAATAGAAATTTTCTTTAGAAAATAGAAATTTCGACAACATTTTCTAAAGAAAATAGAAATTTCGACGAAATTTTCTATAGAATATAGACATTTCGATAAAATTTTTTATAGAACATAGAAATTTTGACGAAATTTTCTATAGAATATAGAAATTTCGACGAAATTTTCTATAGAAAATATAAGTTTCGACCATATTTTCTACAGAAAATAGAAATTTTGACGACATTTTCTGTAGCAAATAGAAATTTGGACGAAATTTTCTATAGAATATGGAAATTTCGAACATATTTTCTAAAGAAAATAGAAATAATCAGCAAATTTTCTATCGCAAATAGAAAGTTCGACCAAATTTTCTATAGCATATAGAAAGTTTGACGAAATTTTCTATAGAATTTAGAAATTTCTACGAAATTTTCTATTGAACATAGAAATTTCGACGACATTTTTTATAGAACAAAGAAATTGTGGGGAAATGCGCTATAGAATATAGAAAGTTCGATGAAATTTTCTGTAGAACATATAAATTTCGACGAAGTTTCTATAGAACATATGGAAATCGATAAAATTTTCTATAGAACATAGAAATTTCGACGAAATTTTCTATAGAAAATAGAAATTTTGACAAAATTTTCTATAGAAAATAGAAATTTTGACAGAATTTTCTATAGAAAATAGAAATTTCGACGAAATTTTCTATAGAAAATAGAAATTTTCTTTAGAAAATAGAAATTTTCTTTAAAATTTTTAAAAAATTTTCTTAGAACATAGAAAATAGAATATCGAAAATTTCTATAGATCAAAGAAATTTCGAAGAAATTTTCTATAGAACATAGAAATTTTCAATAGAACATAAATATTTCGACTCAAATTTGTATACAATATAGAATTTTCGGCGAAATTATCTATAGAACACAGAAATTTCGGTGAAATGTTCGATGATATAGACATTTTCTATAAATTAATTATAATAATAAATAGAAATTTTGACGAAATTTTCTATAGAAATATTTAAGAAAAAATTTTCTATAGAGTATTGAAATTTCGTCGAAATTTTCCATAAAATATGGAATATAGACATTTCGATGAAATTTTCTATAGAACATAGACATTTCGATGAAATTTTCTTTAGAACATAAAAATTTTTACGAAATTTTCTATAGAATATAGAAATTTCGACGAAATTGAAATTTTGTAGCATTTTCTGTAGCAAATAGAAATTTGGACGAAATTTTCTGTAGAATATGGAACTTTCGACCATATTTTCTAAAGAAAATATAAATTTCGAGCAAATTTTCTATCGCAAATAGAAAGTTCGACCAAATTTTGTTGACGAAATTTTTATAGAATATAGAAATTTCGACGAAATTTTCATAGAAAATATAAGTTTCGACCATATTTTCTACAGAAAATAGAAATTTTGACGACATTTTCTGTAGCAATTCGAAATTTCGACGAAATTTTCTATAGAATATAGAAATTTCAACCATATTTTCTAAAGAAAATAGAAATTTCGACCAAATTTTCTATAGCATATAGAAAGTTTGACGAAATTTTCTATAGAATTTAGAAATTTCGACGAAATATCTATTGAACATAGAAATTTCGACGAAATTTTTTATAGAACAATGAAATTGTAGGGAAATGCGCTATAGAATACAGAAAGTTCGACGAAATTTTCTATAGAACATAGATATATCGACGTAATTTCTATAGAACAAAAAAATGTCGACGAAATTTTCTATAGAACATAGAAATTTCTACAAAATGTTCTTAGAACATAGAAAAGAGAATATAGAAAATTTTCGACGTAATTTCCATAGAACAAAGAAATTTCGAAGAAATTTTCTATAGAACATAGAAATTTTCAATAGAACGTAAAAATTTCGACTTAATTTTGTATACAACATAGAAATTTCGGCGAAATTATCTAAAGAACATAGAAATTTCGATGAAATGTACTGTAGGATATAGACATTTTCTATACATTAATAATAGTAATAAATAGAAATTTCGACGAAATTTTCTATAGAAATATTTAAGAAAAAATTTTCTATAGAGTATTGAAATTTCGTCGAAATTTTCCATAAAATATGGAAGTTACGACAAAATTTTCTATAGAATATAGAAAATTCGACAAAATGTTCAATAAAATGTAGAAATATCGACAAAACTTTCTATACAATATAGAAATGTCGACGACATATTAAATATAGAAATTTTGACGAAATTTTCTATAAAATATAGAAATTTCGACGAAAGTTTCTATAAAATATAGAAACTCCGAAGAAATTTTCTATAAAATATAAAAATGCAGACGAAATTTTTTATAAAATAAGAAATATCATAGACATTTTTTATAAAATATGGAAATTTTCTATAAAATGTGGAAATTTCGTCGAAATTTTCTATAAAACACAGAAATTTCGACAAAATTTTCAAAAACAAAAATAAGGAAATTTCGTTGAAATTTTCTTTAAAAAAAATAAGGAAATTTCGTCGAAATTTTCTTAAAAATATAGAAATGTCCATTAAATTTTCTACAAAATATAGAAGTTTCGAAGAAATTTTCTATAAAATAAAGAAAGTTCGACGAAATTTTGTATAGAATAGAGATATGTCGACGAAATTGTCTATAGAAAGTATAAATTTCGACGAAATTTCCTATAGAATATTGAAATTTCGACATTTTGAAGAAATGCAGAATGTCGAATACAAAATACAGACATTTTGACGAAGACGATATAGAAATTTCGACGATATTTTCTATAGGATATAGAATTTTCGACGTAGTTTTCTATAGAATATTGAAGAAATTGTGTATAGAAAATACAAATTTCAACGAAGTTTTCTACAGAATATAGAAATTTCGAAGAAATTTTATATAGAATATTGAAATTTCCACGAAATTTTCTATAGGATATAGAAATTTCCGACGTAGAAAATACAAGTTTCGACGAAATGTTCTTGTAATGTTGCTTGTTCTTGTAATATTGAAATTCAATTTAGAATATAGAAATGTCGATGAATATACTTGGGCGAATTTGGACGATCTTTTTTTTTTAATATAGAATATCGACGAAATATTTTTTTCTATTGGAAATGAAATTTTTCCAGTAGACGTTGTCCTGTCCATCATGTTTGGGGTGTATTGGTTTGATATTCAATGCTATGTCAAAAAAAAAATGCCGACATTCCGAGATTGAAGAAAAAAATATTTTAAAAATGTATCCACTACAGCGATACTTACTCCGTAAAATCACACATACGAATTACATTGGAGACAAACCGCATGTACTTATACATTTTAAATTTCCATCAAATCCCTCTGGAAATGCGAATTTTGAAAAAAAAAAAATTATCAATCCATTATTTTTTGCAGTTTAAATTATTCTAAAACACAGATGATCCCGAACTGAATTTGTGAAATTGCGAAATTTATAGCCCATTAGCTTTTATGGTTTCGGAGATCATGCGTTACAAACAAACGTACAAAGAATTTTATATATAACGAAGATATTATTTCACAATATAATAGTATTTCGACCGAAATTTCTTATAGAAAATTCAAATTTCGACGAAAATGTCTACTGAATACAGAAATTTAAATGATATCAAAATATCGACTTTTAGAGATATGGATTTTTGAACGGTTTCTTGAAATCTTGGAAATATGTATGAATAAAAAAATATAAATTTCAACGATATATTCTATAAATAATGAATCAGCCACACTATAGAACCTACGAGCTATACCATGAATTGCTTTTGTTCAGTTTGTACTTAAAAAATATACATCTATTTTTTGCATTGAACTTCTAACGTATGCGTGGTTTACGTGTAGAATGTATTAATATTACGTATTCGTTCTGGTGTTCCATGTGTAATTATTACATACGTATGTATATTATTTATGCATTTTTAACTAGACATAGAACTTCCGTGCAGTTTACACATTAAGATAGTGTGTTCTCGTACACGGAAATCTCAGTGTTATATTCGTTAAAAACATTAATATTGCGTATACGCCCTGTCAGTCCACCCGTGTTTCCTCCATTCATTTCAAAATAAAACTCATCATTATTTAAAATTTTCTTATATATCATTTCATTAAATTTATTTTATTTCATACTCATCTTATTTATGGCAGGCAATACATACGTACGTACATACATACATAATGTTATGAGTTATTGATGTCCATGCCGCCACCGCATTTATCATCCGTTATTTATTTACTCGTATTTTTTCACACAATCATAATTATTTGAATATTCACTAAGCTAGACTAGACTATACTAAAACTAAAAAAGAATACCTTAATAAATAAATCACTTAGACTAGAGCTAACATTTAGAACCTAGTTGTAGTTGTTGATGTCTTTTTGGTTTTTTTTTTGGTTTTCGATTTCGACTTCGATTTTGATTTCGATTTGATGAGAGTTGTCAATTTTAAAAAGACATATTTGCTTAAAATTTTTTTTGTTCACAATTCTCAAGATTTTTTTGTAAATCAATTTTGTTGGGGGCTAAATATTTACATTCATCATTTTTTTTTGTATTTATTTCAATTTGTTGATTATTATGGTCTTTTATGGGATAAAGTGCACATTTAGTTAGTATATGTAACTAACGTACTTTCTTTTTTCTTTTTGCTTACATTCTTTTGTTTTTTTGGTATATCTAATTTTCTATTTATTGGGTTTTTATTTTGAATAATACAAAAGTGTGTTGTTTTTTTTTGGATAAACTTATTCAAAAGAAATAAACGAAACCTTTTGGTTAAGACTTTTGTTTCGAAAATTTTTTAATGTTATTTTTCTTTCGGAATTTTCACATATAATTTATGGTGGTTTAATTTTATGTTCTTTTTATATAACTAATGTTAACTATCTATTGTTTGTTTTTATTGTAATAATAAAAATTGGTTTTGGTATTTCACAAAGAACATTTTATTTGGTTTTAAATTCAGTAAAATCACAATTTCTGTATTGGTTTTTTGTATTAATCCGAATTATTTTAAAGGTGAATTTAATTAATTAATTTTTTTATGAAATGTTTAAAATATTAATTTAGAATAAATCGAAAATTCATTAACATTTTTAAATAAAAACGGACTGAAAATTCATGTTTTTTCTTAATAACTTTTGTCTTTCTATTCTTTCCAAAAAAGATATCAGAAATGTATTTTTAAGTTATTTATTGGGGAAAAGAATAATGACTTGGAATAAAATATTAAAAGTTATGTTTATAGTGTAAAATTTCCTCTCTCACTCACTGTACATTCTATTTGACATAAATGTCGGTGTTATCTCTTATCGGTTACACTTCGTAAACATTTCATTTTCATTCACAAATACTGTAGTAATCCCTATTAAAGCATTGTACAATTAACACATAATTAAATGCATGCACATCCCCGAATGCATAATATACAAGTACATGTATTAAAGTGGGTCCACTTTGACGATATATATTCAGAATTAAACAAAAAAAAATTTAAAATGGAATTTTCTAAATATACTAATTTGGACGAAATTTTCTACAAAATAGAAATTTCGACGAAGTTTTCTTTAAAATAGAAATATCGACTAAATGTTCTATAAATTTCGACGATATTTTTCTATAAAATAAATTTTGATGACAGTTTTTCTATAAAATAAATTTTTGATGATAGTTTTTCTATAAAATAAATTTCGACAAAATGTGTTCTATAAAAAAAAATTCAACAAAATGTTTTCTATAAAATAGATTTCGTCAAAATTTTATCAATAAAATAAATTTAGTTTTCTATAAAAGAGAAATTTTGAAGAAATGTTTTCTATAAAATAGAACATTCGACGAAATTTTTTTTAAAATATTTTTTTCTATAAAATAAATTCGACGAAATTTTTTCTATAAATTAAATCTTGACGAAATTTTTTATAAATTAAATTTGAACGAAATTTTTTCTGTAAACTATGTTTCGTCTAAATTTTGTCTACAAAATAAATTTCGTCGATATTTTTTCGAAATTGAAATTAATTTTGAAGAATTTTTTTCTATAAAATAAATTTCGTCGACATTTTTTGATAATGAAATAAATGTTGACGAAATAGTTTATATAAAATAAATTCCGTCGACATTATTTATATAAAACAAATTTCGTCGAAATTTTTTCTATATAATAAATTTTTACGAAATTTTGTTTATAAAATAAATTTCGTCGAATTTTTTTCGAAATTGAAATAAATTTTGACGAAATTTTTTCTATAAAATAAATAGAAATTTCGACGAAATGTTTTCTATAAAAATAGAAACTTCGACGAAATGTTTTCTATAAAAATAGAAATTTCGACGAAATGTTTTCTATAAAAATAGAAACTTCGACGAAATGTTTTCTATAAAAATAGAAATTTCGACGAAATGTTTTCTATAAAAATATTTTTTTCTATAAAATAAATAGAAATTTCGACGAAATGTTTTCTATAAAAATAGAAACTTCGACGAAATGTTTTCTATAAAAATAGAAATTTCGACGAAATGTTTTCTATAAAAATAGAAATTTCGACGAAATGTTTTCTATAAAAATAGAAATTTCGACGAAATGTTTTCTATTAAAAAACTAATTTCTATAAAATTTTGTATAAAATAAAAATTTCTATGAAATTTTGTATAAAATAGAAATTTCGACGAAATGTTTTCTATAAAAATAGAAATTTCGACGAAATGTTTTCTATAAAAATAGAAATTTCGATGAAATTTTTTCTATAAAAATAGAAATTTCGACGAAATGTTTTCTATAAAAAAGGAAATTTCGAGGAAATGTTTTCTATGAAAATAGAAATTTCGACGAAATGTTTTCTATAAAATAAAACTTTGGACGAAATTTTTTCTGTAAGATATAAATTTCGACGAAATTGTATAATATACAAATTTCGACGAAATTTTTTTCTATAAAATAGAAATTATTATGAAATTTTGTATAAAAAATAAATTTCGACAAAATATTTTCTATAAAATAGAAATGTCGACAAAATGTCTTCTATAAAATAGAAATTTCGACGAAATTTATTCTTTAACATAGAAATTTCGGAGAAATGTTTTTATAAAAATATAAATTTCGATGAAATTTATTCTATAACATAGAAATTTCGACGAAATGTTTTCTATAAAAATTGAAATTTCGACGAAATGTTTTCTATAAAAATAGATATTTCGATGAAATATTTTCTATAAAAATAGAAATTTCGACGAAATGTTTTCTATAAAAATAGAAATTTCGACGAAATCTTTTCTATAAAAATAGAAATTTCGATGAAATTTTTTCTATAAAAATAGAAATTTCGACGAAATGTTTTCTATAACAAAAGAAATTTCGAGGAAATGTTTTCTATGAAAATAGAAATTTCGACGAAATGTTTTCTATAAAATAGAAATTTGGACGAAATTTTTTCTATAAAATATAAATTTCGACGAAATTGTATAATATACAAATTGTATATATTCGACGAAATTTTTTTCTATAAAATAAATTTCAACAAAATGTTTTCTATAAAATAGAAATTTCGAAGAAATGTTTTCTATAAAATATAAGTTTCGAAGAAATGTTTTCTATAAAAAAAATATCGACGACATTTTTTCTATAAAATATAAATTTTTATGAAATTTTGTATAAAAAAGAAATTTCGACAAAATGTTTTCTATAAAATAGAAATTTCGACAAAATGTCTTCTATAAAATAGAAATTTCGACAAAAAACTTTCTATAAAATAGAAATTATTTTCTTTAAAATAGAAATTATTTTCTTTAAAATAGAAATTATTTTCTTTAAAATAGAAATTTCGACGAAATTTTTCTATAAAATAGAAATTTTAACGATTTTTTTTTATAAAATTTCGACAAAAATGTTTCTTCTTTCAGCGAAATTTTTTTATAGATAACAGTCGTCGCAATTTATTTTATAGAAATTTATTACATTGAAAAAATTTCGTCGGAATTTATTTTATTAAAAAAAATCGAAATTTATTTTATAGAAGAAATTTCGATGAAATTTATGTGTCTTTTTAGAGGTATTGGGTTCCTGTCTGAAGATCATTGGCCTTCACTGGTCATTGGGCTCTGATTTTTCACATTTACCGGTGTCCACTGACCATTTGCTGAGGTCATTGACCTTTTGGTATGGCACTGTTAGGTAGAAAATTTCGAAACTTTACTTTTGCCTCTAAATTATTTTGTGTAATTTAAGAACCAAAAAATTCATAAGGCTAAATAAATTTAAAAAGTTTTCATTTAGTTCTGTATTAAGAGCAAGTGTTAGTTTAAATATTTTTCAATCCTTATTTTCCGACCCACTTTAATATTCAGAATATTTGCAATACTTATACATACATGAACTCCCTCGCTGTCAATAATAAACTGTGGTCGATGCCTATAAATCTCACACACATATGAGTACATACACACACTTATTTGCTTACATACCTACTTACCTACATAATGCACAATTATACAGACACTCAGACAAAGATACATACATACATACGTATGAGTACACACAATAATACCTACAATTACATACATACATATTTACATGATATGACAAAACCCAAAATGAAAAACAAACAATGTCAGACAGACGGACAGATAGACGGACTTGCAAACAAATCAAGAGTAAAATAGGGCGAACAGGATATGCAAGAAATCGCTGCATCAGAACAGACCGAATCACCATCAGGACATCATGTGGCATCCACGAATATAAAACACTTGAATAAACAGACAATGGAAAAAAATCTCGAATCCTTTTCGTGGTGTGGTGGGATGGGTTGGGTTTGAGTTGTGGTGTAGTTATCATTTGCTTTGGGAGTGAGCCACAAACAACTTTGTCGTATTTCATTTCCGGTACTCAGCCATGGGCACAGCAATGGCCACAAATTTCGGTGGTGTTGTTGTTGAGTGGTTGGCGACCCATAGCGGTGAGGAGAGGGCGGCCACATCGTAGGACTTGGAGGGGGCGGTAATAATGGCACTCCTACTTAAAAATTTGCTGTGACGCAGACATGGCATTGACGGCAGTGGGCGACGTGTCAATGTGGCTGATTTACGTGAGTGTGGCGTGAGTGGTGGCTGCTGCTGCTGCGGTCGTGTATGACAGGAACTGCGGGAAATGGTTAAAAACTTTTTAACCGGACACCCGGCCGGGTCGGCGGGAAGCACTCCACCACTACCACCACCGCTTCCTCCACTAACAACAACATTGCGGCGACAAACATTTTGCGACTTCGTTTTGGCTTGTATCACATCCTCTGCGTACTAAATGTCCGGTATGGTACCACGTCCGCCACTGGGTGGTGCTGGCTGAGCACTAATGGAGGTGGCGATGGTTGTAGTGGTGGTACCACCGCCCAAAGCCCTATTTGCCTCGGTGTTGGCTTTCGTTTTGGCACAATGCGACTCATGGTCATACTCATCATCGTGCTCGTGGCCGTCATCGTGACCAAACAACTTAGGTTCTGATGTGGAGAATTTATTAAGATCACTGCCAGCCCCAGGCGTCGTTGTCAACCCCGTACCCATTCCCATTTCCATCATCATTGTTCTCGTATTGCCAGAGTCCACGAGAACGTCATCATGTTCCGTTATATGAAGATTCAGATCGCTATGTTTGCTGAACGAAGTTGTCATCGTGGTCGTCGGGGTGGGCGGGTGATATGGATGATGATACGAATGTATGGCCGGGGGACCAAAGGATTTTTGCATGGCCGCATGTAAACTATTCGAGCTGACAGTGCGTTCCAAAATCTCACCCCAATACTTCTCCGAGAGCCCCTCAATATCGGGACGCATATGCATGTGATGGGAATGCAATCCTGCACCGGCGGCTGCATTCTTAATGTGAAATGACGAACTACGATTGAGACTATTACTGCGTCCGCGTGCACAAATGCCCAGCACGGAGCCTCCTTTCATCGAACCCAGCGAGAGATGACTTTTGCCACCAATACTAGCACCACCACCACCAATGCCGCCACTATTTTGTGGTGGCCTTGATGTTGGTGGCTCCGGGGGCATTGGTAGAGTGGTAATCTCTAAATCGGAATTTATGTGACAACATGGTGATTTACTTTCGGGGGTATCTTCTTGTCGTTTACACTGAAATGAGACAAGGACAGACAATAAGGCAAAAGACAAATAACATTAACAAGATAAGTGAGAGATCAGATAAACAAAAAGAGAAAAAATTAAAGAGATTACACTAGTTTACAGTAATTTTGAAAATTGATAAAAAATATAAAGGAATATAAAAAGGTTTCGGTTGTTCAGAGAATTCCAATTTTAAAATATTTTAATTCATATTTTCCTCATTGGAATTTACAATTAGAACACAGTAAAACATTGCTAAGTTAGTCCTGATATACGGCTTAAAAAGGTTATTGACTTTTTATGATAGGTCATTCAGTTTTTTTTGGAAAGCACATACCTACTGTAAAAGCTCTATTAGATCTATATTAAGTCAAATTATTCTCTGGTGATTATAATTTAAAATCTTCTGGGGTTTATTGACCTTTTGTTGAGTCATTCAAGGGATCCTTGGCCAGCCTCACTATGTCAGGGACCTCGCAACAAAGGTCTTCCATCGGCACTTTTCAGGCTAACATCCCCTGTCTACAGGTCTCTTAATCTCCCGAAACAGATAATGGATCTCTCCTATGTGGATCCTAATGAATCTCTATGTGGGATGACTTTTTATAAACATTTATTAAGTTTTCTTTCCCAATTCACTCTCTGATAATGTAAATTGATATCTGTATGAAATTATTGACCCTCTTTGTGGGACATTGAAACTCACTCGGGTTCATGGAACCTCTGTCGAAGTAATTGACCGACGACCGATGGTCATTGAACCTTTGCCTATGGGCATTGACCCTCGACCAATGGTCTTTGAACCTCCGCCTATTTACATTATGTCCTAAAATATCAAATTTTTGACCACATTGGGAGTGAAGATAAAAAAGTAATAATTAAGGTTTGTTATCTTAGAAAGGTGCCCTCCATTTAATGGTCTGTGACATCCTTTTTAGAGGTATTGAATTCCTGTCTGAAGATCATTGACCTCTGGCTATGGACATTGACTTGCGATTGATGGTCAGTGATTCTCTTTCAGCTCCCACGACATAAGACCATTGACACTCTACCGATAGTCATTAATGATCTGCCGTTATTCACTGACACATGGCCAATGAACATTAACCCACGATTGAAGGTCACTAGACTCATTCGAGGTCATTAACCCACGACCGGTAGCCATTGAACCACGATCGATGGTCCATGAACCTCTGTCAGGTCGCACGACACCCTATCGATAGTCAGTAATGGTCTGCTGTTATTCGCTGACTCACGGTCAATGTCCATTAACACACGATTGAAGGTCACTAACCTCATTCGAGGTCATTGACCACCATTGAAGGTCACTAGACTCATTCGAGGTCATTGACCACGATTCATTCGAAGCCATTTACCCACGACCGGTAGTCATTCAACCTCTGCTGATGATAGCTAACAATATATGGAGCCACAGGGCCACGATCGATGGTCATTGAACCTCTCCATATGGACATTGACATACGAGCGATCGTCACTGTCCACCTGTCGTCGGGTCTTTGGCCCACCACCGATGTCCTTGTTACTCTGACGATAGTCATTGATGCTTTGCCGTAACTCGTTGACTCACAATCGACTGTCATTGACCCACGGTTGATGGTCACTAGACACTTTCAAAGTCTTTGAACCACGACCGACGGGCATTGTTACTCTGTCGATAGTTATTGATCATTGAACCACGATCGATGGTCACTAAAGACTATCTGTCTATGTCATTGACCCACGATATATGGTTATTAACCCACATTCGATGTACTTGACCCGCGACATATACTCCCTGCCTCCTTTCTGATAGTCATTGATCGTCTGCTTTTGGTCATTTGACTCTGTCAATGTCATTGACCCACTACCGATAGTCTCTGACAATCTGTCTAGACAATTGACCCTCGATAGATGCTTATTAATCGACTTTTGTGACGAGTGTTGGATTCATTGACCCACATTCGATGTTATTGATCCGCGAGCTATACTCCTTGTCTCTGTACCGATGCTCGTTGATCATCTGCCTTTGGTCAACTGGCTCTGTCGAACACCCACTACCGATAGCCATTGACAATATTCCAAGGTCATTGACCCACTACCGATAGTAATTTTCAATCTGTAAAGGTTATTGACCCACAACAATAGTCATTGACAATCTGTCAACGTCATTGACCGGCGATAGATATTTATTTCTCCTCTTTTGGGGCAATTGTTGGATTCATTGCCCCTGCACTAGTGATCATTACCATTTTAATGATGTTCACTGACAATAGTTCGAGGTCATTCGCCCATGATCAATGGTTATCGATTCCCTGACCGGAGTATTGACACACTGTTGATGCTATTGATCTCCAAACGATAGTTATTGACCTGTTATTTATTATTTATCATTCACCTGTTGTTAATGTCACAGAAGTGATTGTCTCTCTGAAGATTGGTAAATGAGGTGAAGTAACACTGATTAGGGTAATATACTCTGTTCTCGATTTCCAAAAAAGGTCCTTTATCTCGTGAACAAGTCCGTGAATCTTATTCCAAATGTAGTTGAGCTTTTGTAGAAATCTCCCCCACTAGGTCACCTCCCACAACGTCCACTGACTAGAGTTCAAAGTTCATTGGTCTCCTCTGGAGGCTCACTATTTAATGGTTATATAACTATTATAAAAAGTCATTGGTTTTCAGTGACTTCTTTTTAATTCTTCTAATGGTTACTGACCTTTCGAGGGCATTGGCCATGTGGAGCTCACGGATAGTCTATCAATTACTATTAACTCTCTGACGTCTGATCTAATTATCATTGATGCTCTTCCGGTGGTCACTGATATTTTCGATGGTTATTAACTCTCTTCCGATGGTCATGGATCCTCTGCGGATATCATATATCATCTTCTTCCTATGTCATTGTCATTGACGCATTATCTATTTGGTCATTGACATTTTACTAATAATCTACTAAGAGTGACTCACGACCGAGAATCATCGGCCACCATTCCGATCTTATTTATACATAACAGATGGTGATTGAAGCTCTGTTGCGGTCTTAGGATCACGATCTTACATTCTGTCGAGGTTTTTGACTATGTCTGGATGTCGTTGACCTCTGAAAATGGTCACTGATATTCTCTCGACATTTGTGACCAACAATCGGTGGTTATTTACCCAAGGCGGCTGGTCATTTTAAAATGGTCATTGATACTCTCCAGTGGTCATTGATCCCCTGCCGTTGGTCGCTGACCAAGATCATATATTTGGGGCCTATGGTCAATAAACCTATGGCGTTGACATTGACGCATTATCTATTTAGTCATTGACATTTTACAGATAATCTACCAAGTGCGACTCCCGACGGAGGATCATGGGTCACCGGTCCGATGTCATTTATCTATGCCCGATGGCCGTTGAACCTCTGTCTGGGTCTTAGGACCACGGTCTGAGAATCTGCCGAGGTTTTTGACCCTCTATGGATGTCATTGACCCTGTATGGATGTCATTGACCTCTGCAAATGATCACTGATATTCTTCCCACATTTTTGACCAACAATCGATGGTCATTGATCCAATAACGATGATCTTTGACCCTTTACAATGGTCACTGACACTCTACAGTGGTCACTGATCCTTTGCCGTTGTTCGCTAACCCTCGACCGATCCAGAAAATTTGCCCTTTGCCGATTGTCATGGATCCTTTGACCACGATGTATTGTCACTGTACTCTTTCCCGGTCAATGACACGACATATAACTATTGAATTTATACCACTTGTCGATGACAAGCTGTCGCGGTCCTTAATCCACGATAGATTTTCGCAGACCTCTTGTGATGTTTTTAATCAACGAGTGATGGTAATTGAACCTATGAGGAATTATATCCATTTTAGGTTTTATTTATTTCACTCGAGAACCCTTATTTAGGGAGTTATAACCATTTAAAGTTGTTTGGTTTGTATCGCTGGAGCAAAAGTGGCTTAAGGCATATTTTTCTCAGTTCTGCCACAACTTTCCCTTAGGATTAGGTGGTCTCTGATATTTTCCCTTAGGAAAGATGTTCACGGGCGATTTATCGTTAGATAAAAGTGGTCTATGACAACTATTCCTCTGCAGGGGTTATTGACTCACCCCCAGATGGCCAGTGAACTTCTACCAATGTTCAATGACAATCTATCGAGCTTTGGTCCTTGAACCTCTGTAGGAGTAATTGACCAACGATCGGTAATTGTTGCCTCTACAACGGGAGTCTTTGTACAGGCGTGGTCATTGATAATATGTCGAGGTTATTGATCCATGATCGATGTTAATTTGCCCACAATCGATAGTTATTGACCCTATGATAATGGTTATTAAACCCTTAGCAATGGCTATGACCCTATATCGATAACCATGGGATCTGGGGAGAGAGTATCGAAGCTCTGTCGAAGTAATTGATCCCTTACCGATAGCCTTTGTTCCGCTGTTTATTTTATAATTGATCTTTTGTCGATGGACACTTTCCTGCTGCCAAAGTCTGTGACTTTTGTCGACGTTATTGACCCTTTATCGATCGGTAAATGAACATTGGAGAATGTCAATTAGAGATTATCAATGGCCATTGGAGAATAACAATGACATTGAAGGGTATCAATGGCCATTGGTGAGGATCAATGGCCATTGGAGAGTATTAATTACCTCTTCGGAGATACAATAATCGCAGGATCCATTACTATATGTAGATGGTTTATAATAATTGGCAGACGGTTAATATCTTCGCTTGAAGAGTCAATGACCTTTGCAGATGCTCAGTTATGCAAACAAAGATTCAATGATATCAAAGTTCAATTGCTGTTGTCAGATGTTGAATAACCACTCTATGTTTCTTTGGTCTTCGAAAACATTTTGTGAAGCATTTTCCTTGCTTTCGATTTTTTTATGTTTTTTTGGTAATCAAGTGTAATTTAATTGCATGTTAAGAGTAACTACAAAACATCTACAAAACACATTTCTTTGGCTATAATTCAAATGCTGTTTAAGCATTTTTTTGCTAAACAGAAAATTCCTTTCCATGGACTGGACAAACAAATGTGCTGTCTCCTGTTACGTGCCTGATTAGCTTTGGCAAATCCCTACTCCTCCCCTCAATTCGAAGCACAAAAAGAGACACACATCTTGGCGCTTTTTTTTGGGGTCAGACCAAATGTAGGGTCCAATGATTTTGTAAACGCTTTGTGTGGACAGCGGAAAAGGGGAAACGGAAGTAAATCATTGTGATTTTGTTAGTGTTGCTGTTGCTGTCAGTGGCAGTGGTTGGAAGTTAAACCTCTTATTTTGTCTTCTTTTTTTGGACTGTGGGGTTTTTGGCTTTGTTTTCCTTTTCTTTCATTTTCATGGTACTGTATCTTCTTTTTGTTGGTTTCTGGCTAAAAAGAATGAAAAATGATTCATTTTGTCGTGATATTCATTCGCTTTTATTTCATCAGAAGAACGAAATGAGTGAATTGTTTGATTTGTACGTTTCCTCCAACTACCCTAGCCCCCTTCGCAATTCATTCATAAAAGTTTTCTTTTAAGAGTTCTCATTTTTTGTTGTTGCTGTTCTGTATTGCCTTGCTTGATTTGGGGCCAACAAAATCTATAGTGAGTGCAGAACTAAAAGCTTTCAATTGAATTATTTCAGCCTGAATTGAATATTGAATGTCATAAAATCAAATTTTTGCGATTGTGAAAAGGGGTCAAAGTTGCCCTTCGACTAGACGCTTTGAGTGGTGCATTAAGAGTTTTATTGAATTTATGTGGAAAAAGGGTTGGATAACTTCGGTATTATTTTGTGGATTTCTGGTGATCTTTAAAATCGGGTTTGTCTTTAATTGCGTATAGATAAAATGTGACTTTGGTTTGCTTTAAGAGTTTAGCATATAATACCCAAATATATATATAGCCAAATTGCCTCCTTTAAGAATTTAACATTTTGCTAAGAAAATGCAAAATTTTTAAAAAAAATAAATTATTAAATATTAATTTTTTCGTTTGTGCTGTGAGGCCTTTATTTAGGCTTTTTACGATTTTAATATATTTGATCACGAAATGCCATTCTTTCGGATACTATGTCACATATTTAAAGAGTTGTGACAATTCTATTGTTTATTACGAAAATTTAAAAATAAGTAATTATTAAATTTAATTATATTTGTAGGGCTTTTAATTAAGAGTTATTATCATTTTTATTTTTTTTCAGATTTTTTTATTCTTGCAGAATGAGTAATCAAACTATTTCAGCCTTTCCGTGCCAGAGCAATTATATGAGGAGTTATAGCCATTTTAAGTTATGTTCATTTGACTCGAGGACCCTTATGTAGGGAGTTATAACCATTTTAAGTTTTTTACATATTTAAAGAGCTGTGACAATTCTATTGTTTATTAAGAAAATTTAAAAATAAGTAATTTTTAAATTTCATTATATTTGTAGGGCTTTTAATTATGAGTTGTTATCATTTTTAATTTTTTTTTCAGATTCTTATGTTTGTGCAGAATGAGTAATCAAACTATTCCAATCTTTCCGTTCCAGTGCAATTATATGAGGAGTTATAGCCATTTTAAGTTATGTTCATTTGACTCGAGGACCCTCATGTAGGGAGTTATAACCATTTTAAGTTTTTCTAAGACCACTCAAAACGTTTACTAAAAGTAAGTGATTAAAAATGTCCGTCTTCTTTTAATTCAAAATGTGAAATAAAAATCAGAGTTCACACATTTTTATACTCACCATTTGCAAATACGAATTACTGATTGGTGATCCTTTGATCGTCATAGCATTCTAAGGCGTTTTAGACAAAAAATTTTGGATATTGAACATTTTTGTCCTGATTTGGTACAGTAGACCCTCGATTTACGTCGTGGTTTGTTCCTGAATATGGCGACGTTATTTACTTTATTAAATTGTTTATATTTGTTATTGTTTTTTCTTAAGGAAGAAATGGTTTCTGAAAATGTCTCCCTAGAAAACCAATTTCCCTTGGGTCCCTGGGGAAAAGGTGGCTTATGACAGTTTTTCCTTAGGTCTCCAACAACTGATATTTGTTCCTGGAAAATGATGGTCTCGGGCAAATTATCGTGAGGTAAAAGTGGTCTATGCAAAATATTGTCTCTGAAAATGTATCCTTAGGAAAAGGTTTCATTTGATAAATGTTGTCTCGGATAACCTTTCTAATTTTTCTTAGGAAAAGGTACTTTCAGACAACTTGTCCTTAGGAAAATTAGGTAAAAGTGTTCTATGACAACTATTCTTTGGCAAAATATTTTCTTTGAAAATGTATCCTTAGGAAAAGGTTTCCTTTGATAAATGTGGTCTCGGATAACCTTACCAATTTTTCTTAGGAAAAGCTGCTGTCAGACAACTTTTCCTTAGGAAAATTAGGTAAAAGTGGTCCGTGACAACTATTCCTTAGCAAAATATTTTCTCTGAAAATTTATTCTTAGGAAAAGGTTTCCTTTGATAAATGTGGTCTCGGATAACCTTACCAATTTTTCTTAGGAAAAGCTGCTGTCAGACAACTTTTCCTTAGGAAAATTAGGTAAAAGTGGTCTGTGACAACTATTCCTTAGCGAAATATTTTCTCTGAAAATGTATCCTTGGGAAAAGGTGTTCTCCTACAAACTTTCCCTACATTAGTGTGTGTTTATAGCTTTTTTAAGGATAACATATATAATTTTTTTAAGAAAAGGTACTCTCAGGCAACTTTTCCTTAGGAAAATTAGGTAAAAGTGTTTTCTGACAACTATTCCTTAGCAAAATATTGTCTCTGAAAATGCATCCTTAGAAAAGATGGTCTCGTACAACCTTTCCCTATTTAAATCTGGTCTCAAACAACCCTTCAAAATTTTCTTAGGAAAAGGTGCTCTCGGACAACTTTTCCTTAGGAAAATTAATTAAAAGTGCTCTATGACAACTATTCCTTAGCAAAATATTGTCTCTGAAAATGTATCCTTAGGAAAAAGTGTTCTCAGACAACTTCTCCTTAGGAAAATGTGGTTTCTGACAACTTTTTCTTATTAAAAGGTGTTCTCCAACAACTTTACATTATGTGGTCTGTGTCCACTTTAAAAACTTTTCCTTGGAAAAAGGCGATCTCTGACAACTTTTTCTTATGAAATGATTGTCGCTGACAGCTCTGACAAGTTTTGATTAGTAACAGACATGGTAGAGCTGGAAGATCTGATAAATTTTCCCTTAGGAATGGGTGGTCTTTGCTAACTTTTCGTGGGCAAAAAAAATACATTTGCTTAGAAAAATGTGGTCTCTGATGACTGTTTCATAGGAAAACTTTGTTTCTGACAAATTTAACTTAATTAGGAATGTCCTTTGACGGCATTTTCTTAGGAAAAGGTGGTACCGGATTTTCTAAGACAACTGAAATATCTTCTTAATTGTTTGCCGCGTTCACATATTTTTCTATTAACGAGAGATTACATTACACATTACAAACACAAAATTTTGTTTTTAGTTGTATTATTTGCAACCCAGTGTTATTCATACAAAAAAACCATATTGAATTTTAATATTTTATTAACCCATAGCCATTTTAATAAACCCTGACATTTATCATTGAACCCAATTGAAACGTGCAACAAATATTAAACAACCCTCTCCCCACACAAAAAAGATTTAGCCAATACTTGGTTATTTAATAAAACAATATTTGCTCTGGTTACCCTATGCAAGGACATTAATAAATTATATTTAATCCTTATGAATGATCAAAGCAAAACAAAAAAGAACAATTTCATTGCACATGCTAAGCACATACAAAGCAAGCAGGATGTGTGAGTGTAATGAAAGGAGAGACCATTTGTAATAATAAAGAGAAACGAATATGCTCCTTTCTAATTGAAAACGAAATAAAAGTTAACGTTCCACAAATACACTTACCCGTAATGGCATCATCAGCTTTTTGCTAACACGCCTAAAGTCATCATTTAGCAGCCAATAGATGAAAGGATTCCAAAAACTATTGCTTAAGGCTGTCCAGGTGACCACAAAGTCCAAAAAGGGAGGCAACTGTAAAGCAAAACCACAACCAAAACAAAACAACATGAAAACCATGAAACAATAAAAGAACGAAAGGGCTCGTAAAAACAGACTTCAGCTAAAATTAATTTTGTTCAGAATTGAGGGGTTCCCAAGTCCAGCCTCCATTATGTGGTCAACATAGAAGAAACCTTTAATATATATCTATGTTTGTAAATAGTTATCGAGGTTAATACTTGCCTTTGAACCCGTACATGTGGCCACAATTTCCTGTATTGTCCAGGGTGTAACCATAACAATGAAGCCCAACGATATGGCAGCCATCGAACGTGATGTTGCTCCACTTGATTTCTTTTCTCGTGTTGGCGCAATCTATCCATGTTGTTTGTCGGCATAGCGTTTGGGGTAAGCAAATTTTCCAATTAATTGCAAAAAAACGAAGACACAGGCAGAGAGAGTGAGAGGGGAGGAGAGAGAGAGAGGGAAAGAAAGAGAGATAGTGAAAACAAGGATGTTTATAAGGACTTTGTTAATTGAGAAAATGTTTGAATTGAAAAAAGTTATATATATGTTTTAAGTAAATTAAACGATATTGATATTTAAAGGGGTCACATTGTTGGAAGGTCCTTGTGCAAGGACACAGAGAAGCGTCCCAATTCATGATGAGGCACAGTGGCTTTTGTATATAAATAGCAGTTGAAAATGAATTCCAAAAAATTTAATTTTTTTTTTGGTTTTCAAAATAACTCTATAAATTCTTTCAATAGGAGGAACATCTGTACTCAGATTTGGGGTAGAATTGATAAAACCTTTAATATTAATTTTTTTCACATATTTTGTCATACTGTCAATGTAGTGTTACGTGCAAAATTTTTCAGCAACACGTAAGAATTCACGTATTCGAATTCTACATAAAACTAAAAAAATTGCTAACTATTAAAATTTCTAAAAAGTCATTGACTTTTTATCAATTTACTTTTTAACAATGGCCATTGATCTTCTATCAATGATCATTGACCTTCTTGGCTATCTACCAGTAGTCATTGACCTTCTTGGTCATCTACCAGTGGTCATTGCCCCTCTATCAAAAGTCATTGACCTCTAACGATCTTCATTGGCCTTCGAACGACAGTCATTGGCCGTCTATCGTCGATCACTCACCATTAACACTCATTCGATAGTTATGGACATACTAATGATCATTGCCAATGGTCATTGACGTTCTGCCGATGGTCATTGACCTTCTAGCGATGGTCATTGACCTTTTAGCGATGGTCATTGACCTTCTAGCGATGGTCATTGATATTCTATCGATGGTCTTTGACCTTCTACCGATAGTCAGTGACCTACTACCGATGGTCATTGACCTTCTACCGATGGTCATTGACGATATATCGACATTAATATACCTTCTGGTTGAAGTCATGAATGAAATTTACCTTCTACCGATGGTCATTGACCTTCTGCCGATGGTCATTGACCTTCTACCCATGGTCATTGACCTTCTACCGATAGTCATTTATCTTCTACCGATAGTTATTGACCTTCTACCGATGGTCATTGACCTTCTACCGATAGTCATTGACGTTATATCGCTATTAATATACCTTCTGATCGTAGTCATTAATGAAATTGACCTTGTACCGATGGTTATTGACCTTCTACCGAGTGTCATTGACCTTCTACCGAGTGTCATTGACCTTCTACCGATGGTCATTGACCTTCTACCGATGGTCATTGACCTTCTACCGATGGTCATTGACCTTCTACCGATAGTCATTGACCTTCTAGCGATGGTCATTGACATTCTATCGATGGTCTTTGACCTTCTACCGATAGTCAGTGACCTACTACCGATGGTCATTGACCTTCTACCGATGGTCATTGACGTTATATCGACATTAATGTACCTTCTGGTTGTAGTCATAAATGAAATTGACCTTCTACCGATGGTCATTGACCTTCTACCGATGGTAATTGACCTTCTACCCATGGCCATTGACCTTCTACCGATAGTCATTGACCTTCTACCGATAGTTATTGACCTTCTACCGATGGTCATTGACCTTCTACCGATAGTCATTGACGTTATATCGCTATTAATATACCTTCTGATCGTAGTCATTAATGAAATTGACCTTGTACCGATGGTTATTGACCTTCTACCGAGTGTCATTGACCTTCTACCGAGTGTCATTGACCTTCTACCGATGGTCATTGACCTTCTACCGATGGTCATTGACCTTCTACCGATGGTCATTGACCTTCTACCGATAGTCATTGACCTTCTAGCGATGGTCATTGACATTCTATCGATGGTCTTTGACCTTCTACCGATAGTCAGTGACCTACTACCGATGGTCATTGACCTTCTACCGATGGTCATTGACGTTATATCGACATTAATGTACCTTCTGGTTGTAGTCATAAATGAAATTGACCTTCTACCGATGGTCATTGACCTTCTACCGATGGTAATTGACCTTCTACCCATGGCCATTGACCTTCTACCGATAGTCATTGACCTTCTACCGATAGTTATTGACCTTCTACCGATGGTCATTGACCTTCTACCGATAGGCATTGACGTTATATCGCTATTACCTTCTGATGGTAGTCATAAATGAAATTGACCTTCTACCGATGGTCATTGACCTTCTACCGATGGTAATTGACCTTCTACCCAAGGCCATTGACCTTCTACCGATAGTCATTGACCTTCTACCGATAGTTATTGACCTTCTACCGATGGTCATTGACCTTCTACCGATAGGCATTGACGTTATATCGCTATTACCTTCTGATGGTAGTCATTAATGAAATTGACCTTCTACCGATGGTCATTGACCTTCTACCGATGGTCATTGACCTTCTACCGATAGTCATTGACCTTCTAGCGATGGTCATTGACATTCTATCGATGGTCTTTGACCTTCTACCGATAGTCAGTGACCTACTACCGATGGTCATTGACCTTCTACCAATGGTCATTGACCTTCTACCGATGGTCATTGACCTTCTACCGATGGTCATTGTCCTTCTACCGATGGTCATCTACGTTAATTCGATATTAATATAGTTTCTGGTGGCAGTTATGCATGATATTAACCTCCTGCGATGATTACTGACCTTTTATCGATGGCCATTGTAATGCAAATGATTACTCACCTTCAATCTAAGGTCTAACTAATATTCTATCGGTGATCACTGAGTCCCCATCAATGGCCATTGATCTCCTACCAATGCTCTGATCACTGCCTTCCCACTTATGGCCATTGATCTTCCAGCGATAACTAATGATGTTATACCGATGGTCATTGACCATCTACAATTGGTCTTTAACCTTTTACTATTGGTTACTAATCTTCTAACGATGTCCACCCACATACCGGTGATCATTGCCCTTATTCCGATTTCTATTACCCTTCTACCAACAGTTATTGGCCCACCCATGGTCATTGATCTTCTACCGAGGATAGGTACTGCCGTGCTACTCAATGTTATTTACCTTCTCCAGATGAACCTTATACGGCTTTTCACTGAATTCCTATCGATAATCATTGATCTCCTCCGATCACCGATCATTATTATCTTTTTTTCAATGGTTCTTCTACCGATAGATACTGTCTATCTATCAATGGCCATTGATATTCTACCGATGGTCATTGACTTTCTACCAATGTTCATGGAACATCATCCAACGTCATTGGCCTAATTCAAACGACAGCTGCTGACCCTCAGCTTATCTTCCAATTATTATTGACCTTCTCCAGATTGTCACTAACCTACCGATGATCTCTGACTTCCATCGATGGTCATTGATCTCCTACCAGTGGTTATTAACCTATGATCCCTGGTTTCACAACGATGACTATTTTCTAGATGGTCTCTGATATTCTACCGATGTGTCCAATGGTCGTTGACCTTCAATCAATCGTTACTGTCTTTCTACCAATGGTCATTGACCTTATTTCGATGGTCATTGACGATACCGATGGATGCTGACTTCCTATGTTCTTCTTCGAACGTCATGGACCTTCTACCGATGAGTACAGACTTCTTCAACCGTATTGACCTGCTACGAACGTTATTAATCTCTTACCGATGATCATTGAGTTCCTATCGATGAGCATTGACTCCTACCAAGGATCATTGACCCCCTACCGCTGATCATCTATCTTGTATTGGTATTAATTTACCTTCTGGCGGTTGTCATTGCCCCTTTAACAATCCCGCAATGATTATTGACCCTTTATCGTTATTGATCTTTTTAAGATATTTGTTGACTTTCTAGAAACATACTACCTATGACCATAAACTTTTGACCTTCTAGCGATGGTCATTGACCTTCTATCGATGGTCATTAACCTTCTACAGATGGTCATTGAATTTTTGTATTACTTAGTAGTCGATTACGATTGAAGTCATAAAATTTTTTTATTGACCCCACAGTGCATTGTTTTAAGGACCTTACGGGTGTTCAATATAACATAAATTTTAACTTGTTTCCAACTCTCCAAGCTCTATAAATTCTTTAAATTATTCCCCATACGCCTCCGCTGAGTTTCTTACCTTTTTTGTTATGGTATTGCCACCAAAGCCCAAACCCATACTCATGGCCATGCTAAGGTTCATTACCGGTGTGTTGGGCAGCATAGTTGTGGGTGTATTCATACAGCCACCGGGAGGTCCACCATCAAGACTAGTTGTCGTGCCAATGCCAACTCCGCCGCCAGCAATACTGCCTCCTCCTCCACCAGCACTACCCGAACTGTCACCTCTCCGGAGTTGATGATGCTGTTGTTGTTGCTGGAGATGTTGATGTTGTTGTTGCAGATGTTGATGTTGTTTTTGTTGCTGGGGATGTTGCATCATATGCAGATGTGTATGATAGGGATGGTAAAACTGTTGTTGCTGCTGCTGATACGCTGGATGTTGGATGGCCGCCGTTAAAGGCATTGTGGGATCGTTCAGAGTAAAATGACTCATATGAAAACTGGAGCCATAGCAGTACATCAGCACCATGGTGGTGGGAAAGTAGAAGCCACATGTGGCCAATATGCGATACGACGCTTTGCTGTAGAATGGCTCACAGGCCATAAGACCCGTATTATTGAAATAGTAGCCTAAAAGATGACCATGGGGCAAAATCAAGACAGAGAAAACAACGAAACAAATGATAAAGAGAATAATTTAAATTTCTTTGAATTACTAACGACTGTCGCAGACATATTTTTTAAAATGTCTACAACGTTAACATATTTACATACCTTTGGGCAGCACTAAAAATCCAAATATTGTCAGACTGATAATCCACGTCAAGCTGAGTACGGCCACACAGCCCTGTTGTATCCATTCATCCAAACATCCACACATGCCATCATGGAACCATACGATGCGATGCGATACGATGTGAAATGTGACAAAAGACAAAGTGGAAAATTTACATTAACATTGTCCTTAGACCGTGAGCACTGTAATTTTTGCTTCTTCTGCTTCAGAAATTTCATTAAATTATAATTTATGGTAATATAAAACGTTTGTAGGAATGTGCTCGTATTATATGTACGAGTATAGCCCAAAAAGACACAGCCATATGTATAAAATTTTAGGTAAAATTTAAAAAATTATAAGAGAAAACAATTGAAGTCATTTCTTCCCTGCTATCCTTTTCCCCCATGTGAAAGAATTTCAAGGTGAAGCAATTACATATTTGGGATACTTTATGAAATTTTCAGTTTAGAAAAAGTCCTATCAAACTCTCGTACTTGACCATGAATAAATTTCAATGTTACATACATGTATTCCTTGGCATTTTACCTAACAATCATGTGTACTTCGAGTGCTCTGAACATGAATGTGAACACATTAAAAGTTTGTTTAGTGTTGGCGCAAATTTGATATACTGAAATTGTCCTCTAGGGAAGAATTATTACCACAACAAGGCTCAAAAGATGAGGCAGCAGTTTTATCCTTTTGCTTTGTATAATCTTAAATATATGTAATAAGGAAGGAACATTGCAGAACGTCTGGGACCAATTGTACTCTTGTAAGATCATTAAGATGAATTGTGCAGAGTATAATTAATTATATCTTGAAATATTTTTGCTACACAAGGAAGGAATATTGCAGAAGGATGCAAATCTTATCATATTGGCTATGAACTTAATCGAGTGAAAGACTTAAGCTTTTTAGTAGTTCTCTTCTGCGTTCACCATTTGATAAGTAAAATGGTGACAACATATAAAAAGTACCAAGCTTGCAGGTATTGTGGAAAGGAGTTCAGTTTAATTGTCAGTTTACTGATCATTGACCTCCTGATTCTCTGTAGCAAAACAAAATGATATCACCTATTTTAATATGGATACGACAAGTAACCGATCATATTCCTTTATGTTATCTATAACCTGAAAGTTGTCTTTTTTGTTGAACTTCTCCAGCTATGATAATTTATCTTCTCTGCCCGATAATTGAGCTTCTATTGATGACAAGTGACTCTTTTCAATGATCATTGACTCCCTACAGGTAGTCCTTGACTTTCTAAAGATAGTCAATGATCGCTACCGATGATTGTTGGATCGATTATTTTCTGCTCAAGGTCATTGACCTGGTTACTGACTCTTTTTCAAAAGTAATTAACCTTTGGCAATTATCATTGGCCTGTTTATTGTTAATGATTCTTTTCAACAGTTATTAACTTTCGGCAAGGGTCATTAACTTGGCTATTGGTTATTGACTCTATGTATTCAACAATTTTCATCACCCTTCTATCGATGGCCATTAACCTTTACCTATGGCCATTAATATTCTGGCCAAGTTCAATGGCTTTCGTATAGCTTATAAATGATTAGCAACTTAATTTCATTGGTTATTGACCCGCTCGCTCACAAAGATCTTTGACTTTTATCAGTATTATTGACCTTATTTCGATGTCATACGATCACACTTTTTCTACATACATATACTCCTTGATCTGCTAGCAATGGTTACTTACCTTTCCTACATGATTATTGAACTTCTATCGAAGGTCACTGACTCTTGCCAAAGAACATTGAGCTTTTACGGGTAGTCACTGACCTTATTGCGACCTTCTAAAGATGTCCATTTGTCTACCAATGATTTTTAATATTTTATCGATGGTCACTGACTTTTGTATATGGTTATTGACTCTTTTTAACGGTCATTAACCCATGACAACGACTTTCGTTGTCCTTCGTTCGATGGTAATTAGTCCCTAACGATGTTCAGTGGACTTATTCCAAGGGTCATGGACCATGTGTCAAAGGTCACTGGCATTTTAGCAAAGGTCATTGACCTTCCGTAAACTATCATTCTGCAGGTAATCTTTCATCACCTAGAAGTTCAATGAAAGAAAATGGCCATCGGTAGGTCAGTGACCATTGTTAGATTGTCGATGTCCATAGATAGAATTTCAATGACCATCGATAGAAGGCCAATGACCATGGATATGTTTATGGTCCATGAAAAAAAGACCTCTGAATAAAATCTAAAAACAATTGATGTGGATTGATGAAAGACCATCGGCAGAAGTTCTATGAACATCGATAGAAAGCATATAACCATCGAAAGATGGGTGATGGACATTGGAAGAAGGTAAATTGGCATCGGAAGATCAGTTACAATCGGCAGAGTTAAAGAGCCATCATTAGGTGATGAAATATCATCGATAGATGGCTGATGAACATTGTAAGAAGGTAATTTAACTTTGGAAGATCAGTTACCAAAGGTAGATTTTAAAGACCATTTGTAGAAGGTCAATGACCACTGGTAAAATGCAAATATATGGTTCATGATTCTCGGAATATGTCCGCTGTTTTATTCACAATCGAACCAAGGACAATAGTCATTGTCATAGGCTAACGACCACTGAAAAGAGTCCATAATCAGAGACAGAAAGTCAAAGACTATCGATAAAAAATGAATAACCATTGGTATAAGACAAATGACCATCTTGCAAGGTCGCAATAAGATCAGTGACCACCGGTAAGAGGTCAATGTTTATTGATAAGAGCCAGCAATCTTTAATAGAAGTTCAATAATCATGTAGCAAAGGTAAATAACAATTGTTGCTGGCAGATCAAGGAGTATATATGTAGAAGGTAAGTGATCGTATGACATCGACACATAGTCAGGAACGACTGATAAGAGTCGAAGGTCATTGGAAAGGGTCAGTGACTAATCAGTGAAATTAAGTTGCTGAACATTTATAAGCTCCATGCTTCATATGTTCTATGGTTTAAGGGCCATCGGTAGGTGATGAAAGATTACCTGTAGAATGATAGTTTACGGAAGGTCAATGACCTTTGCTAAAATGCCAGTGACCTTTGACACATGGTCCATGACCTGAACATCGTTAGGGACTAATTACTATCGAACGAAGGACAACGAAAGTCGTTGTCATGGGTTAATGGCCGTTAAAAAGAGTCAATAACCATATACAAAAGTCAGTGACCATGGTCAATGACCTTCTTTGGATGGCCATTGACCTTCCGTTGATGGCTATTGCTCTTCTATCGATGGACATTGACTTTCTATCGGTGGTCATTGACTTTCTCTCGATGGTCATTGACCTACCGATGGCCACTTCTTTCTGCTGATGGTCATTGACCTTCTACCGATGATCATTGACCTTGTACCGTCTATCATTGACCATCTACTGATGGTCATTGACCTTTTACCGATGGTCATTGACCTTTTACCGATGGACATTGATTTCCTATCAATGGTCATAGATCTCTTATCAATGGTTATTAATCATCTAGCGTTTCTAGATTATTCCTGATCTTTAACCGATGATCATTAATCTCAATGCCCTTCTGCCGACGGCCATTGACTTCTTTCGGTGGTCTTTAACCGATCGTTATTAAACTTCGGTCAATGGCCTTTAACCCTCTGTCGATCATCATTAACCATCTGTTGATGTTTATTGATCGGTAGTATCTTCAATCTATGGACATTGTTCTTCTTCCAATGGCCACTGTTCTTCTTCCAATGGCCACTGTTCTTCTTTCATTGTTCTTCTTCCAATGGCCACCTACCGATGTTAATTTTCTATCCGCCATTGATCTCCTACTAATAGTCATTGCCCTTCTGTCAAGGGTTATTGAGTTCTTTCGGTGGTTCTTAAACGGATCATCATTAGCCCTCGATCGATGGCCATTAACCTTCTGTCGATCATCATTAACCACCTGTTGATGTTCATTGATTAGTCACTTCTACTTATGGTCAGTATCTTCAATCGATGGACATTGATCTTCTACCAATGGCCACTGACCTACCGATGGTCATTTTCTATCCGCTAATGGTCATTATCTTTATATCGATTGTCATTGACATTCTACCGATGGACGTCGGTTTTCAACCTCTCTGTGATGTTTAACCGATGATATTTCATATCCTACCAATGGTCATTGACTTTATGCCGATGATAATTGACCTTCTGCCGATGGTCATTAACCTATCTCTATGATCACTGACCCTCGGTTGACGGTTATTAATTCGTTCCCATTTTTAACATATACCATGGGAATTGAATATCTACCGATGGCTGTTAAATATCTACAGAATACTCGTACCAGAAACATCTATCGATTATCATTTACCTCCTATCGTTGGACATTAACCTTCGGTCTAGGTTAATTTATCTTCTAGCAATGGTCATTAATCTCTGACGTTGGTCATTGATCTTCTACCTACGATTAGTGAACTTCTACCGATGGCCATTAATCTTTGGTCGTTGACCTCTTCCTATGGTAATTGGCCCTCTTTCTATATTCATTGGCCCTGTTCCTATGTTCATTGACCCGCTTTTACAATATTCTTTGGTTCTCTTCCTATGTTGATTGACCATCTTCCTATTGTCAATGACCCTTTTCTTATGGTCATTTACCCTCTTTCTATGGTAACTGAACTCCTACCGATGGTCATTAAATTCCTTTTGTTGGTCATTGACCTCTACTTATGGTCATTGATCATTTTCCTATAAGCATTGACATTCTTCCTATGGCTAATGTACTCCTATCGATGGTCGTTAACTTTATTTTGTTGGTCATCCTCTTCTTATGATCATTGACCCTCTTCCTATGGCTAGCGACCTCTTCCTATGGCCATTGAACCTCTTCCTAAAGCTAGTGACCTCTTCATATCGTAATTGACCCTCTTTCTATATTCATTGGCCCTCTTCCTATGTTCATTGACCCTCTTCCTATATACATTGGTTCTCTTCCTCTGTTCATTTACCCTCTTCCTTTGGTCATTGAATCTCTTCCTATGGTCATTGGCTATTGAACTCCTACCGATGGTTATTAACTTTCTTTTGTTGATCATTAACATCTACTTATGGTCATTGACACTCTTCCTATAGTCATTGACATTCTTCCTATGGCTATTGAACTCCTACCGATGGTCAATAACATTCATTTGTTGGTCATCCTCTTCTTATGGTCATTGATCCTCTTCCTATGGCTAGCAACCTCTTCCTATTGTCATTGACCCACTTCCTATGGATAGTGACCTCTTTCTATGTAATTTACCTTCTTTCTATATTCATTGACCCTCTTCCTATGTTTATTGACCCTCTTCCCATATACATTGCTTCTCTTCATTTGTTGGTTGACCCTCTTCCTCTGTTCATTGACCCTCTTCCTAAGGTCACTGACCCACTTTCTATGGCTATTGAACTCCTACCGATGGTTAATAACTTTCTCTTGTTGATCATTGACCTCTACTTATGGTCATTGACTTTTCTCCTATAGCCATTGACATTCTTCCTATGGCTATTGAACTCCTACCGATAGTCAATAACTTTCTTTTGTTGATCATCCTCTTCTTACCTTCTCTCTTCTTCTTGACCTTCTTTCTATATTCATTGGCCCTCTTCCTATGTTCATTGACCCTCTTCCTATATTCATTGGTTCTCTTCTCTATACGTTGACCCTCTTTCTATGGCTATTGAACTCCTACCGATAGTTATTAACTTTCTTTTGTTGATCATTGACCGCCACTAAGGGTCATTGACATTCTTCATGTAGTCATTGACATTCTTCATATAGTCATTGACATTCTTCCTGTGGCTATTAAACTCCTACCGATTTCATTAACTTTATTTTATTTGTCATGCTCTTGTTATGGTCATTGATCCTCTTCGTCTACCCACTTCTTACATTCATTGTTCCTCTTCCTAAGTTCATTGACCTTCCTTCGTTCTATGGTCATTGATCTTCTTCCTGTATTTATTGACATTCTATGAATGAATTGTTACCGATGGTCATTAACTTTCTTGTGTTGGTCATCCTCTTCCTCGGATCAATGATCCTCTTCCTATGTTCATTGACGCTATTCCGATGGCCATAGTCCCCCTTCTGGTGGCCTGTGACCCTCTCTCGATGGTTATTGACTTTCTCTTAAGAGTAATTGGAATTATACTTATGTTCAAGTTCTCTATGACTACATTCCTTTGAATTTGTCCCATTATTAAAGTACTCACATTTTCCTCATCATCTTCTAAAAACAAACTAATTTAAGTATCATTTCTTTGTTAGGGTATGATTCTTTAAATAATCGTTATTTTTGGCTATTTTTTGTTTTTCCTTTTTTGCAGAACTAATCCATAAGTGGGTTGGGTTGTCTTTGACGCTGCCAAATGGGCTATCATGAGTATTGGCCAAAAAAGGAAAAACAAACCAAAAAAAAAAGAAATAACAATAACAAAAAATACAAGCAACACACAAATCGTAACATACATTATCTTGTCTAGTTCTTCTTTTCCTCTTCAGCTGTTTGTTTTCAATTTGTTTCCTCTTTGCTGAAGCTTCAATTTCAGCTGAAGTGTAACATGGCGAAGTTTTGCGAAAAAAGGGGACGTTGGAACATTGCAAAGCGGAAAACAGATCCTTGAAGCTTATTTTGTTTTCTTCGTTCAATGTCAAAGAGAAGTATTTGCTTTTGATTTTTATTTGTATTTTCATGTTCAAACTTTGTGTTTAAAATGAAATGAGAAACATATTTTACAAATAATTGTTGGGGTCGTTTTGTACTTTTGCTTGAATTCTTTTTTCAAGAAAACAACATCACTGTTTTTTGGAAGTAAAATTTACATCCCATTTTGGCTTATTTATAGCAAATCGTTGAATACGAAAATTACTTTTTAAACGGGGGTAAAAGGAAATGGAATTGCCTCATTATTGGTTTGTTATAGCTAAAAAAATACTTTGGTAATAATGACTTTCTGGGGCTTGTTTTTTTTTCGGCTATGCGGGGGCTGTTTATCTTGGCCATTGAGTGTGAGGGATTTATTTTGTTTTATGGCGGTGCTTAACTTACCTTTTTACTGGAGTGCTGATAGTATCGACGCGGATGTAACGAACACATGTATCTATCGACGGCCATACATACTAAGATGACTGCACTTTGTTGGGACAGAGCTCCGCGTAGAAGACCCTAAGGAGGTGATTTGTAACAACAAAAAAATGCATTAAATTTAAATTAAATATGCCCGTAGATATGCTAACATATATATCAAAAGAATAAGCCTTAAAGTATGCTTTATATATGTATTTTTGTGGTTATATTAAAGGCGAGTTTTCCATTTTAAGATTTATTTTGAAACGTAGAACAATTTTGAATGACAAAATGATGGAAGAGACAAATTTTAATTTTCCTGTTACATTAATTGGTGTATAGAAATTAAAATTTTACAATTGTTCTACATTTCTAATGATATGGAAATGTCTAATGTGCGCTGAAATTGCTATTGTCATGTTGTGAAAAAAATAAAAATTGAGATGGCTTATAGCTGACACCAAGACGCCTTTTAAGTATTCTCTTTGTACTTGAACTGACTGACATTCAACAATATGACCATTAACTCCACATATCCATAACCACTTTGAGTGTCTGGCACTCAAGTGATACTCGCACTCATACTCGTATATCCGCATAACACTTAAAAATATTAAATATTACAACTTCACATTAACAGTATTATCGCTGTTGTGCCACACTTCCGGTAACATCCGGTGCCGTCTTTTTTCTGCGAACGACCCTTTGAATGTCCGAATTGACCCAATTCTGGTGAGTGTCAGAAAAAATGCAGTGCTGTGTCATTGCAACATTACTGGGTTTTACAATGAAATGTCTGACTACCCATAGTCTCATTTTATTTTTTATATGACATTGAGGTGGACCTTATAATTGTCTTAAAGGACCAACTTCAACATATATTTAAACCTCACTGATACAAAGCAGTTTTGGTATTTAAAGAGGCTATTAGGAAAATATTATTTTTTTTTATTCTTAAAGACAATAGAACACAGAATATTTAGATCGAGTTGTTATTGGTTTGTGCTCATAATCCCCATGGAAGCAGGAACTATGTTTAGGTTAGGTTGAAAGAGAGAGGACGTTTTAACGTCTTCATTGTTCGACCATTCATCTCTTCGCCTCTCCAATGTTGGAAAAACAGGACCACCAATCGTGCTTTTTCAGATTAAGTGTCTCCTTTAGCTTTAGGCTATCTTTCCTTCCATAATCAAATTCTACCTACGGTTACTGACCATCATGCGATGGTCACTGACATTCTTCCAATGGTCATTGACCATTTTCCGATTATTTTTGAAATTTTTCCCTCGGCCATTGACCTTCAAATGGTCATTAACATTCTTCTTATTGTCGTTGATCTTCCGATGGTCATTTACATTCTTCCAATTGTCATTGACTTCCTCAGATGGTCGTTGAAATTCTTCGGGTGTTCATTGACCTTCTTCCGTTGTTCATTGAAATTTTTCCGTTGGTATTTTATATTTTTTCCGATGGTTTTTAACTTTGTTATTTTCCAAAGGTTATTTAAATTTTTCTCACTGTAATTGACTTCTTCAGATGGCCATTCACTTCTTCCGATGTTCACAGACTTCTTCAGATGGTTATTGACAATGGCCATTGACCTTCTTTGCATGGCCATTTACCTTTTTATACCCTCACTTTAGTGTGACGAGGGTGTATATCATTTGCTACGGAAAAAAGTGTAACACGTCGAAGGAGTGACCTAAGACCCCAAGTATGTTCGGCGGATATCCGCTTTGGGTCATTTTAAGTCGAATGAGCAATGTCCGTCCGTCTGTCTGTCTGCTGGCTGGTGCGCACGATAACTCTCGAAAGGAGTAACCGATTGACCTAAAATTTGGTATGTGGTAATATTTTTTTCTATCTCCGGCTAAGTTCGAAGATGGGCCTTATTGGTCCACCCCTTCTAGTACCTCCCCCACAAAGGGTTAAAATGTTGTGAAATATTGATTCTTTAATAACTGCCATACTACTTATTCGAATCTTTTGAAATTCTACACATAGTATTAGCTTATTAGTCGCTATCAACTCGAGAAAAATGGGCCATGTTGCTACGCCCCTTTTGGTACCTCCCACACAAATGCACCATTTTGCACCAAAAGTTAACAGCTTATAACATTAATAACAGTGTATAAAAATACTTGAAATCTTGTACAGTGTAATGTTTTTATAGTGTCTATAGCCCTGTGAAAACTGGGCGTTATTGCCACGCCCCTTTTGGTACCTCCCACACAAAGGTACCTTTTTGCACCAAAAGTTAACAGCTTATAACATTACAACCAGTGTATAAAAATACTTGAAATTTTGTACAGTTTAATGTTTTTATAGTGTCTATAGCCCTGTGAAAAATGGGCGTTATTGCCACGCCCCTTTTTGTACCTCCCACACAAAATGCCCAAATCATACCACAATTTAATGTCTCATAACGTTTATACCAGTGCACATAAATGCTTATAAGTCGGCACAGTGCAATGAATTTAAAGTATCTAATGTTCAGCGAAAAAAAGGTGTATTTGATAAACCCCTTCTGGTACCTCCCACACAAATTGACAGAATAATTCGAGTAATATTCAATATTACATTACTCACAAAGTGAGGGTATACCTTAGTCGGTTTACTGACCTATTATCACGGTCAATGTCTTTATAATGGTTATTGACCTTCTTCGAATGCTAACTGACATTCTGCGGATCGACATTCTTCTTCGAATGGTCATCGACCTTCATCTGATGGTCATTGACCTTATTCCGACGGTTATTAACATTCTTCGGATCGTCAATGATCCTCGAACGGGCATCGACATACTTCCGACTGACATTGATCTTTTTCCGATAGCCATTGACCCACTTCCGATGTTCATTGACCTTCTTTCGATGGTTATGGACCTTCTTCCGATGGTCATTGACTTTCATCGAATGACCCTTGTATTTTTTCCGAAGGTTTTAAAATTTTTCTGGTGGTTCATTCCATTTTCCAAAGGATATGGATAATTTTATCACGGTCATTGACCTTCCAATGGTCATTGACTTCTTTCAATGGTCATTAACCATCTTCCGATGGTCATTGATCTTCTTCCGATGGTCATTGCCCTTCTTCGGATGGCCACTAAACTTCTTCGGATGACTATTGATCTTTTTTTTCGATGGTTATTGACCTTTTTCTCACGGTCATTGACTATCTAATGGTTATTGACCTTCTTCGGATGGTCATTGCCATTCATCGGATCGCGATTGATCTTCTTAGAACGTTCTTTGCGCTTCTTCCGATGCTCATAGACCTCCTTTCTTTGGTCATTGACCTCCTTCCGATGGTCATTGGATTTTTTCGATGCTCATTGATCTTAATCTTCTTCGAACGTTCTTTGACCTTCTCCCGATGGTCATTGACCTTCACCCGATTGTCCTTGACCTTCTTCCGATTGTCATTGACCTTCTACCAATGGTCATTGACCTTCATACGATGAACATTGCCATTCTTCCAATTGTCATTGCCTTTATTCGGATGGCCATTGACCTTCTACTGATGACCATTGACCTTTTTCCGATGGTATTTAACCTTTTCTCAAAGTAATTTACTTTCTAATGGTCAGTGACATTCTTCGGATCGCCATTGATCTTCTTCGAACGTTCTTTGACTTTCCTCCGATGGTAAGAGACTTTTTTCCGTTGGTCATGGAAGATTATTTCCGGTTGCCATTGACATTCTTCAGATTGTCATTGACATATAGTTTACAATCCTACTGCTGGTCGGTTTGAACATATAATCGTACTTCTGCCTCTCCATCATTCCGTTCGTTCTGTTGCCCATGTGGAATACGCGCAGATCAGTCCATTCCTTTAATCCTTAATACCCCTCAGTTTATTGCCCCGTTCGTCGGATCGTTTAGCTTTCCTTCCTTCTGTCCTATTCGTTAGATTTTTCATAATTTATTATTTGGTCATCTGCCTCTCTGTTCGGATCGTTTATCCTTCCGTCCAAATAGTTGTCTGTTCCTTAGGTTCATCCTTACTCCCTGTTATTCTTAAGATTTGTCTGTCAATTAATTATTGAGTTCTGAAAGTGTAGTCTATTTTTATCTATACTTCACTTTGATCTGGAGTCCTTCCGTCCGGGTATCTTGTTTCTGTCCATTCGAATTTACAATTATCTTTCCAATACACCAAACGGTCGTTTATCCATCTGTATATCGGTTTAGTCATGCGTTCTTCAATCTGTCGGCTATTTTTGTGGAGTTTTTCTGTTCTTGTTTATGCTCCCATGTCTGTCTGTCCGTATATTATAGTCTAGCGTATATACGTTCCGTAGGAGAAACGAATTCTTGAAATATCTTTCCAATTTTTTTGGATTTCATTTGATGCGTCTTTTTATAATAAAATAGATGAAAATGAAAACTACTTATACATAACCGTATATTTAAAAATGCATTGGGGCAGTGAAGGGCCACCTTAAGCTACATACATTTTGTGCATAAAAAACTTACCTGAATTTGGCAAAAGATTTCACCATAAGGCCAACAGTGGAACAATGCTGGCAGTAAACCAAAGGGTGTGATAAGCAAACCAATGGTGAGGTCATTTAAAGCCAACGAAGTTAGCAAATAACGAGGCTTTAAGGACAACATCGAAATCGACATTCACACCCACAGCAATCCGAGAAAAAAAATAAGCAAAGAAAAAACGAAAAAAAGAAAGAAAACAGGACAACATGTCAGTAAATTGAGCAAAACCGGGGGAGGGATTTTTTCAAACATAACTGCCAAACAGTAGAATTAAAAAGTCGCAGGATATCAAATCCAACCCATACCAAATGAAGAAAAAAATGCAGATGAAAAATATAAATCCCTTTCCCCCCGTTCCATCGCTCCAAAGAGGTAACCGGGACTGCAATCCTGGAATACATTGTGTAGATATTTCAGAACTAATGATATAAATCCTCTTACCTGCTGGTGGATATACGGTGAGTAGCGTCTGTTGTTTATGACAAATATCACAAGAGCATTGGCACCAATTACACCCAGTGTCAGGATGAGTATCAGGACCGCCTCGATGGTCTCAGCGATGCCGACGTGCTGCAGGAAATTGTGGCTATTGTAGCGGGGATGTGTACAACTTGAGTTTTTAACAGCCGGTGGTACGAGTAATGTACCGGATTTCAAGTCCATTGCAATGCTAAAACCGGAAAACACAAAACAAAACGTGCAAAAAAATACAAGAAAAGAGAGATAGAGAGAAAGGTGAAGAAAATGCAAGATAAAATGACATTTGAATTAATTTTTCCCAGGGATTTACAAAAAAACAGAGTTGTGGCAATGCTGTTGGTTAAGTGGAAAAGTGATTAAGTTATCATGGCTGGCGGAATTGCTTAGGGAATTAAGAGAGCGGAATTTTCTAGTTAGCAACATAGTAAGGGGATTTTCTTCATAGATTTAACATAGCTGTACATAGATGTTATCTACTTATTTTGCGGGAAAGCAATTTACAATTTATGATGTTTTATAAACATTTAATATATAGGAAAAATGCAGATGAATGTTTTCTAATATAAAATTAAAATCGTTTCACCTAAAAGAAAATTACTAAAATTTTATGAATAAGTAATAAAAGGAAAAATTTTCAATTTTTCATTTTCAAATTCTCTTATCAAGTCACAATATTTTCATTACATTTCATTGATTTTATTTTTTATAATTAATAAATTGCGCAATGCAACAAATTTTTTGCATTACATTTTCGGGTGTAATAGGGTGTCCTAAATACGAAAAAAAATAACAAAAAAAATGTATGGTAATTAAAATTACAGTGTAATTCTTTTATAGTACCTACAGTCCGTAGTAATGGCCGTTATTGCACGCCCCTTTTGGTATATCCCACACAAAATGGCCAAAATAGATACAAATAATGATTTTTTGCATTTTTCTTACTGTAACAAAGTGGGTCATAACGTATTAAAAAATGGAATAACATATTTTTGTTGCATTTTTTTCTATTTTTCTTGTTTTTTTACGTGTCAGCAAAGAATATTTTTTTTTGATAAAAAAAAAAAAATTTTGTCTAATTTTTATCCCGGCTCTATCAAAAAATATGATCCAAATCCAAAGCCTTTTTTAGGAAATTCCTTCAACATTGCATGTTTCTAGAAAATTTCTTAAAAAAAAATTTTCTAGAAAATTCCTTTCTAGAAAATTTTTCAAAAAAACATGTAAAAACCTATTTTTCTACAAAATTTCATTGAAATTAAATGTTTCTTGAAAATATCGTTAAAATTGCATTTTTCTAGAAAATTGTTTAAGTGCATTTCTGTACAAAATTTGGCTAAACTTGCAATTTCTTGAAATTAAATTTTTCTAAAAAAATTAATAAATATTGCAATTTTGTAGAAAATTTAATCATAATTATTTTCTAAAAAATTCTTGAAATAATTTTTTTTTAGAAAATTCCTTCAAATTTGCATTTTTCTATAAAAACCTTAAAATTTTTAATTTTCAAAAAAATGTTGAAATCTATTTTTTCTTGAAAATTTTGTTAAAATTGATTTTTTCTTCAAAATTTCGTAAAAAGTGAATTTTTCTAGAAAAATGGTTTAATTGCATTTCTTTAGAAAATTGTGGTAAAATTGCATATGAAATTAATCTTTAAAATTTCGTCCATATTAATATTTTCTAGAAATTTGCATTGATTTTGGTATTTTCTAGAAAATTTCGACGAAATTATAGAAAATTTCTGGGTAAAACCCTTTAATCACGTCAGTGGCCCTTAATCCGGGTCATTCAACTATTTTTTTTAATAAACTTCTATAAAAACCCGCTTTCTATTAATTTTTTTCTAAAAATCCAATTTTCACTAAATTTACAGTAAATAGACAATTTTAACGAAATTTGCAAGAAAATAGTCATTTAGGCAAGATTTTCCAGAAAAAATGCAATTTCGCGATTTGGAAGGACAGACTTATAAATTTGCAATATTCGGTTAAGACTTTTTAATCCCGTCAGTGGCCCTTAATCCGTTGTGACTCAATCATTTTTTTTAGAAAAGTGCAATTTTTACGACATTTTTTAAAAGTACCAATTTTGACAAAATGTTTCTATTATTTTTTTTATAAAAACTAAATGCAAATGCAATATAAGCTATAAATGCTTATATTTTAGCAAATTCCCAATTTCCCAACGCTTTTCAACAATACGGCTACGCAAAAGCATTTACTGTACTACACACTTCATGCACCCCTTTCCACAAAAGATTATAGTAAATTGTATTTCTTTTTTAATATGACGAAAAAAATAAAATTTCTTTTAAATTGTATTCTCCGAAATTGCATTGTCCTGCAATATTTCGTCGAAATTCAATTTATTAGAAAATTCGTTGAAATTGCATTTTTTTAAAGGGTTAATTAAATCTTTCTAAAAAAAATTTCTTCATAATTAAATTGTTGTAAAAAATTCGTGAAATCTATTTTTTTAGAAAGTTCCTTCAAATTTGCATTTTTCTAGAAAATTCCATTATGTTTGTAATTTTTGAAAATTTCCAATTACCTGCATTTTTTTTTCAAAATTTCGTTGAAATTTAATTTTTCTAAAATATTTGATAGATATTGCAATTTGATAGTAAACTTCATCATAATTAAATTTTTCCAAAATTTTTTTTTTTATAAAATTCCTTGCAATTTACATTTTACTAGAAAAATGCTTAAGATTTGTAATTTTCTAAAAAAAAATTAAATCTGACTTTTCTAAAAAATTTATTGAAATTTAAATTTTCTAGAAAATTTTGTCAAATACGTTTGAATTGCATTTTTTACAAAATTTTGAAATAACATTATTCTAAAAAGTTTAATAAATATTGCAATCTATAGAAAATTTCATCATAATAAGATTTTTCTAAAAAAGTTAATTAAAATTACAATTTCCTAGAAATTTTAATCATAAATTAATCTTTCTAAAAATTATTGGAATTTATTTTTTTTTTAGAAATTTCCTTGAAATTTACGTTTATCTAGAAAATTCCTTGAAATTTACATTTTTCTAGAAAATTCCTTAAGATTTGTAATTTTCTAAAAAAAGTGGAACCGTTGAAATTTATTTTTTCTGGAAAATTTCGTCAAATAACGTTTGAGTTTCAGTTTTTTTTACAAAATTTCGTTGAAATTAAATTTTTCTAAAAAGTTTAATAAATATTGTAACTCTATAGAAAACGTCAATATAATAAAATCTTTTTAAAATATTCTTGAAATTTATTTTTTTTAGAAAATTCCTTCAAATTTTTCGTCAAAATTTAATTTTTATAGAAAAATGTTTGAATTACATTTCTTTAGAAAATCGTGTTAAAATTGCATTTCTTTAGAAAATTCTGTTAAAATTTCATTTCTTTACAAACTTTCAGGAATTTATTTTTTTTCTAGAAAATTTTTTGATAAAATTATCTTATAATTATGCCCATATTAAATTTTTCTAGAAAATTGCATCGACTCATTTTCTAGAAAATGAAGACGTAATTCTATTATTACAGAAAATTTACGGTTAAAACCCTTTGAACACGTTAGCGGCCCTTAAAACGTTATTTAACGATTTTTTTTTTAAATTGCAATTTTTACTTTTTTTAAATAGCAACTTAGAAAACATTTTCTATAAAAACGCATTTTTTATTAATTATTTTATAAAAATCGAATTTCCACTAAATGTACAATATAATATGCAATTTAACGAAATTTCCAAAAAATATTAATTTTGCAGAATTTTGTCGAAATTTACATAATACGTTGAAATTGCATAGCAATTTTATGGAAAATTTCATCCTAATTAAATTTTCTGAAAAATTCTTGAAATTTTTTTGGAGAAAATTCCTTTAAATTTGCTTTTTTCTGGAAAAATCCTTAAGATTTGTCATTTTCTAAAAAAAAGAAATCTGAAATACGTTAAAATTGCATTTCTCTACAAAAATAACGTTGGAATTGCATTTTTGTTATACAAAATTTCGGTAAAATTAATTTTTTTTAAAAAGTTTAATAAATATCGCCATTTTATAGAAAGTTTCGTGGAAATAAAATTTTCCTAAACAAATAATAAAAAACGTGAATTTATTTATTTTCTTCTCTGTATTAGCCCGTAATAGGTACTACAATGTAGGCCTTCCAGACTTTGTACAGATTTTGCGTAAATGAACCAAAACTACAATTTGCCAATACGCAATTGTTTTTTTTTTTTCATTTTATTAAAATTTGAATATTTTTGTATAATAATAAATTACATTAATGTGATTTTAATAACTTTAATTTTTTTGATCATGGTTGACCTTTTTGGTGGAATTACCCATATCTTGTTTCAATAACAAAATTTTGTTTCAATAACAACAAGTAAAGACGGATTAAGTTCGGCCATGCCGAATCTATATACATTAAATTTTATTACTGGAAAAATCTTTGAATATGGCGCAAATCATGAAACGATTCTTTTTGTTTAAGTAAATTAATTTTTTTTTGCAGTATACAGAAAGTAAATGAAACATATGGTCTCAAACCAAAATAAATTCTGACTAAATAACAAAAGCACAGACCAACACTAAATAACAACAACACATACAAACACATGAGGTTCGATGACGTCGGCATTAGCCGTTGACAAAACTATATTACTTTTCGTGGTTCGCGAGCAAAAAACAAAAATGTATTGGTATGAGGGTTTTAGTATGTTGACTTAAATCTATTACCGATTTTCTGTAATCTGTAATCCGTGGGTTATAAAAATCATAAATAAGGAGCGCACAACAGGCCGAACCACTGGCTTAAGTGTATGTCCATGGACATGAGACGTTTAAGCGTCTCCTCTATTCAACCTAAGCTAACGTAATAATAAATATTGCAATTATAAAGAAAATTTCATCATAATTAATTTTTTCTAAAAAATTCTTGAAGTTTATATTTTTTTAGAAAATTCCTTTTCTCAAATTTATTTTTCCAACAAAACCCCTAAGATTTGTACTTTTCTAATAAATGTTGAAATATAACTTTTCTAAAAAATTTCGTAAAATATCGTTTGAATGGCATTTTTTTTTTAAATCGTTAAAATAAAACTTCCAAAAAGTGTATTAAAATTGCAATTGTATAGAAAATTTCATCATAAATAAATTTTTCTGAAAAATGCCTGATTTTTTTTAGTAAATTCTTTTAAATTTTGCGTTTTTCTAGAAAATTTTTTTAAAATTTATAATTTTCTAAAAAAATTTGAGATCTGACTTTTCCACAAAATTTCATTGAAATTTAATTTTTTTTACAAAATTTCGTTGAAATTAAATGTTTCTAAGAAGTTTTATAAATTTTGCAATTTCATTGAAGATTTCATCATAATTAAATTTTTCTAAAAAAAATCTTGTAATTGAATTTTTTAGAAAATTTCCTTAAGATTTGTAAATACATATCTACAAATTTTGAAATCCAACTTTTCTACAAAATTTCGTTTAAATTAAATTTTTCTAAGAAATATCGTCAAATAACGTTTGAATTGCATTTTTGTGACAAATTTAAAAACACATATTGTAATTTTATAGAAAATTTCATCATAATTAATTTTTTCTAAAAAATTCTTAAATTTTTTTTTAGAAAATGTCTTCAAATTTGGTTTTTTTTTAGAAAATTCCTTAAAATTTTTAATTTTATAAAAAATGTCTTTCTAAAAATTTTTTGTTGAAAATTCCTATAAATTTGCTTTTTTCTAGAAAATTCCTAAAGTATTTAAAATATGTTTAAATTTTACTTTTCTAAAAAATTTCTATGAATTTTAATTTTTCTAAAAAAAACCGTCAGATAACGTTTGAATTGCTTTTTTTTTACAAAATTCCGTTGGAATTATATTTTTCTTAAATCAATTTTATAGAAAATTTCATCAAAATTAAATTTCCTAAAAAATTCTTGAGATTTTTTTTTTTTTTAAAAATTCTTTCAAATTTGCTTTTATCTAGCAAATTCTTTAAGATTAGAAATTTTCCTAAAAAAATTGGAAATCTAACTTTTCTACAAAATTACAAAACTTCGTTGAAATTTAATTTTTCTAGAAAATTTCGCTTTTTTTTTACAAAAATTCGTTGAAATTAAATTTTTCTAAAAAATATTGCAATTTTATAGAAAATTCATCATAATTAAATTTGTCTAAACAATTCTTAAAATTAATTATTTTCTTACAAAATACCTTAAGATTTATAATATTGAAATCTGACAAAATTTAATTTTTCTAAAACATTTGGTAAAATAACCTTTGAATTGAATTTTTTTACAAAATTTAGTTGAAATTTATATTTTCTAGAAAACTAATTGAATTGCATTTTTTTAGAAAATTGTTTTAAAATTGATTGAATCTCCACAAAATTTTTTGAAATTAATTTTTTTTCTGAAAAATTTTGTTGAAACCTTATTTTTCTTTAAAATTTCGTTCATATTCATTTTTTCTCGAAAATTGCAACTATTTTGGATTTTCTAGAATATTTAGATGAAAAACTTGAAGAAAATGTTTTTCGAACCCTGTTTCTTTGTCAAACCCATAATATTTGATGTCAAGGAATAAAAAAATCCCATGTCTCCAATAATTTTGACAGTTCCAAAATATTTATTGGAAAAAATTAAACAAAATTACTTTTGAAAAATTCCATTAAAATAATTTGTATCCCTGTTCGAGATATGACAAATTCGCCATGAATGAAATCGAACGCAAGAAAAGATATCGTCAGCATCGTTTCCGCATACAAAATGCCACCAGTTTGGTGGAAAGTCAGGCGCCCAAACCAAAGGAAAAAGAGCAACGAGAGTTGACTTTCATAGAAATGATGTCGTCTTTATGTGAAAATGGTAAACCGAGAACCTTTACCCAATCACCGGTGAGACAGGCAAGAAGTGCTCTACTTAATGAATTGAAAATGAAATTATCCTCAAAAGAATTGACGGCTAGGAATACTTTCACCTCAAATCTGTCATTGGGACAAAGAAAGAAAAATGGAAATATGGTTGAGGATAATAAAGAAGGAAAGCAATTTTCCTATGCCGTGCCATATCATGTGTGGCAGCGTTATAAGTCCTTGCCATTTGTCAAAACGCCCCATATGTTAGGGAAATTGTTAAGACCGCAGATATATCTCGATTTGCAGGTGAGAGACATGAACAAAAAAACTGTAAAACTGTGTTTAGGGAAGTTGTTTAACACTTAAATATTTCTCCACTTTTACAGCTGAGAAATGGCCAACCTTTGGGCCGCCTTGTGGTGCAATTATTCACCGAGGCTTGTCCCGAAATCGTTTTGCAATTTGTGCGCATCTGTTTGGCTCGTCAGGCGGAATGTTTCCGTCTCACCCGACTTTTGCGCCACCTCTGGCTGGAGGGAGAGTTGCATTTGGCTGACCAAAAGGCGTTGACCATACCTAACATAGAACATGATCCAATGGCCATCAATCACGGCAGTGCGGCCGGAATACTGTCATTTCCCAGTCGTTATTTGCGCGGCAGCAAATTTCGCTACATCAGCTTTAGCCTCAGTTTCAAAGCCATCGATGTGTTGAATGGCAAACGTATAGCCTTTGGTAAAATAAGACGTGGTCAGCATGTGTTGGATCACTTGCAAACCGTCCAGGTAACAAGCAATGGGAAACCTCAAAAGGAAGTTATTGTTACATCCTGTGGGGTACTCTGAAAGGTGATTAAAGGATGTAATAGAAACAGAGGGGAAATCTAAATCTAAGTTTTCTACAAAGAGCATTTAGGCTCTGAAATTATATAGAGAATATTTTTAAATTAAACACGTCATGTATGTTCTTTAGCGTCCGAGAATCTTGGCTTGAAATGGCAATCAAATTAAACTACCACCTTTCAGGTATTTCAAATTATTATTCAAATACATTCATCCATAAACCAGAAAGCACTCCTGATTTAAAATCCAGGACCTTGACTTGATTTGTACGTATGTTTATGCTCAATCCAGGAAGCTCTCCTTACTTAAAGTTCCCGGACCTTGACTTGAATTGTAAATACCATTAAACTACAATCTTTCAGCGGAACATACATTTCATGTCACAATTCAAATACATTCATGTATATTCCAGGAAGCACTCCTGACTTCCTTTTGTCACAATGAAATTGTTGCTCTCCTGGGGGTTTATATGTTTGTAGAGAGCGCGATAAAGAGAAAAAAATAATGATTTGCTTTCGTATTTCAAAAAGAAGCGGCAGAAACCCGATCCGGATGAACTCGCGCTGTTGGTTCTGCTGAATGAAAAACTCAATCAAATTTATAGGAATATGTTCTCATATCCTGTTAGGAACATACACATACCCTCATACCCATATATACACATGCATGCTAGCATTTATTCAGTCATTCATTCACCGTTATGATACTGTTTGTGAAAATCTGAAAACCGGAAATGGATGTTGTAAAGGAGTGATTGATGCAAAAAAAAACAAAAAATATATAAACATAAACAACAGCAGAACATTGCATTTTAATTTATTTTAAACATTGTGCTGTTGTGTTTGCGAAACGTTCTGTAAGTATCAGTAAAGTTTGTCGACTTTTTGTGAAAAGAAACTGAAGAGTAAAGGAAATACAAAGAGATCAGAAAAAGAACAATCTCGTCATCGAAACGTTGAATACGAACATTGTATAGTATTTAGTGAAAAGGATAAAACGATATAAATTGAATTGATATGCAATCGGTTTAAGCATTTCTGCAATAGTGCGGAATAAATTTTAATCATATATTTTGTTGCATTTTATCTACTTTGAAGGTGGTGCATTAATAAGAAGTTCATTAAAATGATATCGTATTTTATCGCATTAAATGTGCTGTATTTTCGTTATATCATTGATGTAAACATTACTACCTTTGCGGAATAATCAAGTGAGGCACATGGCTTTGTCTTCGTCTCAGCTAAGTGCAGTCGCATCCAAGGTCTTCTTTTATATGAAGGTCTTCTTAATGATCCATAATCCTTACGAAAAAATATCACAAGTATTTATCCCATTTTGGGGCAATAAGGCAATCCATGTCATAATCTACTTATGTGAAATGAGACAAGTTACTTCAAAATGTATAACTCGGGTTGAATATAATTTCGGGAAACGGTTAATCGTTAACTGTACAGGGTGGGCCTAAAGAAACCAAGGGGTGTAAAAGTTTAATAACGTTTTCGTTTATTAATTTTTTTTTATTTTTTCTTCCAGATTATATAATATACAAAAGGCAAACTTTTTTACACTAAGTATGAAAAATAATGTCTCTTAAATGACCACCGTTTTCAGCTTCGCACTGATGGGCTCTTTTTAGAGCATTTTCCATAACACCTTTCAAAACTTGTGGCTGTAGCGTTCGAATTTCTGCAACAATGTTTGCCTTGAGTTCAAGGATTGTCTCTGGCTTGTTCACATACACTCGCTCCTTCAAATAACCCCAAAGAAAATAGTCGGGTGCTGTTAAATCTGGCGATCGCGCTGGCTAAATAATTTCCGAATTTCTGGAAATTATTCACTCTCCAAAAATTTGACTTAAAAGTGCAATTGTGTCTCGGGCAGTATGGGCAGTGGCTCCGTCCTGCTGAAACCACATACCAGGTCTGTTTTCAAGAGCAGGACGTAAAAAATGTTCTATCATAAACCGATACCGCTCTCCATTTACGGTTACGGCACTTCCATCTTCATTCTCGAAGAAGTAAAGCCCAATGAAATTTTCAGATGTGATCCCACACCATACTGTACACCTGATGGGGTGCAATTGGCGTTGATGAATGGCTCTTGGATTTTGAGAACCCCAGAACTTACAGTTCTGCTTATTAACAAAGCCATTCAAATGAAAATGAGCTTCATCACTCATAATCAAATTTTTAATAAAGTTCATTTCATTTCTGGCCAACTCTTGAAATTTAACTGCAAAATTTAGACGTTGCCGATGATCTGGGGGTTTTAATTCTTGCACCAATTGGACCTTATATGGGTATAACTGTAAATCTGTTTTTTAAAATGCGCCGTAGTGACGTACGAGACATTTCTAGCTGAGCAGAACGCCTTCTGACAGATATTTCTGGTGCTTCGTTAACACTTTGCTGTACTCGTTCAATATTTTCCGCAGTGCGACTTACACGTGGTCTACCGGTGCGAGGCAAATCTCTTACGCTACCATGTTGGTGATGACGATCAACTAAGCAACGAACCATTGCTTCAGAGGACGAAATTCTGACGTTAAAATGTCGACGATATGCTCTTTGCGTTAAAATAATTTATCTCTGGTTTAAATAATAAAATTCTATTGTTCTGGTTCTCTGTTCAATGTGAACCTCTCCATTATAAATTCTCAAGTCTTGTCTATATAATCTGAAAGAAAAAATAAAAAAAAAAATTAATAAACGAAAAAGTTATTAAACTTTTACACCCCTTGGTTTCTTTAGGCCCACCCTGTACATTATAACGATTTAATAGTTTTAGTTGTTCGGAAACTGTACATAATAACGATTTAAAATTAACCGGTAACTGTTTACTTTGACACCTGCAGTTCAATTTACTCTGCTCAGCTGTGGTATGTTTTGGATTAAGTATACGTCTAATTAGATTGGGTTCCATCGGTGAAGAGGTCGTTTTGGGCTTAGGCTTAAGTTTATGCTCAACAAGCGGTGTGATACGGCATGGCGTACCAAAGCCGCGGCATTCGATGATGTACTCGGATTCCTCAGGATCGTTTCGGGGATATTTCTTGTCTTACGAACTAGTTGTCAAATTACATACAACTGAACTAACTACGAGTTGTAATAGAGCGAAGTCTCTGAGATGGACCAGTAGACTGAAGATTCTGCTATTGAACGGTAGAACTAAGTCTCAGTTTTTGAACAGTACACCGAAGTCTTTGATTGAACAGCAGACCAAAGTATCTGTGACGGAACAGCAGAGCGGAGTCTTTGTGATTGAGCTGTAGACTAAATTTTCAGTAATTGACCAGCAGATTGAAACTTCTATCGTTGAACAATACTCCGAAGCCACGGTTATAGAATAGTAGACGCAAGTATCTGCAAGTTTACAGTAGATCGATCTATATGTGCTTGAACAGCAAACCAAATTCCTTACGATTGAATAGTAGACCGACGCATCTGTGATTGAACATACATATGACAATTTTTAGCATAACTTCACTCAGATCGTTTTGTCATTTGAGCGCGAATTGTTTTGGTTACAGTGTGTTGAAAATTCACCTCCAAAACATGATTTTTGAACGCTTCGACAGCTGCTTCAGGCGTCGAAAAACGTTGACCAAGTAGTTTTTTCTTGATGTGAGTGAATAAGAATAAGTCATTGGGTGTCAAATCAGGGCTGTACGGCGGATGACCCATCAATTCGACGTTTTGGCCGGTCAAAAAGGCGCGTCTTCTCTTGTTCGTTTTTCGAATTTCTCCGAAGACTTCAGGCAAACAAATTGTGGTGTACCACTCAGAATTGACCGTCATATGTTGCTCAAGCGGAGCAGTCGCCACATGACCAGTTTTGCCGAAGAAACAGGCGACCATTTGCTTCGAAGTGCTTCTTCCACGAACAACTTTCGTTGGATTTGGCTCGCCTTCGAAGACTCACACCGTTGATTGCCGTTTTGTACTGGGCTCATGCGCTTTGATCCAAGATACGTCACCTGTGACGATCTTATTAACGTCTTTTGATGCACCGCGATCGTGTTTTTTCAAAATTTCTTCGCACCAATCGACACGAGCCTTTTTTTGAGCGATTGTCAAATTGTGCGAGATTCAACGAGAACAAACCTTTTTTATGGCCAGGTGTTCAGGCAATATGGAATGTATGCTGGTGCTAGAAATGTCACCTGACGATCTTGCAATATCAGTTCACGCACGGCAACAATGTTCTCTGGCACAACGACCGTTTTTGGACGACCTTCGTCTTTGAGCGAGCATCGGCCACGATTGAATTCATTAAACCAATTGTGCTATAGGATGGTGCTTCATCGCCATACAAAGATTTAAGTTCATCGATGCAATCTTGTCGTTATAATCCACGTCGAAAGTTTTAAAAAATTAGCGCACGAAAATGTTCACGATTTAATTCCATTTTTTTTTTCCAAATTGATTTTTTCAATTCACTGTAAACAACATAAATGATGGTCGTACGCCAAAACGTTCTGAGTACGTTTATGCTAACAAATGTCAAACTTTCCAATGGAAATGTCAGATGACGCCAGGCAACACTTAGTGTTGCCTTGGTCAGATATATATATATATATAGATAGCAACCCTCGTAAGCCTTTAAACCCTAATACACACTTATTTATATAGGGTAATTCCAAAAAATTATATTTCAAAAATTACATCGTTTGAAATTTTCTCATTTTGTTTCCTTGTTATTGTTTGTCAAAATTTATTTTAACGGGTTTTCCAATAGGGATGATATGATTTTGAAGTGAGGTTTTCGTTGTATTCAGTAGTGTTTATAATTTCATCATGGAGAGATATACGCAAGAACAACGTTTACAAATTATTCGGTTTTATTATCAAAATAATCTTTCTCCAATTGCAACTTTTCCAGTCCATTTTTTTTTAAATCCAAAAATTCCAGTTGATCTACGACCTTGACATCCATGAGCAATATTTAAGCTCCCGTTAAAAGCTATCTTTAGTCCATTGACCGATTCCCGATCCGACATACCGTTAAGGAGCTAAAGCAAAAATAAACTTTCGGTTCACATTTGAAAATAGTGCTAATTCCTTTTTTTTAATTAAAAAAAAACACTTTCCATTTGACCTACGACCTTGCCGCCCATTAGCAATATTTTAGCTCTCGTTAAGAGCTATCATTTTGCCATTGACCTATTGTGGCTACATGCCACACAGCAAATGAAACAATTGAATTGTTGCGAGAAAAGTTTGGAGATTCGATTATTTTAAGAAATTGTGATATTGAATGGCCTCCAAGAAGTTGTGATTTAACACCATTAGACTATTTCTTGTGTTCCTTAACAATAAGTGTGTTTTATTTTTGCAATGAAATCATATCACTCTTATGGGAAAACCCTCTAGTTTTTGGGGTCCAAAGTTACCAAACCGTTGTTTTTTTTGTATCCCCTCAACTTAGAGAGGAGGGAATATATCATTTGCTGCGAGCCAAAAGTGTAACACATAGTAGGAGTGACCTAAGACCCCAGGTATGTTCAGCGGAAATCCGTTTTAGAACTAAGAGTTGAGTACTCAGTTGAACTTGATGATGTTTCCGTTATTAGGCTGTTAGCTATACTTGGACACTTCCTACTCCAATCTATTAACTTTTAAAAAAAATAGCAGTCCGTATCATTGGCATTCCAAATTGCACGTGAAGTCTACAATTAAAACGCTTTATTCCACAAAACATTGTAATACATTAATTGTAAAGTACTTACCGCATCTTCCACTAGTCCATCGAGTAAGATTTACATGGCACGAATTACATATAATACTAGGTGTCCACGGGTCGTTCATATTTTTAACTCGTATACCAAAACATTACACATATATTTCTTCTATTATTTTACTAAACGCACGTCGATTTTTTTAATTACATATTTTCCGCAGATGTAGTAAAAATTGTCGGGATCATTTACACATTGAAAAGTTCTTTGCCTTTTACTCATACTTCGAAATATAACATTGTAATATTTTTCAGAAAATTGACTTATCTCCTTAAGGCGCTAAATTACACTAATTTATTAATAAGAAATTTAATTTATAAATTCCGGGTTTAAGGTTCATAAGTTGCAGTACCTGTAGCTGACATACATATATGTAGTTTGCTTCGAAAGTAGACACCCAATATTTTCAAGACTGCCGCGTACTACTTTGTATTGCCTACATATCATTTTACTACCTGTATATACGACTGTGATGTCCATGTCCCTAAAAGGCGTAACTGAATGGAAACCTCATAAATAAAAAAAACACAAATATTGTTGAATGACCCTCTATCTGAGCGGATCTCATCCAATATAGCTCTCACATTGCACATCATGTTTTATGGAGGGTTACGAACGGCCATAAAACATCGCCATCTCCAAAACCTCGTCCTCCATTTAAAAAAAAAAATCATATTTTTCTCATATTTTTGACGACTGTTACTAAACCAACGATTCTACGTGAAAGCGATATTTGCAGCATATGTAGCCCTCATAATTCCCTTTAACATAACACGGCTCAATCAGGCTTATACTTTATTAAATTATGGTCCAAATACTGAATGTACTTTCCATGAAAGCTGGAATTTAAAAAAACAAAAATAAAAAAATAAAATTTACCATAAACATTTTTTTTTAATATTTTTTTCGTGTTTGTGACACCTAATTGCACCAGAAACTGTTATCCACACAAACATTGGACATTGGACAAACATTTTGTTGCATAGTGTTATTAAAGAAAAATTATTGGTTGTGGTGAAACGGTTATCAAAATTTAGAAAATGTTTTTAACGTTTGAATTTTGGAGAAAAAATATAAATCATGATATTATCCTAATTTTTTTGTTCTAAATGGTGATACTATTATAAATTAAACATGATAAACACTGATAGAGTGGATGTTTTTATTTTTTGAATCGACATGGAACATTGCCTTTAAAGAACCACCTTAATACACACATACCAGTATTTATATGTAGAAGCTTTAAATTTCAAATGAACGCAAAATGTTAATACACCCAACCACATGTGTAAATTCAAATCCCTTCCCCCAAATTAAAGTAGGGACCTTCCTCCCCTCCCCACACAATATGTGCCTGGACTAACATGTGTGGTAAGTTGACATTTCTTGTTTACATTTTTGTTTTTGTTCATACAAACAACACAACACAACACTCGTGTAATTTAAACTTATTTTGTTAATTTTGTTGTTGTTGACACTCGTCGTGTTGATTTCCGACGTTTGTCTTGTTTTTACAAAGCAAACAATTTGTCCTCAAAAATATGTTTGTCCTTTTCATTTTGTAAATTGTTGTTATTACTGTTGTTATTTTAGCTCAACTCGTGTCGACTTAATGTTATTGTTGTCGCCGTAGCCGTTCATTCAATGTTGGTGTTGTTGTTGTTGCTGTTACTGCTGCTGCTGATGTTGCTCTTAATACGTGTTCGAATTATGGGAAAAGGTGGTTGACCTAGTGGTTTACTTTTTTACCACTTTGAATCTGTTAGCCCGATACGTTCTCTTTCAAACGACGTAAAAAAAAATCGGTTCAGCTGTTCAAGAGCAATTATAAACTTCGTAAAACGAAAGAATGAATTTTTTAAATTTTATTAAAATTTAAAATTCCCATAAAATTTTTGAAAAATTTTTTTGTCAAAAAATTAATGATAGCGCCATGTTATTTTTACATATAGCAACTTTTTAGGCAAAGAATAAATAATAGTTTAATATAAAAAATTCTGCCCCTAATGTCTAGGACCTTTAATCTGTGCAGTGGCCACCAATCTGGAGTCATCGTCCTTTAAAGGACTAATCGATCTTTAATCCGTTCAGTGGTCCTTAATCCCCTTATCGACCTTTAATCCGTTTAGTATTCATTAATCCGCTCATTGGACCTTTTTAGGAAAATGTTAATTTTAAGAAATTTTGGAGGGAAATACAATTTTAGCAAAATATTCTGGAAAAATGCAATTTAGTGGTTTTTCTAGAAAAAATAACATTTTGCAGCAAAAATCAATACCAAAAATTTTTTTCAGAGAAATTCAACTTTTATAGCAAAATTTTATTTCAAAAAGTTTTGTAGAAAATATTTTTTATCGAATTTTCTAGAATAATGCAAATTTGATGGAATTTTCTAAAAAAAAATGCAATTCATCAATTGTTTAAAAAAAAATATTTTCTAGAATATTGCAATTTCAACTAAATTTTGCGGAAAAATGCAATTTCGACGATATTTTTTAGAAAATTTTCTTTAAAAAAAGTATAATTTGAACGAATTTTCTATAAAAATTAATGTCTAGAAAAGGCAATTTCAACAACATTTTGCAGAAAAATTCAATTTCGGCGAACTTTTTTAGAAACATTTGGCTTAACATTTTTTAGAAAAATATCTAATGGAATTTTCTAAAAAAATGCATGAATATTAATTTTTGATGAAATTTTCTATAAAACTCAAAAAATTTGATTCCAAAAATTTTTTTAGAAAAAAATTTTAACGAATTTTCTAGAAAAATGCAAATTTGATGGAATATTCTAAAAAAGAAATGCATTTCATATATTGTTTTAAATTTTTTTTTTATGATGAAATTTTCTATAAAATTTCAGATTTTATTTTCTAGAAAAATGCAAATTCAACAAAATTTTGCGGAAAAATAGAATTTCGACGAAATTTTGTAGAACATTTTCTTAAAAAAATTTTAATTTGAACGAATTTTCTATACAAATTAATGTCTAGAAAAGGCAATTTCAACAAAATTTTGCAGAAAAATTTTTTAGAAACATTTGACAAAACATTTTTTTAGAAAAATAATAATTTGAAAAGTTTTTCTATAAAAATTAACATTTAATGGAATTTTCAAAAAAAAAATGCATGAAAATTTTGTTTTGATGAAATTTTCTATAAAATTTCAATTTTTATTTAATTTTCCAAAAAATGCAATTTCAACAAAATTTTGCGGAAATATACAATTTGCGGAAATATACAAATCAAAATTTTTATTCGTCAAAAAAATATTTTATTTTAATTAAAAATTATTAAATTTTTCTACAAAATTTCGTAAATATATTTAAAATTTTATTTTTGTTTAGAAAATTCTATCAAATATTAATTTTTGTAGAAAATTAGTCCAAATTAACAGTTTTCTAAAGAAAAATTTTTAAATCAAAAGTTTCTGCAAAATATTGAAAAAATATTTTATATTTTTTTTAGAAAAAGTCATCAGATATATCTGATGACGATATATTTTTATTTTTTATACCAAAAATTTTCAAATCAAATTTCTATTAATATTTTTACAATATTTTGCAGAAACTTTTGATTTAAAAATTTTTCTTTAGAAAAATGATTATTTGGACTAATTTTCTACAAAAATTAATACTTGATAGAATTTTCTAAATAAAAATAAGATTTTAAATATTTTTACGAAATTTTTAATTAAAATAAAATATTTTTTAGACGAATAAAAATTGTATCGAATTTTCTATAAATGTTAATTAATGGTGAAATTTTCTAAAAAAATGCAATTCCAGCACTTTTGTAGAAAAAATTTAGATGTAATTTTTTAAAAAAAAAATAATTTTCTTAAAAAATGCAATTTCAACAAAATTTTACAGAAAAATACAATTTCGACGAATTTTTGTAGAATAATTTGATTTAAAATTTTGTTTAAAAAAATAATAATTTTAATTAATTTTCTTTAAAAGCTAATATTTGATGACATTTTCTAAAAATACTGCCATTTCAAGTATTTTTGTAGAAAAAATTATTTATGATGAAATTTTCTTTAAAATTGCAATTTTCACTTATTTTTCTAGAAAAATGCAATTTCGACATAATTCTGCAGAAAAATGCATTTTCGACGAAATTTTGTACAAATATTGGATTTCAACAAATTTGTTTTAGAAAAATAAAAATGTTAACGAATTTTCTAAAAAAGGTAATACATATTGATAGAATTTTCTAAAAAAATCGATTTCAATTTTGTTTGTAGAAAAATTTACATATGATGAAATTTTGTATAAAAGTGCAATTTTTAATTTAATTTTTTGGATAAATGCAATTTCAACAAAATTTTGCAGGAAAATACAATTTCGACGAAATTTTGTAAAATATTTTTTTTAAACGAATTTTTACGAAAAATTTAAACGAATTTTTTCCAAAAAAAATCAATTTTAAATAATTTTGTAGACAAATATATTTGTGATGAAATTTTCTTTAAAATTGCAATTTTAGTTTAATTTTCTAGAAAAATTCGATTTCAACAAATTTTTGCCGTTAAATACAATTTGAAAAATATTTGTTGACAAATAAAAATTTGAACGAATTTTGAAGAAAAATTTATATTTGATGAAATTTTATAAAAAAAAATAAAATTTCAAATATTTTTACGAAATTTTGTAGAAAAATGTCGATTTTATTATTTATTAAATTTTGATTGTTTTTTTAATTGAGCTCGAGGTCAGTATATTATTGTATTTATATTGTACAGTATATTTTTTCCAAAAAAATCAATTTTAAGTAATTTTGTAGACAAATATATTTGTGATGAAATTTTCTTTAAAATTGCAGTTTTAGTTTAATTTTCTAGAAAAATGCGATTTCAACAAATTTTTGCCGAAAAATACAATTTGAAAAATATTTGTTGACAAATAAAAATTTGAACGAATTTTCAAAAAAAATTTATATTTGATGAAATTTTATAAAAAAAAATTTATTTTGCAGAAACTTTTGATTTGAAAATTTTTCTTTAGAAAAATGATAATTTGGACTAATTTTCTACAAAAATTAATATTTGATAGAATTTTCTAAATAAAAATAAGATTTTAAATATTTTTACGAAATTTTTAATTAAAATAAAATATTTTTTAGACGAATAAAAATTGTATCGAATTTTCTATAAATGTTAATTAATGGTGAAATTTTGTAAAAAAATTTAATTTCAAGCACTTTTGTAGAAAAAACTTAGATACAATTTTTTAAAAAAATAGAATTTTCTTAAAAAAATGCAATTTCAACAAAATTTTACAAAAAAATGCAATTTCGACGAATTTTTGTGGAATAATTTGATTTAAAATTTTGTTTAAAAAAATAATAATTTTAATTAATTTTCTTTAAAAACTAATATTTGATGACATTTTCTAAAAAAACTGCAATTTCAAGTATTTTTGTAGAAACAATTATTTATGATGAAATTTTCTTTAAAATTGAAATTTTCATTTATTTTTCTAGAAAAATGCAATTTCGACATAATTCTGCAGAAAAATGCATTTTCGACGAAATTTTGTACAAATATTGGATTTGAACAATTTTTTTTAGAAAAATAAAAATGTTAACGATTTTTCTAAAAAAAGTAATACATATTGATTGAATTTTCTAAAAAAATCGACTTCAATTTTGTTTGTAGAAAAATTTACATATGATAAAATTTTGTATAAAAGTGAAATTTTAATTTAATTTTTTGGATAAATGCAATTTCAACAAAATTTTGCAGAAAAATACAATTTCGACGAAATTTTGTAAAATATTTTTTTTTTGGAAAATATAAAATTTAAACGAATTTTTTTCCAAAAAAAACAATTTTAAATAATTTTTTAGACAAATATATTTGTAACGAAATTTTCTTTAAAATTGCAATTTTAGTTTAATTTTCTAGAACAATTCAATTCAACAAATTTTTGCCGAAAAATACAATTTGAAAAATATTTGTTGACAAATAGAAATTTGAACGAATTTTCAAGAAAAATTTATATTTGATGAAATTTTATAAAAAAAAATAAAATTTCAAATATTTCTACGAAATTTTGTAGAAAAATGTCGATTTTATTATTTATTAAATTTTGATTGTTTTTTTAATTGAGCTCGAGGTCAGTATATTATTGTATTTATATTGTACAGTATATTTTTTCCAAAAAAATCAAATTTAAATAATTTTGTAGACAAATATATTTGTGATGAAATTTTCTTTAAAATTGCAGTTTTAGTTTAATTTTCTAGAAAAATGCGATTTCAACAAATTTTTGCCGAAAAATACAATTTGAAAAATATTTGTTGACAAATAAAAATTTGAACGAATTTTCAAGAAAAATTTATATTTGATGAAGTTTTCTAAAAAGACAATAAAATTTCAACTATTTCTACGAAATTTTGTAAAAAATTTCGATTTTATTATTTATCAAATTTTCGTATTTATTAAATTTTGATTGTTTTTTTAATTGAGCTCGAGGTCAGTATATTATTGTTTATTGAATTTTATTTTTCTCAGTATTTCGATCCTCATGGAGGATCATCTTCAGGAGATTGAAAAATATATAAATAAACAAAAGAATTTTAAAATCTATTGCCGCATGTCGAACTTCTTTCTCCTCATCATCAGTGTCAATCCACATGAGGAGGAGGAGAAAAATAAAATTCAGTAAACAATAATATACTGACCTCGAGTTCAATTAAAATAACAATAAAAATTTATTTGTGATGAAAATTATTAAAAAATTGCAATATTCATTTAGTTTTCCAGAAAACTGTAACTTCAACAAAATTTACAGAAAAATGCAATTTCGACGAAATTTTGTGTAAAAATTTGACGTATTTTCTAGAAAAAATTGAGGTAATGCCAAAATCTGTTTACTTGACTGACATTTTCTTACTGAAACTTTTAAATAAACTTACAAAATTTTAGGATTTTTAATCGGTAAATTTTGTTCACCAATCCCGGGTTTTCTGCAATCACCTGCATCTATTCTTAAGGCTAATTCCACAATCTCCAGTTATCCTACAGTTACAGCTAACCTACAGTTATAGCTGTCAAAATGTATGACATTTTTATTTTTTAACAGTGAGTTAGCTCTAACCGGAGGTTGTGACATTGGGGGTTAGTGATTTGAAAACAATTTAATTAAATAAATTTAATATTAATATTCTCGTAAATATATAGTCTGTGTATACAATATATAAATGAGGAAACTATCATTTTCAATTTGCTATAATTTTTTTTTGCTTTCATAGACCGACAAATAATTACAAATTGGCTATTCCGTTTTAGATATGCACAATTTGAGGATTAGGCGTGTGGCAATAAATGCCAACAAAATGTTTAAATTTCTATTAGATAATCTCCGTCGGCTCCATCGTTTCCATTGTCATCATAGTCATGGTCGTTGTTGCATTTTTTGTTTTTTCCAATGTTTCTTTTTTTTGGGGGGGGGAGAGGAAACGGTTATTTATTATTGTCAAACAATAGGAAATGAGCTGATTTGTTGGTTTGTTATTTTGTATGAACTTAATTTGTATTGGTTTGTTTTGTTGAACTGGCAAATGGCAAAATTAATTGATTTATACGATTGTTTTTATCATTGTGTTTGTACGAGTAGTACTGTGTATATCTGTGTATGTGGTGGTGTGTGTTTGTTTGTTTGTAAATCACAAAACGTTCTGCTTTAAACGAAGATTTATGGCATTTCAAACTCGTTTGGCCATTTACTCGTTAAAGGATACTTTTGCTCTCTCCAACACACATAGACACAACACACATGCACAAACTTTCAAACAAAAGTGCACACAGCCTTTATTGTAGCCATCATAACTGAGCAAAAAAACGGACACAAATATCAACAATAACATAAATGTGCAAGTGGTGCCTCAACACCACTAAAAGTATGAGTCTGCGTGTGTATGTTTTGTGGCCTACTTCCGGTTTTGTTTAACTTTTCCCCTATGTGCTCACCAACATACATATTCGTATATCTAAAAAATACTCGTAGTACAAAATAATATAAAATATAATATTTATTATGGCTATATTGTATCGTATTCATAGAGTTCTATATGTGTACTATATGTGTGCATTTTTATGAGTGTCTGTGTGTTATAGTAAACCATTTCTATGTCCTGTAAAATTTGTCAAAAACTATAAAATCAGTTGCATTTAAAAATAATAAACAACCACATCGAAGACTGTAGTGAACTTAAAATGTGCAGATCTATGTTTGTGTGTGTTTTTCTGACACTTTAAAATAAATTAATTTATGGCCTTTTAATGTGTATAGTAAAAATATATACACATATGCAGACATATGCAGTAATTCACATTAGGAGGTATATATTCGTACATACATATGAGTATTTAAAATCACATAATCATGATTAAAATGGAAATATATAAAGGATTATCATTTTAGAACTTGTTCTTCATTTCTGTAATATTATAAACATTCGGAAGAGCTATGGAAAATACATTTGTGGTTCGGCACTCGAAATATTATCAATTAAAAATGCTGTACATTTTGTAAATTTTAAGAAAAATATGTATGAAATTATATGCAGCCTATGCCCAGTATGTATAGAGGCAGCTCGTAATCCATGGATGGAGAGCAAGGCTTATATATATATATATATATGTTACTCTTCGTTTTATCCGCCTTTAGCATGGATAATGGCATCGAGTGGAATGTGACCTGGTAGTACTTTGTCCGATTCTTGGCGTAGAACATGTAACTACACCACACTGGGTATTATGAGTTTGTGCATTTGTTTGTAACACCCAGAAGGAGAAGAGATAGACCCATCGTTTATTATACCGATCGACATGGAATCACTTCCTGAGTCGATTTAACCATGTCCGTCTGTCTGTCCGTCCGTCCGTCTGTCTGTCCGTCCGTCTGTAATCAAAGTGCAGGTCGTATTTCTGGTCCGATTGTGATGGAATTTAGCACAGTGCTCTTTTTGGTCCAAGGACGATCCTTATTGAAATTGGTCAAAGTTGGTTCAGATTTAGATATAGCCCCCATATATATGTTACCCCCGTTTTGACATATAAGCGCTGTAGAAACTGTACGAGTATTTTATATCAAATCAGTACGAAATTTGGCAAAGAGAGTTCTCTTATTACATGAGTGAACACTGCCAAATTCGGGGAAAATTGGTTCCGATTTAGATATAGTCCCCCGAGATATGTTACACCCGATTTGACATGTAAGCTCTGTAGAAATCGTATTTTATATTCGATCAGTACTAAATTCGGCAGAGAGAGTTTTCTTATTATAAGTATGAACACTGTTATATGTATACTCGTAATGTGAGTATGTGTAACTGTATTTGGATGCCATAGGTGGCGCCGTATTAAAGTTATTAATAAATTCTTCATTTATGGACCAAATGGGAACCTTACGGCTCCCCATGTGCAAACCGTTACCCCTTTCACACAACACATTATCGTAAATTATATTTTACGATAATATGACTAAGAAAAATTGCCTTTAAATTGTATTTTTTCTCGAAAATTTCCTCAAAATTTATTTTTTTTTGGAAAATTGTATTGAAATCTAATTTCTTTAAAAAAATCGTTGGAATTGCATTTCTCTAAAAAATTTCTTAAAATTAAATTGTTCTAGAAGATTTTATGAAAGTTGCAATCTTTCATCGGAATTATATTTTCCTACAAAAATTCTTGAATTGAAAATTGAAAACCTTCAATAAATCAATAAAAATTAAAAATATTATTATTAGATTTATTGAATGTTTTCACATTCGAATTGTTTAGCTTTTTCGATCAACTCTTCCTTCGAAAGAGAGTTTTTTTTTTGTGGTGTATTGGGAAATATAAGACACTGCACTTTGAAAGCCATGTAAACACAAAGCCTAATACGTATTTTAATCCTGTGCGGGGATATCATCAGAGGGATACATGACACAGTGTGAGCTTGTAGTTGTGGCGATCATCACTTGAAATTTCGCGATCATCACAAAGAAATTTGCATATGGGAATATATACCTACGAAGAAAGCTTACAAGTCACACAGCCAAAGCTCCAAGCGAGGCTTAAATTCACTATTTTCACCACCGGTGTGACTGGTAAGGGTTGCCAGTTCGACACAGTTGTCTCTACACCAATCGCCAGTAGATGGCGTGGATTCTGAGATTAGTTGGACGATTAGAAAGACTTTACTACATTTCAGTAAGCATAGTAGAGTAGAGGTTTTTTTTTTTGTGGTGTATTGGAAAAGATAAGACACTGCGCTTTGAAAGCCATAAAAAAAGTCGTTGAAATTGCATTTTTTGTTGCTGAAAATTTCGCCAAAATTGAATATTTATGCAGAATTTTGTTGAAATTAAATTTTTTCTAGAAAACTCTTTGAATTTTATTTCTCTAAAAATTTTTGTGAAAAAATTGCGTTTATCCAAAAAAAATTTGTTGAAATTTCAAAAGTCTATGGGCGACTCAAAGGCCTCTGAATGGATTAAAGGTCGATCAGACGTTTAAAGGACGATGGCTACTGATTAGAGGTCACTTCTCATGTAATTTTAGTATCTTTTCAAAAGTCAAAATACCTATACAAATTAGTGAAAATCGTATTCTAGGGATCAAAATAAGAAACTTTGCCGAAGGAACCATACCTCTAAAACGAATTCTGATGTCCCGGAAAAAATCACACTTTGACCCATTTAGATACACCAATCGAGTCAAAATGTATGGAACCCCCAGGGGGTTCCAGGGGGTGTGCCACTGGCGTGGGTGTGTCGGTCACACATTTGGACTCGATTGGAGCACTCTAAATGGGTCAAAGTGGGATTTTTCAAAATTTGCCCCTACCCAAAAGATCGACCCAAATTCCGGGACATCAGAATTCGTTTTAGAGGTATGGTTCCTTCGGCAAAGTTTCTTTTTTTGATCCCTAGAATACGATTTTCACTGAGCAATGGCGACTTTTTTGCATCCCCACAAATCGACCCGGCCTAGTATATATCAAAGGTGTAACACATCGAACGAGTGACCTAAGACCCTAAGTATGTTCGGCGGATATCCGTTTTGGGTCATTTTAAGTCGAATGAGCAATGTCCGTCCGTCTGTCTGTCTGTCTGTCTGCTAGCTGGTGCGCACGACAACTCTCGAAAGGAGTAACCAATTGATTTCAAATTTGGTATGTAGTAATATTTTCTTCTATCTCCGGCTAAGCTCGAAAATGGGCCATATTGGTCCACCCCTTCTAGTACTCCTCCACAAAAGATTAACATTTAGTGAAATATTGATTATTTAATAACTTCTATACTACTTATTTGAATCCTCTGAAACTCTACACATAGTATTAGTTTATTAGTCACCATTACCTCGAGAAAAATAGTCGAAGTTGCCACGCCCCTTTTGGTACCTCCCACACAACTGGACAATTTTGAACCAAAAGTTATTAGCTTAAAACGTTATTACCAGTGCATACAAAGACTTGAAATTTTGTACAGTGTAATGTTTTAATAGTATCTACATTACTGTGAAAAATGGGCAGTATTGCCACGCTCCTTTTGGTACCTCCCACACAAATGGACCATTTCGTACCAAAAGTTACCAGCTTATAACTTTAATACCAGTGCATACAAATAATTGAAATTTTTTACAGTGTAATGCTTTTATAGTACCTAGAGTCCAGAGAAAAATGGACGTTATTGGCACGCCCCTTTTGGTACCTCCCACACAAATGGACTCTTTTGTACCAAAAGTTAACAGCTTTTAACTTTAATACCAGTGCATACAAATACTTGAAATTTCGTACAGTGTAATGCATTTATAGTACCTAGAGTCCAGAGAAAAATTGACGTTATTGGCACGCCCCTTTTGGTACCTCCAGTACATACTTTAAAGTTATTAAATTCAATTTAAATTGATAATAATATAAATAAAACAAAAAAATAAATAAATTTCCTAATATTTTTTTGAGACTCAAGCTGAGGGTATTCATTAGTCGGTTTACCTGACTGAACTTTCTTGCATGTAAAACTACTGTTCCATATTTTACTCTTTTTGCCCCGCTGTGCCCCAAACAGTAGAAAAATAAAAAAAATGACTACCCCACTTCGTTTCCCTAATGACATCCCTCGCTTCAATTTTCGCGATTCTAATTCTAGGCATTAAATTTGGCAATGGTACCATATTTATCCCTTTCTGTCCCACTGTGCCCCTAAAATTTTCAAAAAATCGCTTCTTGTTCTTGTTTACGTCCCAGGACCTACTCTCGCAGCAAATTTCACGATTCTAGCTCTTTCCACTTGGATTTGGTTCTTGTACCACATTTATCCCTTTATACCCCACTGTGCACGTAAATGTTCGAATTTCGGAAAATCCTGTTAATTTCTGAGTCTACCTCATAGGGCTACCCTCACACCAAATTTCACGATTCTAGCTCATTCCGTTTAGATTTGGCGGTGGTACCTTATTTACCCCATTGTGCGGGTAATAGTGCGAATTTCGAAAAATCACGTCTTATTGCTCGCCTATATCCCAAGGGCTACCCTCCCACCATATTTCATGATTCTAGCTTCAGCCGTTTGGAGCCGCAGTCAGGCAATTGCGCAACAATTTTATATATATAGATAACCTTAGTCCTTGAATATCCTGCCAGAGTATCAATTCATGACCTTGATTTTTATGGTACTAAAGAATCAAACTATAATGAACTGACTATGAAAAACTCAAAATGGAACCTTGATGGACCTAAAAGAAATATCAATTTTACTGAGTCAATATTATAATTTTTCTGGTATATTTTTATATAGAATTTTAGATTTATCGGCTAGATTAGTGTAACTTCTTAACGGCTTGACCGATTGATGTTATTTGTAAACATTATATTTATAAGTATATTATTTATGTGAGTATGTGTAACTGTATCTGTATCCCATAGGTGGCACTGTGTTCAAATTATTAACAAATTATTCATTTAATGACCAAAATAGCTGATATTCGTGGAATAGATTAATTTAGTGTGAAAAATATTAAGTATATATTAATTGAATGTATCACTGCTCCTCTGGAAGATCGTTATGACCTGTTGAGGCTTCCTGGGGAGCCGCGGTTGGGAAATCCGGTTGTGCTTTTAATGGTCCGTTACTGAAACATTTTGCACATAAATGTCGTAGCTCATTAACAGTGGCTGGTTGCGATTTTTCAGTCAATTTAAAAAAAAATGAAAATGTTGGGTTTGAATTCCATTTTGACTAGAGTTGAACACTTAGTACTTTTAAGTGATCGTTCATTTTAGTTCGATTAAATTGAGAGAGCTAATTCGTTCATTTACTTCACCAGCCCACTTTAGTTCACCAGCTCGTTAGTTCACCATACATTAGTTCTGCACTTTTCATAATAATAATGTATACATTTATATTCTATTGCATTGTTCAAAGATGATATAAAATAATATAAAAATTTTCAAACTCAGAAAAAATAGAATAATCTCTTATTTAATACCCCCATATGTATTATAAATATATGTATATATGAGGACTAGGGGCAATAAAAACGTCTATGACAAAAATCTCTCTCTCATTAATACAATACATTCGTTCATCATCCTTCCCGCCGTCGTCTTGGTTTTGTTTTATTTCGTTTTTTGTTTTGGATTCAGATTTGCATAAAATTTTTACTCGAAAAAAAATGCAGAGCATTAGATGAGCTTCGCTCGGTTTGGGAGGTTGGGGTTTTTTTTTGCACGACTAGACAATTTATGAAAGCGCGGCTAAATCCATTGTTCGAATGAGCTACCTTTTGCTCTTAAACACCCCCAAGTGCCCCGTTTTAGAACATACTCGTATATACGAATGAACATTTATCATTGACAAAATGCCTCTATCAGACGTTGTGGTTGCATGTCTGAGAACTTTTGTACATGTACGAGTATTGTCTGTATATTAATATTTTTTATTGGCCTTTGATTAATGTTTTTGGATTATTTTCACATTCATTTCGATTTCGAGTTTTTTTTGTTGCAAACGAATTGAGCCATTTGAATTATGAGACATATGAAGATGATATATGTGTTTTTTTATTTGTTGCCATAGAGAGAATTCTGTTTGATTTTGTGGGATTGGAGCCATTGATAAGGACGATTTGATTTTCACAAATTATTGTGGCAGATATTTGAGGTCTTTGTAGGAGTTTTAATTAAATTCTTAGAGCTTAAAATTATGACATATTTATTTCTCTTGCATAATTTATATAGCCTTTGATATTTTTCAAAAATTCAAGGGTATACAATTTATATGTAAAGGGCCATATTCCAAAAAAAATGTTGGAAGGTTTATTGGACTGATTTCCAATGTTAAAGTGTATTTTAAACCTTCCATAACTTTTTATGAATATGGCTCATAATGAATATCTACAGTACCATGATGCGTATGATTTATATTATATTTTCATTTAATAATAAATAATAAGTATACGCCCAAAGGTCCAATGGAGCTAATAATTTTTAATTGAACTTTCTTCATAAAACTCACCTAATATTTCATTAACATAAGTATTATTATTGAACGAATAGTAAAATTGAATACGATTGTATTAGATATTAAATAAATAATCAATTAATACCCCTATGGCACAATTAGGCAATTAATATTGTTCATATGCCAGGATGTAGCCTTCCGGAAGTCTTCCTATGAATATTAAACCCTTGGACAATTGACAATTTAATTGAAATCTTCTTTGATGGCAAATATTTATTCGATTCTGATTAGGTAAGCAGAAACTCGGAAGAAAGAAGAAGGCCATACATTTTATTTAGCTCTTTCCCAAATAAATCCTTAAATTATCTAATAATATTATATGTATGTAATTCCATTAGGGGGTTTAAAAGAAAAAAACACTAATTCAACGAATATTGTACATAGTAAATATTCCCTGCAGGAGAAAGCAAGGATGTTTTTCTTTCTCAAATAACTGAAGGCCAACGTTTGTTGCATTTTTAAAATCATTCCAGCATAAGCATAAAGAAGATGTACAATGTGTAGAAAAGCTGCTGCTGTTCCCACAACGCGCTGCTGGTAATCATCAAGTTGTTACATGTAAAATTCATGACATGGCAAATTTAAGCAAAGAACGAAACCAAGTCAAAAGAAACTTTTCTTCTTAGTTTATCTTAATTTTAAGACATTTCCTTCCTCTCTCACGGACACAAAAAACCCACTCATTTGCAGAAACCCTTAAAGATATAGAATCTATCTGTCCGTCTGTCTGTCTGTCCATGTCTTCGAGGTTTAGGGTTGAAAATTGTGCCCGAAGTGGCTACACTGTGGCTGATTGTTTATCTTTACGTTTAAACTTTTTCAAAAATCTTCTTGATTATATTTGCCTTGTGTTGTTTTGGTTTTGGGGGTTTGTTGCTGCTTCTGTTATTGTTGTCGTTTTGGTTCTTTGAAACAAACTAAATAAGACAAATTAAAAGGGTTATAGAGAAAGGATTAAATAGGTTTTGCAAACGAATGCTCTATACTATAGTCGACCTCAGAGGTCATACTCTAAACTAGAGTCGACCTCAGAGGTCTTTATCTATAATAGAGCCGACCTCATACGTATTTCTCAATAATAAAGCTGACCTTAGAGGTCTCTCTCTACACTAGAGCCAACCACAGAGGTATTCCTCTGTACTAGAGTCGACGTCAGAGGTCTTCGTCTATACTAGAGACGACCACAGAGGTCGTTCTCTATACTGGAGTCGACCTCAGAGGTCTTTCTCTATACTAGAGTCAACCACAGAGGTCTTCCTATCTACTAGAGTCGACGTCAGAGGTCTTTGCTATACTAGAGTCGACCACAGAAGTCTTTCTCTATACTAGAGTCGACCTCAGAGATCTCCCTCTATACTAGAGAAGACCTCAGAGGTCTTCCTCTACACTAGAGTCGACCTAAGAGGTTTACCTCTATACTAGAATCGATCTCCTCTATACTAGAGTCGACCTCAGAGGTATTCCTCTATACTAGAGTCGACCTCAGAGGTATTCCTCTATACTAGAGTCAACCTCAGAGGTATTCCTCTATACTAGGGTCCAACCTCAAAGGTCTTCCGCTATACTAGAATCGACCTAAGAGGGTTTCCTCTATACTGAAGTCGACTCTAATATAGAGGAAGACCTCAGAGGTCGACTCTAGTATAGAGGAAGTCCCCTGAGGTCGACTCTAGTATAGAGGAAGACCCCTGAGGTTGAGTCTAATACAGTAGAAGACCTCTGAGGTCATCTCTAGTATTGAGGAAGACTTCTATGGTCGACTCTAGTACAGAGGAGGACTTCTGAGGTCGACTCTAGTACAGAGGAAGACCTATGAAGTGGACTCTAGTTTCGAGGAAGACCTTTGGGATCCACTCTGGTATAGAGGAAGACCTCTGAGATCCACTCTGGTATAGAGGAAGACCTCAGACGTCGACTCTAGCGTAGAAGAAACCTCAGACGTCGACTCTAACATAGAGGAAACCTGAGATGTCGACTCTAGTATAGAGGAAGACCTCAGAGGTTGACTTTAGTATACAGGAAGTCCTCTGAGGTCGACTCTAGTATAGAGGAAGACCTCTGAGGTCGACTCTAGTATAGAGGAAGACCTCTGAAGTCGACTCTAGTATAGAGGAAGACCTATGAGGTCGACTCTTGTATAGAGGAAGACCTCAGAGGTCGACTCTAGTATAGAGGAAGACCTCTGAGATCCACTCTGGTATAGAGGAAGACCTCTGAGATCCACTCTGGTATAGAGGAAGGCCTCTGAGATCCACTCTGGTATAGAGGAAGACCTCAGACGTCGACTCTAGCATAGAGTAAACATCAGAGGTCGACTCTAGTATAGAGGAAGACCTCAGAGGTTGACTTTAGTATACGGGAAGTCCTCTGAGGTCGACTCTAGTACAGAGGAAGACCTCTGAGATCCACTCTGGTATAGAGGAAGAACTCTGAGGTCGACTCTAGTATAGAGGAAGGCCTCAGATGTCGACTCTTGTATAAAGGAAAACCTCAGAGGTCGCCTCTAGTTTAGATGAAGACCTCAGAAGTTGACTTTAGTATAGAGGAAGTCCTCTGACGTTGACTTTAGTATAGAGGAAGTCCTCTGATGTCGACTCTAGTACAGGGGAAGACCTCTGAGCTCCACTCTAGTACTGAGGAAGACCTCAGAGGTCGGCTCTAGTTTAGAGGAAGACCTCTGAAGTCGACTCTAGTATAGAGGAATACCTCTTCCGCTATATTAGAGTCGACCTCAGGGGTCTTCCTCTATACTAGAGTCGACCTCAGAGTTCTTCCTCTATACTAGAGTCGACTTCAGAGGACTTCCTCTATACTAGAGTCGACCTCAGAGGTCTTCCTCTATACTAGAGTCGACCTCAGAGGTCTTCCTCTATACTAGGGTCGATCTCTAAGGTCTCTCTCTATACTATAGTCGACCTCAGAGGTCTTCTTGGGTCTCTGTACTATGGGTTGTATGACTTATCTTGGGTCTAGAGACCATGTGAGGTATGAAACTACCCACATTCATTCGCTCTATGGGTCAAAGTTGGAAATCAACATTAATTATACGCCATGATGTAAATTTGAAAGAATTTTATTTTTTTAAATGTCAATAAATTTGCATCTCATCCTTGTGAAGGCTTGTCTAATTTTTTACTAATTGTCATTTATTTTATATGTTTTGTCTCTCGGATTTACAAAGATAACCGGATTCCTTTATAACCCTTTTAGATGCTATACTAATATCATCATCTGAAGTCTTATTGCGAAAAGGTTGTCCATATTAATTTTAATTGAAAGTTGTCTTAAGAAAGTTGTCTTCCCAAAAAGAACTTCTCAACCAAAACAATCACAAAAATACACTATTTTTGCATTTAAAATTACAACTTTCTGTTGTTTTAAAGAGCCAGGATCTTTAGCTTAGAGGCTAATTTCAGTTTCCTTCCACATAAAGAATACCAAATGACCTAATTTTTGTGTGTGTGTGTTTTATTTGAAACATGCATTCTTTAGTGTGGTCTATGGTCTATGTTCTATGCTCTTAGTTTATGGCTGAAAATTTAAAAGCCTTAAAAAATCCTTCAGATTGGATGCTGCACATCCTTTTTGCTCAGCTCACTCTCAGTGCTGCTTAACCATAAAATGCACATAACTTTTGTAGCCTGAAAACCATTCCAGCAGAAATCTATGAACTATTTCGAGCAATTTTTTTCGTGCTCTCTCCTGTAGATAGATGGTTAGGTGGTTAGTTAGGTTTGGATGTTTGAAGGTTTTTGGAAGTTTGCTGGAGTTGGTGTTGTATGAACGAACACCAAAAGAGATGATAATGATGTTGTTGTTTGCAAAATGAAATTGGGGAAAAAATAGACTCAATATGGTTATGGTTAGTAAAAGAAAACCAACTGAGGAAAGCAGCGTCCCTTGCCAAAGGCTTAGCGTGCTCTAGAAATCATCCGGGGAAACAAGGCGAGCCATTCTTGCTACAGATCCCTGTCTTAGTTAGTTGGACTGCTACAAAAAAAAAAAATCTCCCACACCCCCACATTTAAGTGAATGGGGAAACAGCTTTTTAGCCCGATGACCAGGCAAAGGACGTCATAACGATACCAGCTTTAGCTTTGGTCTATGTGAGGATAACGTTTTGGGGCATTTACATTTAATAGAATTTACTTTTTTTCTGTTATTTTTGTCCGAAAACAGATTTCACTTGTGTTAAAGTGAAATGAAATTATGTTCATTTGGATCATAAAATTAGACTAAGACCTGGTTAAAGAGCAGTTGGTTTCTTTGGCCAAATGTTTAATGGTTTTGTCAGAGCAGGGAAAGGAAAACAAAAAAAGAACATTTGAAAGAATTTAAGGCAGCTTTCTTAAAGTTCATTGAACGTATGAGTATTCAGCCCACATAAACCCATGCGCCCTATGGGCCAGAATTAATGTAAATCATACGACATAATGTAGCGTAAAATAAGAATTTTATTATAGGAATGGTGAAAAAACTTCGGAGAAATAAAAAATTTCTCATTGAATGTTGTTTAAAATATATAATAAAATATATGTTGTAAATAAATATTTAAGGAGTTTTTCAGGGTAAAATAAAAGAACATTTTGTATAATGTAATGTAGCTTACAAAAAGTTCATTGAACGTATGAGTATCTCCCACAACTCATACGCCCTATGTGCCCGCATAAAAACTAACGTGAATCATACCACATAATGTACGTTAAAAGTAACATTTTGTTGTAGTGAATGTTTTAAAATTCACATACTAATTCTAAAATGCCATAAAATGTATAGTTTTGTGGTAGAAAGAGGCTTTCTCGACTAAATATTTAAGGGATTTTCAAGAAAAAAAGAAAAAATCATTTTGTATAATTTAAAACGGTTTCCATAAATTTCGTTGAACGTATGAGTATCACTTCAAACACTCATACGCACTATGGGACGGCATAAAGAATTAATGTAAATCATACGAAATAAGGTATGTTAAATTAAAATAAAATTATTGTAGGAATGGTGATTAAAGGTCTGAGAAATATAATATTTTATTTCTCAGTGAATGGTTTCAAATTCAGAGACAAATTCAGTTTAAATTCTATTCTTCAATAAAAAGTATACGTATGTAGTAAAAAGAAGTTTTCTCGACTAAATATTTAAGGGGAATATTAAAGGTATGAGTATCACTTCACACACTCCTACGCCCTATGGGACGGCATAAAGAATTAATGTAAATCATACGACGTAAGGTACCTTAAATTTAAATTTTTTTATAGGAATGGCGATAAAAGATCAATTCAGTGACCAATTTCATTAAAATTATATTTCACCATAAAAAAGACGAAGTCGCCGTAGTAAACAGTCAGTTTCCTTACTTAAATATTTAAGGGATTTGCCAGAGAAAAGAAAATCAAACAGAATATTTAGTATAATTTATGGCGGTTTTCTTAAAGTTAATTTAACGTATGAGGCCGGCATAAAGAATTACTCGTATTGCAAATAATATGACAGAGGGACGTTAAAATAAACATTTGATTATAGGATCAAAGATCCTTGAAGTAAATAATATTCAATGTCTTCAAATTATAAGATCATTCAAAATTTCTATTTGGCCATAAAATAGTCTTAAGTTCTGGTAAAAAGCAGTTTCGTTTCTTGTTTAAATACTTTACGGATTTGGCAGATAAGAGAACATTTTCTATAATTTAAGACGGTTTTCTTATATATAGGTCACTGAACGTAAGAGTATCCCCCCACACACACACTCATACACCCTGTGGGACGGCATATAGAATTAATGTAAATCATACGACATAATGTACCGTAGGAATGGTGAACACAGAACAGATAAACATAATATTCGGCATTGAATGTTTTAAGATACAGAGACCAATTCTAATTAATTTATTTATTATCAGCCATAAAAATAGACTATGGTCGGTCCGTAGACAGTCAGTTTTCTTTGATAGATATTTAAGCTATTTACCAGGTAAAATAACAATTTGTATAATTTAAAGCGCTTACTTGGTACGTAAGTATCTCCACACACTTATATGCCCTATGGGCCAAATGGAAGATTCAATTTTAATTATATCATAATTAAAGGTGACTCAGTAAGAATGCGCTTTTTAAATTTAGTCTAATTTTTTGTGCAAGTGGCAACATTGAAATTTTGCAGCTGTCACATATTATTATTATTCCGACTGAAGAAACTATGCAACAAAAAAAAATTGTCCTATGGCATTGACATATGGAAGAACTAATTTAAATTGTAAACATTTTATTGTGGAGTGATGGATCAAAATCAAGGATCCGAGAAAATATTTTTGACTTTAGATACCGGAACATTTCCCTTAACATTCTACATTATCTATCTTTAAGTTATACTGATTTCTGTTTAAATAAGTGACATTAACATTCTTCATTATCTATCTTTAAGTTATACTGATTTCTGTTTAAATAAGTGTTTATTTGCTTCGAAATCCATTTATTTCCCGGATCTTTGAAAAAATAAAAAACTAATAATTTTTTTTTATAATTTTCCCTAATTCATTGAACCACTGGTCGTGTGGGTATCCTCCACTTACTCATACGCTCCCTGGAACAATAAAACGAACTGTTATATATCATACGACATAAGGTTGGTACCTATATTATAGATATATCGCGACCTAAGAGTGTAAAGGCGCTAAGTCCAATATTTAAAATTGTACAGGAGAGGCAAAATGCTTACTGTATATGAATGTTTTTATAAAGGTTATATGGACTTAGCGCTTTTACGATTCAGCTTTTAAAGATGACAAAGCATGATTGTTTTTGGCTTTTTGTTATTAAATCGTTGTATATCCAACATATCTTACGTTCCGCTTCCAAAAATACATTTAGGAAAAAAGTGGACTTAGCGCCTTTTCACGAGACGACCTCAGAGGTCGGCCTGTACTACGGGTGGTATGAGTTCTCCCCAACGTATACGTCCTATGGGCCAATATATAATCAATCAATGCAGGTGGAAGATACCCACACCTAGTGGTTGCATGAATAGAATTGCATTGGAAAATTATAAAAAATTGCAATAATTTTTTATTTTTCAAAGACGAGGATTTTATGAAATTTGTTCCGGAATATAAAGTCAATTTTTTTTCTCGAATCCTTTATTATCATTCCATAATAAAATATTTATGTATATTATGATATAATTTAATCTAATTCTTCAATATATCCCATAGGGCGTATGAGTGGTATGACATATGTTCTCAAACTAATATAAATTCTGTATAATTTTCAGCAATTCATTGAACCATTGGGCGCGTGAGTATCTTTCAACTACTCTCTACATATTTTATTAGAGAAATATACTAGTCGACCGATCGCAGAGTTTTGCCTCTGTACCATTAGTGGTATGAGTCCTCCCCCACTTATACGCCCTATGGGCCAAGGTAGGGAATCAAAGTTGGTTATACGCCATAGTGCACATTATAAAGTTAAAATTATCTGTAACGATCTAGATTGCTTGCTAGCCTGCCTGACGGTCAGATAAAAAATTATGCTCACTTGTACAATAATATTTAATTAGAAGCTAGTTATGAATTTTACGCTTAAGTTTTCCGATTTCATTACTAAATATTTTTTAGAAACACCAATGAAAATCAAAAACGGAATGGGATCAGACTCTCGAATTTATTTAAGACTCTGGACCAGAAGATGTATTTTTACTCTGTCAAATGCATAGGCCCTGTATACAATTGTGGGGCATATGTGGGGTTATTGATTGTACACCAAGGAATAATTTATAGGACTATCTAGTTCAGATAAAGTAAAAATTGTTGTAACTATAAGATTCAGTTAGATGTTTCATATGTCGAATTAGAAATGAAATTGGGACTGGCTTTCCAAATTCATTAGATCTATGGACCATGGACCATGGACCATGGACCATGGACCATGTATGAATACTTCCCGCACTCATACTTCCGAGAGGGCTACCAAAAAAGGAGTAACATTCTTCTTTAACTAACTTTAAATTAAACTAAATTCTTGTAAAAAAATGTATTTGCTTTACTATCCATTTATTTCTTTGGTCTTTGAAAAATGGAAAGAAAAAAAGCAAATTTTGTATAATTTACGGCAATTTATTGAATTACTGGGCGTATAAGTATTCGCCACCTACTCATACGCTCTATGGAACAATGTTAACAATTAATATATATCATACGGCATAAAGTACCATAGAATAATAGTTTCTTCAAATCGTCAAACATTCGTCAAATCGTTAGGCATTTAAAAAATGTTATTGTTAGGCAACTCTAACCAGTGACGTTGAAAATTAGGCCAATGACGTTGAAAATTAGGCTAAATTAGGGGTCCGATTTTGGTGAAAATTGGTGCTCTAATAACGAGGATATAATTTTGTTAAAAATCTTCAAAACTATTCGATATACATATACACATTTCAACATTAGAAATAGGTAAAATAGTGACTGAATTCGAATGTTCATAACCGTAGTTTTACGAGAGATATTACATATTTAGTTTTGGCCTAAATTTTTAAATATAGATAGCAATGTGGATGCAGTTCGGAAACTTTATGACATATTTTAATTCTTAAAATATTACTTAAAAATGAGTTTTTCCCAAAAATATTTTTAAATTGATATTTTTCCCAATTTCTAATTTGTGCATAAATCCAATAGTTTTGAAGATTTTTCAACAACATTGTATATCCGTTATTAGACAAACATACTTAACATTTCCACCAATTTTCATAAAAATTTGGAGAACATAAGCTAATTTCCTAATCACTTAACGTGATTCTCATCTATAGACGGTTACATTTTATAAAATTTGCTATTTTCTACCATTTTTGTCCGATAGTATATTTCACTTATGTTAATTATATAGAATTATATTAATTTGAACTATAAAATTAGACAAACTTGTGGTTAAAAACAATTGATTTAATATTTAAATCATTTTCCAGAGCAGATAAGTCTTTAAGGCCGTTTTTAATTTAGTGCCATTTTCTTGAAGTTTGTTGAATGACTGGGAGTATGAGTATCCCGCACACACTCATACGACCCACGGGTCAATATAAATAATTCATATAAATCATACGGCACAAAGTACCGTAAACAAACTTTTTATAATATGAATAGTTACGAAGACCTGAAAACCAAATATTGGTTATTTATTTATATGAATTATAATACAAAGTTAATTTACGTTTCAGGGAAAAGTCGCGTTACACAAACCGTGCGGATTTGTGGATTTTTGCTGTGACAGACAAAAGCCTCCGGTGGGAATCGAACTCACGTCCCCCAAACACATATGCGAGCCAGCTACCTACTCACGAACTGGGACGCTCGAGAAAAACATACTGCTACTCAAGGTATGTGTATCACCACTTACTTATACGACCTATGTATCAATATAAATAATTCATATAAATCATACGGCACAATGCACCGTAAGCAAACATTATAGGGATATTTATCAAAGACTTGAGAAACAAATATATATTGTAAACTCAGAGACAATTTCTTGTTAAATTATTTGTTTCCACTCAACGTATGTGTATCACCCACACACTCATACGCAAATGGGTCAATAAAAATAATTAATATAAATTATACGACATATGGTACCATAAAATAACAATTTTTTACAAGAATAAGAGAAAAATATTTCATCTTGAACTTCTTAAAATTCAGAAAACAATTCCATTTAAATACTGTATTGCTATTCAAAGTTAAATTTTAATCACCCTGAATAAGAATACATACGAGTATTCCCTCTATTGTCTGACTTCTTATGAGTAGAATATAAATTGTAATATTCTCAAAAGAATCTGTAAATTGAAACCATAATGATTCCAAACTCATCCATATCCCTCTTCATCAAAATTATCAAAAAGATTTCAATTCACAAACAAATTAATATGGTATTATGCATAATTAATGATAATATTTCAATTTATTGATTTAGTAATGCTCACATAATCTCTAGGGTTTGCATTCTTTCCCCCGTTTCCGGGGCATGAACGTTGTCTGGCTCATCGACATTTTGTCGACAACTTCCGCAAAACGTATGTGCCATCGTTTAATGGCACAAAATATATCATAAAGTTGATAAATTCATTTCTATTTTCATAAAATAAATTTTAATTTGTTTGTTCAGACTCGATCATAAGCACAAATATACAAACATGCATGCATACATATTTATATGTAGCAATCAAAGAAAACTCAATGTTTATGTATGAATATGGGTGTACGAGTACGTGAAGGATATATTTCTCCATCCATCCTCTCCCCCACCTCTTCAAGCTAAAAACAATAGAAAATTATTTTGATCATCGACATGCAGAATAGAAGGAAGTTTGCTTCCCATCTGCTCCATCACAATATTCTTCTTTGGTTATTGAAAGAGCTTTTCAATAATATTATACGAGACTCTGACTATCTCTTCAGAAATTTGTACTTGGTTTCTAGACGTATCAATAATGTTTTCAATAACAATATTTCAGCTTTTCTTTGAGAATATTTTCATTCTCATATCCGTACATAAATAAATTCAAAACATATATTCATGCATAGATATATTAATAAATGATATACATTAAGGTGGCTTCAGAAAACTAAGTGATAACTTAAAACAGTTGAAACGCAAAGAGTTGTCAATATTCTTTACAGTTTCAAACATTGTCTTTAAAGATCTTTCAAATGAATTTTATTACAAGGCAACAATAACCATTAATCAATATATTTTTTCATGTTTCTGACCCTACACTAATATATGGGTTTCATGTAAAGAATTAATATAAATTATACGACATATGGTACCGTTGCATTTTAGGCAGTTTTCTCAAGGTAGATTCAACGTATGAGTTTCTCACAGACTCATACGCTCCATGGATCTGAGGACTAATATAAATTATATGACATATGGTACCGTAAAATTAAAAAGTATATTGTGTTGAATTTATTTCAGTTTCTTAAGGTTCATTGAACGTATGTGTCCCACCTATTCATACGGTCTATGGAACTACTAATTAATGAATTGTACGGCTTATGTAGACCTCGGATTTTTTAATATTTTTAATTTTTTATCCGATTAGAAACAAACTTTGCACTCAGACGTTTTATCTTTAAAATAGAGAAAGTTTCAATGCATATCGCAAATATGCAAAAAATATACTTGAACGATAAAACGTTTAATTGCAAGGTTACACTCGACTGAAATTTTTAAAAATATGCAATAATCCGAAGTCTAGAGAAGAATAAATGTTGATCAAATATCTGAGAAATTCTATTGAATATTGAACGTTTCAAAGGCCAATTCCAGTACATTTCTATTCTTTTTTTAAATTAGGCTAAGCCTTGTTTAAAGAGAAGCTGGATTTTTTCTGCCAAATATTTAAGGAATTTTCCAGAAAAAAGGAAAACAAGAAAGAAGAGTAACATTTTTTATAATTCAAGCAACAAACGGCTGAAATTTTTAAAAATATGTAATATTCCGAAGTCTAGAGAACAATAACCACTTAATTATTAAATGTCCATCACGTTTCAAAGGCCAATTCCAATACATTTCTATTTTTTTATAAAATTAGGCTAAGTCTTGGTTAAAATTTAGATTTTCTCTACCAAATATGAGAGAGATTTGCCAGAAAAAAGAAAAACAAAAAGATTAGCATTTTTTATAATTCAAGCCAATTTTCATGAAGTTCATTGAACCACTGGGCGTATGAGTATCCAAAATACACTTATACGTCCTATGGAACAATATAATGAATTAATATAAATTATTCGCCCCGGGTAAAATAAAGATTTTAAAATAGGAATGGTTATCGAATACCACTGGTAGAAATACATATGTATATACATATCGATGGCTTATATCCAAAAGCTGCTATATTAAAAAACCAAGTTTTTCAAGAGAGCGAAAAACTGGTGAATTTTATTTTATAGTCATAATTTTAATATTAAAAATATTCTGGACAACCACAATCTCAAAAACCAATTTATGGTAAATAACTAACCAAACCCCGATCAAGGACGAGATTCTAGAAGAAATCCTGACGCAGATATCAATAAAACATCAATTGAATGGAATCCTCAAAGAAGTAGACGACAAGGTCGACCGGCACACACATGGCGGCGACAAGTTGTGAAGGAAGCTGCCATGCAATGCCAACGTTGGAATGAACTGAAATTGCTAGCTTTAGATAGATGAGAACAATTTGTTATGGCCCTATGATCTTAATAGGATATACAGAAACTAATAACCCCAATTACAGTAATAAGTTCAATTAACGTATGATTATTCTCCACATATTGGAGTTTATTGATCGTAGTAATACCCCACGCCCTTTGGACCAATATTTGTATAAATTATACCACATAATGAACTGTAGTCCAGATATTGGAAAAACAGCGCCATGGGCGGTTCCCTGCTTTCACACTTTCGATTAGTATAATATAATTCATAATATAATTCAATTTATTATGATCCCTGCTGTAGAATATACATTTCATCATAAAATGGTGGTACAAGATCTGAAAATAATGTTTAATTTTGAACGTTTAAAAATTATACTAAGCCTTGGTTAAAGAACAGTCGGAATTACTCTGCAACAATTTAAGGAATTTTTCCGGAAAAAAGAAACCGAGAAAGAATATTTTTCTATGTTCATTGAATCACTGGGCGTATGAGTACCTCTAAACACGCTCATACGCACTATGGGTCAATAACGAATTAATATTAATTATACGACATAAGGTACCATAAATAATCATTTAATTATAAAAATTATGGTTGAAGATCTGTGTGAAAAATATATAATAGTCAATGAGTAAAGTTCAGATATGAATTCCATAAAAATTATATTTTCCATTAAAAAATTTATTAAGTTCTGGGGTTTTGGGGTTTCCTTTGCTAAATAGTTAAGGGATTTTTTGAACTGAAATTGCTAGCTTTAGATAGATGAGAACAATTTGTTATGGCCCTATGATCTTAATAGGATATACAGAATCTAATAACCCCAATTACAGTAATAAGTTCAATTAACGTATGATTATTCTCCACATATTGGAGTTTATTGATCGTAGTAATACCCCACGCCCTTTGGACCAATATTTGTATAAATTATACCACATAATGTACTGTAGTCCAGAGATTGGAAAAACAGCGCCATGGGCGGTTCCCTGCTTTCACACTTTCGATTAGTATAATATAATTCATAATATAATTCAATTTATTATGATCCCTGCTGTAGAATATACATTTCATCATAAAATGGTGGTACAAAGATCTGAAAATAATGTTTAATTTTGGACGTTTAAAAATTATACTAAGCCTTGGTTAAAGAACAGTCGGAATTACTCTGCAACAATTTAAGGAATTTTTCCGGAAAAAAGAAACCGAGAAAGAATATTTTTCTATGACATAAGACAGTTTTCTTAATGTTCATTGAATCACTGGGCGTATGAGTACCTCTAAACACGCTCATACGCCCTATGGGTCAATAACGAATTAATATTAATTATACGACATAAGGTACCATAAATAATCATTTAATAATAGAAATTATGGTTGAAGATCTGTGGGAAAAATATATAATAGTCAATGAGTAAAGTTCAGATATGAATTCCATAAAAATTATATTTTCCATTAAAAAATTTATTAAGTTCTGGGGTTTTGGGGTTTCCTTTGCTAAATAGTTAAGGGATTTTTTGGAGAAAATTAAAAATTAATAGGAAGTAGTTTCCTTAAAGTTTATTAAACCAACAGGCGTATGAGTATAGAACAGACACTCGTAAGCCTTTTGGGACAGTTATTAATTAATATATGTAAATCGTACGGCGTTTTGTACCGTTTATAACAATTTTATTATAGGAATATTTATCGAAGACAAATATATATTATTAAATTCAGATATCAATTATATTGCAAAACTCATACGCCCTATGGGTAACTATAAAGAATCAATATAAATTATACGATACAATGCAGATTTGATCAAAGATCCGAGGATAGGCATTTTATATTGAATAATTAAGGTTTCCTTAAATTCTTAAAATAAAATATAAAATTTGAGTTCATTGAACTATATCCGTCTCTCTGCCCGCCGCCAAACACACATACGCCCTGGGGCACTATAAATAATTAAAATAAATTATACGACCTGAGGTACTGTGGAATATATATTTAATTACAGGCATAGTTTTATAATATTTTTTCTTAAAATTCAAAGAGGAGAGAAAAGAAAAACTGAGAAGTACAATTTGTATAATTTAAGGCTGTTTCCTTAAAGATCATAGAACCTCTGGACGTATCACTATCTCTTACACACTCATACGCCCTATGGGTAACTATAAAGAATTAACATAAATTTTACGATATAAGGTAACGTGCAATGAAGATTTGATCAAAGATCTGAGGAAAGACTATAACAATTAATTTAAAATTAGATTAATAAATTAAGTGTAAACAATTAATATAAATTATACGATTGAAGGTACATTGAAGATTTGATCAAAGATCTGAGGAAAGATAATTAATCTTAAATCATTAAAGGTTTTCTTAAATTCTCAAAATAATATGAAAATGGTAAGCTCATTGAGCTACATCCGTGCGTCCGTCGTCCTGTCTGGCTGGTACGTACAATAGCTCTGGAATGGAATAACCACATTTTCTTATATTATTTTAAGAATATTTTATTATATCTATTACTTCATTATTGATTAATTAGACAATTTTTAGCTAAATTACTTCTCTAAACTTTTTTTGAAGTCACCCTAATGATTTTATAGAACCAAATATTTATATACATTTGGGTATAATGTTTCATTTCAGTTAATGTATAAGTATTTATGTGTGATGCATGCATGTATATGCAAATCGCGCGCCTGTTTGTGTATTTGATGTCAACACACATCCTGCAGCTAGGATTTCACTGGGGAATGTGAGAATTTGTATTTCTTGCTGTTTACATTAAATGTTAACATTTTGCTATCCACACACAACACATTCATACAGGCAAATATACTCGTGTGTCTATATGATTGTGCCTATACTCGTATACGTCCGTGTTCTTAAATGGTATACATTTACTTGCTCCTGTGCGCATTAATGAGGGTCAAACAAAATGCCATAGAAAAAATACGAAAAATGCTCCAACAAGTCCAAATTTTAAATATATAAATTCAAAGAAAATTTGTTGGGTATCCAAAGACCCTGGAACAGTAAGTATTTATAAATCTAAGATGAATATATATAAGAACTGAACAGTAAAGTCCTATTTGGGAGCATACAACAACCGAATAACTGGCTTAAGTGTATGTCAATTGACATGAGACTTCTCTCTTCAACCTAATCTAATATAAAGTTCCTAATATAAACCTAATATAAAGTTCTATCTCCGTAAATTCGAAAAATATACAACGATTAGATCATAGGTAAAGAAAAATTAGGTATAGTAGGTATGTAGAGAAAAGTTACTGTTTCTAACTGAAAATTGCAGCAGAATTACATTTCCGTATAAACATCCTCGTTAGGTTGAGATATCTGTTAGGCAAGAAACTTATTTGTTGAAATTGCAGTCATTTTATTAAAAACCTTCCCGATTATTTGGAATATATATACTTTTGTAGATTTTTTCAATGTTTACTACAGCTTCGTCTGCGTAGCTCTTTAATAGCTGTTTGTTGTGCTGTCTGCCATGTTTCTGCCAAAAGCGTTTTTGTTTCATTCATATCCGTTTGTTGAGGTAAATTAGTTGCAATGTTAATTATGGTACCATAATGCGTATGACTTATATTAATTTGTAATTGAATCATTTATATTACGTATACGACATGAGGGTACAATTGAGCTATTCGTACTGAGCTATCTTATGGCGATTTGGTTTCTGCAAAAAAGCCCAACATTTTCATTTCCCTTTTCCCGGAAACTGGACTTTAATACCACATTTTGGATTCTTGAAATAGGAGCTATGTTTAATTCGAGCGACTACATCAGTTCCATATAGAAAGGGCAAATATGTTTTAGAATTTCGTGTCGACGGGGCAACATTTTTTTCAGAAACGAAATCAGCATTAGCAATGCATATATTTTAGAATTGTCTGAAATGAATAAAAAATCTTTTTATTGAAAGATCTTTAACGTTTAAGGTTCTATAAAACTTCTGCATTTGTTTATAAATAAAACTTTATTTGTTAAATTTTACAGATTATTTTGAATATTTAAATATATTAATATATTTATTATTATTATATTATTATTATTTCCTTTGAATCCTATTAGGCTCAAAATTAGGATTAAAAATTAATTCCATTTAGATCATTCTAATGCTTATTTTTTTGTACTGGTTCCAACTTTTGCCTTGTGTAGCAGATTTCTTGTTAATCTGTCGAGCCATATGTGGGCCGGTCAACCTTGTCGCCTGCTTCCTTGCGGATTCAATTTTTAGTAAATATTTATAAACATTCAATGTCCACGAAAAAGAAACCTCTGTACTTTCTTAAAATGTAATACCTTTTTTATTGAAGGAATTTGTAGCCCCGTTATTTAAGCTAAACAAATTGAATTGTAATTCGTACCACCCTGTGTATGACTTATATTAATTAGTAATTTAATCATTTATATTACTTATACGCCTAGAAGATACTATTGAGTTATTGAAGTATTTGAAATATATAAGAATCATTTTATTGCGGATATCCTGCACCACCTCTAATATTCAGATGTGAATTAATGTTGTCATCGTTTGTCGTTTTATTCTTGGCTGCAAACTCATTGTTATACATTGTAGATGAATTTGTTGTGCACATATGTACGTACCAACATGGCTGTTCAATTTATAAGAAGGTTTATTAGGTTGTATCGAAAGCAAAATGAAAATGAAGTGATATATTTCACCGGTAATGAAAATATCTACATAATTCAGAAAGCTGGAAAGAAACAAAACAAAACTGTATACTCAGTTTTTTTATTTTCTGGTCGAGTTCGCGTTTAAAAGGACATGACATTTTTTAAGCATATAATTATTCAAAAAAATTAGTAATTTTTCTCACAGTCCTAGTAAGGCAATATGTGTGTCAAATAAAAAGGCACATTTTGGGCTATCTAGATATTATTTTTGTTCTTAGAAAGCGGAAGTCAAAAGTTGCAAAAATCGCCTTTCAAATTTTAGTTTGATAAAATATATTTTGTGAATTTTACTGTTCAGTTATTCATATCCAAATTTTAGTCAATCAACGTTCTGCGTTGATTAGTTTGCTTTTTTGAATTATTTTATCGGGGCAAAAATCTTCAAATCGTCATTTCCTACTTATGGCTTTAAAAATATTCATTTCTGGTAACACTGCTCATAGGCCTTATGGGAAAAAACAAGAATTAATATAAATCAAACGACATAAGGTACGCTAAAATAAACATTTTAATATAGGAAAAATTATAAGTTCTGAGACCATTTCTATTAAAATAATCTATTGTACTCAACGTATGAGCAACCCCCAAAACACACATACGCCCTATGGTTCAATATAAATAATTAATATAAATTATACGACATAAGGTACCGTAGAATATATATTTTATTATAGGAATACTGTTTTGTGTAATTAAAGACCATTTTTTAAGTTTATTGAACCACTGGATATGAGTATCTCACAAACCATCATAAGCCCTACATATTTATTCCCATCGTTGCGTTGAATAGGCTATGGGTCATATGACACAAAGTACAGTAAACATACGTTCTTTTATGGAATATCCATCGAAGTTCTGAGAAGAAAATATGGTTAGTTAATTGTCACAAAAATTATATATTTCTCGAATTCAAAGTCATATGGATATTTTTTTGCAACAAGCTATAAGAAATTGAAAAGAGAAAATATAATTTATTAAAGTATTTTCCGTGCATTTTTATAAGAAGTTAAAATTTAAGCTTGAACTATTTTTTCACTCACTTTTCGAGAAAACAAAAATAAAAATCGTGATATCTCAGATTCGATCTAATATCTTTCTTTCTTTTTGTGAAAACATTTTTCATATTTATCTCAGAATTTATTTAATTATTTCTTCAAATTTTAAGCCATAAGAAATTGAAAAGAAAAAATTTCGTTTCTTTTTTAAAAAAAAAAAAATACAAATTTAAGCTTAAACTATTTTTTTACTCACTTTTCGAGAAAACAAAAATATAAATCGGGATTCTCAGAATCGATCTAATATTTTTCTTCCTTTTTGTGAAACAATTTTTCATATTTATCGCAGAAATAATTAAACTTTTTCTTTAATTTTTTTGTGAAAATTTTTTACATATTTATTCTGCTATGATGTAAATAATTTATTAACTACAAATCTTCACCAAATTTTTAACAAAGAACAAATATTTGTATTTCATTATAATGATTTTTTTCTTTATTTTTTTTTTTTTTTGAAAAGATTTGTTCTTTGGTATTTGGTAAAGATTTTTATTCATTATTTTTTCAAAATTTAAATTTTAAAAAATTAGATCGATTCTGAGATATCCCTGTCCGCATTTTCAGTTAAATTAGTACGTCATTACAGCCACATACTAGAGGAACATTTTCATCGAATTTTAATAGATATAATTTTTGGGATTTGAAATTTGAGAAGAACTACCCATAACTTATTTATATATAAAATCCTTCGTGCGTTGGTTTGTAACGCATGATCTCAGTTCGGTCTCAATTGTGTTTTAGAAAGTTTCTACGCGAAAAATTGCTTAGTGGTCAAGTTAGTTGCAAAATTAGCATTTCCATAGCGATTTGACAGAAATTTAAAATGTATGTGTGGTTTGTCTTGAAAATAGTTTGAATTAATGATTCTATCATGTAGATGGCGCTGTAGTGGGCTTATATCCAATACACATTTTTATTGCGATTTTTTTTCCTGAAACTTGGAACATATTAAGAATGTTTTAATTGAATATCAAAACGAATAAATCTCAAGCTGAACGGGCAGGACAACGTCCGCGGAGATCAGTATTATATTATTAAATTCAGAGACCAATTCTATTAATATTATTTATTGCTACTGAACGTATGAGTATACTGCAAACACTCATACGCAATATGGACCAATATAATAATAAATATCAATTATACGACATAAGGTATCATAATAAGAACATTGTTGAAATCCCGAGAAAAATACGTCGTGCCGATTTCAAAATGTACACCATAGGTAGAATTCATATAGACCGTTCGCGAACAGTAACACTAAAAAAATGTTTAGTGTATTCTGTTCTCGTGTAAGGGTTGCGATACTGTTCCGTTCGCGACGAAGGAACGGTATCTCCAAAGCGATTTTACATAAATTTAAAATTTATGTATGGTTTGTCTTGAAAATTGTTTGAGTTTATGATTCTATCATGTAGGTGGCGCTGTAGTGGGCTTATATCCAATACACCTTTTTATTGTGATTTTTTTCCTGAAACTTAGAATATATTATGAATGTTTTAATTGAATATCAAAATGAATATATCCCAAACTGAACGGGCAGGATAACATCTGCGGGGATCAGTTGGTATATTATTAAATTCAGAGACCAATTCTATTAAATACCTTTTTTGCTACTGAACGTATGAGTTTTCCCCAAAAACACTCATACGCTATATGGGCCAATATACATAATTAATATAAATTATACGACATAAGGTTTCATAATAACAATTTTATTATAGAAATATTGATCAAAGATCCGAAAAAAATATTTAATACAGAAAATTTTTAAAGTTGAGAGACAAATTCCCTTAAATTACATACAAGTTTTAATTTTACGCAAAAATTCCCCTGGAACAAAAATATTCCCTCCTGTTGTCCCGCTTCTTCTGAGTACAATATTAAATGTAATATCCTCACAAAAATCAGAAAATTGAAACCATAATGTCTAAACTCACCCATATTCCTCTTCGAAAAAATAAAATTATTTAAATTCACAAAAAAATAATGGTTTTTATGGTATCATTCATAAAATTTTAATTTATTGAAATGTCATTCCTTATGGGAGTAGCACATTCTAAACATAAACTTCATAAATATTATTCAATTTTAAACATTACTTAAGCTCAAGGTCTGTTTTTTTATAAATTTTATTATTTATTTATTTCCAATATTTCGGAATTATTTTTGAATATGATCCCTGATGATGAAATTCAAAAAATTAAACACGAAATTCATTTAATGAATAAATATTATAAAACGATCCAGTATTTCGTGTGTAATTTATTGTAGGGGATGATCCCTGATGATGGAATTCAAAGATAATTCCAAAATATTGGAAATAAATAAATATTAAAATTTATAAAAAAACAGATCTTGAGCTTAAATAATTTTAAGTGGAATAATTTACAACAAAAGGTCGAATAAAACCAGAAACATTAACTGCATAAATATTTTTTAAAATTTTCCTAATGAAAATTTTAGGCGATTTTGTCTAATATACATTTTAACTTAAAACTTTCGCTAGTTGTAGTGCACAAGCACATCGTAGTTCTAACGAATTTATGTATATCTAACGAATATATGTATACGTAAGCTCAGATATACTTATGAGTATATATGTATATAAGTATATTCATACATAGACACAAACCTAACATCGTTTGTGATGACATGACTTATACAGTAATACAAATGTGTGTGTCTAAGTTTATACATATAGACTACATATAGCCCTGGGACTACTTCTACATACACACATATACAGACATACATGAAATTTGCTACCTATTTACGGGTGTGACATACATTTTCTTTGTAAGTTTTCTGCAAAAGGCAAAACTTTTTCCAAAAACGACATAAACTACACCTCTGCACGAGCAAGAGCACATTACATTTGTTTTGTATGTTTTACTCTTGAAATATTGTAAATATTATATGACTTCGAATCCTATGGCGGTCGGTTGGGTAGGTCTGTCCGTCCGTCTGTCGGCAGCTTTTCAAATTTATTTATTTCCCTGCCATATCAACAAGTTCTGTTATTGGGAGTTGTGTTCTATTTTAGGTAAAATATATATATTTATGTGTGTGTGTGTGTATGTGCAATAAATTCCAAGAATTGTCAGAGCAAAGCAAAATTGCAAATAAATATCCCCCACAACACGAATTCAAACAACAATAACAACAACGTAACGAAAAATATTGCATATTTTACTGCAGGGCAATTTGAGTTGGACCCAAGTGTTGTGTATCCTTTTAGGCATCAATTGAAATTGAATGAAATAAAAATCAATCATTTAATTATTTATTGCTTGGCAATATTTATTGGCATTCAATTACATCCGGCGCGCTCGGAAGCTCCGCCGTTTTGCTCTGAGGCATCATAATGTAAATTTATGCAAATATTTATGTACGGGTATGTATTTTGAATTTTTTGTGAAAATAACAAAAATGTAAAGTATTACACAGATAATAGGAAATCTAATAGAGACAAGAGAAAACCATAAAATTTTGTGATGGAATGTATGGCATGAATTTTATATAGTTCAATAAATGATGCATTTGCTCATTATATCTATTGAGAATTGTCGAAATGCAATTGATAGTTTAAAGAGGGCTTTATTTTGATACTTTTCAAATAAAATTGAAACTATAAATAGTTTTATGATTTTGATATTAAAATAAATGTTTTTGGAATTGGAATTTAGGTTAGACAAATTTCGCTTGCTTAAACCCGCTATGATGCCTTTAATTTATAGATGTATATAGTAACAAAAATTAGTTCCACCAACCAATATATCTGTGGTTTTCACAAATGATCACGAATACTATGTTCTGGTTTAAAAACAGTTGGTTTAGTTTTCAAAATATTTCAGAGAATTACCAGGGAAAGCAAAAAAACATGTTGTGTAATGTGAAACTGTTTTCTTTCTTCCCCTACACACTCATACGCCCTATGGGACAAAAGAAGTAATTTATATAAATTATACGACATAAGGTACAGCAAAATAATGGCTTTATTATATAAATCATCAATTTATATATTAATTTCAGAGACTCATTATATTAAAACAATTAGATTATTTAAATTATTATATTAAATTTCAGATGGGTAAAGCGACTAAGGCATAAATTTACTTTGTGAGTTATGTGATATGAAATAGGGTGCTGTATGTGTGTTAGCCAGATAAGTGAAAACATTTTACCCAGTCTATTGTCATCGCAAAAGATGTCTAAAATATAGAATATGATAATATTTAGACGATTGCTACACATGTTATAGGGAAGTTCTGTCCAGAAGAGAATGGACAAATAAGCCTATTTTGGGCTGAATACTAGATACTTCAGAGATATTGTACTGCACTGAACTGTAAGTGTTTGCATTGGCATTAAAGTAATGATCTAAGAAATACTTCCTGAAGTGTCTCTTTTATTTTGTTCATTGACGTGGAATATCTAGTCCGAAACCTTCATGTCACAAGTACAGTGGCTAAAAGCGAAATTTTTTTAAAAAAATTTAAAAAATTATTAATAATATAAATAGTTTTAGGCCCACTTCCATCCAAATCTAATATGTTAGAGAATTAATAGAAGTTTAAAATGTAACAAATTCGCAAAAACCGGAGAGTACAAATAATCTAAAAAGTGACATTTAAGTTATAAAAATTAAAAATCGCACAAAAAAATTTTCATTTTTTTTCCTGAAAAGTACCGAAAAAATTCAACATTTCAAAAAAGATTCAAGTCGGACCATAACTTAAGAACTTATGACCAAAAACCCGATACTCAGAGTGATATCTTAATAATTTTTAAATATAGATAACTGGCGAACGAGTTATCGGAAAAATCTCAAAAAATTCCACAAAGCGTTTCTTTAGGTGTACTAAAAAATATAAAAAAATGGGAAAAATCAAAACCTAAATTTTTTTGAAACTGTCGATTTGTCGGAGAATTCCCCATAAATATGTATGTATGTTTATCTGATCTTCGATAAATATTCCTATAATAACATTTTTGTTTACGGTACCTTTTGTCATATGATTTATAAGGCTATTTGGAGATCTGCCTGAAATTGCACAAATTGTTGATTTTTGCTATTTAGCAAATGAAACGCAAATTTTGTTACACGTAAGCAGATCTAAGAAAAGGGGTCGTGACAACTTTTCCCATTTTGCTCGAGGTCATAGAACAGAACATTCGGATATGCAGAATTACAAAACATTCGGATATATGTAGTATAGCAGTTATTAGAATATCAGTATTTAACCACACTTTAAACCTTTTTGGGGGAGGTACTAGAGAGAGTGGATTAATATGGTCCATATTTGAACTGAATTACTCATTTCTAGAGTTATCATTATCACCAGGCAGACCGGCAGAAATACAGACGGACGGACATAGTTCAAATGACTTAAAATATCCTAGGTCACTCCTTCGACTTTTGGGCCGTAAACAAAAATGTAATTATAGGAATATTTATCGAAGATCAGATAAACATACATACATATATATATATATCAATTCAGAGACCAATCAATTCAGAAAGCATTTAGCAAATGAACAAACTAACCATATATCCCGCTTTTGGCGGGACCATCCCACTTTTTGCATTCGGGTCCCGCCTAAAGTTAAGCCAGTCCCTTTTTTTCAACTTTTTTGAATTGTCTTATTACACATGACTTCGAAACATTGAATTAAATCTACTTAGGAGTTTGAATTTATATATGATCTCAACTATTTTTTGTACCATTCCATATAAAATAAGGCATCTTTTTCATTTATTAGTTATCACTGAAAATAAATAATTTTTTGTTTTATTATTCGTTATTTTGTATTTTTTATGAAATAAATATATGTATTTCAGCTTTGTTTAAAAAACCAATCAATACTGAATTTATTTCAATGATTTAGAAAAAATCCCGCTTTTTGTTACCAAATCTAGCATTTTGCTACGGAATTCCCGCTTTTGGGCCAAAGACTGCTGGTCACTTTACGTATTAGCATCCTACACACATTCATACGTCCCATGGGTCAATATAAATAATTAATATAAATTATACGACATAAGCCATAAAATAGAAATAAAATAATAATAGTACCTTAAAATAAAATAGAAATAGGAATATTGAACAAAGAACCGACATTAATTGTAATATTTCAGACATTCATGCTGAAATTTACGAAAATGGCAATAATATATTGTCATTCTTTTTGTCCCCCTCACCTTAGAGAGAAAGGTATATATCATTTGCTACGACCCAAAAGTGTAACACATCGAAGGAGTGACCTAAGACCCCAAGTATGTTCGGCGGATATCCGTTTTGGGTAATTTTAAGTCATTTGAGCAATGTCCGTCCTTCCGCCCGTCTGTCTGTCTGTCTGTGTGTCTGTCTGCTGGCTGGTGCGCACGATAACTCTCGAAAGGACTAACCGATTGGCTTCAAATTTGGTATGCGACAATATTTTTCTCTATCTCCGTCTAAGTTCGAAGATGGGCCATATTGGTCCACTCCTTCTAGTACCTCCCCCACAAAGGGTTAACATTTAGTGAAATATTGATTCTTTAATTACTTCTATACTACTTACTCGAATCTTCTGAAATTTCAGGCATATTATTAGTTTATTAGTCGCTATCACCTCGAGAAAAATGGGCGAAGTTGCCACGCCGCTTTTGGTACCTCCCACACAAATGGACTATTTTGCACCAAAAGTTAACTGCGCATAACTTTAATATCAGTTCATAAAAATACTTGAACTTTTGTAGAGTGTAATGATTTTATAGTACCTAGAGTCCAGAGAAAAGTGGGCGTTACTGGCACGCCCCTTTTGGTACCTCCCACACAAATGAACCATTTTTCACAAAAAAAATAAAGCTCATTACTGTAATACCAGTGCATACAAATACCTGAAATTTGGTACAGTGTAATGCTTTTATAGTACCTAGAGTCCACAGAATAGTGGGCGTTATTAGCCCGTTCCTTTGTCACCTCCCACATAAATGGACCATTTTGTACCAAATGAAACCTGCTTTAAATTTAAATAAATAAATACAGCTATTTAAATTGATAATAATTTAATTAAAACAAAAAAAATAAATTTACGAATATTTTTTGGGACTCAAGGTGAGAGATTCATAAGTCGGTTTACCCGACTGAACTTTTTTACTTGTTATGTCAACGATTTATCAGAACTCTATATTCTATTGCTGCTTTAGGAGATGTTATAGATGTTTTCCATATATACTTATGAAATATATTTTTGACTAAAAACTCAATAAAAAGTTGCTAAATGGAAAATATGACATCGCTATAATTATTTTTTTTTAAAAATACATCATTTTATAGGGTTTTGAAATTTAAAAAAAAATGAGAAGAATTAATTTTTGTATATTACAAAATTTTTAATTGCTCTTGAATGGCTGAATAAATTTTTAAGTTTTAAGTTTACGTCATTTAAAAGAGAACATAACGGGTTTTTTTATGGATTTTTTTAAATTTAAATTTTCCCCAATTTTTTAAAGCTTTAATTTTGATTTTGAAAAATGTTTAATATTGCCAGACCTACCTTTGTATTTCGTCCATAGCTTTTACAAAATTTGGATTTGTGAGAGTCTTTTGCATATTCTGTGTATTTTAAAAAAGTCGTAGAAGTAGCCATTTTCTTTTAAATTAAAGTTTTAAAAAAAGTTCGAGAAAATAATTTTGAAATTTTTAAAAAATGCATAAAAATTACCCATCTCTTTCAAACATTGTAAAAATCGGTTCAGTCGTAAAAATTTTGTAAAACCCTTGAATACATTTTTCTCAAATTTCAAACTTTAAAATTTTGTAATTTTGGAAAAAAAAGATTTTCCAAACTTAAATCAGCGATATGTTGTTTTTCCACTTATGTACTTTATCATAGTATTTAGAAAAAAAAATGTCATAGGTTAATGTTACAAATTCTGACCCCTATATTATTTTTTACTTTTGGTATAAGTTCTATCACCTCCGAATAAATACGTGTTTCTAGATTCTATTGATTCTGGATTTTCTGGAAAAGAGTATGGAAGGGAATGCCATATTTTACTACACGAAAAAGCACGAATTTCTTTATTATTGTATCTCCAGGAGAGCGTTATTTGGCTACAAATGTATACATAATATTCAGTTCATAGACCGATTCTGTTAAAATAATTTATTGCTACTTAGCATATGAGTATCTCCCAAACCCTCATACGCCGTTTTGGTCAATACATATAAATAATTTAAAAAAGTTATAAGACACAATAAAATCAAAATTCCGTTAAAATTCTATATTATCTGAGTAATAATATTATCTAAGTAATATTCTCATTAAACAATATATAAATTGAAATCATAATGTTTGCACTCCTCCAAAGAAGCAAAAAACTAAATGAAATAAAAAATGTTGACGGTAGAAAAACGGGGTTTCCGGATAATACCGAAAATAAAATGATGCGGATATTAATTCACACTAACATGATTTATATCTTGTTTGTGTAAATTGTGTGAAATAGGTATTTTTAACTATGAAAAAAAAATAATTTCTTGTTAGGCTCTTTGGAATTTTGTTACTAAATTCGCTATTTATACCCTCACTTTAGTGTGACGAGGGTATATATCATTTGCTACGGAAAAAAGTGTAACACATCGAAGGAGTGATCTAAGACCCTAAGTATGTTCGGAGGAAATCCGTTTTGGGTCATTTTAAGTCGAATGAGCAATGTCCGTCCGTCTGTCTGTCTGTCTGTCTGTGTGTCTGTCTGTCTGCTGGCTGGTGCGCACGATAACTCTCGAAAGGAGTAACCGATTGACTTCAAATTTGGTATGTGGTAATATTGTTTTCTATCTCCGGCTAAGTTCGAAGATGGGCCATATTGGTCCATTCCTTCTAGTACCTCCCCCACAAAGGGTTAAAATGTTGTGAAATATTGATTCTTTAATAACTACTATACTACTTATTCTAATCTTCTGAAATTCCACACATAGTATTAGTTTATTAGTCGCTATCAACTCGAGAAAAATTGGCGAAGTTGCCACGTCCCTTTAGGTACCTCCCACACAAATGCACCGTTTTTCACCAAAAATTAACAGCTTATAACATTAATAACGGCGTATAAAAATACTTGAAATTTGGCACAGTGTTATGCTTTTATATTGCCTACAGTCCAGAGAAAAATGGGCGTTGTTGCCACGCCCCTTTTGGTACCTCCCATACAAAGGTACCATTTTGCACCAAAAGTTAACAGCTTATAACATTTATACAAGTGTATAATAATACTTGAAATTTTGTACAGTGCATTGTTTTTATAGTGCCTATAGTCCTGTGAAAAATGGGCGTTATCGCCACGCCCCTTTTTGTACCTCCCACACAAAATGGCCAAATCATACCACAATTTAATATCTCATAACGTTTCTACCTGTGCACATAAACGATTATAATTCGGCGCAGTGCAATGAATTTAAAGTATCTACTGTTCAGCGAAAAATAGGTGTATTTGTTAAACCCCTTCTGGTAGCTCCCACACAAATTGACAGAATAATTCGTGTAATATTCAATATTACATTACTCACAAAGTGAGGGTATACCTTAGTCGGTTTACCCGACTGAAACTTTCTTACTTGTTTTAATAGTAGGTCGCTAAAAATTTTCAAAAAATCGATTAGAAATTTCCCTTCCATAACTCAATTTTGGTTTATTGGCCCTTTTTCGTTTCTGATGACGATATATTTCTTTTTTGATGGCCTTTTCAGAATGTGGAACTTAATTATTATTTTATCTCTTTTTACTCATACGCCCCATGGGTCAAGATAACTAATTAATATAAATTATACGACGTAGGGGACCATAAAATAAACAATTAGTTATAGGAATACTGCAAAAAAATCAGAGAAGAATATCTAATACTGAACATTTTGTAATTCAGATACCAATTCCATTCAAATATTGTATTATGTGAATATTAATTGTAATATTCTCAAAAATAGATGTAAATGGAAACCATAATGTTTGAAATCTGCCACATTCCTCTTCAAAATAAAATGATGAATTTTAATTCATAATTATTTTCTTTAACTTTTGTCCTTTTTCACTTATTAAAATTAAGAAATTAACAATAATATATGATTTTAATTTTTATGCCATTTAAGTACAACAAATCCATATTAGTTTCTGCTTTAGGAGAATTTATAAATATGGATACTTTTCCATTTCAACGATTTCAAATTTGCCGCCCCCATTGAGCCTTATTTGCCCTAAATAGTGCAGATTTCAGAAACTCATTTTATATTAATTTCTTGAAAAGGAAATTATTTTTTTGATATTCTTTTCGGAATTTGGAACTTACTTATTATTTTAGCTCTAGGTTTAAAATAATAAAGGCCTTTTATACTTTGCACCTTTTATACTCATATGCCACATGGGTCAATATAAATAATTAATATAAATTATACGACAATTTTTTATAGGAATATTGAAAAAAAGATCGGAGAAGAATATCTGATGCTTAACATCTTGTAACTAAGATACCAATTCCATTGAATGCAGTATTATCTGAATATGTATTGTAATATTATCAGAAATAGCTGTAAATGGTAACAATAATGGTTGCATTGGCAATATTTCTCTTCAAAAAGAATAAAATATTTTAATTCACAATTATTTTCTTTAACTTTTGTCCCTTTTCACTTCATAAAATTAAGAAATTGACAATAATTTAGGACTTTTTTCCTTTTATAACATTTAATTAAAACAAATCCATATCGGTTTCTGCTTTAGGAGAATTTATAAATATGTATCCTTTTTCATTTCAACCATTTCAAATTTGCCGCATCTGTTAAGCCTCAATTATATTTGTTTCTGGGGAAAGAAATAATTTTTTGATAGCCATTTCAGAATTTGGAAGTTTTTTATTATTTCATCTCTAGAAGAGGGTTTTTATGGGGTCTCTTTATCCCAATGGCCAATATTTTTAAAAATCCATTATTCAACTTTGGAAGAGTACTCAGAAGGTAGCTACACACCCTCACCTTACAGGAGCAAGTGCATACATATATTTCTATACAAATGTATAACATATTCTAGTTGTCTTAAAAATATTCTATATATACCTGGGGGAAATCCGTTTCATGAATATATCACATTACGTTTGTGTCCCCTAATCCATCATTGTTTCAGAGTTTGGAAATTATATAATAATTTATCCCTTTTCCCCCTAAGAGTACGTAAAATCTATTTTTATATAAAACAAAGTTTGATTTATTTTCATAAGATTTATTATAGAGGAGAATATTTGCATCTGAGTTATCATTAATTTTAAATATTTTGAAATACTTTTTTTTTTAATTTAATATTCCATAAACTCAAATTCAACATTTTAAAAAAAGGACATCTACTGTTCTACCAGTGCACGTTTTATACATCCAAGACTTTATACCTAAATTAAATGGCAATTTTTCCAAACGACCTTTTAAGTATATAAGTAATTTTCAATTATAGCTTGTGCACTCATAATAAATTTAAAAAGTAAGGAAAATAACGATAACTTCGTTTTAAATATTCTTTTTGAAGGCCTTTGAAGAAAATACTTTTCTGTCTTTTCACTTTCTTTTCCAATCATAACATAACCAAAATCGTTTAAGTACTTCCGCTTTCATACATATATAAGAACAAAATATAAGTCTACCGAAAATAAAACCAAACGCTGATAGCAACTGAAAAAAAATCCGGTCATAAAAATTACAATGGCCTTCTTAAGAAAATATGTTTTTCTTTTTCGAAGTAATATTCAAAGTTTTTTTATCGGTTATTATAGTTATTTTTTGTTGTTCGTTGTCTTGTTGCTTGGCAGATTCAATTTAGTGCCAACAAAGGAGGGAGCCCCGGAGGAAAGCAATAAAAGAAACATGAATCTTTTGTTGATGTTAAACAAATAGCTTAAATGTTTTTTGTATTTTTTCTTTTTTTTTTTGAAAAAGTTTGCTTTTTTCTCCATTCTTGGCATTTTAATTCAATTTGCCGTGGCTCAGTGCTAAACGAATGATGATGGGGGAGCAGTAGAGACAAGGAAAAAGAACAACGAAAGCGATAATGGGAACCAACACAACACATAGCCACATAGCCTCACCAAGAGTAGAAGTAACGACGACAACGGGGATGGTCCCAAGGATCACAACGTTAACATCATCACTTCACTGTAACTTTTGCTGCCGTTCTGCCGCTTTCCCTCTTCTCCTGACCGTCCGCCCGTCCGTCAGTCAAGAATAATCGATAAAAGCCATAAAACACTTATGTGACCACTCTACATCAAAAGTTTGTTGGTTTTGTTCTTTTTTTGTTGTTGCCTGTTTATTTGCTGGCAAACGTTATCCTTGTGAAACTCTCACTTTCTCACACTCGAATAAGAGTCATTCACACACTTAAACACACAGTTAATATCTGTGACACACACATACACACAAACAGATTAAAATAAACGCATATTTACTGTATGTAGTTTGTGAGTGTGTGTGTTCGTGTACTATCATTCACTCAGACGGCAAATATACACTCAATTTATCCAACAATTATGGCGCCAATGTTATAAATGTGAATTGTGACTGACATATATGTGCACTTACACACATACATACATGTACATATGTACAGCTTGTGGTCATTGACTTACAACTTAGTACAACTTTCGAAGTATAACGTATTTTTAGCCTAAATTAAAACATTTTAGTCAATCGATGTCGACTCTATTGTAGAGGAAGTCCTCAGAGGTCGACTCTGGAATAGAGGAAGACCTCAGAGGTCGACTCTATTATACTGGAAGATCTCAAAGGTCGACTCTAGTATACAGAAGATCTCAGAGGTCGACTTTAGTGTAGAGGAAGACCTCAGTGATCGACTCTAGTATAGAGGAAGACCTCAGTGATCGACTCTAGTATAGAGGAATACTTCAGAGGTCGACTCTAGAATAGAGGAAGACCTCAGAGATCGTATCTAGTATAGAAGAACTCGTCACAACTCGACTCTAGTAAAGAGGAAGGCCTCAGATGTCGACTGCAGTATAGGAGAAGGCCTCCGAAGTCGGCTCTAAAATAGAGTCTAGTATAGAGGAAGACCTCAGAGATCGACTCTAGCATAGAGGAAGACCTCAGAGGTCGACTGTAGTCTAGAGGAAGACCTCAGAGGTCGACTCTAGTATAGAGGTCGACTCTAGTATAGAGGAAGACCTCAGAGGTTGACTCTAGTATAGAGGAAGACCTCAGAGGTTGACTATAGTATAGAGGAAGACCTCAGAGGTTGACTCTAGTATAGAGGAAGACCTCAGAGGTTGACTCTAGTATAGAGGAAGACCTCAGAGGTCGACTCTAGTGCAGAGGAAGACCTCAGAGGTCGACTCTAGTATAGAGGAAGACCTGAGAGGTCGACTCTAGTATAGAGGAAGACCTGAGAGGTCGACTCTAGTATAGGGGAAGTCCTGAGAGGTCGACTCTAGTATAGAGGAAGTCCTGAGAGGTCGACTCTAGTATAGAGGAGGACCTGAGAGGTCGACTCTAGTGTAGAGGAAGACCTCAGAGGTCGACTCTAGTGTAGAGGAAGACCTCAGAGGTCGACTCTAGTGTAGAGGAAGACCTCAGAGGTCGACTCTAGTGTAGAGGAAGACCTCAGAGGTCGACTCTAGTGTAGAGGAAGACCTCAGAGGTCGACTCTATTGTTGAGGAAGACCTCAGAAGTCGACCCTAGTAAAATTTTCGGTCCTTATGATTTCCATTATTATCATTAATATGAATCATTTTTAAACCGACCTAATTCATATGACCAGATACTTTGGATTTCTCTGCGATTAACTGTGGTTGTGTCATACTTATGACTGGAGTGTGTGTATGTAAGTATGTGGCTGCGTGTGTCGCACATAATCATCGTAGACAGAGAGTTGTCATTTTTGCGGCGCGTTTTGTGTGGCAGACATCTCTCACGGTTTTATCGTAAACCAACAACACAAACACACCCACACAGGCAAACACATCCGTGTCGGATAAAGCAAATACATACGTATACAAATAGCTATGAACATTGTACACAAGATAGGTATCTGCAAACATGCCCACACACACACACACATACTTCCCACATATCCATAAGTGAGGATATGTGTGGGATGCGTATATGTTGTGTATGTGTTGACGTTGATGTTGGTTTTTACTTGGTTTTTCATAGCATTTACTTTTGATAGCGTATCACACCATAACAATAATGTTTGATATAAGCTCTTTTACCCGCTCTCATTCTCTCCCTCCATATCTCTGGTTGATGGGAGAGTGTCTGAGCTGACTTACGAGTAACTCTCAACTGCGGTCTGGTCTATTTGATTCATAGTTTGTTGGCGGTTTCCACAGATGATTGAGTGAACTGTGCGCTTTGAATGATAACCACATTTTTTTTAGTTTCTTTCTTCATTTCCCCGTCTGTCTGCCTTCCTATCCGCTTTCTAGCCACCCAGCAAGGATACGACGACTTTGTAGTTTATCAAAAACGAAGAGTAGGACTGAAAACTCATTGATTGCGTTTGGGAAAATTTTATTACACAAACAAAACAAACACAGCAAAAAATCGACAATACTATCGCAAAAAAAAGACGTCCATAAAAATTGTATTACTTAAGGGAATATTGTATGCGAGGAGGATAAAGGATTTATCAAACGAAATAAAAATATTGTTCGATTTCAAAAGAACAATACATCAAAATAAATACACACACACCAACACAACAAAGCGATGTGTGCGGGTGTGTGGTATCTGATTTTGTTACAGTTTGTGAAGTTCAAAATGGCTACAAATTAGGGTTGGGTTTTTTTTCTCTCTCATAAATTAGTTTTGAGTTCTTCTTTTCACAGAATTCTAAGTGATTTCACTTTGGGCTGTACGTGATGAAATGTTTCACAGTTTTCTAAATCTTTCTGCAGGCAATTTTTTTGTTATATTAATTTTTGGTATGGTAGATTGGTCCTCAATGAAGCATAATTTATTAAATACATAAAGAAAATTTCAAAAAATTCTTTAGTCTCATTAATAATGTTGATACAAAACAAATATAGTATAGAGAAAGACCTCAGAGGTCGACCCTAGTATAGAGGAATATATCAGTGGTCGACTTTAATATACATATAGACTTCAGAGATCGAATCTAGTAGAGAGGGAGACGTCAGAGGTAGACTCTAGTGTAGAGGAAGACCTCAGATGTAGACTCTAGTATAGAGGAAGACCTCGGAAGCCGACTCTAGCATAGAGGAATACCTCAGCGGTCGAGTGTAGTATAGGGGAAGACCTCAGAGGTCGAATATTCTATATATGAAGTCCTCAGAGGTAGACTCTAATATAGATAAAGTCTTCAGAGATCGACTCTAATACAGATAAAGACTTCAGAGATCGACTCTAGTAAAGAGAAAGACCTTAGATGTCTAAACTGGTATAGAGGAAGACCTCAGAGGTCTACTCTGGTATAGAGGAAGACCTCAGAGGTCGACTCGAGTATAGAGGAAGACCTCAGAGGTCGACTCTAATCTAGAAGAAGTCTTCAGAGGTCGACTCTAATATAGAGAAAGTACTCAGAGATCGCGGTCTTCTTTAAAATAGAGAAGGACCTCAGAGGTCTTCTCTAGTATAGAGAAGGAGCTCAGAGGTCTTCTCTAGTATAGAGAAGGACCTCAGAGGTCTCCTCTAGTATAGAGAAGGACCTTTGAGGTCTTCTCTAGTATAGACAAGGACCTCTGAGGTCTTCTCTAGTATAGAGGAAGACCTCAGAGGTCGACTCTGGTATAAAGAAAGACCTCAGAGGTCGACTCTAGTATAGAGGAAAACCTCAGAGGTCGACTCTAGTATAGAGGAAGACTTCAGAGTTCGACTTTAGTATAGAGGAAGACCTCAGAGGTCGACTCTAGTATTGAGGAAGACCTCAGAGGTCGACTCTAGAATTGAGGAAGACCTCAGAGGTCGACTCTAGAATTGAGGAAGACCTCAGATGTCTACTTTGGTATAGAGGAAGACCTCAGAGGTCTACTCTGGTATAGGGAAGACCTCAGAGGTCGATTCTAGTACAGTTGAAGTCCTCAGAGGTCTTCTCTAGTATAGAGGAATACCTCTGAGGTCGACTCTAGTATAGAGGAAGACCTCTGAGGTCGACTCTAGTATAGAGGAAGACCTCTGAGGTCGACTCTAGTATAGAGGAAGACCTCTGAGGTCGACTCTAGTATAGAGGAAGACCTCTGAGGTCGACTCTAGTATAGAGGACGACCTCTGAGGTCGACTATAGTATAGAGGACGACCTCTGAGGTCGACTCTAGTATAGAGGACGACCTCTGAGGTCGACTCTAGTATAGAAGACGACCTCTGAGGCCGACTCTAGTATAGAGGACGACCTCTGAGGTCGACTCTGGTATAGAGGACGACCTCTGAGGTCGACTTTAGTATAGAGGACGACCTCAGAGGTCGACTCTGGTATAGAGGACGACCTCTGAGGTCGACTCTAGTATAGAGGAAGGACTCCGAGTCGACTCTAGTATAGAGGACGACCTCTGAGGTCGACTCTAGTATAGAGGAAGAACTCCGAGTCGACTCTAGTATAGAGGAAGAACTCTGAGGTCGACTCTAGTATAGAGGAAGACCTCTGAGGTCGACTCTAGTATAGAGGAAGACCTCTGATGTCGACTCCAATATAGAGAAAGAAATTCTAGTATAGATTAATAACTCACTATTTTACTCTAGCATAGCGTGAAGACGCAGTGGTTGACTCTTTCGTAGACATTTTCTCTTACAGGTGAAATGGTAACGGTTATCCCAATAGCCTAATTTTTTGACTTGTGTTCATAACCCTCCATAGATTCACAGCTATCCCTGCAGATAACATTGGCAACAGGTGCAGTTAAAATATCTGTCCATAGTTAATGGCCACTTAAGTTATCTCAGACATATGTATGTCTCCACTTCCGACCCCTAAGGATAATGGTTATTGATGCTGGTGCTTCAAATCAAATAATGGTCATATATCAACTCCGCATTTGCTCTTATTGTATTATTTATGCATTTGCACAATTTATTGGCCATTTGCAGAATATCAATGTGAATATTTGATTAAGATTTTATCATTCACCACATAAGTAATGTATTGTTAGGCCAGTCTCCGACCAATCATATAAATACAATAAACTGAGTGACTACAGTTGTCATACTACATGCACATAGAGAGAGAGAATTTGCTTTTTAAATTAATACAAGTTAATCTTGTTTAGGTCTTTCTTTGGCTCTTTGCAACAAAAGGGAAGAATGAATAAAAGTTTTCTTAGGATCCCATTGCCTTTACACAGAGAAGAGAAAATCTTGGCAGTTGATCATTTGTTGTCACAGGATGATGGATTGCCATTTGCATATTTCCCGGAGACTTATTTAAAAAGTACAGAAAAGTAACAGCAAAACAGCAAAATGACAGAAGAAAGACAAATCTTATTTAGTATAAAAATAAATGTAACATTTATCAAAACAATCAAATTCACCCATCACTTTAACGGCATTAGCAGCAGAAGCGTAACGTATGAGAGAGATAGAGAGGGAGAGAGAGAGAAAACAAAAAACGCAAGAACAGCAAAAGATAAGGAAACGGAAGTACGAACGTAACACATCTCGAAGTAATTCCACTAACTCGACTAACTTGCGGTGATGAATTCGTACAGGAAATGGGTGGCAGTTCGTTTGTGATTAAGTGAATAAGTATTTAAGTGTGTGTGTACGTGTGTGTGCGAGGCTTACATTTGTGGCATTACCCGGAAATTCCTTCAAAATTGGGTTAACGCATTTTCATTTTGATTTGAATTCCTGCCTTCTTCATTATTTCTCGTAAATCTTTTAAGTATTTCATTCATACCGCCCACCCCTCCGGAATTCTCACTTAATCCACATGCTTTTTTCCATGAGGCACAGTGTTTCGTCAAAATGACAAAATTCCAATAATAATAATAAAATATGCAATTTTTTTTTAGAATCCGAAAATATAATCATCTAGGTGATGTATTTTCAGAATAAGTATTTTTGATGGTAATCCATTTCTACCATTATATTTTTGTTTCCACTATTTTATCACTGACAAAGTTATATTTGCAAGCATTTTTTTTTGTGTACGAAACCTAAAAATAATATTTTTTTTGTGTTGATTAAGGCATACTATTTTATGGAACCAAACAAAAATTTTTTTTTTAAATATTTTTTTTCCAATTTTCATGTAATGTACCTTTAGTAGTTTGACCATATTTAATATACTCCGACATACAAATTGAAGTATAGAACCGATAGAGCCCTAATACAGCCCTAATAAAAAAATCATTTTTCACCTGATTTGGTTTGGTTTCACAGAATTTAAAATTTTTCTATGGAAAGGAATCAAAGTTATAAGTCGTTAACTTTTTGTGCAAAATATACTATTTGTATGGGAGGTAGCAAAAGGGGCGTGGCAATAACAATTTAAAAAAAATGTTATTTGCTGGCACAAAAAAAATATTTCAAAAATCTCAAGAAGAACTCAATGTCTATTTGAAAAATTCTATGGACAAATGTACAAGTTATGACCCATATTGTAAAAGTAAGGGACATTTAAAAAAAATTGTATATGATTTATTTTGATCTCTTAGTTAGGGAGGTACCAAAAGAGGCGTGGCAAAGCAAAGCATTACGCTGCACAAACTTGCATGAATTGGTATGAACTGGAATCAATATTATAAGCCGTTAACTTTTTGTGTAAAATATACAATTTATGTGGGAGATACAAAAAGAGACGTGGCGACTTCGACAATTATTCTCAAGGTGAAATCGACCAAGACACTGTTTAGTATAGATTCTGTTTAGTATAGTTAATAAAATATTTAAGAATCAATATTTCACTAAATGTTGACCCTTTGTGGGGGAGTTTCTTGAAGGAATGGACCATCATGGTCCATCTTCGTCCTTACCATGAGATAGAAAAAAATATTAACTCATAGCAAATTTTAAGTCAATCGGTTACTCCTATCGAAAGTTATCGTGCGCACAAGCCAGACAGACAGACGGACGGACGGACATTGCTCAACTGACTTAAAATAGCCCAAAATGGATTTCCGTTAAATATTTTTGGGCCTCTTAGGTCTCTCCTTCGATGTTTTACACTTTTGGCCTGCAGCAGGGGATATGTACCCTCGTGCACAAAAGTGAGGGTATAACAACATGATTTTGTTGGAATTCTCTTATTTCTAACAAAAGGGATGTAATTTCTAAAGTTATCTACATATAGACATTTCTACATTTATTTCAAATAGACATTGTATTCTTAGCTAATGTCAGTTTTTACAATATTGAACAAAACATTTTTTGCGTTTTTTTTTTAATTTTTATGGTGTTTTTCGTGTGACAAAAAATGATTTTTGAAATAAAAATGATTTTTTCAAAAATCCTTTTTTGGCACTAAAAAACCTTTGAAAAATAGAAGAAAAATTGCAAATCTTCTCTTCCGTGTGGGCAAAAAATATCTTTTTTTGTACTAACAATTCCTAAAAAATAGAAAAAATTCGCTGATCATCGTCTTTTTTCTATTTTTATGGTATTTTACGGGCGGGCAAAAAAAAATTTTTCAATAAAATCTTTTCTTTTTTGGCACAAAAAAATCCCTTAAAAATAGAAAAAAATTCGCAAATCGTCGTTTTTTTCTTTTTTTTATGGTCTTTTCCGAGTGGGCAAAGAATGAAAATTATCAAAAATTTTATTTTCTTTCAAAAAAATCTTTAAGGTTTCCCTTAATAAAATTGTCAATTTTTATTACTGTTAGGAATTGACCAGTGGACATTAAAATCTGGACCATTATTTACAGGGCGACATGACTTCAATTAAAACAATTGCAATTCAAAGTCACTTTCTTCTCGATTTTATTGCCATTTTTAGTGCATTTTTAAAAAAAATCGGAAACAATTTTCACAATTTTGGTCCGAGTTTCACTTTTTATGGCTTGTTATAGAACTACTGATCTCTAGATTTCATTTTTATAAAAAATTGAACCCTTCAAGGCCGTAAACTTTTTATTTGATTGTTGGTCCCAAATGGGTTAAAGCGAATTAATTGCCATTTATTAAAAAAATCCTGAGATGTCAATATTGCATATGTCATTTTTTAAAAACGCATTTGTGGATTTATACGAATTATAGCTATTAAAGGTCTTAACTAGGACTATCTAGGATATGTGCGAAACTTCGCAAATTTTTTCATAAATTGTTATGTATATTTTCTCTTAAATTTTAATTTGCATCTGGACCAGAAAAACGCCAACATAGATATATAAAATATATATTGCGGTGTAGTTCTATCTAATCTGAGCTGATCCTGTAAGTTTTAATCTGTTGTTTCTTTCAGTTTATATATAATAGCATTTTTACTTAAAAATTTAGGATATCGAAATTGTTTTTTATTGGAATGATTCTGTCTATTTTGTGGGTTCAAACTTTTTGATAGTCTATAAAGGAAATTCATTGGCATTTTTCAGTATTTATTGTTTTAAAAAAGAACGAGGCTGAACACCATCTTCAAAATTTGTAGGGTCAGTTAAAGACATTTGGGGCTACATTTCTCTCAAAATTTTAGGTTGGTGTCATTGATGTGCAGGTTTAAAATAAAGTTACATACGCAACTGATGCCCTTAAAAACATAGAAATAACCACATTAGTTTATCGTCACCTGAAATCCAAAATAACGTAACCCACATGTTCCTCATTTTTCAGGAGAAGCAAAAAACAAAGTAAAGTCATTTTAAGCTTTTGACCAAATTTAGAGATTTCAGACTATTAAGGCGAAATCAAATAACAAATCCAGTGCAATTAGTTGTGGCGTACATTCTGAATTAAATAAAATAAAATTTAATGAATCTTTCCGCTTTTTTAATGACCTTGTCTGCTGTAACGTCATTTGATATTGAACTCCAAAATTTTGTAGGAATGTGTAGTTATAGTCTATATATAATCGATCTTCCCTGAATACTCATTCATGTAAAAAGACCTCCTTCTGTCGAATTTCGTACTGATCGGATATAAAATACAGTCTCTATGTACAGCGCTTACATGTCAAATCGGGGGTAACATATATATGGGAGCTATATCTAAATCTGAACCGATTTTCTCCGAATTTGGCAGTATTCCTTCATGTAGAAAGAAACCTCTTTTTGTCGACTTTCGCACTGATCGGATATAAAATAACATTTTTACAGCGCTCACATGTCAAATCGGGGGTAAGTATATATGGGGGCTATATCTAAATCAGAACCGATTTCTTCCAAATTTAAAAGTGTTCATTCATATAATAGGAAACCTCTTTCTGACGAATTTCATACTGATCGGATATAAAATACAGTTTTTACAGCGCTTACATGTGAAATCGGGGGTAACATATATATGGGGGATATATCTAAATCCGAACCGATTTTCTCCGAATTTGGCAGTATTCCTTCATGTAATAACAAACCTCTTTCTGCCGAATTTCGTACTGATCGGATATAAAATACAGTTTTTACAGCGCTTACATGTCAAATCGGGGCTAACATATATATGGGGGCTATATCCAAATCTGAACCGATTTTAACCAAATTGAAAAGGGGTCGTCCTTGGGCCAAAAAAAAGATATGTGTAAAGTTTCGTCAAGATCGGACCATAATTGCGACCTGTACTTTGATTACAAGAATACATCTACAGACAGACGGACATAGCTAAATCGACTCAGAAAGTGATTACAAGTCGATCGGTATAATAAACAATGGATCTATCTCTTCTTCTTTTGGGTGTTACAAACAAATGCACAAAGTCATAATACTCTGTACCACAGTGTGGTGTAGGGTATACAAATTTGGGTTTTTTTCTCGCCAACTACAAGATGATTAATTTCCACCGTAAATTGCCTACACAAATTTTCAGGACAATCAGGAATGTCGAACATTTTTTTTTTCCAAAAATCGTTCGGTTTGACATGGATGAACGCTATACAAAAAATGTTTTGTATAGCGTTCAAATATAAAAAAATAAAACATTTTTTTATAATTTTTTCGTGTTTTTACAGCCCTTTGATGCAAATTTACGAAACTAGAATAATTTACAGAATTTGCTTAAAAGCTGTCCATCCATATATTTTTTAGTCTCATTCTGCCACTGAAAATTCCAAGAGAATTGATTCGATTCAATCAATTAAAATAATTTCATATCAAATTTTGGTGCAAATTTTGTCTTATCTCAAAACACTGTGCCAAGTCATCACTCTCCGCTGGAGGCTTTCCGATTGAGTAAGAATTTTTTGTTGGTTGATTTGTTTTTTTTTTTTATGTCCCAATAGCAAATTTTTCTGTCTTATCTTTGTCACTGGTGTTGTGTGTAAATGACAAACAATGCCTAAAATCCTGAGGAATTTCACTTTAAGGATTTTTGCCTTATTCACAGTTTTTCTGTGCAGGAATCTTATCGAACTTTTGGGAGAAATTTTTTTCACTATCAGTTCACATGCTTTATGGCAACAGTGATTATCTAAGTTTATTTCCCAAGTCAGTTGACTTTTCTTCTATATAAGCATATATATATTTTTGGGGAATAGTAATGTTGATTTTGTTATGAAAAAAGTAAAGGGGGTAGGATGAGAGAGAGAGAGAGAGCGGAGATTTGCCAACGCTTTTTACTCTTACATATATGACAGTTTTGCTAAACGGATGTGTGTACATTAAGGTTCCGTTTCCGTTCTGTGTTTTTTTGCTGATTTTTTTTTTGGCAAAAGGTTGAATTGTTCTGTTTATTTGTATTATTTTTTTTTTCTTCTTACACACTCTATCTCTTTAGTTTATTTTTCTGTTTATGTTGGCTTAAGTTTATCTTCTTCAGAGTCTGTGAATAGTTTTTCGGGTGTTTATGTTGTGGTTGGCCTTTCACATAAACTTGCTTCAAATGCAATTGTGTATAAAGACTATTAGACAGACGGACAGACGAACGAATAGACAGGGGAAGAAAAAGTTAGTTTTGGTTTAATTTAAACTCTTGTTTGAAAAACTGTGGTTTTTTTATATGGCAATTAAACAAAGAGATAAAATATTTTAAAGTTTTGGGAGGGATTCGGAAAAAATGGGAAACTTTTAGGTCAGTGACTTACAATTGAATGCCTAGAAATTGTAGAGTTTATTTGAAAAGGTGAAAGAATTTTTAGTTCTTGAAATGATATAAATAACAATTTTTGATTAGCAAATATTTGCACATTTAATGAAATGCCAAATGAAATTTTAACACTTAAATGCTATTGAAAATTGTTAAGTACAAATTGTTATAAATACTGAAATTATATAAGCTTACAAAAATGGGGAAATAACAAAAAATTGTCATAGGGGTTTCCAACAAGAGTGATATGATTACTTTGAAAAAAAATCACTTATTTTTAAGGAAATTCAAAAGTTTTTTATTTATTGTGAAGTACAACCGATACAAAAACGTTCTATAAAACGTCATTCAAATGGCCTCCACGACTTCTTCTGCAGGAACGAATTCGATGAACCCAATTTTCGAGCACTTTTTCCACTAAATCAAGCCGTATGTCATGAATGGCACGTTCAATATTGGCATGTAAAGCTTGAAGAGAGTCTGGTTTTTATCGAACAACCAATGACTTCAAATAACCCCACAATAAAAATAGTCTAATGGTGTTAAATCATAACATCTTGGAGGCCATTCAATATCACAATTTCTTGAAATAATCGAATCTCCAAACTTTTCTAGCAACAATTCAATTGTTTTATTTGCTGTGTGGCACGTAGCCACAATCGGTCAATGGCAAAAAGATAGCTCTTAACGAGAGCTATAATATTGCTCATGGGTGTCAAGGTCGTATGCTGACTGGAAAGTGTTTTTTTCGGATTTAAAAAAATGGACTTGGCATCATTTTTAAATGTGAAGGTAAAGATTATTTTTTTTCTAGCTCCTTAACGGTACGTCGGATCGGGAATCGGTCAATGGCAAAAAGATAGCTCTTAAGGAGAGCTAAAATATTGGCCATTGGTGTCAGGGTCGTTGGTCGACTGGAAAGGGTTTTTTTTGGATTTTAAATTGACTTAGCGCACGAAAAGTTGCAATTGGAGAACGATTATTTTGATAATGAAACTGCACGCTGAAAAAAAATCGCTTCTGTAGTATATTGTCCCAAACATATTCGGCTTGAAATATACATATGTTTAGAGTACACTCCAAATATATAATATTTGACACAAATAAATATTATATGTTTGGGAGAATATTGTTCTAAACAAAAATGTATTCCCATTCTAATATTTGTTTATTTGAAACTAGTATTTCCGAAACAAAGATTAATTTGTATTTAATTATTTTGACGATGTATCAATGCCTTGATTTAAAGACAAGTTTTCTGTTTTTCAGATGCTCAAAGATCATTTTTTTTTTATAAATTTTAAATGTTTTTTAAAATTTAATTAAAACTTAAATCGTATAATCTTTCATGAATATAAATTGAATTGATGGATTGACAAAAAGTGATGAATTGGAATATTTATAAATTAAAAGACATTTTTAGCTATAAAGTTTAAAACGAAAACTAGGAAAAACTAACTAAAATTGAAAAAATCAGCAAAGTTTTAAAAGTTTTTTTAAAAAAATATGTTTGGAAAACTTCTTAAACAATAACTTTGTTTGTGGGTACACACATATTTTATTTGTGAAAGTCAGTTAGCAAATATATTATGTTCTAATATATTAATATATGCGTTCCAAACAAGATTTCTTGATTTTCAAATAAAATTTATTTGTTAACAAAAATATAGTATTTGAAAAAATCGCTTCCAAATATATTTTCTTTCAATTCAAACATATCAAAAATGACAATTTCCCCCCGTGAGAATTTGTAAAACAAATGACAGATCATGACATATTACAAATGGCCGAAACGTCACTTCAAAATTAATCATCCCTATTGGAAAACCCGTTACTTAACACACTTTGAAATAAAATCTAAAAATTATATAAAAATTATTATCTCTTGGATATAAACTCCTGAATCTACAAATTTTTTTATTTTAATTTAATTTTTAAATTTTAAGTCTCAATATTTTCCACCCAAAAACAGTAAAAGAGAATGAGGAAAAAAACATACCCATTGTTCTTTGTGGCGTTGTAAAAGAAAAGTTTCATATCATTTTAATAACATAAGCTGATTGTAAAACAAAATCCTGATTTCCTGACCAATCCGAAAATGGGGACAACTCACTGGAGAATTTTTGGCCATAAAAAGACCCAAAACAAAACTATTAAAAATATCCTTACTAACAAAGGCAACTATAAAAAATGCTTTAGATTAAATCGAAACTATTCCCCAAATGATTGTGGCCAAAAAAAGGGAAGATAGTAAAAGCTGTATAATAAAAACAAACTTTCACTTTTTTAAATAGTACATAGAAAACAAAGGGTAATGGTGAGAGGAAAATCTCCAGGGATTATAGATTATTTTTCCAAAAAATTCTAAAGCTCATAGAAACAGTTGTTTGGAAGATTAACAAAAATAATGGAATATAGCAAAAATTAGGATATCTATTACTTGAAACACTTAACTATAGGAGACGACGCTCAGAGTGTTACGAACTACTTCACGCCCAAACGGCTAACGCTGTAACTTGTTGATAAATGGTAGTCTATTATATTGTTTACAAACCTACAAAAGCATGTCGTTATACGTGGTAGTAAAAAAGGTATAAACGGAATTAAAATATAACAGCGTTATTGCTTTGTATTTCATTGGCAAATCGAAACCAGCCACTGTTAATGAACTAAGAAATTTATATGTGAACAAAATGTTTGTGCGTCTGATCATTATATCTTACAATGTCACCGATATTATTAAATCAGTAAGGAAATATATATGTTTCATCCGATTTATATGTTTCAAAGTCGGGCGGGGCCGACTATATAATACCCTACACCACTCTCGTAATATTGAATAACTCTGATATATAAATTTTGTAATTCATGTAAAAATTGTTTACATAAATTTACTTTTGGGACATTTTATACTTAAATAATACCCTGTACCACAGTGTGGTGTAGGATATAAAAACGATTGGATGTAAAGAGCCAAATCGGATGAAACATATATATGGGAGATATAGCTAAATCTTTACCGATTTTCTTAAAATTCGGCAATGTTGGTTCATGAATCAAGAAACTCTACCATTCTAAATTTCAAAACGATTGGATGTAAAATATAGCTTCTATAGAACTAAAGGGCCAAATCGGACGAAGCATATATATGGGAGCTATAGCTAAATCTTTACCGATTTTCTTAAAATTCGGCAATGTTGGTTCATGAATCAAGAAACTCTACCATTCTAAATTTCAAAACGATTGGATGTAAAATATAGCTTCTATAGAACTAAAGGGCCAAATCGGACGAAGCATATATATGGGAGCTATAGCTAAATCTTAACCGATTTTCTTCAAATTCGGTAGTGTTTGTTCATGGATCAAGACACTCTACCATTCTAAATTTCAAAACGATTGGATGTAAAATACAGCGTTTATAGGACTAAAGGGCCAAATCGGACGAAACATATATATGGGAGCTATAGCTAAATCTTAACCGATTTTATTCAAATTAGGTAGTGTTGGTTCATGGATCAAGAAACTCTACCATTCTAAATTTCAAAACGATTGGATGTAAAATACAGCTTCTATAGAACTAAAGGGCCAAATCGGACGAAACATATATATGGGAGCTACAGCTAAATCTTAACCGATTTTATTCAAATTAGGTAGTGTTGGTTCATGGATCAAGAAACTCTACCATTCTAAATTTCAAAACGATTGGATGTAAAATACAGCTTTTATAGGACTAAATGGCCAAATCAGACGAAACATATATATGGGAGCTATAGCTAAATCTTAACCGATTTTCTCCAAATTCGGTAATGTTGGTTAATGGATCAAGAAACTCTACCATTCTAAATTTCAAAACGATTGGATGTAAAATACAGCTTCTACAGGACTAAAGAGCAAAATCGGACGAAACATATATATGGGAGCTATAGTTAAATCTTAACCGATTTTCTTCAAATTCGGTAGTGTTGGTTCATGGATCAAGAAACTCTACCATTCTAAATTTCAAAACGATTGGATGTAAAATACAGCTTCTATAGGACTAAAGGGCCAAATCGGACGACAGATATATATGGGAGCTATATCTAAATCTGAACCGATTTCAACCAAATTCAATAGCGATCTTAACAGTTGCGAAATACTCTAAACTGCAAAATTTCAGAACGATCGGAGTAAAATTGCGACCTGTAGTCGACGAACAACTTTACATGGACAGACGGACGGACGGACATGGTTAAATCGACTCAGCTAGTGATTCTGAGTCGATCGGTATACTTTAAGGTGGGTCTAGCTGTGTTATTTTCAGGTGTTACAAACATCTGCCGTGAAACAAACTTATAATACCCTGTACCACAGTGTGGTGTAGGGTATAAAAATGTCACGGATGTGGACCTCTAAAAACAGCAACACCCAGAAAACGTTCGATAGGTGAAGTCCAGAATTCAAAGTAATCCGTGATAAAGAGCAGTTTAATTAATAAAAAATCTCAATGTGTCAATTCGGGGCGTTTTAAGTCATTTGAGCAATATCCATCCGTCCGTCTCTCTGGTTGGAGCGCACGATAGCTCTCGAAAGGAGTAACGGATTGTCTTCAAATTTGATAATGGTACATAATTATATTTTTTCTAGCCAGGCTATATTCGAAGATGGCCCATATTGGTCCACTCCTTCTTGTACCTCCCTCACAATGGGTTACAATTTTATGAAATATTCATTATTTAAAACTTCTATACTACTTACTCAAATTTTCTCAAATTTCACCTCGAGAAAAATGGGCGAAGTTGTCCATTTGTAGTACCTTATAGTACCTATAGTTCACTGAAAAATGGGCATCATTGAGACGTCCCTTTTGGTACCTCCCATACAAATGGACTGTTTTGCACCAAAATTTAACAGCTTATAACTTTAATACCATATTTTAAAGTTATTAAATGCAATTTCAATTGAAAATACTTTAATTAATACAAAACAATAACAACAAATTACGATTTTTTTCGGGACTGAAGGTGAGTTGATTCTTAAGTCGGTTTATCCGACTGAACTTTCTTACTTGTTTTCAAAATTAAATGTTTTGAGAGATACTGAAGTTTTTGTTTAAAAAATAATATTATTATACATGAATATCGCATCGTTGGCTTTTATCCAATAGGTGCTATATTAAAAAACCCAATTTTTCGGGAGAAAAACTGTAAAACTTTATTATTTCGCGATAAATTTAATATGATATGAATTAGGAATTCGAAGGTATATATTACACAGTACAGGATTTTTCAGCTCATTGATCTTGGACTTAATTCTGAGAATTGGACGTGGACGTAGCCCTAAAAATAAGAACTTCTGCATCATTCGTTTAGTCATGTTGGCTCAATTAATACGGAATATCTCTGTTGTGTCTGAAGCAAAGTTGTAGATATTGAATAGAAGAAAAAAAATGTGGAACAAACCTACCCGAAAAAAGTGCATCCAGTGCCTTAAAAATAGCCTTAAAAGCCTTAAAAATAGCAAAAAAGTTCAATATTCTACTGACAGATATTTTATGACTTTGGGAGCATTTTTGCGAATTTAAAGGCACTGGATGCACTTTTTTCGGGCGAAACGCCGGGACTCGTATAAGATATCCTGGTAGTCCAAACCCCAGCCGATCACTGACCCCTACCATTTGTCGCACTGTGTAATTAGTTATTTATAAGGAGAAAAGGTTGATCAAAATATCAATATTCAAGACCCTTCAACTCGGACGGTACTTAACCGATCTCGTTGAAATTTTGTGTCATAACGTCTATCCAATAGGACTAAACTTGGTGCAAGTTTCATCGCGATCAGATGATATCGGTTTTAGAAGTTGCATATAAAAGCTATAGAACCCGCATTTCTAAACAGAACTTTATAAAATTTAGGAGAAAACAGTTTCTTGAACAAAGAACGATACTTGGCAAATTTAAAGAAAATTGGTTCAGATTTCGATGTAGCCTCTATATACTCGTATGTAAATCTATATCCCGATTTTGCATCTAAGGACTTATAAATAATCAGTATATTTAAACAGATCTTAATAAAATTAAGAAGAGAGCTGTTTTATATGAGGCTCTGTCTGTTGTATACTTATATACCGATAGTAAATCTAAGCGCTACAAAATGACAAAGTTTAGACAGATCATTATACTTAGAAAAATAACATTGAGAAAACTTGACAATATTTCTTCTTATTCTCCTCCGATGGGGTGGAGTAGGGTACTATATATATTCCACACTTCACAACAATGTGGCCACCATACTCCCCGGACTAAACATAGTGGATTTTTTTGATATCGTCACTTCCAATGTATCAATTAATAAATATTAGATGGTCAAAGACTCAAAGATTGTTCTTCACCGAGAATCGGAAAAAATATCATCAGTCCACATTTGTACATCGTATGCCATGCTAAAAGACGGGCTCGGTACTATTCAGCTCCGACCCCTCATACTAGGAGGAAATCAAAAAAGGGAAGTAATAATAATAATAAACTTTTTTGTGTGGATTCTAAAAACCAGATCTACTAAAATCTGTTCGCACCTGTGAGTTATCCCATACAGTTCTCGAGATATCTGCATCTAAACAATTTAATTTTTCTTGAATTTTCGCTAGTGTTGTTGCCATGTTTTTCAAACTTACAAATTTTTTTACGCAAATTTGAACCTAATCTACATTTTTTTCGATCGCAAAGCTAGAATATTAATGCCTTTGCAATTGTTATATGCTGTAGGGTGTTACACGTTGAACTGCAAAAAGAATTTCCAGCGTGGCTTTTAGTATAGTAGATACAGGGTAAACAACAAAAATTCCATTTTTGGGGATTTTCGAATTTAATTGACCGACTAAAAAATATTTCATTGAAATACTATATGGGGAATTCCACGACAAATCGAGGTCGAGTTTAAAAAAAGTTGCGCTTTTGTTTTTTCCAATTTTTATATTTTTTAGTACACCTGAAGAAACGCTTTGTGCAATTTTTTTGAGATTTTCCCGATAACTCGTTCAGAAGTTATCGATATTTATAAAATCGTTAATATATCACTCTGAGTTTTGGGTTTATTTTGGTCACAACTTCTTAAGTTATGGTCCGATTTTTTGTATATTTTTTTTATTGTTGGTATTTTTCTGTACTTTTCAGAAAACAATTTTTACATTTACGATTTTTATGATCTGAAATTTAAATGTAATTTTTTAAATTGTTTGTACTCACCGATTTTCGTGAATTTTTAATATTTTAGACTTTTATTAGTTTTCTTTAATACAAGCTGTGGACGGAAGTGGTCCTAAATTTATTTATTTTTTATTCTCAATTTAAAAAAAAATAGCTGCATACATACCACTATGTTTGCAGCTTGAAGGTTTTGGAATATATGTTCCACGTCAAAGAACAAAATAAAGTAGACACTTCTGGAAGTATTTCTTTCAAATCACCCGCCATCCCCGATGATCCCCTTACCATGATAATCTCCCAACGAAAAAACGTTGAATTAACAAAAATGCGTGTTGTGGGCACCTGCAGTGATTTTTTTCTCTCACATCAAATTTTCGGAATTGAGAGCAAAATGAGTAAAAACTTTTCCCACTGAGACAATATTTATGGCCATATCGATTTATATTTTAAAAAAATATTCAAATTTTTGTAATTATATGCGAGTATACGTAATTATAATAAGTATATTCGTCTTATGATTTCGAAAAAGAATAGGTTTAATTTGTTTAATATTGTTGCCAAGCTTCTCCAAACCACAGCATTTTTTTAAGAAAATTTCAAAACATGGCCATATTTTCGACACAAGACAAGCTATGAAAGAAAGGATATGAAAACCTTTACCATTTTTATACCCTACACCACACTGTGGTACAGGCTATTATAAGTTTGTTTCACGGCAGATGTTTATAACACCTGAAAATAACACAGCTAGACCCACCTTAAAGTATACCGATCGACTCAGAATCACTAGCTGAGCGATTTAACGATGTCTGTCCGTCCGTCCGTCCGTCCGTCTGTCCATGTAAAGTTGTTCGTCGACTACAGGTCGCAATTTCACTCCGATCGTTCTTAAAGTTTGCAGTTTAGAGTATTTCGCGGCTGTTAAGATCGCTATTGAATTTGGTTGAAATCGGTTCAGATTTAGATATAGCTCCCATATATATCTTTCGTCCGATTTGGCCCTTTAGTCCTATAGAAGCTGTATTTTACATCCAATCGTTTTGAAATTTAGAATGGTAGAGTTTCTTGATCCATGAACCAACATTGCCGAATTTGAAGAAAATCGGTTAAGATTTAGCTATAGCTCCCATATATATGTTTCGTCCGATTTTGATCTTTAGTCCTGTAGAAGCTGTATTTTACATCCAATCATTTTGAAATTTAGAATGGTAGAGTTTCTTGATCCACGAACCAACACTACCGAATTTGAAGAAAATCGGTTAAGATTTAGCTATAGCTCCCATATATATGTTTCGTCCGATTTGGCCATTTAGTCCTATAAAAGCTGTATTTTACATCCAATCGTTTTGAAATTTAGAATGGTAGAGTTTCTTGATTTATGAACCAACATTGCCGAATTTGAAGAAAATCGGTAAAGATTTAGCTATAGCTCCCATATATATGTTTCATCCGATTTGGCTCTTTAGATCCAATCGTTTTTATACCCTACACCACACTGTGGTACAGGGTATTATTTAAGTATAAAATGTCCCAAAAGTAAATTTATATAAACAATTTATACATGAATTACAAAATTTATATATCAGAGTTATTCAATATTACGAGAGTGGTGTAGGGTATTATATAGTCGGCACCGCCCGACTTTAGCCTTTCCTTACTGGTTATATTTTCAATTGTATATAGTTCCTTTCGTGGGAGTGAATAAAATGTTTTTTTTTGTCTCAGTGTCCTTTATATATTATATAGGCTACGGAATTCAAATAATTGTTATTCCTTAACCGTTAAAGATAGAAGGCTCAAATTTTAATATGTGTTATGTTAGTGTGAGTTCTGTAACATGTATTTTTTCATATTTTTAAACCCACAACTTTGAAGGATATTCAAGGATAAAAGTTTAAAAGGGCATTTTTTTATAGCATTCGTCATTGGAAATTTTTTAAAAGTTTTATTAAATAGCGGGAATACTCCCCTTTCATTCGATATGCATTTTTATCAACTCACATTGTAATAAGTGCAAAGAAAAATATTTCAAAAATTGTATCCTTCAAATTGTAAAAGTCCTGGAAAAAGGACAAACGATCACGAAATAAAATACTGAGTATGCAGTATTGCTGCATATGGTCTCTAGTTTCACTTGTAAATAGTTTCGTTCATGGTTGAAAAATTGTGTCGCACGGTGTAATATTATGAAGAAAATTTTAAGATAAAATATTAAATTAAAATTCTGCATTTTAGATCATTTCTCCAAAACCAATAGTCTGACAAAAATTAAAAAAAAATATTTCCCCGTTTTGGCATATCCCACCTAAAGTTCCATTCATTCCTTCAGTCGTTTTATGCAATTGCATTATTCTTACTTGACATTCTTCGGGATTTAAGTCAGGAAACAAGCCCTCATTAAATCCAAAAAAAAAAATTAGCTACAGAAATGTTGCATATGTTTGCCAAAATATTTCAGCACTTTCGAAAAAAAAACAACCCTAAAACACCCTCTGAACAAAGCCTTTTATCGTTGAAATCTCGGTCTCATTCAAAATGAAACTGACAATTTGATGTAAGCTTCCGCGATTACATATACTTTTCCTGGTTTGTGACAAGAAAACCTCCCAACAGACAGACGGACGGACGGACGGACGGACGGACAGCACTTAAAGGCTAAAACTTACAGTAGATTGTTTTTGCCATCTATAGAAAAACGACTAACCAACCAACAGCAAATGACAGCCAAAAAAATAAAGCCAACAAATCGAAAAAAAAACCATAAAGAAAGTTTAAAACAAAACCCTCAACAAAAATTTAAAGAACTCCCGGAATGATGATGGCCAAGAAAAAAGTGGAGACAAAACAAAATAAAAAAATTGTATAGACCACATTCAACTTCGGCATGATTGGTCTGGTCGCGTCTACACATGCCAGAGCTGAAAAGGATGCGGAACCAAAACAAGAGACAAAATCTCTGGTCGCGTTTTATTAAATCTCTCCACCCCCTGAGCCGGAAAAGTTTAGTGGGTCAGGCAGAGGGAGTGACGACAAGGAGAAAGGAAGTAGGATGAGGCTGCCGGAAATTTATGTCATCGAAGAGGATGTATAGAAGAAATGAAATAAAAAGCCTTATCTGAGTACTCGAAAGGGATAAAAACGCGCGAACTAATTCTAATTGCCAGGCAGTTTGACAATTTCCTATTCAAAGTGAAGACAAGCGGCAGTAGGCTGTCGAAGGGATATAAACTTTTTTCCGCTAAGTTGCCTACGAAAGAAATGATCCACGGACTCTAGTCGGAAATGTCCACAAAGAGAAATATTCTTAGGACTCTAGTTATGTAAGCGATCCCAGCAAAAACCACTGCACCCCTTTCAGCAGGTTAGTAAGTGAGAAATGTAATATGATTTTTTTACTAATCGGCTAATTCAGCTCTAGTTTTTGAGGGAATGTCGCAATTTGGTGTACTTCTGTACCCCCTATGCTGTTTTTTTTTCCTAGCCACTGAAAAAATTACATCTTCTTCGGGCAAACTCGGGGTTTTAATGGAGACACAGAAGGAGAGTGCTCAGGTTAACAGTTTTGCCACAAAGAGAAATATTCTTAAACCTTTGGTCGTGTAAGGGATCCCAGCAAAAAAACATTGAACTCCTTTCAGCAGGTTAGTAAGTAAGAATGATTCAAGATGATTTTTGAGAGAATGACGCAATTTTGTGTACTTCTTTATCCCCTTTGATGAAAATCTTCTCTTAGCCGCTGGAAAAAGTACATCTTCATCGAGCAAACTCGGGGTTTTAATGGAGATAGATAAGGGGAGTACTCGGCTAAGCACTTTTGCTCGTGCTGCATGAACTTCAAACGAGTTTTGCATAGTTATAGCACTAAATACAATTTTCTTCTCTCACTTACTCTATTGCATCCAATTCATGTAGAGTTTCAGCACTAATGGAATTTTTGGTCTCTGGCATACCCTACCGCAGCTACTTCAGGTAGAGTGTCAACAATGCTGACTTTGTTGTATGCTGTATGGGAGCTGCTTCTAAAAACAAGTTTTTTTTGCTGGGATACTACTCGTAAAGGAGCCCCGAGGAGTCCGGTCCGTCCTCTTGGCTTAAATCAGAGTATTTGTGTGTTTTTATTTTTATTTTTATATATTGCATTTATTATTTGTGGCCGGTTTTTATTGGGGCTTTTGCATTTGAAAGGATTATTTACTGTTTCACACAGCCAAACAAATGGCCAAAACACACACACACACACGGAAAAAAATCCTAAAAATCGGCGGAAAAACTCAACAAACCAAAATATTTTTTGGCAATACCATATATTTAACCAACAACAAAAAACAAATCGAAATAGCAACAAAAAGGACAGACGGGTCGAAAAATGTTAGTCCTTTTGTGCCGCTGCCTGCAATTGTTCTTTTTTTTTTTGAGGGGGGAAAACCCAAAAGATTTATTGCCGGCTTATGCCATATATAAAGAAATTATGGTAAATATACATAAATACATATATATTTATATGGACTATAAATGAAAGAAAAAAAAACAATTGGGATTACAATGAGAATCTCGTTTATAGGCATGCAATATTTTCATTGTAATATTTATATTAAAAATCTCTTTAATTCGTTGAATTAAGGGCGAGAATGAATTTTTTTTTAATATAGACATTTAATAATAATTTCCAAAAAAGGTTTAAAACAATTTGGATTAAGCAATTACACTGCGCTCGAGTTAAAGTGTAACCGAAAGGAGATCATAATGAATCCATTTTTTTTTTTGGCTAGCTCTTGTTTTCGTAATATTTGTGCAAACAATTTCCTGGGAAATCCGAAACGGTTGTTATCTTGAGTGAGAATTTGAGGCGAAAGTCTTCAGAATATAGGATTCAGTTTAAAGAGCAAAGTAGCGAAGGGAATTCACAAATAAAAATTAAACAAGTAAGAAATTTCAGTTGGGTAAACCGATTTATGAATCCCCTCAGCTTGAGTCCCAAAAAAATATTCGTAAATTTATTTTTTTGCATTAATTAAAATATTATCAATTTAAATTGCGTTTAATAACATTAAATTGCATTTAATAACTTTAAAGTATGTACTGGTATTAAAGTTAAAGATAAAAATGTGAATCAAAGTTATCTTCGTTATTTCCATAGACACCGAACTAACCGAAAAATAATGTAAAGTATAACAGTTTTAATGATATTACATATTTTGTTCCCAAGTTTTGCCAGTTTTCGCAGAATACATATATCATAAACACTAAATCCAAATGACTTGGGCCTGTATTCGACATGATTTCTCACAAAATTCTATAATAACTTGAAATCTACTGTTAATTCATAAAATGTGTAAAAGAGAAACTGCAATCATATTTTTAAAACCATATTTTTTGTCAAAAAAAAAAAAAAAAAACAACCAACAAAATCCCACAAATTACATAACTTTTCATATGTATATAATGACACTAGTTTACAAAAATGTTGCCAAAGAGCTGTAAATAACATTTTCTGGTGTACTAAACACGAAAAAAATATTTAAAAAATGCTTATGGCAAACATTTTTTACACATTTTATAAATTAAAATTTTCATGGAATGTCCCTTTAGTTTTTTTTTCCATATTTTTGATTGCCGATAGAGGCGGGATACACGTTAATTTTAAGGAAATTACTCGTATGGGTGCAACAAGTGTTGAAAACATTTCCACACACCGAATGTGAAGTCAGTCGATTACTCTTTTCGGTAGTTATCATGCCCACCAGCGAGACAGACAGACGGACGAACGACATTGCTCAAATAACTTAAAATGGCCCGAAACGGGTTTTCGCCAAATATACTTGAAGTCTTAGGCTCATAATTCCTACATTTGTGCGTAGATTTTTTTAAATTGGCTTTGTTTTTTCGTTAGAAAGCTGGGTTTTAAAAAATAATTGTTGCTTTTTTATGATTTCTTTCGTTTGATTTAATCGATTTTTTTCTAATTTGTTAACGACTGTTACTAATTCTCTGTTTCTATGTGATAGAGATTTATTTAATTTTTTTTTCTTTCAAATTTGGCCATAATTGCATTTTGAAATAATTTGCCTAATTTATAGATAATTTTTTTTTGGAAAATAGCAATCTTACGAGCTTTTTTAAAAAATTGCAATTTTGATAAAAAAAAATTCAAAACTAATTCGATTTCTATTTTATGATAAAAATTAAATTTTGCTGAAATTTTATATAAAAATGAAATTTCCACTAAATGTGCAATTTTGATGTAATTTGACAAAAAAATATAATTTAGGCAAAATTTTCTAGAAAAATACAATGTTTTAAAGGACATAATAAATTTTCAGTAAAATCATATGTATTTCTTTCAACAAAAAGGCTCCCCACAACAATGTAAAATAACTTCACGACCCAAACTTTTCTAAAAAATTCGTTAAAATTATATTTTCTAGAAAAGTTTATGAAAAATGCAATTTTATAGAAAATTTCATAATTAAATTTTTTACAAAAATTGTTGAAAATATTTTTTTTTAAATATGTGCATTTCTCCAATGTCGAATACGACATTCGTACACATTCAAAGTTAAAAAAACATATGCCAAAACATTATTTCATTTTGACAAAAAGCGAAACTTATAGCTCTTGATTAGCACTATAATTGGTGCCAAGGTTGATTTTGGCCAATTGTCCGTTTTCAAGATAATTACAAAGAACCAAGCCATTCGCACGCGACAAAAACAGATGTCGCTTTCAAAGCAAACCAATCAAACACTGATTTCCGCGAAACCTGAAAGAATATTTTAATGCGACTAATTTTAAATGCCATGGATGCATGTATCTTAATAATGTTTTTTATTTTATTCAAAAATATATAGTAGTTTATTTTTTATTTAATTTTAATCAATTTCGCACGCGACATGTCGCATGCGACATTTTATTCCATCGTTCTTTTTATGTTTATTTTTTATGCAACTAGACATCCAAAGGTTGATTATATATGATTTTTAATATATTCAATATATTTATTTTCACAACAAAAATTATTTTTCTTATATATCCCTTAAATATAAATCAAGATTTAAAAGAGAGACCATTAATCAGAAAACAACATGCAATACAAATGTTTAAAACATAAATTTTGCAATTATTCGAATTTGCACTCAAATAGTTTAAAATGTGTTATGAATAAATGTAATTTTTGGCAAAATTAGTTAAATTTGAAAGATTCCCTATAAAAAATAGTAAAACAACAACTTTTATAGTCTTTAATTTTTTTGGCTGCGGTTGACATCTCGTTGGACGTGCCCATATGTTCAAATTTAAATTCCTTAAATTTTTATTTGGCTAAAAAATTGTGTAAAAATCTAATTCATCTACACAATTTCATTTTTTTCTTGAAAAATTATTTTTTCTGCAACATTTTGTTACAATTGCATTTTTCTACAAAAATCGTTGAATTAATCTCTCTAGAAAATTTCGCAAAAACTAAAAAATTCTTTAAATATCTTTTTTTTCTAGAAAATGGCAATTTTAATGAAATTTTCAAGAAAAATTAAAATTTAAAGAAAAATGCAATTTGAAGAAATTTAATAGAAATATTAAATTTTAACGAAAAATGCAATTTGAAGAAATTTAATAGAAAAATTTAATTTTAACAAAAATGCAATTTGAAGAAATTTTATGGAAAAATTAAATTTTTAAGATTTTTTTTTTTTTGAAAAGACAATTTCGATAAAAAGTTTAAAAGAACCAATTTTGAAAAAAAAATTCGGTACAAATTCAAATTTCCATTTATTTTTTGATAAAAATTAAATTTTGCTGCAATTTTCTATAAAAATGAAGTTTACAATAAATATGCAATTATGATGGAAATGCAATTTTTTTAATACTTAGTTCGGTGAATACGTTACTGCTTTCATAAGTATTTTTGGCTGATTTGAGTTAACCATACGTACGTTATTGTTATTATGAATTCTGACGATGATAGAGTGGTGTCTATAGAAACTGCAGTCAATACTACCCAAACATTTTTGAAACTGGTCTTCAACCAAATAAATTCTGACTGAATAACAAAAGCACAGACCAACAATGATCAACAACAACACATTTGCAAATAATATAATTTAGGAAGATTTTCTTAAAAATACAATTTTTATTTGTAGCAAAATGAGGGACAAATCCATGGACAAATAAAGAAGTTAAAGAAAGCTATTCTGAAATGGATTTGCCAATAAATATTTGTATCCCCTCACCTTAGAGAGGAGGGTATATATCATTTGCTACGAACCAAAACTGTAACACATCGAAGGAGTGACCTAAGAGTCATTTTAAGTCGAATGAGCAATGTTCGTCCGTCTGTCTGCTGGCTGGTGCGCACAATAACTCTCGAAAAGAGTAACCGATTGACTTAAAATTTGGTATGCGGTAATATTTTTCTCCATCTCAGGCTAAATTCGAAGATGGGCCATATCAGTCCACTGTTTCTAGTACCTCCCTCACAAAGGGTTAATATTTTGTAAAATATAGATTTTTTAATAACTTCTACACTACTTACTCAAATCTTCTGAAATTTCACACATAGCGTTAGTTTAATAGTAGCTATTACCTCAAGAAAATGGGCGAAGTTGCCACGCCCCTTCTGGTACCTCCCACACAAATGGACAATTTTGAACCAAAAGTTAATAGCTTATAACATTATTACCAGTGCAAACAAAGACTTGAAATTTTGTACAGTGTAATGGTTTAATAGTACCTACAATACAGTGAAAAATGGACATTATTGCCACGCTCCTTTTGGTACCTCCCACACAAATGGACCATTTTGTACCAAAAGTTACAAGCTATTAACTTTAGTACCAGTACAATGCTTGAAATTTTGTAAAGTGTAATGCTTTTATAGTACCTAGAGTCCACAGAAAAAAAGAGGGTTATTGGCACTCCCCTTTTGGTACCTCCCACACAAATGGACCTTTTTGTACCAAAAGTTAACAGCTTTCAACTTTAATACCAGTGCATACTTTAAAGTTATTAAATGCAATTTAAATAGATAATAGATTAATTAAAACAAAATTAAATAAATTTACTAATATTTTTTTGAGACTGAAGGTGAGGGGGACATAAGTCGGTTTACCCGACTGTACTTTCTTACATGTTACTAGTTACTATTACATTTTGCAATGGACAGAATGTAACTGAAACATAAGGTCTCAAATATATTCTGACGGAATATGAAACAAACAATATTTTTTTTAAAAAATTTAGTTGAACTTTTTTCAAAATTACATTTATCTAGAAAAATCTTTCAATTGCATTTCTCTAGAAAATTTTGTTAAAATTTCATTTCTCTACAAAATTTCTTAAAATCAAATTTTTTACAAAAAAAAAAAAATTGTTGAAAAATGTCTAAATAATTCGTTAAATTTTCTATAAAAATGCAAATCGATGCAATTTTAACGAAATTATCAGGAAAAATAAAATGTCGAAGAAAAATTGTAGATGTATGCAAATTTAGCGAAATTTTCCTGGTACTTTGGCATAATTTCCTTCACTTTGAAAGAACTTTTTGACCTTCAGCTCAATTCCACAGTGAGAAAAAGCCTTGAAATAACATCAAAAACAGATCAAAAAAAAATAATTTTTGACAAATTTTTTTCGAAATCAATTTAGACGAAATTTTCCAGAAAAATACAATTTTGAAGAAATTATTGTTCGTTATATTTGACCTGTTGAGATTTTATGCATTTTTTATATTGTTCGGCTTAAGGTCCTTTTTAATTAAAATGCGTTTTTCTAATTATTTTATATTCGTTTCGTTTGAAGAAATTTTATAGAAAAATTAAATTTTTTTTAGAAATATTCAATTTTGATCAAATTTTTTTAAAAATGTAAAATTTTGAAAAAACCTATATAATTTCGATTAAATTTTTTATAAAAATTTAATTTTTCTGAAATTTTCTAAAAAAAATCAATTTTTAATAAATATTCAATTTGATGAATTTTGGTAGAAAATTTTTATTAAGGCAAGATTTTCAGAAAATACAATTGCGTCAGTTTTTAAGGACATAGTTATAGAAGTGCAGTACGATACCAGTTTCTATGAAATTGCAATTTTCATTAAAATCATATTTCGCGAACTTTGACATAATTTTACATCATTTTGTAAAAAAAAATATTTTTGACAAACTTTTTCGAAATCAATCTAAACGAAATTTTCCAGAAAAATTTATTTTTGGAGAAATCTTATAAATTTTTTTTTTACGGTTTAGAAAAATGCATTTTTGACAAAATTTTTTAAAAATGTAAAATTTTGAAAAAAATATTCTATATAATTTTGATTAATTTTTTTATAAAAATTTATTTTAAAAATTAAATAAATCAATTTTTAATAAATATGCAATTTTGATGAACTTTGCAAGAAAATTTTAATTAAGACAACATTTTCGGAAAATACAATTGCGTCATTTTTTAAGGCCATAGTTACAGAAGTGCAGCTCGACACCAGTTTCTATGAAATTGCAATTTTCATTAAAATCATTTTTCGCGAACAATGACATAATTTGAAATAACTTTTCTAAAAAAAAAATATTTTTGACAATTTTTTTTCGAAATCAATTTCGATGAATTTGTCCAGAAAAATTTATTTTTGGAGAAATTTTATAAAACGTTAATTTTTTACGATTTGGAAAAATGCAATTTTGACAAAAATGTAAAATTTTGAAGAAATATATGTTATAAAATTTTCTATTATAAATCAATTTTTAATAAATATGCAATTTTGATGAACTTTGCAAGAAAATTTTAATTAAGGCAAGATTTTCAGAAAATACAATTTCGTCTGTTTTTAAGGACATAGTTATAAAAGTGCAGTTCGATGGCAGTTTCTATGAAATTGCAATTTTCATTAAAATCATATTCCGCGAACTTGGACATAATTTTCTAAAAAAAATTATTTTTGACAAATTTTTTACGAAATCAATCTACATGAAAGAAGAATTAGAAAAATGCAATTTTAAAAATGTCAAATTTTAAAAAAAATTCTATATAATTTCGATTAAATTTTTTATAAAAATTTAATTTTAGTGAAATCTTCTATAAAAAATAAGTTTTTAATAAATGTGCAATTTTGATGAACTTTGCAAGAAAATTTTAATTAAGGCAAGATTTTCAGAAAAAAAGTTATAGAAGTGCAGTTTGATACCAGTTTCCAATTAAACAGCATATCGCACCTGTTCCACAAACGAGTAACAACTCAAAATGAAAAAAAAATGTCAAATGTCAAAAATGTCATTTAAAAAATATGTCAAAAATTGTGAAAATATGTTCCTTATTGTATTTCATTGCAATGACATATTTCCGATCATATTAATCGATTAATTCATTACTTTTTCGGTCCTACTCAGGTATTTTTTAGACATTTTCAAAAGTCACAATCCCCATAAAATTAATAATTAAAATATTTTAAATATGTATAAAATTCCCAAAAAATAGTAATATATTTATTAAATGTACCCAAGAAGGCTACCATTGAAGATCGCTACGGCTTCGGATGGGAAGGCCTGATGTAGAGCGTCCTTAAAATTCGTTGGGTATACATTTGATATCATTATGAGCTGTTTTGCCAGATCCGACAATTAATCGTCCTCTTGACGATTTTTGCATCGAAAAAAGGAAATGACGTTTTGACGATTTTAGCACCGAAATTGCATTACAAATGACTAGTTTTTGGGGGTCGTGAGTTCGATTCCCACCGAAGGCTCTTGTCTGTATGTGTAAAAATCTAGCCACATGGTCTTTGTGTTTTTTGCCTGGAAATTGGAATATAAATTAACTTTGTATTTTAGAAATAAATAAAAAAACTACGGAAAACTTAATAAATTTCTCTTATATAAAGGATTTTTTATAGTTTCTTCGGCATTACATTGCACATTATGAAAAAAGTTTTCATATAGGAATATTATCATTGAGACAAATGTAATTTGTGGTAGGTTAGATCGGCCCAAATCTTGTACACGGAAAAATCTCCTGAACTGAAGTTAAAATGCAAATCGCAAAAGACCAAATTTGCAGCGCATTTGGTGGGAATTTTTTTCTTTGGGACTACGAAGTAAAATCGGATGGAAACTTTGTATGGAGGATGTCGATTGAGTGACCTAAATGTCCGTCCGTCTGTCTGGCTGGCACATAGGATACCTCTAGAAAGGATCAGCGGATTGACAAATTTGGTATGTACCTCTAGTACCTCCCTCACAAAGGGTTAACATTTAGTGAAATATTGATTATCTAATAACTTCTCTACTGTCTATCCGAATTTCATGTAATTCCACACATGATAATAGTTTATCTGTCGCTATCAACTTGAGAAAAATAGGAGAAGTGGCTTCGCCCCGTCCCACACAAAGCTTATAATTTTAGTACCAGTACATATCGCTCTCTCACTTCAAAAGTGACATAACTCAAAATTGAAAATTGCCAAGATGAGTAACTTTAAGTCCGTACGTATAAAGATAAGTAACATGAAATATGATGTTAAAAAACGCTTGAGTAATCCAAAATATGGTTTTTTACTTATAGACAAAATTTCGCTGAGATTAATTTATGAATATTTGCATAATTCGAATTTTTGTAAGGCAACCTTAAAAAATTTTAAATTTTGAGTTATGTCACTCTTGAAGTGAGTGAGCGATATGTCTATTTTAAAGTAAAAAATGTTTACTCAATTGCTGATTTAAACAGATTTTTTTACATTCAAATTTTTCTTGTTTATTAAATTTTTCCAATGTAGAATAAACCCAAACATAAAATTCGTGGAATAAGAACATTCCCCGAATTTTCATTTTTATAATTTACTTTTATTTTTAATATTATATAGCAAATAACGCGCCATCCTTACAATGTTCATTAACTAATTTCATTCATCAAAATATTTCCGCCATAATTCAAGCAAAAGTCTAAACTAACAAAAACACGAGTGCAATATTAATTAAAAATTCATAAACAAAATAAACTAATTTTAATGGAATGAGATTTTCACGAATTTTTCTCAGAGAATTCCCCGCAAAAAATTTCCAAGAATTTATGTTTATATTTAAAACTAAAAAAAGCCTTTCCACTTGAGTAAATATTCTGCATAAGTAATTACCATTTAAAGCATTACGTTTGGAGGCAACGAACAACAAAGACGAAGAGACGACAGGATTCGAAACTTATATGCGTGAGAAAAGCACTCCTCCTCTGTCAGGTATTTAATAAACACAAGTAGCTTGTTTTATGCTGCTGCTGCTGTTGCTGCTCCAGATGTTGATGGTGATGATGATGTTGACGATGATGATGATGCTGACAATGATAATGACGCTGATAATGTTGCAAACGTGTAGCCACTAATGCACGGACACATTCACTTGGAGTTAGTTAGTTGTGGCTTTAAGTATCCTGCATCCTTTGGGATGTAACTTTAAATTAAGTATGAACACGCTCTCCTAAAAATATACACGTACACATTCCTACACACTCTCGGGGGAACACTCTCATATGGTTTACAAAAGAAACGTGCACACAAACACAGACGCATACAGACGCATATAACGAGATAACGAAAATTACAAACGACTTTTGAAAGCAAACGCGTAACGTTACATTTCGTTGGTGGAGCGCGCGAGAAAATAAAACCAACTAGAAGTTTTTCCGGTTCCTTGTTACAGTCTTTTCTATGTGTTGTTAGTAACTAGTAACTTGTGCAAGGTAAACTTGTTAAACTTCAGTAGCAGGGGGAGAGGGGAGTGTGTGTTTTGTACGGGAATAAATGAATTTCACGAGATTTATGTTTTCTAAGGGAGTTAAGATAAGATTTATGTACGACACTAAAATTTTTTTGTTATCTTGAAACTCGTTTCGAAGACTGCTCTTTTACACAAGGATGTTTTGGAGATACTCGTACTATATTTTCATTTAATAAAAATTTGAATTTATTTTTCAAAATTCGCAATTTTTTTTTTATAAATGAACTATTTTTTTTAATATTCTCACAATTTTTATTTTTTTTCTTTATTCGATTTTTGGATTTATCTATTTGCTATCTTCCTTTCAGGAATGGCAACAAGTCCTTTTTTATTTTTTCCCTTTTTTGATAGGCTCAATTTTCTTTTTTTCTATTTGTTTCAAAACGTTGCTTGAATTATCTTTTTCTTTTACTTGAACTTCTCACACTTGCTCTCTCGTGAACGATTTATGTTGGCATGAATTTAGGCTACCGCATCGTTGAAAGGCTAAAAAGTAACTGAATTGTTGTCAATTTGTTGGATTCCTTTGTTACTGGAAATTGTGGTTAGTCTGGGCCATATGTACTGCGTTCAACATTTGCTTAGTGTAACAGCCGCACTCACTCACACACACACATACACCGACCCAAACACACATACTACAATTGCAATTCATACACAAACATGCCGAGAGCTAAAACCGATATGCTCGTTTGAAACGACAGGAGGAACGAATCATTGAAGAAGAGACTTCCGTGGAAACGAAACGAAAACTGTTATACGCGAACAAGTGCGCTCTCTAGTTTTGCTTTACCCGGTTTTTATTGCTCTCTCTCGCCTTGGCTTTTAAGCAGAGCATTGTGAAATCGTAATGTCTGTCGTTAACACGTGCTACACAACAAGTGTGTTATAAACTTGTTTGTATTTTTCGGCAGCCAGCAACAACAACAACAAAAATTGTTGAGACCGGAAAATCTAACATGGTCCATACATAAATACACATATACATTCACATATTTTATTTTATATAGCTAAGACGAGGGTGGTATGATAAAATAGTAAAACATAAATAAATAATAAAAATAAAATAGGGTCGAATCTAGTTTACAAGAAGTACTCAGAAGTCGTCCCTAGTATAGAAGAAGACCCCAACGGTTGACTGTTGTACACAGGAAGACCTCAAAGGTCGACTCAAGTATGGAGGAAGACCTCAGAGGTCGACTCTAGTATAGAGGAAGACCTCAGAAGCCGACTATTGTATAGAAAAACCTCAGAAGCCGACTATAGTATAGAAAAAACCTCAGAGGTCGACTCTTGTTTAGAGCAAGATCTCAGAGGTCGACTCTAGTTTAGAGAAAGATCTTAGAGGTCGACTCTAGTATAGAGCAGGACCTCAGAGGTCGACTCTAGTATAGAGGAAAACCATAGAAGTCGACTCTAGTTTAGAGGAGGACCTCATAGTATAGAGGAAGAGAGGAATAGGAAGACCATACACATCGACTCTAGTTTAGAAGAAGACCTCAGAGGTCGACTCTAGTATAGAGGAAGACCTCAGAGGTCAACTCTAGTATAGAGGAAGTCCTCAGAGGTCAACTCTAGTATAGAGGAAGACCTCAGAGGTCGACTCTAGTATAGATGAAGACCTCAGAGGTCGACTCTAGTACAGAGAAAGACCTCAGAGGTCGACTCTAGTACAGAGAAAGACCTCAGAGGTGGACTATAGTTGAGAGGAAGACCTCAGAGGTGGACTATAGTTGAGAGGAAGACCCCAGAAGTCGACTCTAGTATAGAGGCAGACCTCAAAGGTCGACTCTAGTATAGAGGAAAACCATAGAAGTCGACTCTAGTTTTGAGGAGGACCTCATAGTATAGAGGAAGAGAGGAAAAGGAAGACCATACACGTCGACTCTAGTTTAGAAGAAGACCTCAGAGGTCGACTCTAGTATAGAGGAAGACCTCAGAGGTCAACTCTAGAATAGAGGAAGACCTCAGAGGTCGACTCTAGAATAGAGGAAGACCTCAAAGGTCGACTCTAGTAGAGATGCAGACCTCAAAGGTCGACTCTAGTATAGAGGAAGACCTCGGAGGCCGACTCTAGTATACAGGAAGACCTCGGAGGCCGACTCTAGTATAGAGGAAGACCTCAGAGGCCGACTCTAGTACAAAGGAAGACCTCAGAGGTCGACTCTAGTACAGAGGAAAACCTCAGAGGTGACTCTAGCATAGAGGAAGACCTCAGAGGTCGACTCTAGTACAGAGGAAGACCTCAGAGGTGACTCTAGCATATAGGAAGACCTCAGAGGTCGACTCTAGTATAAAGGAAGACCTCAGAGGTAGACTCTAGTATAGAGGAAGGACTCAAAGGGCGACTCTAGTGTGGAGCAGGTCCTCAGAGGTCGACTCTAGTATAGATGAAGACCTCAGAAGTCGACTCTAGTAGAGATGAAGACCTCAGGGGTCGAATCTAGTATAGAGGAGGACCACTGGGGACGACTAGTATAGAGGAATACCTCAGAGGTCAACTCTATTATAGAGGAAGACCTCAGAGGTCGATTCTAGGAGAGAGGAAGATCTCAGAGGTCGACTCTAGTATAGATGTAGACCTCAGAGGTCCACTCTAGTATAGAGGAAAACCTCACAGGTCGACTCTAGTATAGACGAAAACCCCAGGAATACCTCAGAGGTCAACTCTATTATAGAGAAAGACCTCAGAGGTCGACTCTAGTATAGAGGTAGACATCAGAGGTCGACTCTAGTATAGAGGCAGACCTCAGAGATCGACTCTAGTATAGAGGAAGATCTTAGAGGTCGACTCTAGTATAAAGGAATACCTCATAGGTCCACTCTAGTATAGAGGAAAACCTCACAGGTCGACTCTAGTATAGATGAAGACCTCACAGGCCGACTCTAGTATAGAGGAAAACCTCAGGGGTCGACTCTAGTATAGAGGAGGACCACATGGGACGACTCTAGTATAGAGGAAGACCTCAGAGGTCGACTCTAGCTTAGAGGAAGACCTCAGAGTTCGACTCTAGTTTAGAGGAAGACCTCAGAGTTCGACTCTAGTATAGAGGAAGACCTCAGAAGCCGACTAAAGTATAGAAAAAACATCAGAAGCCGAATATACAGGGTGCCTGATATGTAATGCAACAAAGTAAAGCGCTATATTTTTTTAATTTTTTTTTAAATTTTATTGTTCGAAAGCAAAAAATGTCGGAAATAACATAAAATTTTAGAAACAGTTTAGATTTGTTCGAATTGGCAACCTGTGGCACGAATTATGGCCTTCAAACGGCCGACAAAGCCATCAAACGCTGCACGAAAGTGGCTCTGCGGTATTTTGGCCCATTCCCGGCGAAGCGCCGTCTTGTGATGATCGATACTTCGACTCTAGTATAGACAAAAACCTCAGAGGTCGACTCTAGTTTAGAGGAAGATCTTAGATGTCGACTCTAGTTTAGAGGAAGATCTTAGAGGTCGACTCTAGTTTAGAGGAAGATTTTAGAGGTCGACTCTAGTATAGAGGAAGTCCTCAGAGGTCGACTCTAGTTTAGAGGAAGATCTTAGAGGTCGACTCTAGTATAGAGGAAGACCTCAGAGGTCGACTCTATTATAGAGGAAGACCTCAGAGGTCGACTCTAGTGTAGAGGAAGTCCTCAGAGGTCGACTCTAGTTTAGAGGAAGATCTTAGAGGTCGACTCTAGTATAGAGGAAGACCTCAGAGGTCGACTCTATTATAGAGGAAGACCTCAGAGGTCGACGGTATTATAGAGGAATTCCTCAGAGTTCGACTCTAGTATAGAGGAAGACCTCAGAGGTCGACTCTAGTGTAGAGGAAGACCTCAGACGTCGACCCTAGTATAGAGGAAGACCTCAGAGGTCGACTTTAGTATAGAGGAAGACCTCAGAGGTCGCCTCTAGTATAGAGGAAAGAATACCTCATAGGTCCATTATAGTATAGATAGAAGAAGACCTCAGACGTCGACTTTGGTATAGAGAATGACCTCAGAGGTCAACTCTAGTATAGAGAAAGACTCAGAGGTCGACTCTAGTTTAGAAGAAGATCTTAGAGGTCGACTCTCTTATAAAGGAATACCTCATAGGTCCGCTCTAGAATAGAGGAAAACCTCACAGGTCGACTCTAGTATAGAGAAAGACCTCAGAGGTCGACTCTTACATAGAGAAGACCCCATTGACACTTGTTGCCTTGTAATCCCTAGTAATCAGTTAATAAACCGCCCCTTTTCGCCCATCCCTCGTTTCGTAAATATCATGGAACTAAAACAAAAGTAACTTGTCAAATAAAATGTAAATGATACTTAGATTTTTGCCAAAGTTTTTTTGGGTCTGTTTTCAAGAAATACTGCTGAAAAAACAACAACAAAACAAATTCTATACTTATGATACGAAAGACTCAAAAATAAAATTTAATAACAGTTCTCCACAATACATTTCTTTGGCATTTTCTGGTTTACTTTGGAGAATTGTCAAGGACAGCTGTTTTTGAGACGAAATATAAACTTTGTCGGTCTTTGTTTTTGTTCATGTCATTGTAAACTTTTTTTTTTTTGTTTTATAGAAAACTGACAAAAACTAAAAAAAAAACAAAAGAACACAATCTCTGTAAAAGAAAAAGCAAAAATGTCCCAAATGCGTCGAAGGAATCCTGCACCCTGACGGCTGCCTTTTGTCAGAGTTTTAAAAATTCTTTTCTTTTTAAATATTATGGAGGATATCCTTGTTAATGCTAAACACGAACTCGGAAGCTGGAAAATCTCATACAGGAAACTCAAGAGAATTGGAAGGGCACGTCCCTAGTCTGCTTTGGCTCGTTTTTTCAGGGACACACTTTGTGGTCCTTAACTTTGTCATTTTTGCATTCCTATGTGTCATATTTGGGTTGGCCATTGTTGTCTGTCGACATGGCATGTTGTTGATTTTTTTTTTGCAGAGGGATCCCATTGTTTATTCAATTTGAAAGCCTTGGTGGTTTAGGGAAATTATTGGCTGCTTTGTGACATTTTGAGTTGCAACAGTAATAACAATTTAATTAGGTTAGGTTACTTTAGGTTGAATAGAGGAGACGTTTAAAAGTCTCATGTCCATGGACATACACTTAAGCCAGTGGTTCGGTCTGTTGTGTGCTCCTTATTTATGATTGACAATTTAATTATTGAGATTGTGTAAGAAAGATATAATAATATTAACGGAATTCTGTACTTTAAGGTTACCTCGTTCAACTGAAGCTCGAAGGACTTAAAATAGTTAAAGATTAAATGTGAAAGGTGTCGCCTGAGAATCCTTTAGCCAAACTCAATTTTAAAGTACGTATTTACTTTCAACTCCATTTGTTCGAATTTTTTCTCTCTAAGAACTTATTGAGAGTTTAGTCCTGTTGACACATACCTACATCCTCTCCAACTTTTGGCCAAGTGCTGCAGCAACTCCACTTGCACTTGAGTTCAATTGTATGGCAAAATGTCATAGCTTTTGTTATCGTGTTCGGGAAGTTGTCGTATCGTAGAGCTCTTTAATATTTAGTTTGTCCTTAAACGATTCAATAGGTTTCTTTCGAGCAAAAAGCTGGCTTTAGCTGGGATAACAACATATGCGTTCCTTTCTTCTAGAAGCTCTTAGGATTTAAGACAGCCAATAACAATGGTGCCCAAAGAGATGACTAAATATTTAAGGAGCCAATTTAAGCTGTACAATAATTTGGAATCAGGAAAGCATTTTAAGCTCCTTTAAGAAATATCTTAAAGTAAAATAAAAGTTATCATAAGGGGAACAGTCCATGGAATTTAGTAGAAGCTTAATGAAAAAAGTCACTGTAGGAAAATATGGAAAAAATAATTAAAATAATGCAGAAATTAGTAACATTTTTGAAAACATTATGAAGCTATTCTTTGTCGATGACTGTGAAAGAAAAAAGTTAGTTTTTCATTAGAGGCGATGAATTTTTTAAATTTGTGTGGAATTCCTTATAACGGAAATCGATTGACCTGTACAGTTTTGTGAATAACTTTTGATTGGGTTGACGGATGAACACCAAATTTTGAATGAATATAATTTGGAATATTTAGAAGATAAAAATGAAATCTCCCTAAAAAAATGCTAAGTCGACTTAGCATGTTTTAGAATGGAGGTATCGATATCATTATAATAGATAAATGCTGAGACAATTTTTCTCTATACTAGACATGGGTATAGAGAAAGGTTAAAGTTTTTACTGATCTTCAAGTGTTCCAAAAATATACGTAATTTGTTTATGTCGTATTTTATATTATTCATACGCACTAGTGAATATATATCTATAAATCTGCTCTTAAAAACATTTTTTAAGTCTGGTAGAGGGTACTTTTTTTTAACAATTCCTCGCGGATCTGATATAAGCTTGATTTTATAAAGATATATTCAGAAATGCAATTTATTTAGCCCTTAGCAAAATCGGGTTACAGGTATATATATATGGGGGGTAAAGGTAAATCTGAACAGATTTTCTTTAAATCTTATGAGAATAGAGGATTCTATAGATCTTAGACTCCAAATCGGGACATAAGTACATGTGAGTGCTATGCCCAACTCGGCAACGAATTTTATAAAATTTTGCAGAGCAAAATCGGGTTACAGGTATATATATGGGGGGTAAATGTAAATCTGAACCGATTTTCTTCAAATCTTATGAGAATAGAGGATTCTATAGATCTTAGACTCCAAATCGGGATATAAGTACATGTGAGTGCTATGCCCAACTCGGCAACGAATTTTATAAAATTTTGCAGAGCTATTTTTCGTAAAAAAACACTTTCCTACATCAAATTTCTTAAAGATCTGCTTATACCGCTTAAATGACAAACCGGGAGTTGAGAGGTGGTCCCGTTAGATTTTATTTGGGGGTTCCATGAAGGACGGATGTGAACAATCCATTAACGATTCAAGCTCATAAGGCGAATATCGAGCAAAATATTTGTTAAACAGAGTCAGAAACTGTTACCAAGGCCTTGTTTGATGAACTTCAATAGGCTTCGTCCCTGACGCTAGGAAGAGGTCCACACAAGTTTCAACAACATAAAAATATTGCGACCTGTACTGTGCGAACAACTTAAGATGGACGAACGGACAGACATACATGGTAAGAAATTAGAAATTGCTGTTAGATGTTAGACAAAATAAAATCCAGGCAAAGATGAACAATTGCAGCTGATTTTCTTCTACAGAATGTTTTTTTAATTTTGATCTCTATGTTGAGCCATTTAGTAGTTATTGAAAATTTTCTATATCTATCAAATTTATTATTAGTCATACGCACCGGTGAACTAAATACAAAAACTTTGTTTTGACTATTTTTTCATATAAGAATCAATTTGCTATTTGTTTCACGTTTATCTTCAAATGTTATAAAACTATTGCAGATAAAGATATGTAAGAATTTCTAAAATCTACTGATAAAAATTGCTATACGAAGGAAATGATAAATTGCTTCTAGATGATAGAAGTAATAAAACCCATATAAAGATGGACAATTGAAGCTGCATTTATTCTGTGGATTTTTTCTTAATTTTTCTCTCTATCTCAGTCCGTTTAAAAGTTATACAAAATTTTCCAGCTCTATCTCCTTTAATATTAGACATTCGCACCGGTATACGAAACTTGATTTTACATATATTTTATATATAAGAATTTATTCCTTATCTTCAAATTATCGGTAAGTATTAATTTCCAAAATGCATTGTTAAGGTATGGAGTGAGAGGTACAAAATGTAGCACCTTTCTATAATAAATATTAGTCATACGCTCCGGTGTACTAAACAAAAACACTTGATTTTAAATATTTGTCTATATAAAATTGTATTCGAGGTTTATCCTCCCTTTATTTCAAAGATTTGATAGGTAATAATTTCTTAAATCCATTCCTAATGCTTGGAAAGAGAGTGGATACAAAATGTGGTTACTTCCTATAATCCGTTTGCCTAAAAGTGTAAATTTCAAAAATATGTTTTTATCGTAGCACTTGTACCAGTATTTAACAGAGATTTTAAAGATTTTTTGAAATTTTGTACGATAAAAATTTTCAAGAAGACTCATTTAAATCTCATTTTTCTAGAAATTACTTCGAGATGATAGAAGAAACAACTGCATACATAGATGAACAATTGGAACTGCATTTCTTCTGCACCACGTTCTTAAAATTTGCTCTCTCTATCTTAATCCTTTTAAAATTTATTTACACACATTCTATATTGAATTCCATCTCATTTAATATTAGTCATACGCACCGATGTACTAAATACAAAAAAACTTGATTTTGCACATTTTTCCCTATATCAGAATTTATTCGCTGTTTGTCTCCTCTGTATCGTCAAAAGTTTGATAAGTAAGAACATCCAAAATCCTCTGTTAATGTAATTTTGGGAGAGGATAAAACGATTGAAAGCTTTCTATAATTAATATTAGTTATACGCACACGTGTATAAAATACAAAAACATGATTTAGCAAATTTTTCTATATAAGAATATAAAAAAATAAGAGAGCGTACATATATTGGGAATTTTCCCCTATTAATATTAGTTATACGCACCCGGATACAAATTACAAAAACTTGATTAATCATATTTTTCTATATAAGAATGTATCCGCTGCTTGTTGATGTATGGGAGAGGATTCAAAACCATTGGGCTAATTTCAAAAATCTATTAATGCTTCCTTCTTCTACGGCACCTGTAAAAGGTTATTACCATATAAGGACAAATTTTTTGACAGTTTCCGTTTCAGACATATTTCCAAACGCATATCATGATCTCACCTCAGTTTTTTATATTTGCTATTTTTGATCGCTGAGATTTTCATCTCATTCTAAAGAGGTGTTTCTAATGGAACTTCAATTTTTAATCAACCGTACTTGTTGTACCTATCCCTGATACAAAAATTCTTTCGAATAGTCCCAAATTTTCGCAGGAAGTATATAAACTCTTCACAATTACATTTTTGCAAATATTTTTATTGACTTTTGACTACGTTTAAGTTTGTAGCGCTATCGCAGAACTTCCTTAGCATGTATCATTCCCTCGTAAATTGGAAACCTTAAAGTAAGAGAAGTCTCTGTCACAAATCTCCTTGGGCGATTTTGCCTTAGTAGGAATCGTAGAGAGGGATTTTCAAGGTCGAAACATTCCTACAGCACCCTTGGACGATATTTGCATAGTATGGATCGTATAGAAGGATTACCAAAAATGGAACTCCTCTCCAAAAACTCTCCTTGGATGATATTCTTTTTTTTGCTGCGTTGGAGATGTGTAATATTCTGAAGATATATGATGCGGGCTGAATGCACGATTGAAAAAACACGCACGATTCTTACGTACTCAAACACACCCCTCCTCCGACCATATAGCCTTCACGGAACTGCTGTGAAGTACTACTTCGTGAATGATGGTTGGCCTTGGACGACACTCGCTTAATTCGGATTGTAGTCAGAGCCTGGTGCAAGCGAAGGTTGCCGATTTTCGATATCTCGTTTCATCTTCAGCTCTCATATTGGAATCACTATTTGTTCTGCATTATGCTTGCACACATCTTTGCCGTTTTACTCTGGTGCCGTTTGGATCTCTACGGATTCTGCCCGTCGCTGGCCTTGCCGCCTGCTAGCTCAATAAAGTTCCGCCTTCGTTATACTATTCGGAAAAACCAAACCCTGTTATTTTATTATATTTATACGGTTTTCGCTCAAACACCCCTTATGAAATCTTTTAAATTCAGAGCCTAGTAAAATGCGAGATTATAATTATTTTCCTACACTTAACATTTAACGATATCATTATGTTCCTGCAAATTGTAGAATTTCAATTCTCTCACAGATTTCCTTGACATTCTCATCAGATTCGTTCTTCTTTTCCAAATAGATTTATAAATTAATTAGATTGCGTTATACGTATACGCAATAAAATAAATTATATTACTCATACGCTATATATCCCGCTAAGTGTAGGCTATTAATATTACTCATACGCAGGGTAAACTGTTATTATTATTAGAAAAAATATCAGCTCAGTTTATATCTAGTAAGTTTTTATCACTTGTTATAACGTTTATTTCTACGACTTTTTGCAACTTTCCTTCGTGTTTCAACTGCCACTATCTTCCTGAATGACAGGCATTATTAAAATATTTATATAAATAGCAATAGTCACATATGAGCTACCACGGAAGTGCTTTAAGTCTCATGGTACTCTATGTCACTTGACATTGAAGTGATTTAGCTTCAACATTATTTCTATTTATTATTTGTAAAGGAGTATGTTTCACAATTCCCTAATGGTCTCATTTGCTCTGCGCAGGCAAGTTTATTTAATATTTAAGAAAAAAAAACAGGAATGTAACATTCTTCCCCTCGTAAGAGCGGATCAATCTCTTAGTGTAAAAAAATCATCACCTTCAAGGTGTTTACGTTGGATTTATCGCCCTTGTTATGCACATAAAGTGATCACCTTGTTGCAGGATGCACTTCAGTTCTTTGAGTATTACAGGTAATTCTCCTTTTGTCTTTTTTTTTTTGTTAGCTCCTCTTTTTTTATTTAGGGCAAACAATGCAATGCCAATCCAATATTTACGTATCACCATCAACCATTCCTGCCAATGCAGGCATTATCATCATCAATAGCTGCTCGAACTGCTGCTGTATGTACGTTGACTTCATAATCATCATCTTCATGATTTGCCTCGGGAGCTTCGGGGTTAGTGTGAGTGGGAGTAGCTTCTCTAGCATCATAATCTGTGTAGAACTTCATAGCTTCCAAAGCTGTTTCCTCTGACTCTCTGTTTGCTTGTAACCAGCAATACTCGAGCAACGAGTAAGACCTTTATCTGATTGCATTGGTAAATCTAACAACTATTATTTGCATAAGATTATTGACTGGCAATGCCAGGGCAAGTCCTGATGCTCTTCGCCTGTTGTCTTTTCCCTCGCCAAGTGCGTGCAGTACATCTGTCTGATGTGGCAAAGGCGTTCGAATCAAGGGTGAGCAGACAAATCCTTATGGTTAGTTTTGCTAACAAATGCCACAAATGAACATCATCATTGTCTGCATCATCGTTAGTATCAGTTCCCATCATCAGTCAAACACCCATGCCATACAATAGTAGCATTTTCCTCTGCACAAACATCGTCATCATCATTTGAGATAGTTGGCGGGAAACGGCTGCAGTTCCAAGAATTTGGTATAGAAAAATAGTAAAAATTTTGCCAAAAACATTTGCATAAAATTCAAATGAAACTGAATAAGTTATGTCTCTCTGAAATATCAGAGTAAGGCCAAGCACTATGGACAAATTATGTGTAAAAAGGGGGAAAAATGGAAAAATTAAAATCGTGATTGTAATCCATTACTTCTAAGTTCTTGAATAACTATTTTTTCAATTCAACAAAAAAATACTTAATGAATTATAACTACAGACGGACCTCTTAAGAGGTCTTCGTCCTCTACAATATAGAGAGACGGACCTCTAAACAGATCTTCTCTAAAGAGGTCTGCTTCCTCTATACTATAGAGAGACGAACCTCTAAAGAGGTCTGCGTCCTTTGCGCTATAGAGAGACGGACCTGTGAAGAGGTCTGCTTCATCTATACTATAGAGAGACGGACATCTAAAGAGAACTGCGTCCTCTTTACTATAAAGAGACGGTGTAGCATATCACGAATTAGATTGAGGCAAGATGGTATTATAAAACATATTATTGAAGCCTAGCACGTAGTAACTCCGGCCTTATTGCTCGACGGAAGGATGGGTTCATGGCTCCTATATCTTAGCCTCCTCTACATATAAATTATAAAATTACGTGCAGGATAAAGATAAGAAGTCCAAGCTATAAAATGCTAATGGTGGTTAGACCCTAAGATGATATTTGACCTAACATGCCCTCCCGTCCATGACCACACCTGATGCAAGTGCCGAAAAATAAACATTTAAGTGTGATCCCATATCTACGACAACCTGAATCTTCGAAGCTTACAAAATCAAACAGGAAATATATGAGGCCTACGCACAAATCATTTGGATTTTATTAAAACTAATATAAGACCTAAAAAAACTCTTAAGTGCTATTTTAAGATAAATGTTTTTTGATTGATCGGATAAACAATTATCTTCGCATGTACCTGTATATGAGATTGAAAGCAACGAAATAATCTGTTACGGCCAAACTATAGGACCATACATCAATTTGTACATTCATAAAGAAAAAAAACTTCCAAATATGGTCACCTTAACCTATGAAATATCGCTCGCAACATTAACAAAGAAAAAGAAATCCAAACCAACAATAAACTGAGTGAGCTTCATGTAGCTCTGGTTTTAAATACCAAAATAAACAAGTAAGAAAGTTTCAGTCGGGTAAACCGACTAAGGTATACATACCCTCACTTTGTGAGTAATGTAATATTGAATATTACTCGAATTATTCTGTCAATTTGTGTGGGAGGTACCAGAAGGGGTTTATCAAATACACATTTTTTTGCTGAACATTAGATACTTTAAATTAATTGCACTGTGCCGACTTATAAGCATTTATGTGCACTGGTATAAACGTTATGAGACATAAAATTGTGGTATGATTTGGGCATTTTGTGTGTGAGGTACAAAGAGGGGCGTGGCAATAACGCCCATTTTTCACAGGGCTATAGACACTATAAAAACATTACACTGTACAAAATTTCAAGTATTTTTATATACTGGTTTTAATGTTATAAGCTGTTAACTTTTGGTGCAAAAAGGTATCTTTGTGTGGGAGGTACCAAAAGGGGCGTGACAACAACACCCATTTTTCCCTAGACTGTAGGCAATATAAAAGCATAATACTGTACAAAATTTCAAGTATTTTTATTCACCGTTATTAATGTTATAAGCTGTTAACATTTGGTGCAAAATGGTGCATTTGTGTGGGAGGTACCAAAAGGGACGTGGCGATTTTGCCCATTTTTCTCGAGTTGATAACGACTAATAAGCTAATACTATGTGTGGAATTTCAAAAGATTCGAATAAGTAGTATAGCTGTTATTAAAGAATCAATATTTCACAACATTTTAACCCTTTGTGGGGGAGATACTAGAAGGAGTGGACCAATATGGCCCATCTTCGAACTTAGCCGGAGATAGAACAAAATATTACCACACACCAAATTTGAGGTCAATCGGTTACTCCTTTCGAGAGTTATCGTGCGCACCAGCCAGCAGACACACAGACAGACAGACAGACAGACAGACAGACAGACAGACGGACGGACATTGCTCATTCGACTTAAAATGACCCAAAACGGATTTCCTCCGAACATACTTGGGGTCTTAGGTCACTCCTTCGACGTGTTACACTTTTTTCCGTAGCAAATGATATATACCCTCATCACACTAAAGTGAGGGTATAATGAAAAATATACTCTCACTTACATTCACTGCAATATCAGTTGTCCAATGCTCCCACGACGAAAGGCCTTTCGATGAGTGCTGGATGCTGAAACTCGGAGAGGGTAAACAGAGATAAGTCGCGAACGGTGGTGTGGGCATCTCCTCAACAATGTTGCTAGACGACTGGCAACAAAACCTAAAATGTATAATATGAGTACCTACAGTCTTCTAAATATATAGATACTGGTTCAGCAACATTTAGAAAAGAGCGCAACCAGCTGATTATCTACAAATGTAAATGAGATTAAAATGATAATTAAGCAAACATCATTAACAGAAAACAATTACCAACGAAGAATATACCGTAATGTATGTATGTCAATGGTAACTATATTTATTAATGTGTACAGCTGATTGTGCTCTCTACTAGGCTGAAGCAGTTTGACATTTTGCAAGAAAAAAAAAACCGAAAGCATTAAACTAGACAACTTATGTTTCTAGAAAACTGAAACACAATTCACCTTAAGATTTCCTTTCGTTAAATCATGACAACCAATCTTAGAGGAACGGAAAATTAAAATTAACTCTTGGCACTTTTTACACATAAAAGAAAATAAAATAAACTGAGTGAATTATGGTTCAATTTTGGAAATTAATTTAAATATATAAAGTCTTAATATAATTGTTCCTCTTTCCGAATCTTACAAAACTTCGCTTTTACTTGCTACAGCATCTCACATCGTTGCAACATCAATATTTTACACATTGGTTAGGGGGTTCGTCTCGCCGGGATAATGCAGCACTATGCTTCTTCACTTAAGCCACAAGTTTCGCTCTTTTATCAAAATTAATCCACCAGTCTCGTCACGTCGATCAGTAATAAGGACACTTTTTGTAATATTTCCAATGTTTGCGGATTTTTCCTTTCTTAAAATTTCTTGTGTATTTATTTAATTCGGTAACTACCAAGAGGTAAGTGGTGAGGCTTTCAAAATCAAATGACTGCGATGGGTACGCATACAATGTGTGCGGTTAAAAAAAAATGACAGCTCACAGCAGTGAGAGCAGAATGACCAACCAAATGGCTTAGGCAGATTCTTTACTCTCTTTTTAATAAGATTTCAAACGCTTGAAAATAACACATTCCTTCCAGGTTAGTGGTAGTAACACTAACTAGTAATTGAACGAAACGACAAAACACCCGATAACTCAATGCTTTCTGGCCTATTCGCATCACATGTAGATGGCGCAGTCCATACATACATAAACCAAACTAAGCGAAAAGTTTACAAATCAGCGAACAAGGATAAGGATGTATATTTTGTGGCAAGCTACTCTACAACGGAACTCTTTAGAGGTCTTCGTCTTCTATACTATAGAGAGACGGACCTCTAAAGATCACTTCGTCCTCTATACTTTAGAGAGACAGACCTCTAAAGAAGTCTTTGTCCCCTCTACTATAGAGAGACGAACCTCTAAAGAGGTCGGCGTCCTCTACACTATGGAGAGACGAACCTCTGAAGAGGTCTGCGTCCACTATAGAGAGACGGACCTCTAAAGATGTCTTCGTCTTCTATACTATAGAGAGACGGACCTATGAAGATGTCTTCGTCCTCTACACTATAGAGAGACGAACCGCTAGAGATGTCTGCGTCCTCTATACTATAGAGAGACGGACCTCTAAAGAGGTATTTGTCCACTATACTATAGAGAGACATACATTTAGAGGTCCGTCTCTCTATAGAATAGAGGACGCAGACCTCTTTAGAGGTCCGTCTCTCTATAGAATAGAGGACGCAGACCTCTTTAGAGGTCCGTCTCTCTATAGAATAGAGGTCTGCGTCCTCTATTCTATAGAGAGACGGACCTGTAAAGAGGTCTGCGTCCTCTATTCTATAGAGAGACGGACCTCTAAAGAGGTCTGCGTCCTCTATTCTATAGAGAGACGGACCTCTAAATAGGTCTGCGTCCTCTATACTATATATAGACCTCTAATAGGTCTGCGTCCTCTATACTATACTGCGTCCTCTATACTATAGGACCTCTAAAGAGGTCTGCGTCCTCTATTCTATAGAGAGACGGACCTCTAAAGAGGTCTGCGTCCTCTATTCTATAGAGAGACGGACCTCTAAAGAGGTCTGCGTCCTCTATACTATAGAGAGACGGACCTCTAAATAGGTCTGCGTCCTCTTAACTATAGAGAGACGGACCTCTAAAGAGGTATTTGTCCACTATACTATAGAGAGACATACCTCTAAAGATCACTTCGTCCTCTATACTTTAGAGAGACGGATCTCAGAAGATAATTTCGTCCTCTATACTATAGCGGGATGGGCATCTAAAGTGGTCTTCGCTCTCTATACTATAGAGGGACGGACCTCTGAATAGGTCTTCGCTCTCTATACTATAGAAAACGGACCGCTAAAGAGATCTTTGTCCTCTTCACTATAGAGGGACGGACCTCTAAAGAGGTCTTCGTCCTCCATACTATAGAGGTACGGACCTCTAAAGAGGTCTTCGTCCTCCATACTATAGAGACAGACTTCTCAAGGATCTTCGTTCTCTATACTATAGAGAGAGGGACCTCTAAAGAGGTCTGCGTCCTCTATACTATAGAGAGACGGACCTCTAAATAGGTCTGCGTCCTCTATACTATAGAGAGATGGACCTCTAAATAGGTCTGCGTCCTCTATACTATAGAGAGACGGACCTCTAAAGAGGTCTGCGTCCTCTATTCTATAGAGAGACGGACCTCTAAAGAGGTCTTCGTACTCTATCATTAGCTAATCAGAATTGTTTTAATTTTATAATTTTTGTTAGTCCCCTCCCAGTCCATGGTGCAATGCGTCTCCCATTTCCTTGTAGATTTCACTTATTTGATGAAGAGAAGATGTGGGCTTCGGGGGAAAAGAGACTCTACTCCACAGTTTTAAGGCATTTACTGAAAATACAAACCAGGGAAATTTCCATGAATTTCAGTTGAGTTGCATGCATAAATGATAAGTTCCCCCCAACAATGTTTTTTCTTTGGTACAGGGAAGAGAAAGACCTCAAAAAAGACCAAAATAATGATGTTTTTGAGTAAATGTTAGTGTTGGCTTTCGTTTCAGGTTGCAGTTGCTGCTACTGTGGTTGGTGGCATTTTCTTTACTGAAAATGATGTTGATGTTGACGGGCTGGTTCTGGTTCTGCTCCTGGCCCTGGTGTTGGTGTTGGTGCAAAGTGCAGCATTGTTGCTGGTACCATTGTAATGGTATTATGATTGGTATTAAAACAATACTGCTTGAATTGCTAAAATATTTATGTAATTCCCAGTTATCAAGAATGTCGAAAACAAAGGATTATTGTGTGGCATCACAGAAAGGAAACATCGAGCAAAGACAACCCTAACCAAAATAAAGACAGATGTGAAACGATTTCAAAGGAAAAGAGGTAAGTCAGCTAAAGTTTTCTAAAGTAGAGATAAGACAATGAATTTCACTAAATTATAAAGTAATAGTAAATATGCTTGGGGAACCACTGAAATATTTGGGGAATTATTTCAAACTCTATAGTGGTCTATTTTCTGCATTTTTTATATAAAGAAAATATTTTTAGCTTGGAGTACAAATAAAGGTTTAGTCAAGGGAATCTTGGAATAACTATGAGAAACTTAGTTAGTTTTTTTTTTTGGGAAAGCTTATAGCAAAAAATCCCACTAAAAACGAGAATGTAATGTTTTGTAATACATTACGATTGAATTTGATGATATATACTTATGAGTTACTTAAAAAGGATTTAAGAATAATTCTTAATGAAGTCATTGACAAACAACATCAAAAGTAAAGTATTATTAAATAAATATAATTTTTTCGTATTCATTTAATTTTCCTTTAAACGAGCAAAAGTATTATAGTTGTCATAAAATGTAACATTTCTTTCACTTCGTAAATAGTTACAGTTTAATAAATACGTTTCCTTTTTTAGTTGTGGGCAAAGTTCTGCGTACCCCGCCATCTCTGTCTGTGCACGTATTTTTTTGGCAAACTTATATATATAATATATCATTCCAATATGAGGGAATGTACGAAAGAAAAACTTGTGTAATTTTTCTAGTATATGTATATGCCACAGTAGGTTACTTTTGTATACCCTACACTAATGTAACGGTAGACGTAATCATAAAAAGATATTTAATTTTTTTTTAATATTGTTATATCTAAATACTTAAAAAATATTATGCGGCATATCTTTGATAATATTATTTTTCGCTATGATTTTGTTCGGAAAGTGCATAAAGATGTTGATAGTAGCAATTCAGTATTTCTTTATATAATTAAAATTATCAAATGATGGATCCTATTTTAAAAATTAGTTAGTTTCATTCAAGTCAAGAAAGACTTGGCATTTATTTATTCCATCTAGACACTCAAGAGTGTCAACAAATATCACCCTGAAAACATATTGGCCTAATATAAAAATTTTGAAGCCAAAGCCACATAAAACTTTAAAATAAAGACATTTCATACTCGCAATGAAGAAAATTTCCTTAATATTTAGTAAATTATCTTCATTTTAAATATAAATATAAGTGTTCTAAAGTTTAGCACCTCTTTGATCCTCAAAATTAAAACAACAATATTTTTTTCAGTGCTTAACAGTATCTACATATTTTTGCCTGAATGCAATTTTCTTCACCAGAATGTTGCCTACAAAAGTCACAAATACTTGCATCAAGTCTGCAAATACTTTGATGTACCTGGTAAGGTGTTGTTTGTAGAAACGTGATGAACATTTTCATCAACGTTGCCATTGCCATCACCATCCTCGTCGCCATCGTCATCATTTCAATTGTGAATGCAACAATGACGTCCAAACACGGTCACATCATAGCCGCAGCATACGCACGTTCGAGGGAAGCATTCACCTACACTCAACAATCTGGCAAAGTCGTACTGACTCAGGCTACCACTCAGCACTTCGCTGTGGATGAGTGAGGTGTTAGGCTACACGGCAAAAATATTATCTGAAAAATAAAGACAAGTTAGTCTTTTAGAGAAAATAATAAATTTTTCTCTAACAGTGTAGTTCGTTAATGCTTTGTTTATAAAGTAACTAGCTGGAACCGATCCACTTCGTTGCCCCAGATTTCCGAATACGTCCATTTTTGAACCAATCACGAAGTCTGCCACCAATCACGTAGACTGGCAGCAAATTGTACAATATATCTCAATTACAAAAATTTACTCATATGGGCGGTGCCACTCCCATTGGTCCGATTCACTAAATGCTTACACACACAATTTCAGCACTCTTGTTAAAAAAATTTCTCAATATCAAAACTTTGATCATATGGGCGGGTCCACGCCACCTTGATATGTCCAAAATTCAAGCACCCAATTTTAACTACCCTCTACACATGTACATTCTGTGAAAATTTCAGGAAGATCGGTCTAGCCGTTTAGTCGTTATACGGAACAAACAAACATACACACATTCTTCTTTATATATATATAGATAGATATATAGAAGAGGAAGAAGATATATAGATAGACTTCCACAACTTCACACACACATACTCGGACACAAAAATAATAAATAATAAGATATGTCATCCTGGAGCGAGTAAGTTGTCAGTTACGAACGAATAGAAATTTTAACGAGTAGGACTTCAAAGAGCGAGGTTTTCCGCGGATTTCGAACGACTTTCCCGAATTTTTTGTAATTGTCACAATTATAAAATTAATATTAATCGATTAGTGCAAAAAAAGTTCAAACTATGTTCGCGGAAAGCTGTTTATTCGCGTGTGACATTTCATTCCTATTCGTTCGTAACTGATAGATTTTGACGTTTCGGGCTGACGGCACATCTGTATAATTTAAGGTCTGTGCTCGGACATGCTCATACTGTTCTTCCATTTGTTCTCTCTCCCTGCGTTTCATATTGTACAGAAAAATATTGTCTTTAAAATAAAAAGATAACCTAGTTATTAAAACAAAGATGTAATGTCTTAAATTTAGAGATATCTATTTTACATTTAAAATAATCTACTTAATTCTAAAGACATTCTCGTTTGATGTTTTCTCATTTCTAAAATTTGAGTATGCAATGCAAATATTTTATTTTAAATTTGAGACAATAAAATTCAACAAAATAAATATTGTCTTTAAAATAAAGACAATTTAATTTTAAAATTTTGCATTTTTTGTAATAGAATTTTTTTACTATGAGAAAAATTTACTAAATTGAACATTAGTGAATTATTTTATAGGTTATTTCCTCGATTCATAACTTTAAGTACGAAATGTACATAATTATAAGTGAAATTTCAAACATTCACTAATACTTTGTATATGAAACAACAACTTTGTACTGAACACCCTTACATACTAACAGAGGCCACTCTAGCACACATCGCTCCGCTTTATTTGGGTCTCAGGATGCACAGAGAAAGTCATACATTCAAAGATAATTTCTTCACAATGAATACAATTTACTTAATTTTAAGTATATACATATATATAAAACACTGACTTTAAACTATAGTCAAAAAAGTTTTTCTTGTATTTGCGAATGGGGAAATACTTTGTTTATAGACTAAATTTCCACAGAAAAAAAATATTGTCTTTAAAATAAATGCAACTGAATCTTTAAATCAACGATGCATTTTATTAGAAGTGCTTTACTCTGATAAAGATTTACTTACCTTATATTAGTTTATTCTAGATAATTTAGATTACTCCACGATTCATAAATTTAAATAATTTTCTCGTTTCTAAAATGTAAGTACGAAATGTACATATTTTAAAGTACACTGTCTTTCATTTTTAGGCAATGAAGTGTTTTGTGTATATGCGAACATACACACGGAAATACTTTGTTTATAGAATATCGTTCAAAAGAAAAAACTTAAATTAATTATGAGTTTCCTTTTTTGTAAAATTTAAGTACAAAATGTCAGCAAATTGTTTTATGTAATTGCAAACAAGGAAATACTTTGTTTATAGAAAAAATTCCGAAAGAAAAATTAATGTCTTTAAAGTAATGGCAATTTAATCTTTATGTGAAATATGCATTTTATTAGACTTTATTTACTATGAGAAACATGTACTCAATTTTTTTAAAGTGCTTTTTTACTAGTTTCCTTAAATTAAGATTGTTTTTCAGTCCGTCTTAACGGTCTTAAAAATAAAGACAAAATAACATTAAATATACGAGTATAAACAGATGCTAATAGCCTTATATTCAAAGGAAATTTCTTTAAAATAAGTAGATTACAGTTAATTATTATAAAATTAAGGCAAATTGAGCCTTAAAAAAGATGAACAACAAATTGTGTCTTAAAAATAAGGACAACATAATTCTTACGTCAAAGATTAATGACATAAATTCAAAGAAACATTAATAAAATAAGGAAAGTTTATTTGATTGCCGATTAAGTGATGTCATTTGTCATAAATTCAAAGAAAATTTCTTTATTTTGATTATATTTTCTTAATTAGAACAAATCAAAGATGTAATTAGGCTTAAATTGATTGATAGACAAACTATTTGAAGTAAATTGTACACTGAAAAAATTTTAAAGACAGCGGCAATGATTTTGAAACAATTTGGCTTTAAAGTTAGTACATTTTCTACCTTAATTAAAAATAATTTACTTAATATTAAGAAACTTGGCTTAATTTTTATTAAATTTTCTTAATATTAAGTGTGGAATGTTCTTACTTTAAAGGTTATTTGCCATTGGCTCGAAATCATTGCCACCGTCGTTGAAGTTTGTAAACTATTTTTTCTGTGTAGGACAATTCTTTAAAATAAAGAACATTTCCTTGTTAAGTGATCACACTATTTTTGGCTCATGTCATGGATTTTAGAGAAACTTGTATAAAGATTTATTATATTTAGTGTAATCAACACCCACTCAAATTTTTTAGGAAATATATAAAAACAATCACCATAGTAGAGCATAAAAATTTCGAATTTTGAAAAAAAAATGTTTTCGGTAAAAACTATGTATGTGGCAATCTTTGTACCAAGTTTCATTAAAATCCATGACCTGAGCCAAAAATACAGTGGATCACATAGCATGAAAATTCTCTGAAATTTCTTAGATTTTCAGTCAAATTTTTTCCTCGAAAAATACATTATACAATAGCGGCTAATCTGAATGAATAAAAGACATGAATAAATAAAACAAGTAAGAAAGTTTCAGTCGGGTAAACCGACTAAGGTATACCCTCACTTTGTGAGTAATGTAATATTGAATATTACTCGAATTATTCTGTCAATTTGTGTGGGAGGTACCAGAAGGGGTTTATCAAATACACCTTTTTTTGCTACACATTAGATACTTTAAATTCATTGCACTGTGCCGACTTATAAGCATTTATGTGCACTGGTATAAACGTTATGAGACATTAAATTGTGGTATGATTTGGCCATTTTGTGTGGGAGGTACAAAGAGGGGCGTGGCAATAACGCCCATTTTTCACAGGGCTATAGACACTATAAAAACATTACACTGTACAAAATTTCAAGTATTTTTATACACTGGTTTTAATGTTATAAGCTGTTAACTTTTGGTGCAAAAAGGTACCTTTGTGTGGGAGGTACCAAAAGGGGCGTGACAACAACACCCATTTTTCCCTGGACTGTAGGCAATATAAAAGCATAATACTGTACAAAATTTCAAGTATTTTTATACACTGTTATTAATGTTATAAGCTGTTAACTTTTGGTGCAAAATGGTGCATTTGTATGGGAGGTACCAAAAGGGACGTGGCGACTTCGCCCATTTTTCTCGAGTTGATAACGACTACTAAGCTAATACTATGTGTGGAATTTCAAAAGATTCGAATAAGTAGTATAGCAGTTATTAAAGAATCAATATTTCACAACATTTTAACCCTTTGTGGGGGAGGTACTAGAAGGAGTGGACCAATATGGCCCATCTTCGAACTTAGCCGGAGATAGAAAAAAATATTACCACATACCAAATTTGAGGTCAATCGGTTACTCCTTTCGAGAGTTATCGTGCGCACCAGCCAGCAGACACACAGACAGACAGACAGACAGACAGACAGACAGACAGACAGACAGACGGACGGACATTGCTCATTCGACTTAAAATGACCCAAAACGGATTTCCTCCGAACATACTTGGGGTCTTAGGTCACTCCTTCGACGTGTTACACTTTTTTCCGTAGCAAATGATATATACCCTCATCACACTAAAGTGAGGGTATAAATACTGCCAAATTTTATCATGTTTCTACACCAATTTGATACCAAATCTGAAGATTTCTATAGAGAAGAGCCGATATCTGCAAATTTGCATAAATATCTGTTGAGAAATGGGAATTCTATGGTGGTAAAATGCAAAATCGGGAAATGTGTATATATGAGGGTATATCTAAATCCGAACCGTTCCAATTCAAATTTAACAGTGTTCATTCTGTTATCTGCCAAATTATATGATTTATTAAGAAATGAGGATTCTACAGCAATAAAATGCAAAATTGTCTTAAATGTAAATATTGGTGCCAAAGTCATTCCTAGTCTTTAAAATAAGTATATGTATTATGAAAATTTCCTTAATTTTTGAATTAAATTTTTTACATTTTATGTAGAAAATTTTCTTTTTTTAATGAATAGGTATGACCTTGCGCCAACCTTTAAATTAATGCAAATTTTAGTTTATTTGCAATTAACATTTTTTCCCGGTGTAAATGCAAACATTCCCACGAAATGTACTTTACTTATAAAATAATTGTTTTTTGTTCTCGTCCCATAAGTTTTACTTAAATAGAGACATCATATGTGTGTGCGGGACAGTGAGTTATGTGTTGTTGTATGAGAATGTTCATTCAGGACTGCATGTTGTTCCATCTGAGCAAAGGTGCGTGTGTGTGTGTGCAAGTGTGGGTATACCTGTCATACTGCGGTATGTGTGCGGGTGTATATGCAAGTATGCGTGCTTTCCGCTATCTTCATTTCTTTTTAAAACTCTGCATGCTTCCGTATTTCTTTATGCCATTTTATTTTCTCTCTCCCTCTCTCTCTCTTTGGCCATACATACATAGTTGCATATTGAGGAGAAATTTCGCTCAGCCCTCCATTAAATTGTGTTGAGCTGGTGTTTTTGAATGGAATTGTTGCTTTCCAGACCTGTAAACAAGATGCATTGCTGGCATTTCCGGTTTCGCTAAATTTCTCTGAATGAAACATAAAGCGTTGACATTTTTTAAGTCATAAAATTCGTGCAGATAATACCAAACTGAAGAATGAAAACAGACCCCCAGCGCGGTAGGACAAAAGGCGATGACAGAGTAGGGACTGAACAGTTAACTAACGGCCTCCCAATACAAAGATTTAAAGGGATTGGGAGTGTTGACAGTTACGACCGTAGCATTTTTTGGGCGTTGTGTGTGTTGTGCGTTCGAACAAAGTTTACGATTTGGGGTTATAAAATTTGATTTGTATAAGTTTGATTGAAGCTATTAACCCTCTCCTCTTCCACCGACCTCTGTGTGGCTGTCACAGTCACGGTGTGCTCATTTTGCCCAAGTTTTATAACTTCAAGAAAATCCTTCCCCTTGAGTTTTGCTGGTAATAACTTAATATTTGTTTAGGACCAACATTGTCGGGTAGAAGTGAGACAGGAGCAGCCCTTTATTGGCATTACCTTCCAGGCACAGAATGACATTTGACAGCTTGAACGTTGCGTGCATTTGGGGAGTTTTGTTTTGAAACATATTTCCTGGCATTGGTTATTGTGTTATGTTTACAAGGGGCCAAACCCCTTAGGCTTATAACAGAGGTAAACACCTGAAATGTCATCATAAATCCCTAGAGGCTATTGTTTGAAGAGCTCGTCAAAAACTCATTCAATAAAGCAATCTAATTTATTTAATCTTAAAAGTCTTTTAAATAAATGCTCAATATACTTATACATATATGAGTATATAAATTTATAAGGTATATTTTGAGTGTCTAAATGTCAATAAATGTTCAATATACTTATTTTGAGTGTCGAATAAAGATGAGGCTTGTAGGGTATATTTCATTTGCTTCGGGCCAAATGTGTTCTCGTAAGACATCGAAGGAATAACCTAAAAGCCTAAGCGTGTTCTGCGGAAATTCCTTTTTGGGCATTTTAAGTCATTTGAGCAGCATCTGTCTGTCTGTCTGACTGGTGCCATAATAGATTGACTTCAAAATGTATACGTACCTCCCATACAAAAGTAGCCTTTTGCAGAAAAAGTTAATAGCTTATAAACATAAATACTAGAAAGTTTGTGCAAATTAGTGCAAATGCATTGTTTTAAAATTTTTTTACAAATTTTTTAGAAAAAATTTGATTTAAAGAATTTTTGCAGAAAAATGCTATTTCAAGAAAAAATTAACTTTAGAGAAATTTTGTAGAAAAATTAGATTATACACTATTTTTTAGAAAAATACAAATTTAAAGAAGTTTTCAGAAAAAAAATCAGTTTCAAGATTTTTTGTTGAAAAAAAAATTTACTGTGATGACATTTTCTGTAAAATTGTAATTTTCATTAAATTATCAAAAAATTTAATTTCAACAAATTTTGTAAATTAATGCAATTCCAACGCAAAAATACAATTTAAATAAAATTAATTTCAACAGAATTTTCCAGAAAATGCAATTTAGAAAAAAAAATTTAAACGAAATTATATTTTGTTAGTCATATTAAAAACGAAATATAATTTGGGATTTTTTTTTTGTTGAAACGGGGTGGCATTGTATTAAAGTTATGAGCTATTCAATTTTGATATGATTTGGCCCTTTTTGTGGGCCACGACTGTAAAATAATGCATTTTTTGTAGAAAAACTTAACATCGATAACATTTTTTAGAAAAATGCAATCGCAATGAAATTTTCAAGAAAAAATAAATTTCGTTGAAATTTTCTAGAAATATACACTTTCAATGAAGTTCTGTAGAAAAATTTTGTTCTGATATACAGCTCGAGAAAAGAAATAAGGTAAAAATGTATTTTCGACGAAATTTTTAGAAAAACTAATTTTGATGAATTCTCTAGAAAAATGCAATTTTGAAGACAGTTAAAGGAAAATTATATTTGGAAAAAGGCAAATTCGATGAAATATTTTAAAATTACCAAATTGGAAAAAAATTCTATACAAACTCGATTTCGAATAATTAATTAGAGTATAAAAAAAAGCAATTTCAACGAAATTTTAAAGAAAAAATTAATTTCGAAGAAATTTTAAAGAAATATACAATTTCAATGAAAAAAATTTCGAGAAAAAAAACAATAAAAATGTATTTTCGACAAAACTTAAAAATGTAATTTTGACGAAATTTTCTAGAAAAATGCATTTTTGAAGAAATTTAGTAGAAAAATTAAATTTGGAAAAAATATTTTAAAAATAACAGTTAAAAAAATCCTATAAAAAACGATTTCTATTAATTTTTTTATAAAAATTATATTTTGCTGAAATTTTCTATAAAAATTAGATTTTCACTAAATTTACAATAAATATAGAACTTTTATGAATTTGCAAAAAATATTAATGTAGACAAGATTTGCTAGAAAAATCCAATTGCACTTTCATAATTATGTATACGAATGCAATTCGATGCAATTTTTATTTGTATTTTTCTAAAAAAAAAATAGCGTGGAAATCTAATTTTTCTAAAAAAATGTCGCTGAAATTAATTTTTTCTTGAAAATTTCGTCGAAAATGATTTTTTCTGAAAAATTTTGTTAATTTTGATTTTTTTTAGAAAAATTATGAAACTGGATTTTTTCAGAAAATTTTGTTAAAATTGCATTTCACTACAAAATTTCTTGAAATAAAATTTTTCTAAAAATGTTGTTGAAAAAAAATTTCTAAATAATGCAATAGCAAAATTATGAAACTGGATTTTTCCAGAAAATTTTGTTAAAATTGCATTTCACTACAAAATTTCTTGAAATAAAATTTTTCTAAAAATGTTCTTGAAAAAAAATTCTAAATAATGCAATATTATAGAAAATTTTTAAATTTTTAAAATTTATTACAATTTTGTAGACAATTTTTATTCTGATATAATTTTCGAGAACAATAAATTGAGTGAAAATGCAATTTTGACAATATTTTCAAAAATTAAATTTTGAAGAATTTTAATAGAAAAATTAAATTTGGGAAATTAAATTTTGATGACATATTTTAAAAATACCTATCTTGGAAAAAAACATGTTTTATACAAATTCGATCTCTTTTCGTTTTTTATTAAAATTAAAATTTGATGATGAAATTTTCTATAAACATGCAATTTCCGCCAAATTTACATTAAATGTGCAATTTTGTTGAAATATGCAAAAATATTAATTTACGCAAGATTTCAATAAAAATACAATGTCGTCAATTTTGCAAGTCACAATATAAAAGGGCAATTCAATATAATTTTCATTCGTATTTTTTGCTAGAAAAATCGAATTGTACTTTCATAATTATGAGAATGCAATTCCGTGCAATTTTTATTCGTTTTTTTTCTAAAAAAAAATAGCGTGTAAATCTTTTTTCTACAAAATTTCGTTGAAATTATATTTTTCTTGAAAACTTCGTCGAAATTGAATTTTTTTGCAAAATTTTGTAAAAAATGCATTTTTCTAGAAAAATTATGGAACTGGATTTCTCTAGCAAAATGTTGTTAAAATTACTTTTCTCTAAAAAATTTCTTAAAACAAATATTTTCTAAAAATGTTGTTGAAAAAAATTTGTAAAATAATGCAAAAAAAAAATTCTTGAAATAAATATTTTCTAAAAATGTTGTTGAAAAATTTTCTAAAATAATGCAATTTTGTGGAATATTACAATATCGATGGAATAATATAACATCAACATAATTAAAAAATTGCAATTCGAAGCAATTTTTAGTTTTATTTTCTGAAAAAACTGTGTGGAAATCAAATTTTTCTAAAAAAATTCATTGAAATTACACTTTTTCTTAAAAATTTCGTCGATATTAAATTTTGCTGCAAAATTTTGTTAAAATTTGATTTTTTTAAAGAATTATGTTAAAATTTCATTTCTTTACAAAATTTGTTGAAAAATTTCTAAAATAATGCAATTTTGTGGAAAATGCAATTATGATAAATATTTCTAGATTTCAACAAAATTTTTAAGAAAAATTAATTTTCGAAAAATATGCAATTTCAATGAAATTTTGTAGAAAAATTTTATTCTGATATAATGTTCGAGAATAAAATTCAGAAATATTTATTTGTTGAAAAAATTTTAAAAAATATAAATTTGACGATTTTTCCTAAAAAAATTTTATACAAATTCAATTTCTATTCAATTTTTATAAAAATTAAATGTTGCAAAATTTTTCATAAAAATGCAATTTCCACTAAATTCACCAACCAACACAACCTAAACCAAATATCAAAAATTTATAAATCTAATTTTTCCAAAAAAATGTCGCTGATATTTAAATTTTCTTAAAAATTTCGTTGAAATTTAATTTTTCTTAAAAATTTCGTCGAATTGTATTTTTCTGAAAAATTTTGTTAAAATTTAATTTTTTCTAGAAAAATTATGAAACTAATCCTGTTTCGAGAAAATTTTGTTAAAATTGCTTTTCACAACTTTGTGTTTTTTTTTAAATATATTTAAAAATTTTTGAGGTGAGAGTAAACCTTACATATTTTTTTTTGCACTAACATTTTGTAAATTTTTAGTATCTTCTTTGGCTACTTGTGGAAGTTTATTCCTCCAAAACATGTACTTCATTTGTTAGCGTGTTTTGAGGCAAACCTGTACTTCCTAATGCCTTTCCATATTTCACAGTTTTCAACTGTTATCTGGAATTTTGGTTGCGTTTGGATGTTGGACAACCCCCCCAAAAAAAGGAAGAAAAAGAAATATTTTGTTATCCCGTTTAACTTAATCAACAGCATTTCTGTTTGAAGTCTACGTGACTGTCGTGTTCGATATTGATTTTATTTTCACAAAATTCTTTTTTCTTATTTGTTTTATTTTCTGTGCTCCCTCTTTTTTGGAAGTAATCCGTTCTTTTTTCTTCATTTCTTCCTGGTGTTTAGAGTTTCGGTCGTGGAATGTGCTCGGGTTTAATTAAATGCCATATAGAATAAATATTTGTGCGGAAGTGAAGCAAAATGAACAATTGAAAAGAAAATAAGTTATTTTTCTAAATGAATTGCATTATTGTATTGTTCTTTATATTTGTGGATAAATCCCAAAACAAAAAATTGTAAAACAGCAAAATTCCCTCTATCAATGTGCAGAGTGTTTAGCAAAAAATTGCACTACATGTTTATGTTTGGAATTTAAAAATGTTTTGTGGTACACATTTTGGGACTTTAGTACACCTACATAGCAATGCAGAGTACATTAATGGAAAACTGATTTTACAAGGATTTTAATATTTATAATTGACTTGTATACATTATTCAGCTCCTTCCGTTATGTTTTTTTGAATCGCCCACAATTTAGAGGAAAAGTGAGAGTGAATATCTGTTACAAATATGAATATTTATAACTTTGTACCGAACATCTTAATGCCATTAAATTTGGTATTTTGTATTATGTGCCTCTGTAATGATAATAGTCTAAAAAGCATTTCAAATTATTCATACCCATTCTGTGAGAAATTGTTTTTGATTTTCCTATGTAAAAACAAACAAACTCTTTGACATCATTTAGTCAATTTCCATTCCATTTTTTTTTCTAAAAAAAATACAAAAATCTCTTTAAGCACCAAATTTAAATGGTATTGTGAAGTGTTCATGAGTGGTTCCCACTGATGGCAATTCACTAAATAAATGTGTGTGAAAACACTTAAAACTCGAAAAGCACTTAACGACACAATAGCATTAAATAATTGCAATTGTGTTATAATAATCTGATGCCGTTGGCCTCGATGCTGCAGCCAACCCTCCACCACCCGCCGCATTTTGAGTTTAAGTCCAAATAATATATATTTGTAGTCTTGCATTCGAAACAGGCAATGGCACAAGGATACAACAGGATACGAATACGCATAAGAGTACATGCGAACTACTACATGACCAAAACTACATATTCACATGTGTATGTCGATGTGAGGGTTCGTTGTGTATATGGGTGTATGTGTGTAGCGGTGTGCGCGCAATGTTAAAATTGCATTAATGCATATTTAAGCTATAGTGGCTATTGAAAATATAATCGCCAAAATTTCAAATGAAAACAAATGAGTGTATGTGTTATATTTTGTTTAGAATTGAAGTTTGTTAAATTTTTGAAAAATATTTCTAATGTGTATATAATTTAAGGACACAACTAGGGTTATTTCCACATACATACATATTTATAATTTATTTTTATTTTTTAATCAGAATATGCAATTACTTTAATACTTCACCGCTTTAAGTCACTGCTGAGAATTTCACGTTCCTATAAAAATCTGCCTACTTGATTGTTTTATGGGGAATTGTTGATATTAAAGGAATTGTCTTATAGGATTGCTCTTCTTCGTTATACCTTCCCTGTGTTGTTTACAAGCATCTTAACCTTGCTTTTCTCGTATTTTTGCAGCACAAGCATACACAGGACAAAATATCATTCGTAAAATATCTGTTGAAAGTCATTGAAATTGTAACTATTTTCACCTAAACAAAATTAACTGATTCGATTAACTTTTTAACCGAAGTAACAAAAATTATTTAAATAAATAAATTAATTCAATTTTTTTTGCCGACTTTAATTCAAAATCTAATTGATTCAAAAAAAGCAAATAAATGCTTTTACTGCCTTCATGGTTAACATTTGAAATGAAAAAAAATAATGTATATTTATAGTGTAGAGTATTACACAGTACAATACATGATTTTGGGACTGAATTCTGGGAATTGAACGTGAAAGCAGCCTCAAAAATAAGAACTTCAGCATCGTTAATCGCTTTAATCGTCAATTAATAATCTAATGGCCATACGATTTTTTTTTGCTCAAGATGGATTTTTAGTACTTTTTCTATATTTTTTCTCGGTGTACCGTACGGAATATCTCTTTTGTGTCTGAAGCAGAGTTGTAGATATTGAAAAGGAGAAACAAATTCTGAAAAAACCTACCAGAAAAAGTGCATTCTGTGCCGATTAGGTAGGTTTGGGTAGGTTTGTTCTGCATTTTTTCTCTTCCTCAGAATTAAGTCCCAAACCAGTGAGCTGAAAATTGGACCACCCTATACATACTGACCATGATCAAAATTTAAAAATTCAACACCCTCCATCTCGGACAGTCCTTAACCGATTTGGTTGAAATTTTGTGTCATAACTACTATCCAATAGGACTGAACTTGGTACAAGTTCCATCTCGATCGGAAAGCATCAGTTTTAAAAATTGACTTATTTGACATGAAATAATGCCCCATATACTTATATAGATGTTGTTTTAAATCCACCCAAGTGAAAATGGGACACATCGCTCCATGTTTTGATATATCCGTTATATAAAGGTCCCTTTCGATTACACTTCAAGTCCTAACATGCTCAAATTACAGCATTTGTATTTTATATTAAATTTAATCGTCCCTAGTGAAAATAGAGAATATCACAGTACGTGAAAAAAGCCCAAAAAATAAGAACTTCTGCATCATTCGTTTAGTCAAGTTGGCTCAATTAATAATTTCATGGCCATACGATTTTTTTTAGCTCACTTTTTCTATATTTTTTTCTCGGTATAACGTACGGAATATTTTTTTGTGTCTGAAGCAAAGGTGTAGATATTGAATAGGAGAAAAAATGCGGAACAAACCTACCCGAAAGAGTGCATCCAGTGCCTTAAAAATTGCAAAAATGCCCACAAAGTCATAAAATATCTGTCAGTAAGATACTATTTTTGCGAAGACGAATATTTCGAATATTTTCAATAAAAATATTATTTAATGCAATTATTTACCCGATTAAAATCGATTTTTATTTTTCTGTGTATGTTCTGTGTATGGTGGGTAGTGTGCTTGCTCTTGGGATTATTTCGTTCCATTGAATTGTACATAAACAATTAATAGTACTCATACGCTCCAAGAATTGATTCGTTTTTATTTTCATTCTGGATAAAAGCGAGCACTCTTCTTACCATGTTTCATGCGTTCTTACTGATTTTATTGTTGCTTCCACTGGTTTCATCCTTTTTGTTTCCGGTGCCGCTGTTTCATTTATTCATGTTTGGTTTTCTCGCCCATTTTCTTTCTTTTACTCTTTCTTTATTACTCCTTAATTAATAAAAGTCCAATGCTGTTGCTTGCCGGCTTTACGCTTTGAGTTGTTTTATTTATAAATATTTTTCTCGCAGCCGGAAAAATATCCTTACATATTTGCATCCCACTGTCTCTTGGACGAGAGTTGCATGCGGGTGTTTTACGTTGCCATTGTTACTGCTACAATTCCCTTTATTGTTCTTTGCAGGAGCTTTTGTCTTCTTTGTCTAATTTTCTGTATATTTGTCTGTCAGGCTTTCTGTCAGTCAGAATTTAATTGGTTCCTTTTATTGTGTTCTAAGGGAATTCTTATGTTATTAACAATATTTTCCAACACTTGTGTAAAATTCCTCACTTTTGATGCGTTCGCTCAGATTCTAATATTTGATTGCTTTTTGTCTTTTCTCCATTTCCCGTGAACTATAATGTTATGTTGAAAGCCTGAATATTTTTTCTGTACATTAAGGGATATTTGGAAATAAATACATATGTATAAGTTTTATATTTAAATATCAACAAATTGGTTAATGGCAAAAAATAAATTTAAATACATATTTGTATTTTTAAACCTTCCCTTAGTGGATGAGTGTATATATCATTTATTACGGCCCAAAAGTGGAACACATTGAAGCAGCGACCTAAGACCCTAAATATGTTTGATGGAAATCAGTTTTAAGACGTTTTAAGTGACTTGAGCAAAGTCCGTCCGTCCGTCTGACTGTCTGGTTGGGGTATAAAATAAATCTTCACTTTAGTAAAGTCTGTCCGTCTGTCTGTCTGGCTGGGTTATAGAAAAACTCTCGAAGCGACTAACAGATTGACTTCAAATTTTTATAAATGTTCTCCACTAAAGTGGACAGGCAGATAAATGTATTTTTTTCAATTATCAACCATAGGGTCTCAGATCAATATTTCAAGGTGTTGCAAACGGAATATCAAAGTTGGTATACCCCCATCCCATTGTGGAGGGTATGTTGAGTTCTAATCCTATCACCCGATATTTAAAATTTTATTTAAATAACTTTGCAATTCTTTTGTTTTAATTTATTTTTATAATATTTTTGCTTTATTGCCTACCACATTTCGTTCTCAATTCACAACAACCAAAAAAGACAACCCGCCGAGAGCCTTGGGGAGGCGACAATAATAAAAATAATAAAGCGTAGTCCTTGCATATTAATAACACTAGAGTTTATTTTGCCTGGAATGGTCTCGACTGCATCAGTGTGTTAAGGCAACAGGGAAACAGAGCTCGAGATTTCTTCTTCTTGGTCCAAAGTGGTGGTGTCCTTCGTCATAGCTCTCCCTCCTGTTGCCTGTGCTGCTTCTGCTTTCTCATCTCTGCTAATGGTGGTAATAACAATGAAGGATTGTTGCATTGTTGTCATGTCAAGGAACCATGAGAAGAAGAGTGGAGTGGAGTGGAGTGCCGGAGATGTGCAGTACTTGCTGTCTTTTTTCTCATTTAAATATGACGACGACGGCGTTGAGTACTTAACATTGCACTGCAAGTTGCTCGTTTTCCGCATCTTCCGGTTGTTTACTTTTTACTGCGCTTTTGTCTGCCGTTGAGCGAAAAGTAATTTGTTATGAAATCAACAATAATTAGTTATAAAAATCAAATAACACAACTTATGAATTTTATGATACACTCCTGACACGACTCCTCTTGGTGATGAGATGATGATGCTATGCTCCCTGCTCCCTGCTCCACACCCTGAGTTACTATGACAAATGTTGGGAAGCTAAAGCTGTTGCCATATACAAATTGGAGTGCCCGAGAGCACTGACATTACTCATACGTTCCTACGTTGTTCGAGATCGACCAAAAATCATTTATAAATGTTAACACATAAAATCCATTCCGTTAGCGTTGGTGTTGATGTTGAGTAAGCCAGGGGTTATATGTATGAATACGAGTTTACTTGTATTTGTAAATGAACTCACTCACAGCATAGATCATAGCCATACATACATATGTGCTCATATGTGTGTGTGTAAATTCCTTTGACTCCTTGTAGCGTTAACAAAAATTATTTCGAACATTGTAATTCGATTCAGTAGCAGATGAGCTGATGAATAAGAGCTTATGTTCGCAATCAAGTCAATTACTAGGAAAACACCGCCAGTAAATATTCCAATTTTTAGCAGCAGCAAAACGAATCGTTGTTAGTTAAAAACTTTATACACGTAAAGAAATATTATAAAAATTGTACCGGAAAATGGACCGGTACAAAACCAAACGCATTATAGCTGCATTAAGGACAGGAATCAGTTTGCAGAACCAATTAAACCGTTGAACCTCTACTACGAAGCATTTAACCCAACTAATGGTCTACTAATATGTAGATACACCAACTATTCACCTACTAGCGAGTAGATAGCACAACTGGTCGTAACCCAACTGGCCACCAACTAAGAAATAGATAACCCAACTGGTTGTAAGCTAAGGAGTAGATAATGCAACTGATCCTCTACTGAGAAATAAATAAACCAACTGAATGTCTACTAAGCGGTAGATAACCCAACTGATATATTACTGATTGGTAGATAACCCAAACTGTGTTATACTAAGGAGTAGATAATCCAACTCATCCTGGTCGTATCATAAGGTGTCAATAAATCTGATGCAGTCGTATGATGACATGTCACACTCAGGAATAAAATATCAATCTCTACGTATTCAGATCGGTGATAGGTCCCAATTTAATCAGTACTGGGATCAGTAGACTGTGGTAAATTTGTACTCCACTTTCCGTAGGGAATAAGCAGTTTTAATAATATCAATGAAACCATAACAATTCAGAAAAAAATCTACAATAATTGTTACTAACTTTTTTTATTGACAATATCAAAAATATGCGCCATTTCTATGAATTTAGATATATCTTAGGGATTTACGGGACCAAGGGTCCCAACACTTTTCTCAGACATGGAAATGGCATTCCAAATTTTTTCTTTGAAAATTCTTGCCGCAGATAACATACTTGTATTAGGGATAATGGATCACCAGGTCTATCAATATCAAAATTTGTTCCTCAAGGATAAAAATCGAATTCAAAGTATTTTTCCAAATTCTTTCTGAATTTCCATCAATTTTTATGGGGAAATATCTAAAAAAAAACGTGATGTGTAGGAGAAACCCGTTAATGCCGTTTAGTAATTTAGACTAAAACTTCTGTAAAATTTAAAAAAGTGGTACATTTGCATTCTAAGGTGTCGTTACACTGTTTGGTTTGAGAAATCGACTTCAATTCTTTTGAAGTTACTTTAGCTTTAGCTACACGCTGAAAAAAAATCGCTTCTGTAGTATATTGTCCCAAACATATTCGGCTTGAAACATATAAATGTTTATGGTACACTCTAAATATATAATACTTGGTACATACAAAAATTATATATTTGGGAAGATGTTGTTCTAAACTAATTTTTGTTTCCATCATAATACTTTTTATTTAGGATTATTAATTCCGAAACAAAGATTTATTTAAATTTAAGTATTCCAAAAATATATCGAACCTTGATTGTGTTAAGTTTTACAGCAATTTAATGATAATTTTCTAGAAATTTTTAATGTTCGTAAATTAAAATCGTATAATTTTGGATAACAATAATTTACTCGAAGGACTGACATGAAATACTCAGAAATTTTAAATGAGTCCCTTAAAACAGAATTTAATGCCGCTAATGGTATTTTTAACTGGGAGAAATAATTCGAAACGAAGGAAAAATAAAAATGGAAATTAGAAAAATTCACCAAAGTTTTGAAAATCTTTTATAAATTAAATATATTTGAAGATATTCCTAAACAATAATTTTATTTGTATATAAATACATTTTTATTTGAGAAAATTAGTTTGCAAACATATTTTGTTGTAATATATTAATATATGCGTTCCAAGTAAATTTTATTGATTTTCAAATAAAATTTATTTACTCAGAAATATATAACATTTAAAAATTTGTGTTCCAAATATATTTTCTTTCGATTCAAACATATCAAAAAAGGCGATTTTGCCCCGTGTATTTCTATATTATTCTTAATATGTTCGAGCTGCGTATAATAAAGGGTGGTTAAATTGTAAGGACCGATGTTGAATGTAAACCACACCTTTCTGCATTTCATTTGACATTTCTCAATTTCAGACTAACTCAATTTGAACCATGGAAAGATACGCAATCGAGCAACGCGTTAAAGTTTTTTAAGCCTTTTACGGAAATGGGCGTTCAAATCAAAATGCATTTCGTGCACTTCGTGATGTTTTTTTGATCAGCATAATCGACCGAATGTGTCCACAATCTGGAGAATTGTGCGCAAATTTCAGCAAACCGGTTCTGTAGGAGATGTGAAAACTCCTGTGCACGCTCGCCCAATTAGTGTGGTGCTGCTTATGGGCTAGCGACGTCATCGGGCCATACTTCTTCGAAATAACTTGAGATGATAACGAACTTTTTATGGTCCGAATTGGAAGATATGGATGTGGACAATATGTGGTTACAACAGGACGGTGCCACTTGCCACACAGCTAACGAAACAATGGCTCTTTTGCGCAACAAATTCAATGGCCGTATTATCTCACGTCATGGCGATGTCAATTGGCCGCCAAGATCATGTGACTTGACACCGTTGGACTTTAGGGTTATTCGAAAGAAAAAGTGTACGTTGATAAGCCAGCAACAATTCAAGAGCTAAAGGATGAAATAATTCGGCACATTAACGGCGTAGAACCTCAATTATGCCTCAGCGTCATCGAAAATTTGGATCATCGGATGGAGGTCCATGTGACCGATATTTTGTTCCATACATAATTGAACCATACCAATATTATCATAATAAAAAGAAATGACACTAATTTCCTAAATAATTTGTGTTTTATTCAAAATCAACATCGGCCCTTAAAATGTAACCACCCTTTAGATGTGTTTAACTTTTTTTGAGATCATTCACCTTCACTTGGGGTTGTAAACTTTAACTAAGGGTCTTTAACCTTTAATAGGGGGAATCTTCCTTAATCCGGGGTCAATGAACTGTTATACGGGGGTCAATAAACTGTAATACGGGACAATTACCTTTAATTCGAAGTCATTGATATTTATCGGGGTAACTGACTTTTAATCTGGAGTCATGGGCCTGTAATCCGAGGTCATTGACCTTTAATGTGGGGCCATTTACCTTGAAACTGGGTCATTGACATTTTATCTAGGGACATTGAGCTTTAATACGGGACCTTTATCGGGGTCATTTATTTTACATCGCGGTCGGATCAACGTCCCTAAATCGGGCCATTGACCTTTAAACGGTGCCATTGATATTTAATCCGTGGTGAATTACCTTTATTCGTGGTCATAGGCGTTTAATCGGGGTCATTGACCTTCAAATGAGGTCACTGGACTTCAAAATAGGTCATTGGACTTCAATCTAATTTATTGACCCTTAATCGAGGACATTGACCTTTAATATGGGCCGAATGACCTTTAATAGGGTTCCTTGGCATTTAATAAGGCGTCATTGCCCTTCAATCGAAATCATTGATCTTTAATCCGAAATCATAGATCATTGGCATTTAATCGAGGTCATTCACCTTTAATCCCAAGTCATTGACATTTAATCGGGGCCATTGACTATTAATCCGAGGTGAATTACCTTTAATCGGGGTCATTGACCTATAATCTGGGATATTGACCTTTAACCGGGCTTATTGACATTTAACCGGGGTCATTAACCTTTAATCTGATGATCTGGATATCTTGGGTCAGACACACTTAACTCATCTCAGAGGATATGTCGGAAAGGTACTGAGAAAATGTGTGTCTAGTACCGATTTTCTGTAACCCATGAGGTGTTAAAAATATGATTAATAAGAAGCGCACAACAGGCCGAACCACTGTCTTAAGAGCATGTCCATGTCCATGGAGATGAGAAGTTGAATCGTCTTCTCTCTTCAACCTAACCTAACCTAACCTAAGTTCTGTTCGGGGTCATCTGTGTTTTAGAATTAGTTTAGCCAATATAAATGGCGGAGTGGTCAAAATATAAAAATTCGCATTTTCGTTGCGATTTGACTGAACTTTAAAACATATGTGTGATATAATTCGTGTATGGACTTTTTTCCTGAATTTTTAATTGAATATTAAAGGAAAGACGTCCCTAAAGGGACGGGCAGGGCCTCCGACATCGACAAGTTTTTTTTTCAAAAATGTGAAATAAAAATATAAAATTAATTTAGTTTTCTTGGTTTTAAGTATTAATTTTTAATTAATATTGTTTTTGTTAAGTTTTTAATTGATAATGAATTAATTTTAAATTTATTTCAGTAATTGTTTTAACTGCAATTTGTTAATATTATTTCTTTCTGTGTACGTGTACAGATTACATCAAACATCAAGTGTTTCTGAGAAGTGGGGTGGGAGAGCTATTGAATGCCATGAGAGATTAAGGATTGTTTTAAATTGATTTTTAATGTTATCCGCTTATCCGATTACATTTCTCATAACATATGTGAGTGTTTTGTCTCTATGTACGAGTATGTTTCGAATAAAATAAAATAATCTGCAGCTATTTGCTAGTAATATACTCATATCTTACACACACTGACAAGAGGATTACTGAGAAAAAAAAACGATATAGGGTTGGACTATTAGATTGATTTCCTTTACGAAGAAGTAAAAATTAAATATTTTTAAAAATGTATTGCTTTCTATTGTTGGTCTGTACTTTTTTTAGACAGAATTTATTTAATTTAAGGAAATAGAAACAAATTTTGGATTTACTTAGGAAAACTTAAAATGTTTATATCTTCTTAAATAAGTGTGTTAGTGTGAAACGGACTATATCTTAACTTCACAATTTTTGTTTTCAAAATTTTGGATTTCCTTAGCATAACATAGAATGATTAAGTCTTCTTAAATAAGCGTGGTAGGGCGAAACTGACTACATTTTTAAATCACTAATTTCCCTATCAAAAATTTAAATGATTAAATCTCTTTTTATAAGTGTCTTAGGTAGAAAAGGACTACTTTTCGATATCACTATTTTATTCAAATTTTGGATTTCCTAAGCGAAACTTCAAATGATCCTTAAATAAGCGTCCCAAATTTGATCAACGAATTTTTTAAAATTTTTGGATTTTATTAACAAAACCTAAAATGGTCACATCTCCTCAAATATGCGTCCTATGGCGAAATTTTTAGATCTATATTTTTATATTTTGCATTTCCTAAGCAAAACTCAGAATGAATATATCTCCTTAAAAAGGCTTAGCAAACAATTTAATGATTATATCTCCTTTAAAAATCGTAGGGAGAAAAAAAGGACACTTTGAGATCACTTTTTTTTTATTATGGATTCCCTAAGCATTAATTCAAATGATTATATCTCCCTAAAAAGGCGTCTTAAATTTGATCACAGTTAGACAGAAAGTAACTAAAACATATGGGCTCAAACCGAATAAATTCTGACAAAAGCACAGACCAACAATAAATAACAAAAACACATACAAACATATGAGGTACGATGACGTCGGCATTTGAAGCTGACAAAGCTACATTTGTTTTCGTGGCTCGCGATGCGAACCCAAGCAAAAAACAAAAATGTATTGGTATGAGAGTTTTAGTATGTTGACATAGTTCGGCAGTAGTTCATGTTTGGTTAGTAGTTCTTGTTAAATTCAATTTACTGCTTCCATAAGTATTTCAGCTGGTTTAAGTTAAAAGCATACATTAGTGCTATTGAATTCTGAAGATAATAAAGTGGTGTCTATCGAATCTGCAGTCAATTCTACCAAGCAATTAAAACTCTCTACCAATTTTTGTATTTGTTTCTATTACTTTTTTGCAATAGACAGAAAGTAACTGAAACATATGGTCTCGAACTAAATAAATTCTGACTCAATTTTTCAAAAAATTTTATTTTTTAACAATTCGCGGAAATGGCTACGTGTAATTTAAATCGGCGTCGTAAAGCTAAACGAACAATATTTTAATATCAAAAATTTTTTTAAACTTTTTGGATTTCTTTAGCAAGTCTTAAAATAGATATATATCTTCTTAAATGAGCGTCTTATGGTGAAAAGGGCGACATTTTTAAATCACTAAGCAAAACCTAAAATAGTCACATCTCCTGAACAAAAAATTAAAATGGTTAGATCTCCTTAAATAAGGTCTTACAGCGAAAGGGAAATTTTGGATTTCCTAAGCAAATTTAAAATGATTATATCTCCTTGAATAAGCGTCTAAATTTTATCAATAGTTTTATTTAAAAATTTTGGATTTTCTTAACAAAATTTAAATTGGGTAAAGCTCCCCAAATAAGCGTCTTAGAGCGAAACGGACGACGTTTTATGATCACTAATTTTCTTCAAAATTTTTCATTTCTTTTCAAAAAAATTAAAATGAATATATCTCCTTAAATAAGCATCTTATGACAAAAAGGACTAAATTTTTAAATCACTAATTTTCACTACATTTTTTCAAAATGTTGGATTGTCTTAACAAAACCATAAATAAGAGTCTTAGAGCGAAACGAAAGATATTTTAAGATTTAATGATTATATCTCCTTTAATAAGCGTCTTAGGTCGAAAAAGAGTTTATTTTGAGGTCACCATTTTTTTTAAATCTTGAATTTCCTGAGTAAATCTTCAAATGATGATATCTCCTTAAATAAGCGTCTTAAATTTAATCACAGAATTTTTAAAAATTTTGGATTTTCTTAAGAAAACTTAAAATGGTCACATCTCCTATAGTAAGCGTATTAGGGAGACAAGGACGACTTTCTGAGATCACTAAATTTTTTGAAAATTTTGAGTTTCCTTAACAATAATTGAAATGGCTTAATCTCCCTAAATAATCGCCTTAAAGAAAAAGGGAAGATATTTTAATATCCCTAATTTGTTTTTTTTATTTCTTTAACTAAACTTAATATTAGTATATCTACCTAAATAGGCGCCATATAGCGAAAAGGACGTAAGTTTTAAGTGACTAATATTCGTTATCAAAACTTTAAATTATTATGTCTCCTTAAATAAGCGTCTTAGGGCGAAAGGGATAACATTTTGAGATTACTAAATTTTTAAATTTTGGATCTCTTAAGCAAAGTTTTGAATGAATATATCTCCTAAAATAAGCGTCTTAATTTTTTAAAAAAATTTAGTTTTCTTAACAAAACTTTAAATGATTAAATCTCCCTAAATAAGCCTCTTAGCAGAACTTTAAATTATTATGTCTCCTTAATTAAGCGTGTTATGGCGAAAAGAACGTCATTCTGAGATGACTATTTTTTTCTTCAAAATTTTGGATTTCCTTAGCAAAACTTCTCATAATTATATCTCCTTAAATATGTGTCAATTAAAATAAGTGGTCGACATTTTTAATTTCCTTATCAAAACTTAAAATGTCTGTTTGTTTCACTCTTTTTTGCTGAGTATTTGAAAATGTACCCTTCCCATAAACACAAGTTTACTTTCTTCATACAACACTTTTATGATTCCATATGGACGACGAAAAATAAGTTTCAACAGTCTTTAGTGACTTACTTTGTTACTTTGAACCCATTTATAATATTAGTTGGAGAAAGTTTGAAACAAAAATGGCAAACGTTTGCTTATTTCCTGTTTCCACAGACGCACACACACTCTCATATGCATGCCATCACGCATGGAACCGCTAGAATGCGTTTGAGAGAAAACTAGTTTTACTTTCTCCACTTCCCTTCTGTGTTATTGCTTTTGCTCGATATTATTTTGTATTAAAATGTTTCAATATGTTTGAGTATAAGTGCGTATATGTGTGTGTACGTTACATTGTAACACATTTTTTTCCGGCTGTACTTTGCTTTGCTCTTTTTCCATTTATTCTTTCTTCATTGCAGTTAATATTACTTCATTCAAGAAATAGTCCTTTAAAGGACTTAACGCTCTAAAAAAGTTGTAGTTGTTGGCTGCACTTGAAGAAGTGGGAAGTTAAAAGTAATTTCTATTCGGTTCTGAACTCATGCATGTCATGAGTAGTCTGAGAAGTAGTAGTGTGAGTGGTGTGAAGGGGGGATGGCAGTGGTAAAAATGCAAATTGCCCTAGTGTTTATTTGAAAAGTTCCAATCCTTACATTGCAGAGTTTGGTAGAGAGTTGGAACCGTTTGTGTGGGTTGTTCAAAAGGACAACGATAACGGCAGACGTGTCCCAGTGATAGTGGCTAACAAATTATCATGTCTGTCGAGGAGATAATGTAAATATTAAAATTTTCTTCTCTTCGTTCTCATTTTGCAAAACAAATGAGATTGTACGGAGAAGAGGAATGAACGTAAAGTAGATTTGTTTCAATTTAACAAGGCGTATGATTGATATTATTTACATTTTTCATACGCCAAACTGTCCCATCCTATATACATAATGATAGACCAGTGAAGCGAGATAGATAGATAGATGGGTAAAGAAAGAGGGGGTGGAGGGAAGGAGAATCAGAATGATTCCTGGAAAAATATTGCAGTTCTTTTTTCTTTTGTTTCAATTGGTATGTTTTCAACGACGTTCAGATAAAGCATATGATTGTCTTCATTAAAATGCATTAAGTGTCGAGGGCAATTTGTTCGTACTCTGAAGAAAGAGAAAGAATCTCGCCTTACGAATTACACTCTTATTTAGACGGTCGAAGCACGAACTGGTCCTTTTATGAGTTTTTAAATTGAATGCCGAGGCCGTCTATTGCTTTTGTTCCATATAATTTTTTATTTTCTTTCAAATAATATTTGATTGCATTCAATTTTTTATATTATACTACAATAATAAAACCGTGCGGCAAATGTCAACTTTTTCTCCCTCCTAAGAACGAGGAGAACTATAGGAATTCTTAGCAAAACTGCATACTCAGTTTTTTTTATTTCGTGATAATTTGTCTTTTTACAGAACTTTTTAAATTTCAAGAATAACAATTTTAAAATATTTTTTTTTTAATTTTTTCTTTTTCTTATTACAATGTAAATATCATTGATATTCTTTAAAATTTGAGGTGTAATTTTTCAAGCACAAATAATTTCAAAAGATATGCTTATTTGGGCAAAAAGCACAAAATTTTCAAATCAATAATTTGTTCATAATTTTGGATATCCTTGGCACAGCTTAAAATTGTTATAATTTTCAGATCACAATTTTCTTTGAGTTTGACTCCATGTATAATGATAGAAGCAGAGGGTGACACTTACTGTGTGTGTGTAATTTTCACACAATCACAATGCGCGTCTTAAAAGCCACAACCTTCTTCTTATAGCATTTCTTAAAAACTGATCATTCAATAATAAACAAACAACAGATTTTTATATTGTCTGAAGCACAACCCTCGGCTTCTATCATTGTACATAGATAGTCTCAAACGTTAACAAAAAAAACAGATTCTCAGATCAGGAAAGAGAGAGTATAATTAACTCTGAGAGATGGAGAGTATAATTATCTCTCATATAGAGTCAATTTAAGAAGTATTCTTTAAATTAATGTCAAAAAATCTGTGATCTGTTTTCGCCAGGTCGATGACAGAATATCTCATACACACACGCGTATACATAAAAAATTTAGAAATCGCAGTTATTAAATAAATGTAAAATATTTTTAATTAAAATTAAAGTTTTGTACAATAATTCTGAGCATCAGGATTTTTTTTCGTTAACGTTTGAGTCCATATATAAAGATAGAAGCCGTGGGTGACACGCACTGTGTGTGTAATTTTAACACAATCACAGTGCGCGTCGTATAAACCACAAACTTCTTCATATAGCAATTCTCAAAAACTGATCATTAAACCAGTAAGGAAAGGCAGAAAGTCGGGCGGGGCCGACTATATAATACCCTACACCTCCCTAACAATGCGATAAGGGTCATTGCGATAATTATTTGGAATAATTGGTAAATGGGTAGGAACATATTATCTAATTCTAAACCGATAGTCTCTAAATTTAGCAATATTCGGTCCTAAATTGAGAAACATCTTTCTGGAAAATTTAAATGATCGGAAGTAAAGTACAACTTATATATCGCTTTGATACCAAATCTGGAGGAACATATATATGGAGGTTATATATAAATCTGAACGGATTTCCCTGAATACTCATTCATGTAAACAGACCTTATTCTGTCAAATTTCGTTCTGATCGGATATAAAATACAGTCACTGATCGGATATAAAATAATATTTTTACAGAGCTTACATGTCAAATCGGGGTAACTTATATATGGGGGCTATATCTAAATCTGAACCGATTTCCCTAAAATTTGGCAGTATTAATTCATGTAATAAGAAACCTCTTTTTTTACTGATCGGATATAAAATACCGTTTCTACAGCGCTTACATGTCAAATCGGGGGTAACATATATATGTGGGATATATCTAAATCTCAACCGATTTCCCTCAAATTTGTCAGTATTAATTCATGTAATAAGAAACCTCTTTCTGCCGAATTTCGTACTGATCGGATTAAAAATAAACTTTTTACAGCGCTTACATGTAAAATCGGGGGTAACATTTATATGGGGGCTATATCTAAATCTGAACCGTTTTTCTCCGAATTTGGCAGTATTCCTTCCTGTAATAAGAAACCTCTTTCTGCAGAATTTCACACTGATCGGTTATAAAATAATTTTTTTACGGCGCTTACATGTGAAATCGGGGGTAACGTATATATGGGGGCTATATCTAAATCTGAACCGATTTCTTCCAAATTTAACAGTGTTCAGTCATATAATAAGATACCTCTTTCTGCTGAATTTCATACTGATAGGATATAAAATAAAGGTTTTACAGCCCTTACATGTCAAATCGGTGCTAACATATATATGGGGGCTATATTTAAATTTGAACCGATTTTAACCAAATTAAATAGGGATCGTCCTTGGGCCAAAAAAATATATGCGTAAAGTTTCGTCAAGATCGGGCCATAATTGCGACCTGTACTTTGATTACAAGAATACATCTACAGACAGACGGACATAGCTAAATCGACTCAGAAAGTGATTACAAGTCGATCGGTATAATAAACAATGGAAAGAAGTCCAACGGTGTCAAATCACATGATCTTGGCGGCCAATTGACATCGCCACGACCTGAGATAACACGGCCATTGAATTTGTTGCGCAAAAGAGCCATTGTTTCGTTAGCTGTGCGGCAAGTGGCACCGTCCTGTTGAAACCACAAATTGTCCACATCCATATCTTCCAATTCGGGCCATAAAAAATTCGTTATTATCTCACGATAGCGAACACCATTCACAGTCTGCTGACTGACCGGCCTAATTTCGAAGAAGTATGGCCCAATGACGTCGCCTGCCCATAAGCCGCACCAAACGAACTGGGCGAGCATGAACAGGTGTTTTGACATTTCCTACAGACCCGGTTTGCTGAAATTTGCGCACAATTCTCCCGATTGTGGACACATTTGCTCGATTATGCTGATCAAAAAAACATCACGAAGTGCACGAAATGCATTTTGATTTGAACGCCCATTTTCGTAAAAGGCTTACAAAACTTTAACGCGTTGCTTGATCTTTCCATGGTTCAAATTGAGTTAGTCTGAAATTGAGAAATGTCAAATGAAATGGAGAAAAAAGCTTGACGTTTATGTGTGGTTCACATTCAACATCGGCCCTTACAATTTAATTATCTCTCATATGGAGTCAATTTAAGAAGTTTTCCATAAAATAATGGCAACTGTCATACAATTAACTTACGGAGCAGATTTTACTTAAAGTCAGCACAGACTTAATTGAATTCCTCTATTGCATATTGATAATTAAGACCGATCCGGCTTTAAAACTATTACTTGTCTACATCATTGTTTTCAGGTACAAAATCCTGATTTAAACAATTTCGTTAAACAACAATAAAGTTCGAATAAACGAAGATTACTCAAATTTAGTGTTGAAATATTACTAAAATAAAGAAGCTTTTAACAAAAATAATGATTTTTTCTTTAATTTAAAGTTGAGCGTACACAAAACTAGCGATAAGTGTTTCATTAAATCAAATACAAATAACTTTATGTCAATGGAAATTTCTAAAAAAAACCTGTAAATTGTCGTTATTTTAATGCAATTTTTTCTTGAATTTATACCGAGGTCGGATACTTGATTTAAATATATGTCCTCTTTAATTTCATTACTATATTTCTTTTAGTCTCGGTCTTAGGAGAACCGTATATTTAATATGTTGTGTCTCTTATATTAATAACAAATACAGGGTTTTCCAATAAGAGCGATATGATTTCTTTGAAAAAAATACACTTATTGTTAAGGAAATTCAAAAGTTTTTTATTTAACCCTCCGTCATGCACATGTTCCGATAGTCACATACGTGGAACATGTATCTGGCCAGACACACTATGTATTTCAATACATTTATATGAAAAAATGGTATTTTAGTGATAATATTACATTGTTATATTGTTATCACGCCAGACAGATATATATTTTCTGTTAAAAAAAAAATAAAAACGAGGAAAATGAGATGAAATAAAGGGCAAATGTTATATCAATCAAACCTACATTTAGTGGTGGCTGAACTGTTTACTGATGTGAATGTTGTTCAATCGGTTTTGTTGATTCGGTTTTCCCAGCAACAACCATGCAGAGTGCATATAACATCCCGTTTGAGTTGATTTGACTAAACAAACGCAAAGAAAAACAAAAAATGCAAGTAGAGTGCTTTATTCTTCATACAAAATATGTGTGTATCTTGCCAGACACATGAGCTACGTATGTGATGTGTAGATGAAAAATCCACATAAATTGTTTTTGTTGTTTTTTATTTAAATGTGTTTTTTCATCAAATGATCAGTAACAATATTTGTAGAGGGTACCTAAAGACTCAAACCCCTAGATAAAATATAAATATATTTAAATCACAGTTAAATTTGTAAAATGTCTGGCCAGATACATGTGCATGACGGCGGGTTAACGTGAAGTACAGTCGATACAATTAAGTTCTAAATAAAACGTCATTCAAATGGCATCCACGAGTTTTTCTGCAGGAACGAATTCTATGAACCAAATTTTCGAGTATTTTTCCACTAAAACAAGTCGTATGTCATGAATGACACGTCCAATATTGACTTGTAAAGCCTGAAGGGAGTCGGGTTTATTTCGAAAAACCAGTGACTTTAAATAACCTCACAAGAAATAGTGTAATGATGTTAAATCACAATTTCTTGGAATAATCGAATCTCCAAACTTTTCTCGCAACAATTCAATTGTTTCATTTGCTGTGTGGTACGTAGCCACAAAAAGATAGCTCTTAACGAGAGCTAAAATATTGCTAATGGGTGTCAAGGTCGTAGGTCGACTGGAAAGTGTTTTTTTTTATTTAAAAAAATGGACTTAACATCATTCTCAAATGTGAACGGATAGTTTATTTTTGCTCTAGCTCCTTAACGGTACTTCGGATTGGGAATCGGTCAATGGCCAAAAGATAGCTTTTAACGAGAGCTAAAATATTGCTCATGGGTGTAAAGGACGTAGGTCGACTGGAAAGTGATTTTTTTTATTTCAAAAAAATGGACTTATGGCACGAAATTTTGCAATTTGAGAACGATTACTTTGATAATAAAACTGAATAATTTTTAAATGTTGTTCTTGCGTATATCTCTCCATGATGAAATTGTAAAAATTACTGAATACAATGAAAAACAAATTGGAAAACCCGTTATATTTATATTACTATTTTGTATTCCCAGTGGTGCTGATGATTTATGTATATTAATTTTATTCTTCATTCGCCTCCTGCGACTTTGGCGGACAATGAAACCCTAACTAACTTGAAATAATTTTTTAGTTTATATAAATTTATATATTCTGCAGAAAACTGTAAATAATTAAATTAAATAAGTCAGCCTTCTACGGTTAATAGTTAAGGAAAACAATTATTTGAATTCCACAGGACATCGAGTCAGAATATATACTCGTATAGCCGCTATATTGTCCAGTTTTTAGGAGAAAACTCGTGTCACCCGCTGTAATATTTAATGTGTATTTCTTTTATTAAAAACAAAAAGATTTCTGTTATTAATTTCTATTCAAATAGCCCGGGGTGCGGATGATTTATGTATATTAATTTTGTTGCGCATTCGCCCCTAGGGACTTTTAGGGACAATAAAACCCTAAATATTTTCGATTAATTCTTTAGTATAATGGAAAAAAAACATCATGGTTTGTTTTGCAGAAAAATGTCATTGTAAATAATTAATTTAATTAAGGCAAATATTTTCCAATTGAGCAAAGTCTCCTCACAGTCTAATGGTTTCAAAGGCAATTAGGTATCTTCGCAACCACCCCTAAGGAAAAGGAGCAATTGTGGAGTTTTCCTGCACCCTGCTAAACCACATCCTTGTCTTTTAGATTATGGGAGGGGATGGAAAATGGCATCTTCTTATTTCTTAAATAAAAATGTTGTTTGGCTTATTCAGTATCGCCCCGGATAATAGGAAATTCTTATACATTTTAATTATATCCTCTGTCGCATCACGACACCGCCTTTTGAATCTCGGCCTCGGTGTGTCTGCCTTCCTCTAGAAATTGTTAACAATTTCATGCCTTATTACACCACAATGTCAAAAGACTTGTCGAAACTTTTCCCTACGACTGTCACAGTTCTCCTCTTGGTTGTTATTGCACTATTTTCTTTTTTACTGCTATGCTTTACTTACTCCAACTTGCCGAGGCTCCTGTTCGTGTTCCTGTTTCCTGTTACCGTATTCGAGTAAATCCATGCATGTTAATACTTTTTTCCGGGAAAACTCAAGGAAGTCAAATAGGCCGCGGAGAAAGACGAAAACAACTTTGCCTTCTTCACGTGTATAAAGGACGTAGTGAGGATTTAAGGCAAATGTAGTTTTGCAAAACTTAATGAAAAACAAGAGAAAAAGAAAAAATAGAAGAAAAAAACTTTGGGAAAGATTCAAGTTTTAACGGGTGGGATGGAGTTGACTTCACTGTAATCCACAATTTTTACTAAATCAGTGCCTTAAGTAAATGTAGAGGAAAATTGTTAAAATTCATACCCCACAATTTTTGCGGGTATTCAAATAATTTTGCTAACTAATGCTAAGCTTTAATTCGAATTAAGAAACATAAAGCCAAGCAATAATGCAACTCCGATCAGGTACTTCGGTTTACCTCTCAATCATTGCATTCATGTATTTCATTGCATTGCATTTTAACCACAATCTATATTTAATATATATTTAACTGTAATTAGATTACACGCCACGAATGTCTATTGAATTGAATACAAATAAATATTGTCACCCGCTTGATATTTATGTTTAAAATAATTGTATTTTTATATGTATTCGTATTATTTCAAACAATTTATTGACCAAGTTAACCGCAAATATTTAAGTTTTATCCTAAACTGTTATTATTATTGTACGTTCTTGTATTGCATTTGTTTCAAACCAAAATGCAAAATGCCATCGGTGTAATTGTCTGTGCATATGTTTTGTAATGTAATTCGATTTAAAAACGATTATAAATCCCTAATTTAAATAAATATTTACCCGCTGAGAGAACATACATACCTTAGGGTGGAGGAAAATAATTTAAGAAAAAATTACCATTAAAACGTAGCATATAAAAAGGATGTAAGAATAGATAATGAGCCCCTTAGCGCTCATCATCTAATCTATAGAAAACTAGCTCAAACAAGCCGCTGAGAGCTCATCATCTATTGTATACAAAGTGAGCCCTCAGAGGGCTCATTATCTATTAGAGTGATGAAAAGAGCCCCTTAGGGCTCCTTGAGGCCCCATCATCTAATCTATAGAAAATGAGCCCCTGAGGGCTCATCATCTATTCTATAGAAAATGAGCCCCCTGAGGGCTCATCATCTATTCTATAGAAAATGAGCCCCCTGAGGGCTCATCATCTATTCTATAGAAAATGAGCCCCCTGAGGGCTCATCATCTATTCTATAGAAAATGAGCCCCCTGAGGGCTCATCATCTATTCTATAGAAAATGAGCCCCCTGAGGGCTCATCATCTATTCTATAGAAAATGAGCCCCCTGAGGGCTCATCATCTATTCTATAGAAAATGAGCCCCCTGAGGGCTCATCATCTATTCTATAGAAAATGAGCCCCCTGAGGGCTCATCATCTATTCTATAGAAAATGAGCCCCCTGAGGGCTCATCATCTATTCTATATAAAATGAGCCCCCTGAGGGCTCATCATATATTCTATAGAAAATGAGCCCCCTAGAGGGCTCATCATCTATTCTATAGAAAATGAGCCCCCTAGAGGGCTCATCATCTATTCTATAGAAAATGAGCCCCCTAGAGGGCTCATCATCTATTCTATAGAAAATGAGCCCCCTAGAGGGCTCATCATCTATTCTATAGAAAATGAGCCCCCAAGAGGGCTCATCATCTATTCTATAGAAAATGAGCCCCCTAGAGGGCTCATCATCTATTCTATAGAAAATGAGCCCCCTAGAGGGCTCATTATCTATTCTATAGAAAATGAGCCCCATAGAGGGCTCATCATCTATTCTATAGAAAATGAGCCCCATAGAGGGCTCATCATCTATTCTATAGAAAATGAGCCCCCTAGAGGGCTCATCATCTATTCTATAGAAAATGAGCCCCATAGAGGGCTCATCATCTATTCTATAGAAAATGAGCCCCCTAGAGGGCTCATCATCTATTCTATAGAAAATGAGCCCCCTAGAGGGCTCATCATCTATTCTATAGAAAATGAGCCCCCTAGAGGGCTCATCATCTATTCTATAGAAAATGAGCCCCCAAGAGGGCTCATCATCTATTCTATAGAAAATGAGCCCCCTAGAGGGCTCATCATCTATTCTATAGAAAATGAGCCCCCTAGAGGGCTCATCATCTATTCTATAGAAAATGAGCCCCATAGAGGGCTCATCATCTATTCTATAGAAAATGAGCCCCATAGAGGGCTCATCATCTATTCTATAGAAAATGAGCCCCCTAGAGGGCTCATCATCTATTCTATAGAAAATGAGCCCCCTAGAGGGCTCATCATCTATTCTATAGAAAATGAGCCCCCAAGAGGGCTCATCATCTATTCTATAGAAAATGAGCCCCCTAGAGGGCTCATCATCTATTCTATAGAAAATGAGCCCCCTAGAGGGCTCATCATCTATTCTATAGAAAATGAGCCCCCTAGAGGGCTCATCATCTATTCTATAGAAAATGAGCCCCATAGAGGGCTCATCATCTATTCTATAGAAAATGAGCCCCATAGAGGGCTCATCATCTATTCTATAGAAAATGAGCCCCCTAGAGGGCTCATCATCTATTCTATAGAAAATGAGCCCCCTAGAGGGCTCATCATCTATTCTATAGATGAAATGAGCCCGGAGGGCTCATAATTTTTCTATTGATACAATGAGCATCCAATGGCTCATCATCTAATCTATAGCAAATGAGCCGCCTAAGGGCTCGTCATCCAATTCATATTTCCTATTCCATTTTCTATGGAAAATGAGCCCCTGAGGGGTGCTATAGAAAAAGAACACTCCGAGGGCTTATCATCTATTCTATGGAAAATAATCCCCTTTAGGGCTACCATATATTCTTCAGATAATGGCTCATTATCTATTCCTCACTGAGCCTCTTGATGGCACATTATATATTCTATAGAAAATGTGCCCCCTGAAGGCTCTTTATCTTGCTATGTTTGCAGGACCTTAGGGCTTCTATCTCCAATATGTTATCGACCCTAATATTCATTGCCATAATATACATATACAAAAACATTTAGTATGTTTTCGTGTTGAAGCGTTAGAGTGTCGATATTAGTGTTGTATTTGTTAACTGCATTTTGTGTTTAAATTATTATTTATTTTAATTGTGGCAATACAGCTGAGTTTGGTCCTTCGTCGAGCCCAAATAGCCTGCAGAACTCTCCGCTTGTGTGTGCATGGTTGTGTTTATATACATGTCAGTGATTTAATGAGATTTAGTTAAATACATACATTTATATTCGTAAATACTCTCGGACATATGCATAAATTATGGAATCGTATATAGCAAAAACACAGACGAGTTGTATCTGTTGGTTGTGTTGGAGGGATTATTTAATGCATTATTAATTAATTTGATAATTATAAAATAGGAAAGTAATGCAAATAAATATGTGATGATAATAATGAAATCAATATGCATATTTATTCAGAAATGAGCTGGAAGATAATGAAGCCGACAAGAGTCAGTATTTGGTTTCTGTGTTCATTTTGAGTATATTAAAGCGGAACGGAGATTAGAGGGAATGAACTATTGATAATAAACCTTAAAAAGAGAACGAATGAAGATAATATGAATAATAAACCTTAAAAGGGGAAAATAAAAATTATAATATGATATTTTCATTTCTTTCAAAATAAAATACAATGACAATTATTCTGTTATTTATACTTCTTCATCAACATACATATAAATTTATTTTCTCATTAGTAAACTAAATCTAACAAAAATTTATAAATTGAAACAAGAGTTAATGAGTAAAAAAAGCATATACTCCTTTTTAGCTAAATTCACATTTTAAAATTTGAATTTATAAACATAAGCCATTCGCCGAAAAAATATAAATAGAATGGATATATACGGATTGCACTCCTACTATATCCCTCAAGTTATAATTTACATAAAAACAAATTAAATTCAAACGAACGTTTTAGATATCACATTTTTCCTCGCCCAGAGCACAAATCCAAAAATACTTCATTTCCTAAGAAGGCGTTAATGTTCTCGTGCTGCGAAACACTTTGAAATTGAGAAGGAGTTTTGTAATTCAGAAACTCTAGACACGACGCGTAGTATATTAACACTTTTAACATAATTACAATGTAAGTAGATCGTTGAATTCTGAGATTGCTGTAAGCAAAAAAAATACATTTCGTATTTCCAGAAACTAATTAGGAAATGTACTCGTATATTAGACCGGGTTGACCTCCATGTAGGAAAAAAGTCCCCATATAAAAAATGTCCGCATTATAATGCCTCGCATTCTGGAATTTTTTTAAATAAATATAAATATAATAAAAATACTCATCATCTCATTTTCTATGTTATTTGAAATTATTTTAGATATTGCATACTTTTGGAACTATCGCAAATCGTTTTATTCAGAAACAAAAAGTTTCGTATGAAGTATATAAATATAAAAATACTTATCCTCTCATTTTCTATTTTGTTTGAAATTTTTTTAGGAAAATATTGCATACTTTTGGAAACTATCGTAAATATTTTTTTTAATGGAAAAATTTTTATATAATGTATATAATTATATATAAAATGTATATATACAATGTATAATTATATACAATTGTAATTGTAGATTATAAATTAATAATCACAGAGAAACATTTGAAAATATTTACGAATTATCGAACCATGAGTATGCAATATTTTCCAATAATAAAAATATTTACGATTGTTCCCAAAAGTATGCAGTATTTTCCTAAAATAATTTCAAACAACAGAAAATGAGAGGATACGTATTTTTATATTTATATGTATACTATTGTCATACGAAACATTTTTGTTTCCGAATAAAACTGGATACAACCAAAGCAAAATGTTCATCGTTTTTAGAGGGCTTTAATCCTATAGAAAAACATTTTTAAATTTTAGCGGTAGAAACTGCAGTAAGTGAATTCTTCATTAGAAAGTGACATTGTACACCAGCGACATCTATGAGGCAAATGTAGCACTCGTGATATATCGCACGTGACAATCGAGCTACAAATAACAAAAATTACGATAACAAATTTTGCAATTGCCTCGAGGTAAGCTTTAATACTCCGGCTTGCATATGTAAACTTTTTTCGGTGACCCGGTCTAATGTATATCATATTCGAATACACAAACACCCACTTTCCAACATAAAATATATCCTCATTCATACGTATAAAAAGGATACAAAAATATAAAAGAATGAAAAGAGTTACTCTCATCGTCATCACTCCTCTTCCCACACCATTATCCACCCACTTTGTTGGGTATTTCTTTGGAAATCGTGTCAATGACCTATGGCCTAAAGAAAACATAGCTAAATATATTGGATTGAAATGGGCATATGCGTTTTTTATCATATATATATATATATAGATATACTCGTATATAGAGGTATGTATATGTGGGGAAGATATGAAAATTTAAATCTCACAAACTTTAATATCTGATTGTATTAATACATGGACTACAACTAACTTTAATATTTTCTTTTAATACATGGATTATAACAAGAAAATAATATAAAACCAGTAAGGAAAGGCAGAAAGTCGGGCGGGGCCGACTATATAATACCCTACACCTCCCTAACAATGCGATAAGGGTCATTGGCATAATAATTTGGAATAATTGGTAAATGGGTAGAAACATATTATCTAATTCTGAAACGATAATCGCTAAATTAAGCAATATTCGTTCCTAAATTGAGAAACATCTTTCTGGAAAATTTTAATGATTGGAAGTAAAATACAACTTCTATAGCGGTTTGATACTAAATCAGGAGGAACATATATATGGAGCTTTAATATAAATCTGAACCGATCCTCCCTATGGGGGCTATATCTAAATCTGAACCGATTTCTTCCAAATTTAATAGTATTCATTCGTATATATATATATATATTCGTATAATAAGAAACCTCTTTCTGCCGAATTTCATACTGATCGGATATAAAATAAAGTTTTTGCAGCGCTTACATGTCAAATCGGGGATAACATATATATGGGGGCTATATCTAAATCTGAACCGATTTTAACCAAATTCAATAGGGAGATCGGACCATAATTGCGACCTGTACTTTGATTACAAGAATACATGCACAGACAGACGGACATAGCTAAATCAACTCAGAAAGTGATTCTAAGTCGATCGGTATAATAAACGATGGGTTATTTCTTCTCCTTTTGGGTGTTACAATCAAATGCACAAAGTTATAATACCCTGTACCACAGTTTGGTGTAGGGTATAAATATATAAATATAAATCGTTGAAAAATAGCAGGAATAATAAAAATAGACGCCCAGTCGCCTACACAGTACAACATTTTTCAGCTCATTGAATTGGGGCTCAAATCTGAGAATTGGACGTGAAAGTAACCCCAAAATTGAGAACTTAGGCATCATTCGTTTAGTCAAGTCGGCTCAATAAATAATTTAATGGCCATAAGAATTTTTTTGCTCAAGGTGTATTTTTAGCACTTTTTGTATATTTTTCTGGGTATTCCGTACGGAATATCTCTTTTGTGTCTGAAGCTAAGTTATATTTATTGAACAGGAGAACAAAATGCGGAACAAACATCTGCATCCAGTGCCTTAAAAATCGCAAAAATGTTATGTTCTGGTTAATAATGATATGTTTAATGTTTTTTTTATATACGTATACGTATACGTATTACGCATACATGTACGTATTTTTCAATATTTTACTGACAGAGATTTTATGACTTTGCGGGCATTTTTCAGATTTTTTAGGCACTGGATGCACTTTTCCGGGTAGATTTATTCCGATTTTTTTTCTCCTATTCAATATCTACAACTTTGTTTCAGACACAAAAGAGATATTCCGTACGGTATACCGAGGAAAAAATATCGAGAAAGTGCAAAAAATTCAGCATGAGTAAAAAATTCGTATGGCCATTAAATTATTAATTGAGCCAACATGGCTAAACTAATGATGCAGAAGTTATTAATTTTGGGGCTACTTCCACAATTCTCAGAATTGAGTACCAAAATCATGTGTTGTATGTTGAAAAGGGATTTAGTTTTAGGTTTAGGTTGGGGTGGCAGCCGTTTTTTACCAGCTCACATAGACCAGTTTAGATCCCTAGTGTTGCCACGGGCTGAAATGGCCCTCATCGCAACCAAACTGTTTGATATACAAACTTCTCGATATCACAAATATCGGCACCGGAAAGATCTGTTAGACTACCTAGAAAGGCTGTCCCCAATATATCCAGACGTTTTATACTCAAAGCGGGAAAGTCGCATAGCAAGTGCCAATGTTCTCCACTTCTTCCTCATCTCCACAGCCTCTGTAGAAGTCATTGGAGTCAATTACACTGTGCAACATTGAAAAAATACACGGAGTTGACAGTATAGGTTCGATTCTACTACCACAGAGTAGTATAACCCTATTCTCGTTTTGCGAATTTGATGACCAAATTTTTTCAACGATTCTGAAAATCAGTGGGTCCCTCGAAAAAGGTGTCATCAGCCTTTGTCCAACAACTACTTCAGACTTGGTGATACCGCTTAAATATATTTGGCAATCATGTAGCTAAGAATATGCTGAACAAAGTTTCTTAACTTTTTATGTTGCTTGCTTGCTTTTATTCGGTCTGCAAATCATTGTGATTCTAACTAGGATATTCTCCCGGCTTCAAGACCATTTTGTTTCTATATTATTATAGAAACAAGTATTTTATACATGGCGGTGTATAAATATGTATTAAAAATTGACATGATCCAGTCATCCAGTCATCCAATCATGATCCAGTATGTGTATACTGGATCATGATTTCTGAGCCGTGACACTCGTTATCAACAGCTCTGCTGCAATTGTATGGGAGATACGGAGCTCTATATGGTTGACTTCAACACGCAAGCGAATGAGAAATCTTTGTGAAACCACACTTCTCCAAAATCTTCCAAAAACAATTGTTAACCAAAGTTAATACAAAACACCAGCCATGTCCAATGAGAAGCAAATTTTGCTCCATCAAATGGAAAATTACCACACTATGTAAATTACCACAAAAGCTTTTATGGTTTTTGACTGCACTAAGTGTAGCTTGTGGTGAGTCAGAATCACAATGATTTGCAGACCGAATAAAAGCAAGCGAGCAACATAACAAATGCATGGCTCGGCTGGGGTCAGATTTTGGCACCTTTTTGACATTGCCCAAAATACAAGTCATGGCAAACGATATTATTAGTAAATGTAGAATTTCACGGCATACTTTAGGGGTTTAGTAATTGTATACTATGAGTTACCCAATTAGCAAGCATTTGGCGATAGTGTGCGATCGTTGCGGACACTAAAATGCCTATAACTTCAAAAATACTTGAGATATTGCCACAAGTGACACATTAAACGAAAGCTTAAAACGTCTACTTTAATTCCTCGGAAGATTATGATTATATGATCTAATATAATATTTTTGAAATTTGAAAATTGGAAAATTGAAAATTGAAAATCGAAAGTTATTGGATTTTCATAATATTTTGACATGCGATAGATGACGTCGCACTGATGTATAGACCACTTTCTTTTTTTTTCGAGAACCTAATATTTTATGAAAAATTCCCTTTTGTATTGAATGACTTTCAAACGACTGTAACTTCTAAACTAAGTGGAATAGCGTCTCAAATGATACTTAAAATTAAAGGTCTGAACGTTTATCAAATGTCTGGCACGCTTTGCGGCTAATACTATTGCCTTGACGATCTTAATAAATTACAAGTATCGAAAATGTTATAATTTCATTACACTTATGCTTTTTATTTAAAAATAATAAAAAGTAAATAAAGGCAGATATTAAGCATATGTTTTGATCTTTCGTTTGATGCATCAATTGTTGCTGTAATTTAATTAACTTATGGTGTTTTCTTTTGTGCCAAAAAATGCTACATTTTTTATGCCTTTCGCCCCAACAATGCCTTTTTGTCTTCGATTGTAAAATAAATGCTGCACTGTGAAAGGGTTTCGTTTTCTTTTGTGAAAAATGTCGCACTTGCACGGGGCAAAAATGCAACATTTCAGCCCTGTATTTAATCGAAGGGGTGGACGCTGCCCTACAAAGCAGATGTTTTTTCGGCGGTCGAGCGAATAACCTAAATAACCGCGTGTGTCCGTGCGTGATTTTTTATAATGAAGTTTGTTCAGATGCTTTATTTAGGCGGCGCCGTGGAGTATACTTTGTTTTTAGTCTACTTTTAGTGAGTTAAAAGGCTAGTTTTTTTTGCATTTTTGTTATCGATTCTGACCATAAAAAATGCAGCAGTACAAGAGGGTGTAGGCGACATTATTAAAATGCTGCTCTCTGACAGGGCAACATCTTTTTTTAGAAAAGAAAACACCATTAGTTAAAGGAATTTAAAAAGTGTTTTGCACGCAAAATTAGACCAATATTCAAATGTCTGTAAATTGTAAACCATTGGAGACATCGCCACAACTGATACCTTAAAGGAAAGCTTGAAACGTCTACTTAAACCCCAGTAGAGTTTGCGTCTCCTGCAATCCCAAAATATTATTATACAGAACTTTCTGTACCTGTTAGTTTTCCACTTAATTTGCGAATACTGACCATGTTTTAAGCCATTTTGGTCCAAAATTAGCATCAAACGTTCTCTTTCGGTGAGTACGATCGATTGGTATACGACTCATTTTGAAATTCCAAACTTCGATGTTAGCCTTTCCAAAATTCTGGAAAATGGATGGAAAATGGATTTGCCTGATATTTTGGCATATGATAGAGGACGTTGCGTGGACTTACAGACGTCTTCGATTTTCTTCAAGAATCTAATATTTCTTGAGAAAATAGCTTTTTTATAAAACAAATTATACCAATTTTACAATGTCAATAACTTCTAAATTAACTGGAGTATTGCTTTAAGTGATACCCTAACTGAAAGGTCTGAACGTCTACTGATATCTAAGGCAATTTGCGCTTATACGATTACCATAAAATGGGCGTTGATTAAAGTTATAGAATTTTTTCAAAAGTTTCGATCGTTATGATAATCTTATGGCTTTATGTCAAAATTATTATCCAAAACTTGTCTTATACATTAAATAGACGTTCATACCTTTCTTTTGTAGGATCATTTGTGACAATATTCCTGTTAGTTTGGAATTTATCGTCATTTAGAAATCGGTATAATACTTTAATATAATAGGGAATATTCTGTGAAATATTAGTTTTTTAAAGGAAATGATAGTTGTTTGTAAATCAGCGTATCGTCCTCTATCGCGTGTCAAAATTTAAACATTTAAAAAGCAAAGCTTCATAGGGATTGAAGTAGACGTTTCAAGCTTTCGTTTAAGGTATCAATTGTGGCAATATCTCAATTGGCTTAGAAGTTATAGCCATTTGAGTGTCCGTCCAGAAATACCCGCAACTATCGCTGGGTAATCCACATTAAGGTAATTATTTTGTTCCTTCAATTTTAAACTTATGACACTTGAAATTTTCATAATAAAAACCAGTAAGGAAAGGCAGAAAGTCGGGCGGGGCCGACTATATAATACCCTACACCTCCCTAACAATGCGATAAGGGCCATTCCCATAATAATTTGGAATATTTGGTAAATGGGTAGAAACATATTATCTAATTCTGAAACGATAATCGCTAAATTAAGCAATATTCCTTCCTAAATTGAGAAACATCTTTCTGGAAAATTTTAATGATCGGAAGTAAAATACAACTTCTATAGCGGTTTGATACCAAATCAGGAGGAACAATCAATATAAATCTGAACCGATCTTCCCTGAATACTCATTCATGTAAAAAGACCTCCTTCTGTCGAATTTCGTACTGATCGCATATAAAATAAGAAACCTCTTTCTGCCGAATTTCATACTGATCGGATATAAAATAACATTTTTACAGCGCTTACAAGTCAAATCGGGGGTAACGTATATATGGGGGCTATATCTAAATCTGAACCGATTTTCTCCGAATTTAGCAGTATTCCTTCATGTAATAAGAAACCTCTTTCTGCCAAATTTTACACTGATCGGATATAAAATACAGTTTTTACAGCGCTTACATGTCAAATCGGGGGTAACATTTATATGGGGGCTATATCGGAATCTGAACCGATTTTCTCCGAATTTAGCAGTATTCCTTCATGTAATAAGAAACCTCTCTTTGCCGAATTTCGCACTGATCGGATATAAAATAACATTTTTACAGCGCTTATATGTCAAATCGGGGGTAATGTATATATGGGGGCTATATCTAAATCTGAACCGATTTCTTCCAAATTTAACAGAGTTCATTCATGTAATAAGAAACCTTTTCCTGCCGAATTTCATACTGATCGGTTATAAAATAAAGTTTTTACAGCGCTTACATGTGAAATCGGGGCTAACATATATATGGGGGCTATATCTAAATCTGAACCGATTTTAACCAAATTCAATAGGGATCATCCTTGGGCCAAAAAAAAGATATGTGTTAAGTTTCGTCGAGATCGGACCATAATTGCGACCTGTACTTTGATTACAAGAATACATGCACAGACAGACAGACGGACAGACAGACAGACAGACGGACAGACAGACAGACGGACAGACAGACAGACAGACGGACAGACGGACATAGCTAAATCGACTCAGAAAGTGATTCTAAGTCGATCGGTATAATAAACGATGGGTCTATTTCTTCTCCTTTTGGGTGTTACAAACAAATGCACAAAGTTATAATACCCTGTACCACAGTGTGGTGTAGGGTATAATAAAACAATATATGTATTACAATAATGTAATCAAAATAAGGTATTTTATAAATAATTAAGAGGTAATATAATAATTTTTTTTATATCTCACAACAAAAACTATTTAAAAATAAAATTCTACAATCATCTCTCCTCCAATCTGCATATCACAACAGCCGATCTTAGTCCGTCGGTCCGTCGCATAATGTAAACGTTTTGCAGCGGTCTCCACCTTTGAGCTACGGCCTCTAGACAACGTACTCCCAGATTGCGTGAGTTATACTCGTATCTCTTCAATAAATGGGTCAGTATCGAACGAATTTGATGGACAAAATGCTGAGCCTGGTCGTAACTTGGTCCCTCTACAAAAACTAGTCACATAGCTCCGGATGGAAATGTGGTGGTTGCGGATATATGAAATGGAATTTTGGAATTTCTGGAAATAAACAAAAAGGGAATAAATTAGTTTTTGATTTATACAAATAAGACAAATATCGATTTTAGTTAAATTTAGTTTACAATTTTCAATTTGGAATTTTCATGGCGTTTTGCTAGTTGATGGAAAGCTCCTTACTGATTTCTAGAAATATATGAATGTATGTATGTATGTATATGTTTTTCAAGAACTCAATATTTAAGAAAATATTTAACTTTTACCAAACATCGATTTACGTCTTTTTTAATTTCTTCATATTGTCAACAAATCTAGCATATCGACAAAAATCAAATTTTGTTTATACTTTTGTGAAATATAGATGGCGTTTTCCTGAGTTGTAGACTAAACTTTCTCAGATAACCCAAAATTGGAAGAATTCTTGCATTTTTAAAAAGTTTATCAAAAGATTTATTTCAATGACCCTGGTCATAATTTCGACCCGCTAAATCGAATGGCATTAACCGTTTTTCCTGTGACATAGCGTTTTCAGAATATTTAGCAACAAAGTTTGCCGGGTAAACAGGGAGGTTTGTAAAGTCAGATACAATTTAGTATAGAAGGCTTTAAAATAGATGTTACATGTCAAAGAACGAAATAAAGGAGACATTTCAAAAAGTATTTCTCCCAAAACCGCTGTTCAATCCGATACACATGAAAATCTCACTCCAAAAATAATGATATATCAAATCGGCACCTGTAGGGTAGCTAGACAAATCTGAGCAAGATATGTCCTGAGATGGTAAAAAATATCTCCTCGCACTCGAGAGGAAAAGACAGACAACGTCAGCGTCAGTTCTAAAGGGCCTCTGCCAGATTGGCGAACATGCCAGAAGGTTGGATGTTGCCTTCAATGACTTCTGCAGAAGCTGTGGAGATGAAGAAGAAATGGAGAGCTTTGAGCAACGGTTTTGTTACTGTCCCGCATTGAGTGAACAACGTCTGGATATACTTGGTGTTGGTCATTCTACGAAATTTAACAGATATTTCCGGTACCAATATTCTTACTATTGATAGCTTTGCATATCAAACAGTTTAGTTTCGGTTAGTGGCATCTTGGCCCATGGTAACGGATAACCGGATAGTCATTGGCGACTTGAACTCTGGTACTCCAATCTTGGAAACGACTAGAGAGGCACAGACTTGGCTGAACAATATGACGACTGCACGTTCGGCACGATAAATGAGGACGCCTCCACCAAGATCTTGGGAACATGCGCTAGCTCGCCAGGTATCACCATAGTCAGCGCAGGCCTTATAAACCACTCAGCTTGGTGAGCAGTTGTATCACTAGCCTCAGACCAAATTCCCATTAGCATAACGCTTGACCGTCCCAACGACTTTATACTCTCTGAACGCCGCACGTACGTAAATTAGAAACAGGCTGACTGGTCGGCATTTAGAGACTGTACGGACAACATCTTCCGTTCCAAACCGTCTCCTTCTAATATTCGCATCGCAGATAATGTTTTCCGGAAATCATCACCGCAGCAGCAGCTCGCTTCATTTCAGCTGGTCGAATACCGGTTGTTAGACCGAACTTCCCGGCTGAAGCAGCGGGACTCGCAGACGTTCGTGATGAGCTCCACAGAACCAATCCCAACGACCCGAGGATCACCCAGCTTCAGCGGGATATCAGCAAGTTTGTTAACGAGCATAAGCGGGATATTTGGCCGAACACTTAGGTATCAGTAATCTGGGCTCAGGTGAAAATAAGCTGTGCACAACAGTGAAAGGCTCGCAGACGTTCGAGATGAGCTCCACAGAACCAATCCCAGCGACCCGAGGATCACCCAGCTTAAGCGGGATATCAGCAAGTTGATTAACGAGCGGAATACTTGGCTCGAACACATAGGTATCTGTAACCTGGGCTCAGGTGAAGAAAGTAAGTTGTGGACAACAGTGAAAGCTCTATCTAACCCGCCGAGGAAAGATGATGGCGTCACAATATCCTTCAACAGAACTCCCATATTGGACCCCCAACGATGCGCGAGCCATTTCGGCCGACAGTTCATAGAGCTCCCAGAGACAGACAAAGCGAAAAGGAGCATTCTCAGGAAGGTGAGGAAGCTTCGAGCCAGTCGCGAGCCACTGTTTTTCCTAACCGTGGATGTCAAGATCAGGAAAGCGAAACCATATATCTAAAGCACCAGGCCCTGACGGAATTTCCATGCTGATGCTTACGCATTTAGGATAAGCAGGAGTAGAGTGCCCAACAAAGACCCTCAATTTGTCACTGGCCACCCTAATCATACCCGAGATCTGGAAAGCGGTAGAGTGTACTCAAGCCAGGCAAACATGCGAATCAGGGAAAGTCCTATAGACCACTTGAGGCGCTACTCCTGCCAAGCTTGACTTACTCCTACAACCAGCAGAACACCAACACGGATTCCGGAAAATGCATTGCAGGACTAAAGCTTTAAAAGCCATAAGCACTCATATAAGCCACGGTCAAAATGGGAGAAGATCTTGCGAACGGACCGTTCTCGAGGCTCTCGACCTGTTGAAGGTCTTCGACACGGTCGATCACCCAGGTCTCTCAGACTCAATAAAAAGGTGGATAACCACATGGTGGATTTATCTTCCCGATCCTATTTAACCTCTACTTGTCCAAACTCCCACCTCCTGCAGATGTGCAGATAATTATACCCTACATCACACTGTGGTACAGGGTATTATGACTTTGTGCATTTGTTTGTAACACCTAAAAGGAGAAGAGATAGACCCATTGTTTATTATACCGATCACTCAGAATCACTTTCTGAGTCGATTTAGCCAAGTCCGTCTGTCTGTCTGTCCATCTGTCTGTCCGTCTGTCTGTCCATCTGTCCATGTATTCTTGTAATCAAAGTGCAGGTCGTATTTATGGTCCGATTGTGATGAAATTTAGCATAGTGCTCTTTTTTGGCCCAAGGACGATCCCTATTGAAATTGGTTAAAATCGGTTCAGATTTGGATATAGTCCCCATATATATGTTTCACCCGATTTGACATGTAAGCGCTGTAGAAACCACATTTTACATCCGATCTTTATGAAATTCGGCAGAGAGAGTTTTATTATTACGTGAATGAATACTACCAAATTCGGAGAAAATCCGTTCAGATTTAGATATAGCCCCCATATATATGTTTCACCCGATTTGACATGTAAGCGCTGTAGGAACTGTATTTTAAATCAGATCAGTACGAAATTTGGCAAAGATAGTTTTCTTATTACATGAATAAACACTGCCACATACGGGGAAATTCGGTTCAGATTTAGATATAGTCCCAATATATATGATTCACCCGATTTGACATGTAAGCGCTGTAGAAACCGTATTTTTCATCCGACCTGTAGGAAATTCGGCATAGAAAGTTCTCTTATTATATGTATGAACACTGCCAAATTCGGGGAAAATCGGTTCAGATTTAGATATAGCCCCCATATATATGTTTCACCCTATTTAACATTTAAGCACTGTAGAAATCGTGTTTTATATCCGATCAGTACGAAAATCGGCAGAGAGTTTGCTTATTACATGTATGAACACTGCCAAATTCTTATCGCAATGCCCATTATCGTATTGGTAGGTAGGTGTAGGGTATTATATAGTCGGCCTCGCCCGACTTTCTTACTTTCCTTACTGGTTTTTATATGCAGATGACTGCTCGATCATGGCAAGAGGATATGGAATCGACGACCTGTGCAACTGCATTAATGCTTAACTTAGCACCCTAAACGGATTTTTCCTCAGCAGAAATATGAAGCTATACCCTGCCAAATCATCAGCCTCACCGTTCACCACCTGGACAATGGAAGTTTCATTGGAACTGGCTGTCGAAGTCGATGGACAAAGAATTCCGACAAAAAGCCACACCAAGATACTTGGGGTGGCCCTAGACAGACTTTTCTTGTCCACAGCGCATGCCACCGTGATTTACTACAAATAAGCTCACGGAATTAGGTCCACAAGTCGCTAGCCGGTAGTACTTGGGGCATGGACAAAGAAACCTTACCCACCACGTACAAAGCAATCAGCTAGCCGGTGATAAATTATGCAGTGGGATCGGCTTCAAACCTGTCAGAACGCAGCACTGAGAACCGTAAAAGGCTGCCCTCAGATGTCTTCTGCGGACCATCTGCATGAAAACCGCCGCGAGACATGTTAGGAGGGACGTGTGGACTCATCGAGGCGAGATCCAGCAACACCTCTCGGATCACCTATCTGAAGCCTCGTATATGGCAGGGCTGAGAAACATCCATCAGGATTGCATCTCAACAGCAACAGCGACCGTGGCTACAACAACAACCAATTGAGGCGTCCACGCCAGATATGTTTAAAAAAAAATCCCTAAAATGATATTGGATGACTATCGGTTGAAGGTTCGTGAACTAGCTGATGTCATAGGAATTTAAAAAATAGATGGGTGCCGCGTTTGCTGATAGTCAAGACAATGCCCCAATTCACACATCCGCTATTGTGATGGCCAAAAGCATTGAAATAAAGTTAGCATTGCTTTAGCACGCACCTTATTCGCCAGATTTAGCACCATTGGATTATTTTTTGTTTCAAAATTTAAAAAAATTTCTCGACGGAAAAAGATTTGCCAGTAATGAAGAGGTGTAGGTTGCGGTTGATGGCTATTTTTAGGAGCTAGATAGTTGTTACTAAGGGTGTCCCAAGAAGAGCGCAATTTTTAAATCTCGCAACATTCGAAGTATCATTGTTTGACATTTGAATAATTGTTATTGTTTGTTAGTAGAAGGTACGAGGTTAGTAAAAATGGAGCGCTACACGAATGAACAACGCATTCTCATTGTGAAATTGTTTTACCAAAATGGTGAAAGTTTTGCGGCTACAGTTCGCAAATTGCGATCAATTTGGTGTCACAATAATGCTCCAAAAGAGTCAACTGTAAAGAGATTAATGGATAAATTTGCCGAAACTGGGTCTGTTAGTGATGTAAAGACAACAACGCGCCATCGACCAGGTCGATCGATCGACTGTGTGGTGTGGTTTTTGGGCTGGAGGAATCATTGGACCTTTTTTTTATGAAAATGAGGCAGGTCAAGCGCAAACAGTCAATGGTGTTCGGTATCGTGAAATGATAACCAGTTTTTTCTTGCCTAGAATTGAAGAAATGAATGTGGAGGGCATGTGGTTCCAACAAGACGGCGCCACATGTCATACAGCCAGAGAAACAATTCAATTGCTGCATCAGTCATTTCCCGGTCGGGTTATTTCGCGTTTTGGAGATCAGAATTGGCCGCCTAGATCGTGCGATTTAACACCATTAGATTTTTTTCTTTAGGGTTTTTTGAAGTCGATGGTTTACGCGAATAAGCCGACGACGACTCAAGCCTTAAAAGACGAAATTGGACGCTGAATTAATGAAATACCGCAGCATTCATGCAAAACGGTCATTGAAAATTTCATTAAAAGATCGCGTGCATGCCAGCAAAGCCGCGGCGGCCATCTGCACGATATATTGTTCCATACATAACCTCATTCTGTCTACTTTACGATATAATAAAGTTTCACGATTTTTTCTTAAATGTCTGTGTTTTATTTAAAATTAAAAAATTGCGCTCTTCTTGGGACACCCTTTATAAACAAGATATCGAAGCTATAGAAAATCCTTGGAAAAAAAGTGTATCGAGCTAAATGGAGATTATGTTGAGAAATGAAGAAAAGTTCTCCCACATTTGTTGTTTTCGTTGTTAGGTCGGCTAATTTTGGGACCGCTATCGTAAGTGGTATCAACAGCTAATGCTACCCAGTTGGCAATAGCTTGTAGGAGCTATAGCAAGGCAGTGACAGCTATTACGAGACAACAGTAAGGGGAAGATTCTTCATTCCTATACAAAAAAAACCGTTAAGCCCCCATAGACGAGTACTGCCGCAGGAACGGCAATATGTATGTATTGGTGAATTTGACACAAAACGAGAATGTATTGGTTGCAGTATGAATATCAAAATACTTTTGATTTTCAAAATGAACGCCCATCAATCAGATAAACTTTGTTCATTATTACATGTGAGATTATTCGAAATTGTTTATAAGTATGTAAACAAAGTAATTGCTGTATAATATATTTTTTATTAAAAATTGTTATCACTCACCATGTTAAATTTTGTACAAAGTTTTTTACTAAAAAAAACATTCACTTTATTTCTTTATCTGCAAGTCTTCTTCCTCTTTAAACATTAATCAGAGCCGAGGCTTGATTCTATAATATATAATAGTAATACAACAGTAATGATCAGGATTAGGAGTAGAGACAGTGGGGCCAAGCGTCATCCAAAAGATTGGTGTAATCTACAGTCAAAGTGTCACAATTGTGACATATACGAATGAATCTCTCTACATCTGTGTGTGTAAGTATGTACTCTTATGGCTAAGGATTTACATATCCTTTACATATGAATACTAAGCAAATAAAAATGTGTATATATCAAAGGGATATCGAGTTGTTTAGATTCGAAACAAATATTTGTCATAAGATAAGGCTAGCTCGCTTACACATGCATACATACATATGTATGCATGTATATATGTACTTATGTGCGTACACTGTTTTGTATTAGGGCATCCTTTGGATAAGTTCACAAACTTAAGTTCATATCAAATATACATAAGTACATATATACAGCCTAGTGCGTGTGTGTCTGTGTGCGGGTAATATAATAAATATCCCTTAACTTATACCCAAGGATCTGCATACAAACACATATTTTGTTGTGTACACATAAAGAAAGTAATAAAACATTTTTCAAGGATATTTTTTTTGTCATCCATATGTTCCATTGTGTATTTCTTTGCTTTTCTTGTAGGCTCAGCCGATTCGGTCATCTGGTGTCCTCTGTTGCTTCGGCTTAAGACTTTAAACTATTTTCAAATTTATTTCAGACGTTTTGTTACTTTTCATTTTATCTGTTTCTTCTGGGTTCTTTTTCATTTCTCCTTGTCGTTCTTTGATTATTTTCTCATTGCATGGGGTGAGTGTGTGTGCGTGCGCGCGAGTGTTTTTTTTTTGCTCCATTTTTTTATGATTTTAGTTTCATTCAAGTTGTCTGCCCTGCAGATGATTTCATTGTTTCTAAGTTTAAGGCTATTAGAATGCATGAATAGCACGGACCTTTACGGAATCCTTTTTGTGGTTGTCCTCGAGTGTCTCCTCCTGTTGTATTCGACATTTTGCTGTTCATTGAAAATATGTTTAAGATTTTTTTTTGTTGTTTTTCTTTTATCTGGTAAATATCTGAGCTCGTTTTAAAGGAATTCATTTCTTAAAAATTTCACTCATGCACTTGCTTTGTTTTCGATATGCTTTTATCTGCAATTATTTGATTCTGTTGGTTCATTTCATTTCTTTTTAGATTTTTGTTTGTGGAACTCAAATATAAATGAAAATAAAATGGAATGAATAAAATTGTTTTTTTTCTTTATATTGAGGGGTCAGGAAATATTCTTGCAGGCTGAAAAAATAAATCGCTTCAGTAGTAACGTTTTTTTTTTCAACTAGTGCTTATTTCGTGAAAGGTAAAACTTAGCTCATGTCTGATTTGACAGATAATTAGTTATATCCTTCCGCTGAACGAATATGGTTGATCTTGGCGGGTATGTAAACAAGCAAAATTGTCGCATTTGGGGCACAGAAAACCCGCACGCATACATTGAAAAGCCGATACACCCAAAACGAGTCACTGTTTGGTGCGGATTTTGGTCCAGAGGCATAATTGGGCCATTTTTCTTCGAAAATGAGCAAGGAGTGGCCGTTACAGTCAATGGCGACCGTTATCGGGCCATGTAGAATTTTTGTACACAAAAATTGAAGAGGAGGATATTGGCAACATTTGGTTTCAACAGGACGGCGCTACGTGCCACACAGCCGAAGCTACACTCGATGTTTTGCGCGATGTTTTCAAAAAAATAAGTTATTTGGCGGACCCTTTATATTGTCCCAAACATATTCTGCTTGAAATACATATATGTTTAGGGTACACTCCAAATATATAATATTCGACACACGCAAATAGTACATTTTTGGGAGGATATTGTTTTAAACAAAAATATGTTCCCATTCTAATATCTTTTTATTTGGAACTAATAAATAATTTGTATTTAAGAATTTTGGCAATGTATCAATGCCTTATTTTAAAAACAAGTTTTCTGTTTTTCAGAAAGTGATTTTTTTTTATAAATTTTATATGTTTGTAAAATTCAATTAAATCTTAAATCGTATAATCTTTCGTAACTATAAATTGCATTGATGGATTGACAAAAAGTGATGAATTGGAATATTTAAAAATCAAAAATTATTTGATGTAAAACAAATACTAATGCTGCTAAAGACATTTTTAACTATAAAGTTTAACACGAAATCTAGGAAAAACTTACTAAAAAAAAGTCAGCCATGTTCTAAATGTCTAAAATACATTTCGAAAACTTCCTAAACATAAACGTTGTTTGTGTGTAAACACATATTTTATTTGTGAAAGTCAGTTTGCAAATATACATATTATGTTCTAATATATTAATATTTTATATTTGCAAATATACATATTATGTTCTAATATATTAATATTTATATGCGTTCCAAACAAAATTTCTTGATTTTCAAATAAAATTTATTTTTTTTTTACAAATATAATGGCGATTTTCTCCAGCGTGGGATTGCAAATATATACCCTAAGATCCTAAGTATGTTCAGGGAAAATCAGTTTTAAGTCATTGAACAATGTCATTTAAGTCATTTGTGCAATGTCCGTCCGTCTGGCTGGCTGGGCGCACGATAACTCTCAAAAGGAGTAAACGGTAGACTTCAAATTTGGTATGTGGTAATATTTTTTGCTAAAAATGTTTCCAACTTTCTGGATCGCGCACATAGTACCATATTCCACACTACATTACTCATAACGTCAGTTTATTCACTGAAATTTTCTTAGGTTAGGTTAGGTTGAGAAGAGGAGGCAGTGAAATTCCGCCTCATGTCCTTGGACATACACATAAGCCAGTATTCGGCCTGTTGTGCACTCTAATTGTTAATAAATGGTCCTTGGAAAGTTATTTTAGGAACTCTGTACTATCGACATAGTCCTTAATCTTTTTCCAGTCTACGCCCCTAAGTTGGGTCAAGTCTGGTATAGTATCAATTCCTAAGAAACGGGATCTATTGTTCGCGAAAGCTGGGCACTGGCAGAGGAAATGCTCCAACGTTTCGTCATCCTCCCCGCATGCCCTACATACGCTGTCATCTACAACTCCTAACCTATGTAGATGTGCTTGTAAGCATGTGTGTCCCGTAAGGACACCAATTACTGGTTTCTACCTTGCTCAATCTCAGCATGGTCTTGGTCTTGTCCTCGTTTGGGTCACCCCACAAGACTTGCGTTGTCTTCCCAACGTTTTCACTATTCCACAGCGTGATATGGGCGTTCTTTGCCCATATTTTTAGTTCAGAACGCGTAAATCCGAAGGGCAGACGGAATAAGATTTCGGTTTCCGGTTCCTCGATATAAAGTCCTAGCCCCGTTCTCTTCACTAGTTTCGACCCATCTGTGTAACAGCAAATTCCAGATGTTGTCTGCACTACGGTTCCATCAATCCAAGATTGTCTGTCTGTTATCATGGTCTCACACTCACACTCACTCAGCAACTATTGATTTTTCGGGTATTCTGTCGGATACTGATGATATGTCAGTTGAATCCACCGTCACTACCTCAGCTATCTTTTGATGATATGACTTGTAATCACTTTCGATCCATTCGCCCATCACTTTGAGTCTCGTCGCCGTGAGGGCAGCTTCATATCTAATCTGTATTTCTATTGGTTGGATATTCAAGATCATCTCCTATGCCCTACTGGATGTGGTCCTCATTGCCCCGCTTACGCCGAGACAACACATTCGTTGGACCTTTTGAAATAACATTATGTTGCACTTCTTTTTCATTGATGTCCACCACACTACTGATGCGTAAGTTAAAATAGGTCTGATTACGCTCATGTAGAGCCAGTGTGTCATACTTGGATTAAGGCCCCATTTTGAGTCAATGGCTCCTCTACATAGTGCCCAGCATATGTGATCTTTGTTTGCTCGTTTTTTTATGTGGCACTTCTTATTTAGTTTCCTGTCCAGGATTACACCTAAGTATTTAACCCTGTTGGATACTGGAATTGTTTTGTTTAGGAAAAGTGGGTCATCATATTGACCAATCTTCGTTTTTCTTGTGAACAGACATATCTCTGTTTTTTCTGGGTTTACATATAGACCTCTCGGTCGAGCCCAGTCATATGCAATTTTTAGAGCCGTTTCGGTCCTTCTGCAAAGTTGATTAGGATTCTTCCCCCTTAGAAATATTATAACGTTGTCTGCGTAACAGACTGGTTTAAGTCCTTCATCCCTTAGTATCCTTAGGAGTCTATTTATAGTAGTGACCCACAGGAGTGGTGATAATATACCACCCTGTGGTGTTCCCTGTGCTACTCTGTCTCTTATTTTTATGTCGTGGGACCCGCAATTTATCCATCTATTCCTTAGCATGTGGCTTATCCAGTCTCGGAGAGCCCGGTCCACCTGAAACTGGTCTAAGGATTGGATGAGTGTGTCGGTCCGTACATTATTTAACGCCCCTTCAATGTAAATACATACGGCAAGTGTAAACATCTTTCCATTGAAGGATTCTCCTATATTGTGTACTACCTCGTGTAGGGCGGTGTCCACTGATCGCCCTTTAGCATAGGCATGTTGTCTAAATTTTAGCATTTCGCCTGGCATCCTACTTTTAATCATGGTATCCACTATACGTTCCATGGTTTTGAGTAAGAAAGATGTTGGGCTTATTGTTCGATAAGCCTTAGGTGTTGCATAACTTGCCTTGCTGGGTTTAGGTATGAAGACTACTCTTGCCATGCGGCTAGATGAGGTGATATGTAATCCACCTCCATCTGTATTAGTGCCGGAAATATTCCATCAGGTCCTGATGCCTTAAATGGCGGAAAGCTTCTTACGGCTTCTTTGACCATAGGGTCTGTAATGATATAACTTTGTTGTTCTTCATTTTCTCTGTAGTTCGGTATCTCAGTCTGACCCGTCGTACCTTGCGGAAAATGGGTGTTCATCAAAAGCCTTACTATTTCTTCAGTTGAGTCTACTCTTCTGCCCATATCGTCTACCATTGTTTCGGTGTGGGTATGGGTTTTTGAGAGGAACTTTTTAATTTTAGAAACATCGTTAACGCTATCGACCTGTTCGCAGAATAGCTTCCAGGAGTTTCGTTTTGCTGTTCTTGTGATTTTGTTGTATTCTCTGAGTCTTCTATGGTAGTCGTCCCAGTATACTGGAGATTTTTTACGGCGGGCCCTATTGTAAAGTCTACGGACCTTATTTTTTAGATTTTACAAAAGTATTTAAAACCAATTTTCACAAAATTCCCAAACATGTTTACAGGAATATTTTTTTCTAAATCAAAATGCTTTCCCATCCTCCCACAGATCTGGAATTATAATCCTCCCATAGGGACATCTCTAACTTTCCAACACTCCATTCAACAGTATTCATTCGGCCATTCATTCATTCCAACATCCCCATACACACATATCTTCGCGTGAATTTACATGTTATCGTATTCATTCATTCACTGGCCACCTTTTTGGTTTTCATTCAAATGACCGGCGGATATTTAACTTTAGGAATTGCTTCCGCTTTATAGTGGTCTATGTCGTTATGCTCGTGTGCTTTGTTCCTGTGAATTGCTATTCATGGCACTTTCTCGCCAGTTTCCGAGTTGTATTCAAAATAAAAGAAAACAACAAATCGTTTAACAAAATATTTATGAAGGATGAGGGAGCGAGGAGTGGTGCGGCGACTACAAGTACTCGTACTTACTCTTAGTTATTTAGAAGCTAAAAATTAGTTTGATGTTCACAGCAAAGTAGTATGTTTTTAGAAGCTGAAATGTAATCACTATAATATAAACATAATGTGTCCATCATGACGAGGTGCTACATGCTACATTGAAGTGGGTCATTTTCACTCTTGTCACAAAATAGAAAATATCACCAAGAACTTGTAATACATTTTGCATATGTGTTTTTTCTATCAATCGGCAAAGATCTTCGATAACATCATCCCAGCAAAATCTTGGTAAGTACCTGTCATTATTCCCTGCATTACCAAATAATGACATCTCATTATTCGCTGCATTACTTTCGGCTTATTAATAATGACTTACCAATAATAACAGAAATAAGTGATTTTTTGTTATCAAAATCATTTTGACAAATTTTAATATAATGCAATTTTGGCTATATGTGGGTTATTGTACAAGATTTATTTATATTTCAACATGTTTTCAATACCAGAAATTCGAATCTGGCATGAGGAAATTGTTTGTTTCGAGAAATATAGGCAAAAAATAGGCAAAAAATCATTTTAAATGGCCATTTCTACATATCTACTACTTATTTTATAACTTATTGGTAATGCATTATTCAAGTACATAAAATCGAGCTACAAATAAGTACTTATTATGCTACTTTATTGTATGCTTTTGGGAAGTACTTTCCTCCAATGACATCCCCATGTTAAAATAATGAGAAAAGTGGCTAAATAATAAGTACTTACCATTTCCGAACTTTGCTTACTCGTCGGATTATTTGGTAATGAGAAATTTTGCTGGGATACAATAACAACTGTTAGTTTAATTAACCACTACATTTATTGACTCTTACAAAACTTGAAATTTTTTTCAATGGATAAGTTTTTTTTTCGAATAAAAATTTAGATATTTTAAATCAAAATGCTTGTTTTTTCTTTCGGGTCATAATAACGATTTTGACATCTAATAATATTTGGTAAGCATTTAATTCCAAATATCAAAAAGGTCTAAATGGATCACATTAATTTGATGAAGAGGACATCTTTTTAACAAATCCTACTGATATTATATTATTTGTCAAGACGAATTAAAAGTCATATTTTCAAGTGATCTGAAACAATTTTTACCAATCTAGCTAAAACTGCAAAAAATTTAATTTTGTTTCCTACAAACTTTAAAATCATTTTTATCGGAACACGGTTTAATACAGCGTGCTGCCAGTTTCTAGCACTTCTTGATTTACTAGAGCCAACATTTTTTTATTCGATCCCACTGAAATTTGGAAATTTACTTGACTTCCCCGTAAAACCTGCACTGGAAACCTACCAGTACTACCGCTCCATCTCTCTCTCTCTCTCTGTTATTAAAAAGGTACATCTAGTGAGATAGATTGTCCGAAGAGTTGATTTTTTCAGTAGAATGGAGTAAATTAGTCATTTTAAGTAATCGCTCATTTAAGTTCAGTTCAATTGAGTGAACTAGTTCGTTTATTTATTTCACAAGCTTACTTTAGTTCAACAGCTCCTTAGTTTTTAGCTTTTTAGTTCAAGAGCTCATTTTAGTTCAGCAGCTTTTTAGCTCATCAGCTCACTTTAGTTCAAAAGCTCTGTAGTTCAACAGCTTTTTAGTTCACCAGCTCACTTTAGTTCACCAGCTCACTTTCGTTCACCAGCTCACTTTCGTTCACCAGCTCACTTCGTTCAGTAGATCACAAGTCAAATAACCCCTATTAAAGGAATCTGATTGGAATGGAATGAGCTTAATATATGTAAGTATACAAACGCGTTTGATTAGGTAGAATCCTACATTCACGATGACATAAAAATGACATCACATACCAGCTGAGAAGAGAGCACGAAATGACATGGTTGAAGAAAAACGACTGAGCTGAAATGAACGAGTTGTGTGAACTAACCCGTTCAATGGGACTAGTTTGTTCACGAACTACACAACTCCAGTTTTTAACGCCTAAGTGACACTAAACAAGTAAGAACGACGATAAGTTCAAGAGGATCCAATCTTTTATATCCTCCACCATGGATTGCGCATAATTTTAAAACCAGAAAAATGTGAAAAAATAAAATAATTCTTTGTTGCAACAAATTATTTTAAAACAAGTAAGAAAGTTTCAGTCGGGTAAACCGACTAAGGTATACCCTCACTTTGTGAGTGATTTAATATTGAATATTACTCGAATTATTCTGTCAATTTGTGTGGGAGGTACCAGAAGGGGTTTATCAAATACACCTTTTTTTTGCTGAACATTAGATACTTTAAATTCATTGCACTGTGCCGACTTATAAGCATTTATGTGCACTTGTATAAACGTTATGAGACATTAAATTGTGGTATGATTTGGGCATTTTGTGTGGGAGGTACAAAAAGGGGCGTGGCAATAACGCCCATTTTTCACAGGGCTATAGACACTATAAAAACATTACACTGTACAAAATTTCAAATATTTTTATACACTGGTTTTAATGTTATAAGCTGTTAACTTTTGTGCAAAATGGTACTTTTGTGTGGGAGGTACCAAAAGGGACGTGGCAACAACACCCATTTTTCCCTGGACTGTAGGCAATATAAAAGCATAATACTGTACAAAATTTCAAGTATTTATACCCTCACTTTAGTGTGACGAGGGTATATATCATTTGCTACGGAAAAAAGTGTAACACATCGAAGGAGTGATCTAAGACCCTAAGTATGTTCGGAGGAAATCCGTTTTGGGTCATTTTAAGTCGAATGAGCAATGTCCGTCCGTCTGTCTGTCTGTCTGTCTGTCTGTCTGTCTGCTGGCTGGTGCGCACGATAACTCTCGAAAGGAGTAACCGTTTGACTTCAAATTTGGTATGTGGTAATATTTTGATCTATCTCCGGATGAGTTCGAAGATGGGCCCTATTGGTCTACTCCTTCTGGTACCTCCCACACAAAGGGTTAAAATTAAGTGAAATATTGATTCTTTAATAACTTCTATACTACTTATTCGAATCTTTTGAAATTCTGCACATAATATTAGTATATTAGTCGCTATTAACTCGAGAAAAATGGGTGAAGTTGGCATGCCCCTTTTGGTACCTCCCACACAAATGGACCATTTTGCATCAAAATTTAACTGCTTATAACTTTAATACAAGTGCATAAAAATGCTTGAAATTTTCTACAGTATAATGTTTTTGTAGCGCCTATAGTCCGGTAAAAAATGGGCATCATTGTACAGCCCCTTTTGGTACCGCCCACACAAATGGCCCGTTTCGTACCAAAGTAAACGGCTTGTAACTTTAATACCAGTGCATACAAATACTTGAAATTTTGCACAGTGTAATGCTGTTGTAGTGCCTATAGTCCTGTAAAAAGTGGGCGTTATCACCCCGCCCCTTTTTGTACCTCCCACACAAAATGACCAAATCATACCAAAATTACATAGCTCGTAACTTTAATATACCAGTGCACACAAACGCTTATAGTTCAGCACAATGCAATGTATTTAAGAATGTACTGTTTACCGAAAAATATGTGTATTTGGAAAACCCCTTCTGGTACCTCCCACACAAATTGACAGATTTATTGGTGTAATGTTATATATTACATTACTCACAAAGTGAGGGTATACCTTAGTCGGTTTACCCGACTGAAACTTTCTTACTTGTTTTATACACTGTTATTAATGTTATAAGCTGTTAACTTTTGGTGCAAAATGGTGCATTTGTGTGGGAGGTACTAAAAGGGACGTGGCGACTTCGCCCATTTTTCTCGAGTTGATAGCGACTAATAAGCTAATACTATGTGTGGAATTTAAAAAGATTCGAATAAGTAGTATAGCAGTTATTAAAGAATCAATATTTCACAACATTTTAACCCTTTGTGGGGGAAAATGTTGAAGGAGTGGACCAATATGGCCCACCTTCGAACTTGGCCGGAGATAGAAAAAAATATTACCACATACCAAATTTGAGGTCAATCGGTTACTCCTTTCGAGAGTTATCGTGCGCACCAGCCAGCAGACAGACAGACAGACAGACAGGCAGACAGACAGACAGACAGACAGACAGACAGACAGACAGACAGACGGACGGACATTGCTCATTCGACTTAAAATGACCCAAAACGGATTTCCTCCGAACATACTTGGGGTCTTAGGTCACTCCTTCGACGTGTTACACTTTTTTCCGTAGCAAATGCTATATACCCTCGTCACACTAAAGTGAGGGTATAACAAATAAGAAAATCTCTGCCGGTTAAACCGACTAAGGTATAGCCTCACTTTGTAAGTGTAAGTAATGTAATATGGAATATAGTACTTCTTTGACATGCCAATAGCCAATGGGAGCGTGATACAAAATACAGAATATGAAAACATTGTCATGACTGCTACAGAAGTTTTGTGTTTGGAGCTACAAGGAGTTTTTTGTTGTGGTGTATTCAGAGACTTATAGTGGAATTTTATGGCAAATATTTTTGTAAAAGATTTTGACTCGCTAAACACCTTCTTCATAAAATTCTACTATAAGTTTCTGAATACACCAAAACACAAATCTCAACTTATATGCCAGGAATAGGTCAAAACTTAAGATCAGTTTTAAGTTAATTTCGCACCTTTTTATATTGGTGTTAAAAATGGATTTTATGTTTTGACTTATTTCGTGCATTTAGGTTGAGCTTTAAGTTTTGGTGTATTCAGGGACTCATTGTAGAATTGTATGGCAAATATTTTGACTCGCTAAACGCCTGTTTAAATGATGATTTTTACCCTTTTTCACAAAAGAGGCCAAAAAGTCCCCTACATTGAGGAGCTAGAGGGTTAATATGTTCAACAAAAATGTTTCTCGTAGTGTTCTAAGTAATGTTGCTGAAGACATTCTAAACCTAAAATTTAAGGATCACACTGTTTCCTATGTTGATTTATCAAAGGAATATGCAAAAGGGGGAAATATTGATTGCCCTCTAAAATGAGCTTCATACGTAAACTTTCAAAACGCCGATAGACGTATACGAGTATACAATGTTTACCCCCTGTTTCAGAATCGGTTGTTGTTATTTTCGAAAAAGTTTAATTTTGTTCCACAGTGTAATTAGGATGGATCGCATTCCATGGATCGCAGTGTAATTAGGATGGAACGCAAATTTGAAATTATATAATGTATTCAAATAATGAAGGATCTTAGAAACGGGGCCCAGTAGAAATACTTTTGTTTCTGAATGGACCTATGATGACTGCTGTCCATGTGAATGGTTCTGAATATGAACAAACTCAATAAGAACGTCGCCACGAGCCCGGGAATCGTTAAGAATACATACAGCATTGCTGCTTTAGTACTCAACATATAATTTTCAAATCTACCCCAAAAACAGTGGAATAGAAAGAAAGCAAATTGGTTGTCTTGAGATGGTTCTTATTTGAAAATAATTCCTATATGTGAATTGGAATTATCTTTCATATAAATAGTAATTTGAACAAGTGGACTGCAGGCCAAAAACAATACCGATGCATCCGAAGATCTGACTTACCACCAGTGAAACGTAATGCAGTGGTAGTTGTTGGGTTTCAAGGTCGTTATCTTTTTCACGTGACTATTCAAATACCTTCCTTCACTTAGAAGGAAATTCTTGATCTTCAGCTCAACTCCACAGTGAGAAAAATACAAAATAATATCAAAAACAGATAAAAGCCTCACAGGGATTCATCCATAAAAAAATATATCCATTTTCAGCCCGATCAGTTGAAGTTTGTGGTTTCTATTGCCTTAAGAAGTCAAATCGGCGAGGTGCTTCATATGGAGGCTATATAAAAAAAATAAAGGCCGATATGCCCTCCCACGTTATCCAAGAAGTTTTTGTACGAAAATTCAGTCATTTAGCTCAATTATTGAGGATTGTAGCGTCATTACAACAGACGGACATGGCAAAATTCTGTTAGAATTTTAGGACGATTGAGAACATTTTTATTTTATGGGGTCCCTAATTTATATTTGGGGGTGTTACAAAGGGAGTGACAAATAGGTGGAGGGTACAAAAAGGTTAGTGATTGAGATGTGGGATCGGGACATTCCAATCATCCGGACATTCCTCTCAAAAACTCAGGAGCTTGAGAAGGAACTCATCCTGCAGCTTTCGCATTCTAACCTGCGGGAAAAGTCTAAGACTATTTTGCTGGGATATGTCAAACATTTGTAACTTTGGCCGATGCTAAATTTTACTTCGACTTTCCAAATATTGTAAAAGTTTTTCGCAAACAAGTGCATGCGTTGTCTCATTTCGTCTCAGGTAAGTATGTTCTCAACATTATTATTAAGAGCAAATGACATTGGACAGGATCAAACCTCGTTTTTATGACTAAACCTTCATCATCTTTTAGGTTTGATCAAACACATCGTTGTTGGGGTTTTAAGACTTTTAGAAAATGATGTATTTTCTTATGTTTGACACGTGACCCATTTGCTGATGCTTCAGATAAACAAAATGCTTTATGGCAATTTTGCCTCCCATAAGGATATTTCATACATGCATGTGCACATAAGGATTTTCTGTATGTCACAATGTGTATATTATTAAGTTGTACAATTTTGATTTCCATTAAAGCCTTTTGTAAAAAGGATTTTAAAGCTTTGGTCCTTGGGAGGACCCAAAAGGGGCAAAGAAAACAACATTAGCTGTTTAGCCTTTGTAAATGCTTTCAGCTTTTTGCTATCTCAGGGAAACTTTGTTAACTTGAGAAAAGGCGACATATTGTCATATAGGCCACAGCACAGTCCCCACGCCATCATATACTTTGATGTATGAAGACTGAGATTTTTCTTTATTTCTTTTCTTTTTTGGCAAGATATCCGGTTAAGAGGTTTCTTGTATTTCCTCGTTTTATGTTATCCTTGCTGCCGACCTGCTGCTGCTGCTGTTAGTAAGGAACTCAACTGCTCCTGCTGTTGTTGTTAACATCATTTATATCTCATCACCTTTAGGGGAATTTACATAATGACTTTTGTGTGTTGCTTGTCTGTCTGTCTGTCTGTCCTTTCTTAAGAGCAGCAGATGGATTCTTAAAACGGTGAAATGTGGCTAGAATGAGTGGCTGCCTCCAAGCCCTCTGCTCAGCCCCCACTCCATGACAGGGAAGTAAGGAGCATATGATTTCGCCATGTTTACTCAACTTGTTGGGGCAAGTACTTACATAGCCCGATAACACATGTTTGCATGTCAAGGGAGGGCAGTTGTTTGTTGGTGTGATATTTTTTCTTCGTTTCCTCTTCCGCCTTCCCGGCTCCACACTCTTTACTCCTGCCACCTAGTATTCGGATACTACCGCTGTGTTAGTGTAGTCGTCTTTTGTGTTTTATATCTTGTCGATCCTTTTATATGAAGCATTTAATGGATTTGCATTGATTTACTAACTTGGCTCGAAAGCATCCATCTCATATCCACACTCCGTAACTTCAACATGGCTCAAAGGTAATCATCAAACCGGAAATACGTACGAACAACATTGGCAGAAACCCATTGCAAAACTTTTCAAATGTATTTTACGTTTTAGCATAAAATATTCTTCCTTGGATCTGGGGGATTGAGCAAACAACGAACTCGACACATGTGCCACGACAAAAGATGTTATCAGAAACCAATGAAATATTGAAAACTTAATTTTTTGGAACGTTTTCAAGTGATGCAAAAACCAATTGGTGTTTGTTTTTAGTCTTTCTACACCTGTCAATGCAATCAGACAAATAGTTTGAACTTAGAGTTAAAAGTTTGACCTATTTAATTAGAGGGGAAAAGAAAGCTGGCAATCAAAAAATAATTTAGTAAAACAAACAAGAGGATTAAGGTATGTCCGATAGGGCCGTCTATATAATACCCTGCATGACTATTAAATCGTGTAGTATAGAAGAAATCCCCTTCTGCGAAGAGGAAGGATACAGTGGTCCAATATCGTATAGAATTCGAACACAGTGGTCGACACTCACATGGAGTACGATCTCAGTGGACGACTCTCGCATAAATAACAGCAGTTAATGTAGTTGCAAAATTTTAAATCTATTGCAACTTCAATTGTTGCGAGTAAATACATAGATAACAATTCCTCATTTCACAAATACCCCAAATAGAGAAATCATTTTGAATTTGAATTGAAACCTGACCACACCTGTCCGTTACATTTCATGGAATTATCGTCAGCACTCATTTGTCCAATGATTGACAGCTATCACCATATCTCAAATCAAGAATTCAACTCCAATAGAAATGAATGATGCACGCATTCCCTTTGCTGGTTAACCACAATACAGTTATAATCTTTAAAATTCACTTGTACATTTATACATATATTTTATATGTATGACCATCTGTAGCTGTCATTATACGAGTACACAGAATCATAAGGATAACTGCCATAAAACCTTATAATAGGCTTAGATTCCGACAAATTGCTACATTGATTCAATAATGCAAAGAATACTAATACTCATACTCCTACACTTTGGTCTATGCTTCGTTGGCATATCTTCGAACTATCTACAAATACAGTATGAACTCGATTTGTGCAATCACCGATTTGCAATATTTTTCCATTATGGGCTTTAGAAGTGAAACTTGTTCTATAATATGAGATTGATAAGTGAAAAATTCTCATTGAAACAATGACGTCTGAACATTTCGATTGCAGGGCTAAATTTTTTGAAATAGTGATTTTTAAGAAAAAAAGACTATCAGCATTTAATATTTATAATGCTACAATGTTGAATGTGAACCACACCTAACCGTCAAGTTTTTTCTGCATTTTATTTGACATTTCTCAATTCCAGACTAACTCAATTTGAACCATGGAAAGATACGCAATCGAGCAACGCGTTAAAGTTTTTTAAGCCTTTTACGAAAATGGGCGTTCAAATCAAAATGCGTTTCGTGCACTTCGTGATGTTTTTTTGATCAGCATAATCGACCAAATGTGGCCACAATCGGGAGAATTATGCGCAAATTTCAGCAAACCGGGTCTGTAGGAGATTCGAAAACACCTGTGCATGCTCGCCCAGTTCGTTTGATGCGGCTTATGGGCTGGCGACGTCATCGGGCCATACTTCTTCGAAATTAGGCCGGTTAGGCAGTTACTGCGAATGGTGAGATGATAACGAATTGTGGCCCGAATTGGAAGATATGGATGTGGACAATATGTGGTTTCAACAGGACAGTATCACTTGCCACACATCTAACAAAACAATGGCTCTTTGCGCAACAAATTCAATGGTCGTGTTATCTCACGTCGTGACGATATCAATTGGCCATCAAAATCATGTGATTTGACACCGTTGGACTTCTTTATTTGGGTTATTTGAAAGAAGAGGTGTACATCGAAAAGCTAGCAACAATTCAAGAGCTAAAGGATGAGATTATTCGGTACATTAACGGCATAGAACCTCAATTATGCCTTAGCGTTATCGAAAATTTGGACCATCGTATGGAGGTGTGTCGGCTAGGTCGCGGCGGCCATTTGGCCGACATTTTATTCCATACATAATTGAACCATAACAATATTATCATAATAAAGAGAAATGGCAATAATTTCCTAAGTAATTTGTGTTTTATTCAAAATCAACATCGGCCCTTAAAATGTAACCACCCTTTATATAGGATATCCAACAGTCTTGTTAATTAGCGTATATTTTATATCGGTTGCTAAAATCGAGCTCGTACTGTATATAAGTTAATGTCTGTAAACTCCTTAATCGATAATACTCCATAGCATTTACTTATGTTAACTTTAATATCTTGTATAATAACAAGGGTGTTGCTCAAGCGTGATAACAATTTATGAAGATATCGTTAACGAGTTAGATTTGAGTCAGTGACCGTTGATTTACTGTCAATGAACTTTGGCTTGGATTCCGTAAACGTTAGCCTAGCTTAAATGACCTTCCAAATAGGGTCAATACCGTTTGATCTATGTTCCACGATCTTTTTTGATCTATGATCAACAACCATCCACGTTTCAGCAATAGTCTTTAACCTAGAATCAGTAACATTTAACCTAGGGTCAACTACATTTAACCTCAACGACATCTAACCAAGAGTCTGTAATTCTTTACCTAAGATAAGTGACCCTTGCACGATATTTGAGTTCTTATCAACGACCGTTGACCTCCTGTCAACTAATTTGGACCTGCATTCAGTGATCTTGACCGCGACGTATGATCTATGGTCAGTGATCTTGAATATTGATCTGGAGTGAATAACCTTCAACCTAATCTCAATAGTATTTGTCCTAGGGTCGCTTACCTTTGACATAGAGCCAAAAAGCTTAGACATAGAGGCAGAAACCTTCGACCTAGGGTAAAAAACGTTGAATCTAGGGTCAAGGGTCAACAACATTTAACCTAGGGTCAATAATCCCTGACCTAGGATCAATAACCATTGAACTATTGTTAATAACATTTGACCTAGTGTTAATAACTTTTGATCCTGGGCAATAATATTAAACCTAATAATAATCTTGGACCTACGTTCGATGACCATTGACCTATTTTCAATGACCTTTAAACTTGAATTCTTGTGAAAGATATCTGACTTCTTATCAGCGACCATTGACCTCCTGTCAATTAACTTGCACCTGCCACCTAACTTGCACCTTCAGTGACCGTGACGTATGACCAATGGTGACTGATCTTAAACATTTATCTGGGGTCAATAACCTTCAACCTAAGTTCAATAGAATTTGTCCTAGGGTCACTAACCTTTGACATAGTACCAAAAAAACGTAGACCTAGAGGCAAAAACCTGTAACCTAGGATCAAAAACCTTTAACCTAGGATCAAAAAACTATAACCTAGGATCACAAAACTTTAATTTAGGGTTAAAAACATTTGATCTATGTTCAATGCTCTTTTTTGAAATATGATCAACAACCTTCGACTTTTGAACAATGCTCTTCAACATAGAATTAATAACATTTAACCGAGGGTCAGCAATCCTCCCTGACCTAGGAACAGTAACCATTGAACTATGGCTAATGACCTTTGACCTAGGTTCAATAACTTTTGATCATGGGGCAAAAATCTTAGACTTAATAATAATCTTGGATCTACGCTCAATGACCATTGACCCAGTATCAATTACCTCTAATCTCATGTCAATGACATTTGACTTTTTGTCAACGATATTTGACTTCTTATCAACGACCATTGAACTCCGGTCAATTAACTTGGACCTGGGTTCAGTTACCATGTCGTAAGAACTATGGTCAGCGATCTTGAACATTGATCTGGGGTCAATAACCTTCAACCTATGTCAACCTTTGACATAGGGTCAACAACCATTGGAGGTAGGGTCAATATCCTTTGATCTAGAGTCAATATACTTCGATCTATGGTCTATGATTTTTGATCTACGGTCAGTGACTTTATCCTACAGTTTAACCGGACATTTAAGCTATTGTCAATGTCAGTGAACTTTACCATCTTGTCAATGAACTTGGACATTGGAGTTCAGTGGCCGTGTTGTTGCACCTATGGTCAGTGACCTTGAATATTGATCTGAGGTCAATAACATTTAAAGTAACTTCAACAATATTTGCCATAGCGTTAATAAACTTTGATCTAGTTTCAATAAAATATTACCTATTGTCAATCAACTTAAACGTAGGATCAACAAATTTTAAACTAGGTTGAATAAACTTAGATGAAGTGTCAATAACCTTTGGTGGTGAACCAATGATCTTTGACTTAGGGTCAATAATATTTGAAATATGATCAAAACCCTTTTACTTATGACTTATGATCTATGACCAATAAATTTGAAACCGGGTCAGCAATCTTTGACCCGCGTTTAATAACTTTTGATTTATGGTCAATAAAATTTAATCCAGAGTAAACAACTTTTGAGGTTAGTATTAATGTGGTGACCTATACTTTGATATAGGGCCAATATTATTTGATCTAGGGTCAATGACCTTTAACTTAGGGTCAGTAACCTTTGTCCTAGGGTCTACGGTCTAGAGTCTACATTAAAGCTACAGAAAATAATCTTTGACATAGATTCAATGACCAAGGGTCAATGACCTTTGATCTCTTCGGTATAGGGCCAATGACTTTTGGTCTCTTGTCAATGGCCGTGAACCCCTGTCAATGGACTTGGACCTCCTGTCAATGAACTGTTGTCAAAAGCCTTTAACTTCTTGTCGACGACCTTCATCATAGGGTCAGTGGCATTTTATCTCTTGTCAATGACTTTCTGTAAAGGATCAATGACATTTGATCTCTTGCCAATGGCCGTTTATCTCCTGTCAGTGAACTTGGACGTAGGTACAGTGAATTTATTTAGGATCAGTCAATATCCTTTGATATAGGGTCAATGACTTTTAACTTAGGGACAGGAACATTTGTACTAGCGTATACGATACGTATACGAGCTACGAATAATAATCTTTGGCGTAGTGTCAATGACCAATGGTCAACGACTTTTGTCCTCTTGACCTTTGATCTCTTGTCAATGGCCGTTTACCTTCTGTCAAAGAACTTGGATCTCTTCTCAATGAACTCTTGTCAACGACCTGTGACCTCTTGTCGACGACCCTCGACATAGGGTCAATGGCATTTTATCTCTTGTCAACGACATTCTATATAGGGTCAATGACATTTGATCTCTTGTCAATGGCCGTTTACCTCCTGTCAATGAACTTGAACCTCTTGTCAATGAAGTCTTGTCTACGGTCTTCAACATAGGGTCAATGACCTCTTGTCAACGACCGTCGACAAAGGGTCAATGACATTTTATCTCGTGTCAACGACTTTCGACATAGGGTCAATTACATTTAATTACTTGTCTATGGCTGTTTACCTCCTATCAATGAACTTGGTCGTAGGTGCAGTGCCCTTTGACCTCTTTGACCTCTTTGCAATGATCTTTGATTTCCGGTCAACGATCATTGATTTCTGGTCAATGAACTCTGACTTATTATCAACGACGTTTGACTTAGGTTTAGTGACATTTGACCTAAGAACAATACAAGTACCAAAAGTGTATGTCCTTTTGTTGGGGCAATAATCTTTTATCTAGTTATGGTGATTTGGTTTCTGGAAAAATTGGAGCGTTTTCATTGCCCTAATTCTATAGATTCTAATAGATTTTGGAAATTCAAAAATTGCAGTTCAGTTAAATTCGAGGAACTACATCATTTCGACTTAAAAGAGATAAATATTTTCCAGTTTTTCTCGTTATCTTTTCAGAAACAAAATCATCATTAATGTTCGTTGCTCCGATCTGATTCTTTGAATCGAAGTACATATCTCTTCATCAGAAATCAAATCCCATCATCAGCCTTTCATTGTAAAATCAGTAGCATTCCTAAAAGAGACACTCTACACACACTCTCTGCCAGATGAGTTTGATGTTACTACATGACGGCCATGGCGCGGATGTGGCTTCTGGTTATTATTGCGGAAATGCCGAGTAATACGAGTAAATGACATTTCCTTTACATCAATTACGGCACTCCAAAGCAAATACTTTGTCACGTAATAATTGGGCGTAGCAGTGCAGATTAGAACATTTCACTTAGGCAGAGAGACAAAACTGCATTTTATGCACTCCCATATACATATGTATATGAACTACGCACACACACACATATATACATACATATAACTTCGTATATGTATGTGATACTTAGCCACACATTTGCATAAAAGCATGACACACATTAAGGATACTTGTACACATACATAACCGCGTATTAGGCGGGAGTGGACGGATCCTCTTTAGCTGTGGCACATCTGTGGTTTTACTCTGATTACGCACCTGTGGTTTGTTAATGAAAAATGGTAACAGATGAAGCGTTTATGCAACGTCAACCACAGACCACATCCACCACTGTCGCCAACAAATGATAATTGATTTTTGGCAAATGCCTTCTAATTAAATAAGTGGCACTCTTGAAACCCCAAAATCGCGTAAGACATTTTAACGGCCTTCGTTCGACCGTAACACACCTATTCAAGTGCATATATTACGTTGAGCACGAGAGCACCTTACCTCTTAATATTGAGCTCCGTGTGAGACTGTACTTTTAAAGTGAACGACAGAAGCTCACAAACACACATACATACGCATAAAATCCTTTCAGATTCACTACGAATGAGTACTCGCATTGTTCTGTGTATGTGCTGCTGTAATTAAAGTCTACTATGGATAGTCACGTTCACTTTTGACAAGTTGTCTACAAAGTTGAAGTTGCATTTAATAAGTTCTCAACGAGGAAACCCCTTTTCTCTCGCAGCCCTCCTTCTCTCCCTCGCTCTCAGCCAAAATCGGGAAGCTGACGAAGCACCCGCAAACAAACGCTATCATCAACTCTTAAAACTAAAAGCTGCAAACGCCAGTGAGAATGAAAATGAATTATAACTTTCGTCACAAAGACAGACGACGACGACGACGGCAATGCTGACGATAGACAGATGGACGGACGGGCGTAGGAAGGAACAAGCGGCCAAGTGGACTACTAATGCCAACCTAAGTAATGTCATGTCAACTTTGCAGCCACCCACTCACACATACATACATACCGATACTTATTCTACATGCTCAAAGGACTGAGAGGAGGAAGAGCAGTGTCAAAAGACAGTGTAGAAATATTGAAATATTGTACGTCTAATATAGCCTTAATAAGTTAAAAAGTTTGCTTGTGGTAATTTATGAGCTATACTTAAAAGTAGCGGACGAAACGGTTACAAAAAAAAAGAACAACAACAAATCACTTTCGGGCCACGTCATGGCACCAATTGAATGTGAAACCACTTTAAAGTTTAAATTATTTTTGAATCTAGTCTGGGTCATTGACCCTTTCCCTTTTGAATGTGGACTTAGGTGAAGAGGGAGATATGGATGTGTGATTGCAGAATCAAAAGGAGAGTAGAAGTAGTGGGATGTAGAAATAGAGGTAGAAGGAAGATACACTTCTGTAAGTACAAATCGAAAGGGAGGTAGAGTATAAATAGTAGTAGCACTTCTAATAGGTGTTTGAGAACATTCGATATCGTTAACAATGGTTTGACAGCTGATAATGTCAAACTGTGTCATTTCTGTTCAGAGTAATTCCATGTGAATTGATCACATAAATTTTGGCTCTTTTCTACGATTTTGATGAAATTTTCCAGATATGTACTTTGACGGATGCAGAACAAGTACCATTTTTTTTTAAAAGTGTTATGGCCGAATGAAAATTTTGGTATATAAAAAAGAAAAAAAATAAATCTTGACTGAGAAGAAAAAAATTTTTTGTTTTGTGATGGACAAATAACAGATCGTGCTCTTAAAAAATAGTACGATTGTTTAAAATCTTTTTAAAAAGAAAATGAATAAAAATTAAAATTAAATTTTAAGAAAAATGTTAAAAAAATTTTGCATTGTAGAATATATTGTCAATAATATCTCTATAAAGCTTTATGATATTCTTTATATTCTTGAGAAAAAAATGAAGATGAATGTGACATTTGAATTTCTTTTCGATATCTATTATGTAAAATTCGAATATCTCACAATGTGTTGATCGTATAAGAACGAAATTTGGAAAACATGTTAGTGGATTTATTATAAAGGGTTTTCCAACAAGATGTGTTATTTTGGTATTCAAAGAAAGGTATGCCGTTAATAATGAAAAACAACATCAGCCAAATGGCCACCACGCTTACAGGACCATATCCTTTTCATGAAATTTTCCATAACCAAATCGCAAAGTGGCTGCCCTATGTCCTCGATAGTCTCACGAATTCTATCTTTGAGGTTTTGAATCGACGCTGGGCTGTTGTCATAGACCTTATCTTTCACGTAGACCTTATCTTTCAAGTCGCAAGGTGTTAAATCACAAGATCTCGGTGGCCAATTGTGATGACCTCTTCCAGAGATAACACGGTCCGGAAACTTTTCCCTTAACAGAGCAATGGTTTCGTTGCTTGTGTGGCACGTAGCGCCGTCTTGTTGAAAGTAAACGTTGTCCAAATCAATACCATCCAACTCCGAAATCATCTCACGATAGCGCAATCCATTCACCGTAACTGTTGATCCAACCACATTTTCGAAAAAGTAAGGTCCAATGACCCCGCCGGACCATAAACCGCACCAAACAGTCACACGTTGACGTAGCCACCGAGGTGGAAATGGGCCTCATCAGTCAAGATGATTTTGTATCGTTCGAATCGTTTTTTGTTCGATCGTTTTTTGATCGTTTCATTTTTAGTAATGGCGTAGTTTCTACTTTTCAAATGTCAAGCTTCAAAAGTTACAGCAACCGAAATATCGGGTGATTCAAAATAACACCTCTTGTTGGAAAACCCTGTATAAACCTTCAACAAAAATTGGCAGATTCGGATTCATAAGTGTGGCAGAAGTGGGCGTAGCATTAGTTAAAAATGTATTACCTCACAAGCGTTAACCGTAGAAGAACGAAATTTATATGGTAAGTTATTAGAGTCAATATTAGTACTTTCACCAAAAGTGGGCCGGATAAAAAAGTGGGCGTGGCAATATTTACAATTCGAATATCTTATAATATATTGTTCGTAGAAGATCGAAATTTGGAAAATACGTTAGAAGATTTATTATAAAACCTTCAGCAAAAATTGGCAGGATCGGATAAGTGGGTGTGGCAGAAGTGGGCGTAGCATTAGTTAAAAATATTTTATATCAAAACCGTTAACCGTGGAAGAACGAAATTTGGATGGTAAGTTATTAGAGACAATATTAATACTTTCGCCAAAAGTGAAAGTATACAACCAGTAAGGAAAGGCCGAAAGTCTGGCTATATAATACCCGACAGCTCCCTAATATTGCGCAAAGAGGGAATTGCGATAATAAATTGGAATAAATGGTTTCGTTCCAGTTTACAAAGTACTTTGCTCCACATCCTCATCAAGGCTTATTCCAAGGAGGAGGTGCAAAAGTTGATCATAATAAACTAGATAGCTTTGATATCAAATCGGGAGGAACATATGGGCCAAAGAAAGCTATTTCTGCCGAAATTCGTGCTGATCGAATATTAACTAGTTTCTAAATCTGAACCGATTTTCCCCAAATTTGACAGTGTTCATTAATGTAATAAAATAAATAGGGATGATACATTTCATAACGATAGAAACACAAATACGACATGCATATTGATTAAAACGATACATCTACAGACGGACATGGTTAAATCGACTCAGGAAATGATTCCAAGTAAATCGATATATTCTCTAGATGGGTCTATTTCTGCACAAACTCATAATACCCTATGTTTTGTTATCAGTCATGAAAGTCAAATTTCGTTGCTTTCTATCTCAAACTCATCCCTGAACCTTGTCCGCCACCTGCCGGACAACCATATACATAGCTGCCTACCTTACTTTCGGCGTGAAAGACATGTAAGATTATGAACTCAATCCCTTCAGTCGCTTTGAGGATCACTGTAAAGTCACCAGCGCAAGATATAGTTTATACGAGTATTATTATTTCCCAAGGCTCAACATCTTAGGGAAATTTAATTTAATAATTTTAACTGCTTTTTCTATATTTTACGTGCGAACTGCAACTACAACGAACTTATCTTTGACGTGTAAATTCCTCCACTTGAATGTATCACATTTATGGAATCTTAACACCATGCTCGCTCATAACCTTGAAATGTTCGCACATAAAATATTACATTTAGATTCTTTGGCCACAACTCTCGTCTAACGATTTTAATTCACTTGATTCAAAACTTAAACAAAAGGAAAACTTTTAAATCCTTTTTATAGAGCGTTACATATCATGTTAAGGCTCTTAAGGATTGAAAAAGTTTGCATTGAATTCATACGCTCACAGCCCAGTCTAGTTCAGTAGTTCGTTTCTCAGTTCGCTCGCTCGGTCGGTCGGTTGGTTGGTTGGTAGGTTAGTCAGTCGGTTGTTGTTGGTCGCTCCTTAGGTTCTTCCATTAAAAGCAAATCAATTGTTTGTTGGAAAACAAACTGTGGTAAGTAGGAAAACGCGACACTTATGGCTTTTTAAAGGACTTTTTAGTGGTTTACTTATAAGTAAATATATGTGTATTTAAAGACACACACACACTCAGATGCTCATGCACATGCACTTACTCACATGTACAGCGATATAATACGATTAAATGAATGAGAATGTATGAGTATGTTTAAGTATCTGCAGATACGCATTTTTGTGAATGTGTGTCTGCGTGTGTATGTGTTCTTAAAACAACCATTATCACCCATCACATATAACATATAACATTTTTGTGAACAATGGCCACAACTTGAGATTCAGCAGAAACGACGACGACAACGACTAAACCGAACTGGAAAACTATTCAACACTGGAGCCAACAACGCTGAGTGATGACAACAACAACAACAGCAAATGCAATAACAACTACAACTACCACCATACAAGAACAAAAAACGGAAAACGACACTGAGGACAACAATAATAAGTACTGGCAACATTCATGACTTATCTACAGAATATATATATGCACTCGAGTGTGAATAATGCAACTTTGCCAAGAGATTTTTTTTTGTTCGTTTCTCAATAAAGCAACCAAAAAAACAACAACACCACACACATACGTATTGTATGGTCATATATAAGCATGTAAGTGTGTGTGTGTGCGCCCGAGTTTTTGTTAGCACTGTATGTGGGTGGTGCTACAACTGCAATAACAAGCATATTATAAAATATAAGTATGTAGTGTCTCTTTAGAAGACACTAAATATTTAAACAAAGTTGTGAATGACAACACGAGCAAATGTCCTTCGATTTAGTAGAAAGACGAATTCGATATACCCTAAAGCCAATTATGAGAACATAATAAGTAATTAAAATAATTTTTTTATTCTTTTTCTAAAATTTGTACGTTAATGGATCGATATATATTCCCGCCGTTCCTAGATGAAGCATAGGGCCTCAATCGACTGGATAACCTAATATAAGTATTTTCCTAAATTTGCAGTTGTAACGGGTTTTTCAATAGGGATGATTTGATTTTGAAGTGACGTTTCGGCCATTTGTAATATATCATGATCTGTCATTTGTTTTTCATTGTATTCAGTAGTGTTTACAATTTCATCATGGAGAGATATACGCAAGAACAACGTTTACAAATTATTCAGTTTTATTATCAAAATAATCGTTCTCCAATTGCAACTTTTCGTGCACTAAGTCCACTTTTTTAAATCCAAAAAGAAACCACTTTCCAGTCGTCCTATGACCTTGACAACCATGAGCAATATTTTAGCTCTTGTTAAGAGCCGTTAAGGAGATAGAGCAAAAATAAACGTTCCGTTCACATTTGAAAAATATGCTGTCCATTTTTTTAAATCCAAAAAAAAAACACTTTCCAGTCGACCTACAACCCTGACACCAATGAGCAATATTTTAGCTCTCATTAAGAGCTATCTGTTTGCCATTGACCGATTGTAGCTACATGCCACACAGCAAATGAAATAACTGAATTGTTGGAGATTCGATTATTTCAAGAAATTGTGATATTGAATGGCCTCCAAGAAGTTGTGATTTAACACCATTAGACTATTTCTTCTGGGGTTATTTGAAATCATTGGTCTTTCGAAATAAACCAGACTCTCTTCAGGCTTTACAAGTTAATAATGAACGCGCCATTCATGACATACGACTTGATTTAGTGGAAAAAATGCTCGAAGATTGGGTTCATGGAATTCGTTCCTGCAGAAGAAGTCTTGGAAGCCATTTGAATGACGTTTTATTTATAACTTAATTGTATCGATTGTACTTCACATTAAATAAAAAAACTGTTGAATATCCTTAACAACAAGTGTGTTTTTTTTTTTCAAAGAAATCATATCACTCTTATTGCAAAACCCTTTATATGTCAATATTGTTTTGATGTAGCAAATGCCATGGCTCAATTAATATCACAGTACAACATTTTTCAGCTCATTAATTTGGGACTTAATTCTAAGGAGAATTAGCGCCAAAAATAAGATCGTCAGCATCATTCGTTTAGTCAAGTAGGCTCAATTAATAATTTAATGACCATACGATTTTGTTTGCTCAAGCTGGATTTTTAGCACATTTTCTATATTTTTCTCGGTATATTTTTTGTGTCTGAAGCAATGTTGTAGATATTGAATAGGAGAAAAAACTGCTGAACAAAACTACGCGAAAAAAGTGCATCCAGTGCCTTAAAAATCGCAAAAATTTTCTGTTCTGTTTTATAATGTTCTGTTTTAATGATCTTTTAAACGTATACGTATTTTTCATTATTTTACTGACAGTTATTTTATGACTTTGTGGTCATTTTTGCGATTTTTAAGCCACTGGATGCATTTTTTCTCCTATTCAATATCTTTGCTTCAGACACAAAAGAGATATTCCGTACGGTATACCGAGAAAAAGTATAGAAAAAGTGCAAAAAATCCACTTTGAGAAAAAAAATCGTATGGCCATTAAATTATTAATTGAGCCAAGTTGACTAAACGAATGATGCAGAAGTTTTTATTTTTGTGGCTACTTTACAGTTATCAGAATTGAGTCCCAAAATCATGTGTTGTACTGTGTATGCCACCATCAACTGAAGTGGTTGCCTGAGAAAGTTAGTCCACTGAAGCGTATACGTACTCTTCTTACTGTGTCACACATTAATAATAAGTATACGCAACGGATGACCCAATAAAGTAAGATGAAGTAAGAGCTTAAAATAAAACAAAACATTTGGAAGTTTAAAATGTGGGTTGAATCAGAATCAATCACGTCGGAGTGGTTTCGTACGGAGATGATAATACTGTAGCTGTGTAGTTCATGGTTTGTATGTAATTGTAGTCTTATAATATCATGAACAAATATGAGCTACTGATTATTAACGCAATAATTATGTTGGTTTTATCAGCCAGACAAGTAATACAAAGGACTTGCTAAGTAAATAAACCTCTTATCACTGGCTCTCGATAGGCTCGCAAACTGCTGAACAGGTTTCAAGGACATTTTGTATTCGTATTTCCTTTGGTCTGTGGAAGATTAGTACGCATGTTAGGTTATGATTCCAGAAAGAGTTTAAACAAATTCTAAAATGAGTCTATCGTGAACATTTTAGCCCATTTATTTGAGCGCTTTCAGAAATCATCCCCTTACAAACAAACGCACAAAGGATTTTCTATAAAGTTTTTCTTTCACTGTGAACTAAGTCCATACATATCCCAAAATCTTTAAAATATATAAATTATACATTTCAATTTGAAAATACAAATTTAAAAAAAATATTTCCACATAGAATTGCCACAAAGTAACGACATTCCCATTCAAAGCCACATCCAACCAGCACCTCTTCAGATCACTACGCATCTACGTACATTGTTAAGGACACTAATAGTTTTAGAAAATTGTTGAATTAATTAAAACTTCAAGAATAAGTTTCCTTTGGATTTTTCCAGTTGACCAAAGCCAAAGTCTGCAGCACAAAAACAAATACTAACTGTAATTATTGTCACAAACAGCAATTTTTTGTTTTAAATTTATTTATGCCATATTAATTCCAACTTCAACTTTAGTAAGTTCGGGGAATGCTACAGCTTCGGCGATATCCCTCATCCTCCAAACAACACATTGCATTACCAGTGTGTACAGGAAACCGAAATACAATGCAACTACAACTATATGTTTTGATGTTCCAGGATTAGTTGCATATGTATCTCCCTTCCCCCTCCCCCATCTGCGCTATGGTTTCCCGGGATATTAAGTTATCTTGTGTACATTGCAAAAAAAAAAGTAAAGGGTTATTGGAGTGGGAATTTGCTAAATTGGCTACAACTTTTTACATTATGCATTGCTATTCTTCGAAATGGTCTCATTTTGTACGATAATATAATGAAGATACAAAATTGTGAATTTTTCGATGTTTTTAAGTGGTTTAAATTAAAAAATTATTACAAATTTTTCAAAAATGGAATTTTTTCGCAACATCTTGTAATCAATCGTTGAATCCTCTGATGGGATAAATAAAAGATTTTAGAAGAAGATGTATGTTACTAGTATGTATAAGTACTTAAATTTATTTGTATTTTAGTATTATTTAAAGTTTTGCTGAACCAATAACGATAAATCGTTCTCCAGTTATGCTGAAATATGTGGTTCAACATATATTTTTTAGATTTTTATCTATATTTTGATAGATAAGCAAGTCATATCCAACCAATAGACCACAAAGCTCTTAAAGGAAATGACCTTAGCTTTCTTCGGAGCAAACATTCAGAAATAAAAATACGAATTTTGACAAAAATGTCAAACCAGGTTTAATTTAGCAAAAAAACAATTTTCACAAAAAAATATTTTTGTTAACATTTTGTTTCTTAAAGTGAAGAAAAATCTATCGAAAACATGTTAGGTACATTTTTCTATTATTTCTAAATACAATAATAAAAATTTCAAAATTCAATACCCACCAACTCGGACAGTCCTTAACCGTTCTCGTTGAAATTTTGTGTCATAACTACATTCCAATAGGACGAAACTTGGTGCGAGTTTCATCTCGATTAGAAGATATCGCTCTTAAAAATTGACTCACTTGACATGAAATTCCCCATATATATTTCGTAAGTCATAACTGTTGGCTCCACTAAAGCGTATACATAATTTTATCGCTTTGGTATACATTTATAATAAGTATACGCTATGGGCGACACAAAAACGAGAAAGGAAATACACCACATTGGCACAGGTTAGTATGATTTTGTTAATTTATATGTAACACCCAAAAGGAGAAGATTTATTATACCGATCGATTTAGAATCACCTTTTGGGTCTTTTTATATGTGTTCGTCTGTCTGTATATGCATTCTTTTAACTCATATATAGGTCGCACTTTTGCTACGATAACTACGAAATTTTGCAGAAACCTCTCCTTTGGCTCAATGACAATCTCTATTTCAATTTGCGAAAATCGGTTCTAATTTAGATATAGTCGTCATGTGTATGTCTACTCTGATGAAGTAAGTGTTGTTTGTACAAGTCGAACTTTGTATCGATCTTTTACCTTAGTATGTTTTAGCAGAATTTCAAAAGATCGGTCCAGATTTAGAAACGAATATATCTCGAAAACATATTAAGTACCGATTAGACATATATAGAACTCGCATTTTACAACTGAACAATAACTCTTATCCTGAATTACATGTTTCCCGATTTTTCCCCCTTTCAAAAAATTGCTATCTGAAGAAGTTGCATTTTACATCTGAACAATCAGTCTTTTCCCGAATTAAATTCAACCCGTATTTTTTCCCCCTTTTCCAAAAACTGCTATCTGAAGAAGTCCCATTTTACATCTCAAGAATCACTCCTATCCCAAATTAAATTTCTCCCGGTTTTGTAAATTTTTTATAAAAAATTGCTATCTGAAGAAGTCTTATTTTAGATCTGAACACAAAATTGAGATAACGAATCCATTCGCCGGGCGAGCTAACCAGATTTTTTTCACAAATAGTTAATTTTTCCATTGGTTCAGAATTTTTAATATATGAAATTTATATATTAATTTTATTGTTAAATAAAGAGTTTATAAAAACTTGCTACTGGTAAAATAAGATTATCCTCTCACCTTAGAGAGGAGGGTTTATAACATTTGCTACGAGCCAAAAGTGTAACTTATCGAACGAGTGACCTATGTGACGATGACATTTTCGTATAGAAACGTCATCAACGATGACCTTTTCGTATAGAAAAGTCATCAACGATAACCTTTTCTTATAGAAACGTAATCAACGATAATGCTTTCGTATAAAAAAGTGATCAAAGATAACATTTTCGTATAGAAAAGTTATCAAGTACAGAAAAGTCGTACAGAAAAGTCATCAAGTATAGAAAAGTCATCAACGATGACCTTTTCGTATAGAAAAGTCATCAACGATGACCTTTTCGTATAGAAAAGTCATCAACGATGACCTTTTCGTATAGAAAAGTCATCAACGATGACCTTTTCGTATAGAAAAGTCATCAACGATGACCTTTTCGTATAGAAAAGTCATCAACGATGACCTTTTCGTATAGAAAAGTCATCAACGATGACCTTTTCGTATAGAAAAGTCATCAACGATGACCTTTTCGTATAGAAAAGTCATCAACGATGGCCTTTTCGTATAGAAAAGTCATCAACGATGACATTTTCGTATAGAAGTCATCAACGATGACCTTTTCGTATAGAAAAGTCATCAACGATGACCTTTTTGTATAGAAAAGTCATCAACGATGACCTTTTCGTATAGAAAAGACATCAACGATGACCTTTTCGTATAGAAAAGTCATCAACGATGACCTTTTCGTATAAAAAAGTGATCAACGATAACCTTTTCGTATAGAAAAGTTATCAAGTATAGAAAAGTCGTATAGAAAAGTCATCAAGTATAGAAAAGTCATCAACGATGACCTTTTCGTATAGAAAAGTCATCAACGATGACCTTTTCGTATAGAAAAGTCATCAACGATGACCTTTTCGTATAGAAAAGTCATCAACGATGACCTTTTCGTATAGAAAAGTCATCAACGATGACCTTTTCGTATAGAAAAGTCATCAACGATGACCTTTTCGTATAGAAAAGTCATCAACGATGACCTTTTCGTATAGAAAAGTCATCAACGATGACCTTTTCGTATAGAAAAGTCATCAACGATGACCTTTTCGTATAGAAAAGTCATCAACGATGACCTTTTCGTATAGAAAAGTCATCAACGATGACCTTTTCGTATAGAAAAGTCATCAACGATGACCTTTTCGTATAGAAAAGTCATCAACGATGACCTTTTCGTATAGAAAAGTCATCAACGATGGCCTTTTCGTATAGAAAAGTCATCAACGATGACCTTTTCATATAGAAAAGTCATCAACGATGACCTCTTCGTATATAAAAGTCATCAACGATGACCTTTTCGTATAGAAAAGTCATCAACGATGACCTTTTCGTATAGAAAAGTCATCAACGATGACCTTTTCGTATAGAAAAGTCATCAACGATGACCTTTTCGTATAGAAATGTCATCAACGATGACCTGTTGTTATCAACGATGACCTTTTCGTTTAGAAAAGTCATCAACGATGACCTTTTCGTATAGAAAAGTCATCAACGATGACCTTTTCGTATAGAAAAGTCATCAACGATGACCTTTTCGTATAGAAAAGTCATCAACGATGACCTTTTCGTATAGAAAAGTCATCAACGATGACCTTTTCGTCATAATGGAAATAAAATCGGTGAAAATCGGTTCAGATTTAGACATAGCCGTCGTATATATTTATCTCCGATTTGGAATCTAAACGTATAGAAATCGTATTTTACATCAGAACAATACCGAATTTGGCATAAAGGAGTTAATTTGTCCAGGAATTGACATTGTCACATTTGGTTCCTTCCGATTTCATATCAACTTGCTATAGAAGCTCCTTGGAGTACCTCCCCCACAAAGGGTTAAAATTTAGTGAAATGTAGATTTGTTAAAAAACTCAAATTCAAATTACACCACATAATGTTATTTACAGCCCTTCAACAACATTTTTGTAAACTGTTATTGATAACTTTGTGTATCAAACAGGTTGGTTCCGATAAAAATTTCGAATTAATATTACTCATGCAATAATCATGTAATAATAAATCAGTTTGTTGAAATATTAAACATATTGTAGTAATACTACTATTATACATAATAAATATTAATATTTTGTATATTTTCTCTTGAACTTTATTCCGGTTCTGTATTACTTTTTTATTTTTAAATTACTTCTTTTAAAAAAATGTTTCTCTTTTCCTGTTAACCCTTTTATCCCTGTGTGGTTTTCCAATTTCCAAATAATTCTAATGTACTCTCGTACTCGGATAATTGTTTCTCAACGATGCGATGCGTTATACTAATAAGCATTAGACAAATAACATTATTTGTTGAGCTATATGTTTGTCTGCATGTGGTTAATGCTCTAACTACAACACACAATGTGGCTGCAGCAGCAGAACGAAGAGCAAATTTTGTTGAAGTTTACAATTTTTGCTGCCAAATAATCTGCAAACATCCACCGCCTCACACGGTCGGTCCGTCGTTCGGTGGGTCGATCCTGACCCAATATGCAGGAAACTCTAAAAACTGTGGAAACTTTATAGGACATGACGTTGCACAAACGGATGGATTTTTGTGCGGATGCCAAAGGCTCGCATGGAATATCTAAAAACATTCAGCCAACTAACCCACCAAACCAATGTAGCCTTACGTCTATCCATGGTCATGACTCATATACGAGTAGTTCTTCTGGTGGCTGGCACAGGCAAACAAAATGTTAACCAGTGTTCAGTCAGTCCGTCCGTCTGTCTGTCTGTTCGGCTTAAAGGGAACCCCAATACTCGTACTTTATATGTGAAATCTAAATAAAACAACAGAAAGGCATTGGATTTGGAATCAAAACAAAAATGTGAAAAAAAAACTCCAATCGAAATACACATAAATTGAAAAATGCATAATAGTCACGTTTTCACTGGGAACAATATAAGGAATCGAATAGCGAAAGACAGTGAGGGAGGATGTGAAGGAGGAGGAGGTGGTCATATTGGTAGTGGTGGTGCTGGTGTTGGAGAAGATATACATTAGTTTTATTTGCTTTACAGCTCTAGCTGTTCTGGCTCTTTTCCTAACTACTTGTACAACAACAACAAAATGGTGTACAATATCCTTTCTATTTACCATTTGCTGGAGTGGCTATACAAAATCAAGGCTTGTAATGTTCAAGTATAATTTCAAATAAATTGCACTCGAAATGTTGTTTAAATTGAATCTAAAGTTTTTGTTTTTTTTTTAATGAATTTAAATAATGAATATTTCCAGTAACATTTTAAATATAAGTGTTGTTAAGTACAGTGTATTTTATATTATTTAAAATATTGGAGAAGCAGGAATATATTGACATTAATAGGATGATGTATGTATGGTGTGTATTGTCAGGATATGATATTAGGAATATGATTTTAATAATATTACACACATACAAATAGCTGCATACGAGTATATGCTCTTTGGAAATATAGACACAACTAATCTAAGTGTGTCAACCTTAGGATTGGAGAATTGCTGGCCTGTCATTCATGTACGAACGATACTATTTATATTGTGAATCAAAATGGCTTTATTGCTTGCCAACATATTCTTTATAATCTGTATACTTTTTTCAAAATAGAACATTTGTGTGGGAAGTACCAAAAGGGGCGTGCCAATGATGCCCACTTTTCAATGGAGAATAGATACTATAAAAACATTACACTGTACGAAATTTCAAGTATTTATATGTACTTGTATTAAAGTTATTAGCAGTTTACTTTTTGTACAAAATGGCCCCTTTTGTGTGGGAGGTACCAAAAGGGGAGGGAGCACTTCGCCCATTTTTGTCAAGCTGATAGCGACAGATAAAATATTACTATGTGTGGAACTACAGAAGATTCGGATAAGTAGTATAGAAGTTATCACAGAAACAATACTTCACTAAATTTAACCCTTTGTGAGGGAGGTACTAGAAGGAGTGTACCAATATGGCCCATCATCGAACTTAGCCTGAAATAGAAAAAAATATTATTACATATCAAATTTGAAGTCAATCGGTTACTACTTTCGAGAGTTATCGTGCGCTCCAGCCATACAGACAGACGGAATGACATTGCTCAAATGACTTAAAATGTCCTAAAACGGATTTCCGCCGAACATACTTGCGGTCTTAGGTCACTCCTTCAATGTGTTACACTTTTGGCTTGTAGCAAATGATATATACTCGTACCCTTCTCTCTAAGGTGAGGGGATAAAAAGCGTGCATTAAACTATATTCGAGACAATGAAATCATTTAAGCCTAATCAAAACTTTATGAGACATATCTTTGAACCTATGTGTGGGAGCAATCATTTTTGTGGTGTACTATTAAAATTTACAGTTCTTGGATTCTCCAGAGGAATTATTGCCGCATGGTCAGATTTCTCAAAAATAGGCTACCAATTGCTTCGAAGTGATCCGAGTGATTTCTATTGGATTTGGTTCATTGTCGAACACCCTGCTGCTTAATTTCAAGCTCATATGCACATATCCAAAATTCGTCACATGTAATTATAATTCTCACGATAACGGGTTTTCCAATAGAGATGATATGATTTTGAAGTGACGTTTCGGCCATTTGTAATATGACATGATCTGTCGTTTGTTTTTCATTGTATTCAGTTGTGTTTACAATTTCATCATGCAGAGATATACGCAAGAACAACGTTTACAAATTATTAATTGTTATTATCAAAATAATCGTTCTCCAATTACAACTTTTAAAATTAAAAAAAAAACGACTTTCCAGCCGTCCTACGACCTTGACACCCACGAGCAATATTTAGCTCTCGTTAGGATCTATCTTTTTTCCATTGACCGATTCCCGATCCGACGTACCGTTAAGGAGCTAGAGCTTTCCGTTCACATTTGAAAATGAAGCTAAGTCCTTTTTTTTAAATCCAAAACATAAAACCCTTTCCAGTAGACCTACCACCTTGACACCCATGAGCAATATTTTAGCTCTTGTTAGGAGCTATATTTTTGCCATTGACAGATTGTGGCTACGTGCCACATAGCAAATGAATTGTTGCGAGAAAAGTTTGGAGATTCGATTATTTCAAGAAATTGTGATATTGAATGGCCTCCAAGAAGTTGTGATTTAACACCATTAGACTATTTCTTGTGGTGTTATTTGAAGTCATTGGTCTTCGGAAATAAACCAGACTCTCTTCAAGCTTTACACGTCAATATTGAACGTGCCATTCATGACATACGACTTGATTTAGTGGAAAAAGTGCTTGATTTAGTGAAAAAATTGGGTTCATCGTCTTCGTTCCCGCAGAAGAAGTCGTGGAGGCCATTTGAATGACGTTTTATTTAGAACTTAATTGTATCGATTGTACTTCACATTAAATAAGAAACTTTTGAATTTCCTTAACAATTAGTGTGTTTTTTTTCAAAGAAATCATATCACTCTTATTGGAAAACCCTGTACAAGAACCCTGTCCCTTTTTTTATTTCCAGGAATATAAAGCTTTCTGCTAATAACACTTATTTTTACTTTGTACTGTCCCAAAATAAAATCTATAGAATTTGTATGGCAACTACTTAACTGCAAAGGAATTTCGCAGTAACATTCACTGTCTGAATGTCTATATAATAAAAGGAAATCTTCCCTGAATGCAAAGCAGATATTGATAAATATATCTTGGTTGCATTGGTAACTAAGAGTTATTGTATTTGGGACTTACTTATATTATGTATTTGAAAATGCATATGCATACCATACATCGTAAGCTTATTCAATGTTTATCAAACCCACAAAATATTGCATTCATAAAACTAATCGCCAATTTATTGAAAGCAAATATAACCAATGGCATAGATATAATTATTTGGAATTTATTGCAAATTTACCATATATGAAATTATTAATTTTAATTTCAACTAGGTCAAATTAAGAAATATGTGTACCCACAAGGCGTATAGTAACACATTCTAGTGTTGATATTATAATGCATACGGAGTAAAACTAATGTAGCTTAGTGCGTATGAACAACATTAATTTGTATCAAACATGGTGACTATATCCGAATATAACGAGCATTATTTCAATGAAAAAAAGTCAAAATTTAAGCTGAGAGAATAAAATGGAATTAATCCCTTGACTTTTAGTGAATATTCCATTAAATTTTATTAATTTTTTTCTCCGGCTAACAAACAAATCACCAACAAAACCTGACCCCTATGGCAAACGCTACACTTTCACCAAACTTTGTTTGCCCACCCATGTGTTCAAATGTTTAATGACTTCAATGAGAAAAAATAATTACAAAACTCCAAAGGCATTAATTAAATAAAATCTGTTCCCCCTTCCTGTAATGCTTCCAAAAACCATGGCATCATCTCTCAAAAACACATTATACACCTGTCTTAGGTGTAATTAACAATTTTTGTCATGGCTTGTCTGAAGGAGTAACTTTTTAATAATGCCCTGATCCCGGCACCGATAATATGCCATGTCATGTGATACAAAATCTGTGTGGGGGTGAGTTGTGTGTTCCACCTTGTCTATGTATGGAGTAATTTGGCATGTGCAAACTTTATAATGTGGGTTACGGCAGAAAATATGTTATAGTCTGAATGGTGTTATGCTCAGACTATGGATGTCGAATTACCTTAAACTTGCTGAAGGTTTTTGTATACGAGTATATGGAGAGAGGGAGAAAAACGGGTAATTCTATAAGGAGTTTGGGTATAAGGGATAATTTTATTTAGGCTAGACGGAAAAATTTAAATGGATCAATATAAATTATAATTTTTAACATTTTATTATAAAAATAACTTTTTAATTTATTGCCAAAAATACACTATATTTCAAAGCTAATGACAATAAAAACCGAATGTTTTATGTATTTATCTTTAATGTTCGATAGATAGGAAAATACAGATAAGTAGAAAGCACTGACAGACAGAGACTAAAGAAACAGGCAGGCGGACTGACAAAATAATTGTAAGAATCACGGCAATAGAGTCGATATTTCGAGACGAATTTGAACCAAAATCCTTAATCGAATACTCAAAATCACTTTTGGAAACCATATGAATAGTTAGGCAGAAAAAGATCTGCAGGTTGAAAGATGCATCAACGGAACTATCAATCGACAGAAGTATTGAGAGGTACTTTCAGATATACAAGGTGGCGCAAAAGTAACCTTTCGATGTTTTTTGGCTGTAATTTAAAAAAAAAAATGAAAAACTTTGATTTTTCTTGTGGATTATTTTTATTTGGTCTTTTAGTTTTTTTTACATCAAGTCGAGAATATAATGTCATGTAAATGGCCGCCGCCACAGTTGATTGTCATTTGAGCCCTTTTTATGGCATTTTCCATCACTTTGGCCAAAACTTCCGGCGATAGGTCCTCACATTCTTGACGGATATTGTCTTTAAGAGCTGCAAGAGTCTGAGGCTTGTTGACATAAACCCGCGACTTCAAAAAGCCCCACAAAAAGAAGTCTGGAGCGGTCAAATCAGGCGATCTTGCTGGCCAGTGCAAATCGCCAAAACTGGAGATTAGGCGCCCGGGAAATGCATCCTTCAGCATATCGGTTGTGGCACGTGCAGTGTGTGCCGTTGCACCGTCCTGTTGGAACCACATGTTTTCCAATCCCAATTCATCAAGTTGCGGCAAAAAGAACTCGTTGATCATTGCTCTGTAGCGCTCACCATTCACAGTAACCGTTTGGCCTGCGTCGTCTTCGAAGAAAAAAAGTCCGATGACTCCTCCAGCGAAAATAGCACACCATACAGTGACTTTGAGCGGGTGTAATGGCTCTTCGTGGGTTACACGCGGATTTTCAGTGCCCCAGAAGTGTAAATTTTTCTTATTTACGTACCCGCTAAGATGGAAATGGGCCTCATCACTCATGATTATTTTTGATGAAAAATCATCTTCCTCTTGGTGGTGTTTAAAGATGGCTTGAGCGTATGTTAGACGCGATTGGCGGTCAGCAGCTAACAGCTGATGTACCGTCTGGACTTTGTACGGAAACATCTTCAAATCTTGTACCAAAATTCGCTGTAGAGACCGTCGACTGATACCCATTTGCGTGGCACGTCGTCTGGTCGATGTCGACGGCGCTTCCATGACATCCTCGGCTACAGCAGCAATATTCTCTGCAGAACGGCTACTCCGGGGTCTGCCACGCCTGGCGGCATCTCGTGTTGTGCCAGTCTCTTCGAGGCGAGCGGCTAAACGTCGCAGTGTTTCACCAGTAGGCGTTGGACGGCCAGGAAATCTGTGCCAAAGTCACCGACCGATTATTGGTCAAATAAATAGTCAGCAACTAAAGGGTGGTTTAATTGTAAGGGCCGATGTTGAATGTGAACCACACCTAAACGTCAAGTTTTTTTCTGCATTTCATTTGACATTTCTCAATTTCAGACTAACTCAATCTGAACCATGGTTAGATACACAATCGAACAACGCGTTAAAGTTTTTAAGCCTTTTACGAAAATGGGCGTTCAAATCAAAATGCATTTCGTGCACTTCGTGATGTTTTTTTGATTAGCATAATCGACCAAATGTGTCCACGATCGGGAGAATTGTGCGCAAATTTCAGCAAACCGGGTCTGTAGGAGATGTGAAAACACCTGTGCATGCTCGCCCTGTTACGGGTTATGGGCTGGCGACGTCATCGGGCCATACTTCTTCGAAATGAGGCCGGTCAGGCAGTTACTGTGAATGGTGTTCGCTATCGTGAGATTATAACGAACTTTTTATGACCCGAATTCGAAGATATGGATGTGGACAATATGTGGTTTCAACAGGACAGTGCCACTTGCCACACAGCTAACGAAACAATGGCTCTTTGCGCAACAAATTCAATGGTCTCGTTAGATGACGATGTCAATTGGCCGCCAAAATCATGTGATTTGACACCGTTGGACTTCTTTATTTGGGGTTATTTGAAAGAAGAGGTGTACATCGATAAGCCAGCAACAATTCAAGAGCTAAAGGATGAGATAATTCGACACATTAGCGGCATAGAACCTCAATTATGCCTCAGCGTCATCGAAAAGTTGGACCATCTCAGGTGTGTCGCGGAGGTCGCGGCGGCCATTTGGCCGATATTTTGTTCCATACATAATTGAACCATACCAATATTATCATAACAAAAAGAAATGACAATAATTTCCTAAGCAATTTGTGTTTTATTCAAAATCAACATTGGCCCTTAACATTTAACCACCCTTTACATCAATTAAAATTCTAAAATGTAAACAAATCTGTACATTGGATAGGGATACTTTTCCTGGCCAAATCTTAACATATAATGTGTCGAAAAGAAAACAATGAGATGATCTTATCTTTTATGAATTTTTATTACAGAATACTTGAAAGTTGTAAAACAAAACATATTTTAATATTAATGGGTTTAAATATACAAATTGTATCACTTAAATGGTACTAACATTGATTTTGTTTTCGAATTTCAAATAGAAAGCTACGAATTTCAATTGACGTTTCTCGAATTTCAATTGGTGTAATACGTATTTTAAATGGAAAAATTCGAATTTCAATTGACGTATTTCCAATTTCAATTGATATTTTTCGACTTTCAAATGATGTGTTTCGAATTTTAATTGATGTTTTTCGAATTTAAATTGATGTTTTTCGAATTTCAATTGACGTTTTTCGAATTTCAATTGACTTTTTTCGAATTTTAAATGGAATATTCAAATTACAATTGATGTTTTTCGAATTTTAAATGGAATCTTCGAATTTCAAATGATTGTTTTCGAATTACAATTGAAAATGGTGTAGAGTGAAATTTTCTGCGTTTTAGTTATTGAATTTTTTTACTCTGCTTGGTTCAAATTATACAATTCAAGCAAAATCTGTATAATATAACTTGTTTTTCTAAAATTTTTGCAAATCCTATTGTAAAGAACATGCAATTATAGTTCAACTTATTTGTAATCTTATAAAAGCCTAATTTGCATATTTACTTCAGGTGCAATCAAAACTTTCAGATGCACTTTGGGTTACACTACATTAACTATTTCAAGAAAAAAAAAAAAAACTTCTCCATATCTCCCCATTACCATTCCACCTTTTCTGCATGCATTTTTTCCAAAAAAGTCCCTCTACAAATAAATGCCATAGTTTTTTTTATCAGTTTGATTTTTTTATTTTTTTTCGTCGCAAAAAACGATTTATGCATTTTACCCAAAATAAAGTTATCACATTATTTGAATTTTCGCAGCCGAAAATGCCTCTAATGGCGGCTGTGGAAGAAAAAATAAAATGAAACGAAACGAACTCTAAGAAAAAAATCCTAAAAACCCTAATGGCAAAAGCCTCCCCCCACCCGCCAAAAAGTTATGAGCATTCAAAGTTATTTTTTGGCAATATTTTTTTGGGTACTTTTCAGTTTTTTTTTTCTTCTTCTCAAAGTAGAGAGAACATATTTATAGTTTCCTTTTTTATAACTTTGTTTTGATAATCCTTTTTAAGCGAGAAATGGCAGCGCCGAAAAAAATGGAATTTCTTCATCAATATACACATAGTCGGATATATTTTTTTGCAAAGCTTAAGTTTAACGCAAAACTCTTTGCCTTCGAGTTTTTCCTCCTTTACCAAGTAAAGTGAAAACTTCCACACAATTTCTGTAGCACATCAACCATCCATATCTGTTTGGGTTACCATGGCTTCGTTTGCGACCAAAAAAAAAGGACTTCCATCTCAAAGTGTTTTCTGTTTATTTGTATTTTTTGTGAAGATTTGTTTGTTGGTATTTGGTTTTTATTACTGTGGCCTAAAACTTTAGTCTCGGGTTGACATTATTTTTATGTGCTGTGCCCTTGCATGACCTCGTATTTATCTGTGGCACTGGTCGTCGCTCTTTGTCCAAAGAAAAAGGATACCCGCAAAAAATCATGACCAAAGAAAATACTAACAAATCTCACTCAAAACTGCGACACACTTTTGTTTGGGTGTTGTTGAATAATTTGCCGAAATAACTGCAGAATCTTTGAATTAGAGATAGAGAGAGGGAGACATTTCTAAGGGAGGGGCGAGGGGACTTGCAAAGCAAAAAAGTGCAGAAAATCCTTAGCACAGCGCAGACATTGTGTCAGACGGTGATGTGGGAGTGGGCGTCAGTGCATAATTTCATGTCCAACAGAAACAATTTGCAGTTTTTTTCCCCAGTTCAACTGCTTTAAATTTATTCCAATGCTGCTTCTGCTAGAGAGGCTGTCTTCCAAAAGGACAGCGTACAAATAACTGGGGCGTTGCACCAAAAGACAAACGCTTCCAAGTCAACCACTTACCTACTAACGAACCAACGAACGAACGAACTGGGCAACATTTGTTGTCTGTTGTCAGAATCAATAAAACGCCTTAGTTGAATCTCGTATAAATAACTGCTATTATTTTAAAGATCTTTTAAGTATTATTTCTAGTATAAATAATTCATTTAAGACAACAAATTTTCTCAGGAATTTAAAGCATTTAACAGAATTCGACGAAAGCAAAATACAAGATTTTTAAAGGTCAATGAACATGAGAAGTAACAATTTGGGCAAGGATAGATAGGCTTATAATCACTTTTGGTAGAGAAATATGAATTTACTCTAGAAATTTAAAAAAAACCACAAGCCGATTGAGGTTATAAGAAGTTAACTTTAAACTAAATTTTTATATATTTTTAAATTAATTTGGGACTCAATTCTGAAAATTGGGCGTGAAAGTAGCCCCAAAGATAAGAACTTCTGCATCATTCGTTTAGTCAAGTTGGATCAATTAATAATTGACTTCTTATTATGGAATTAAATTGCAATGACATCAGTTTAGAAAAAATAATTTTATCGCCCTCGGATTAGCGGACAGTGGTCACCTCAACTTAATGGTCATTAACCCAGCCTTAGGTCATTAGCCTCGGCTCATAGATCATTGACATAGGCTCAAAGCTCATATACCTAAAGTTAGGGGATTGAAGGATATTTGCGTTACAGGTCACTTGGGTTAAGGGGTACTACGGTCATTGGCCCCAAATCGGTTTAGAGGATTAAATATTGTCGTTCTTGCATTAAAGGACTTGGATTATGGGAAAAAGGTCACCTCAACTTGGGCACTTCAATGGTCATTGACTCAGGTTTAAAAGGCATTGAGATCTCTCGGCTCAGAGATCATTGACATCGGCTGAAAGCTCACTGACCTGAAATTAGGTGAAAAGGATACTTGCATTACAGGACATTTGGATTAAGGGGTACTACGCTTATTGGTCCCAAATTAGTAGTCATTGAATCCGAATTAAAGGTCATTAATCTCGGATTAGGGGAATACAGATCATAATCGCCGGATTAAAGATCATTTAGCCCAGATCTAAGGTAATTGACTTATGATGACCCGGATTAAAGGTAATTGACCTCCGAATATGAGATTACAGGTCTGGAGTAAAGCTCAGGATCCCCTCGTATTATGGGAATAAATCTCAGAGACATTTGATTAGAGGATTAGATAATATCACTCTCGGATTAACGGATTCGGATTATGGAACAATGATCACATCAGTTTGGTCATCTCAATGGTCATTGTCCGAGGTTTAAAAGGCGTTGACCTCGGATCAGAGATCATTGGTATTGGCTCAAAGCGCATTGACCTGAAATTATGGGATTAAAGGACACTTAAATTACAGGTCAATGACCTCGGTTGACTTGGATTAAAGGTTTTTAAGGACATTAGCCCCTAAACCCGAAGTTATGGTCATTGACCTTGGATTAGGAGAATGTAGATCATATTTCTATGATTAAAATTAATTGACCCAGGATTAAAAATTATTAACCCCGATAAAAAGCCTTTTAGCTGGAATTGAAATTATTTGAACATTGACCTGAAATTTTGGGATTAAAAGACACTTGAATTACAGGTCAATGACCTCGGATAACTTGGATTAAAGGGTTTTAAGGACATTGGCCCCTAATTAATAGTAATTAAACCCGAAGTGATGGTCATTGACCTTGGATTACGAGTATGTAGATCATATTCCTATGATTAAAATTAACTGACCCAGGATTAAAGATCATTGACCCAGATAAATAGCCTTTTAGCTGGAGTAGAAGTTCTTTGATCTCGTATTAAAGGTCATTAACCCCGAATTGCAGGTCAATGACCTCAGATGGAAGTCCTTGGCCTAGGATTAAGTGACTAAATGTAATTGAACTCGGATTAAAAGCCATTGACTCGGTTAAATCTCATTGACCAAGGAATGGAAGTCATTAAAGATCACTGGCTTTAACAGATTAAAGATTATTATCTGTCGATGAGGAAATTTAAGATCATTAACAGCGCATAAAAAGCCATTGATCACGGACTTAAGAAATAAATGCTATTGGCCCGGAATTAACGATAATTGATATCGGATTATATGTGCACGATCGCGAATTAAGGGCAAAAACATAGGAAATTAAGCTTCATTGACCTCATATTGACTCGCGGTCTGACCTCGTATTAGGGAATTACAGTAATTGGAGTCGTATTAAAGGTAACTGTATTCAAATTAAAGATCATTGACCACAGATAAAGACATTAAAAATTATTGTCTTCAGAATAAAGGTTTTTAATCCAGTGTTGAAGATAATTAAATCATGATAATGAGGTAAAAATCAAAATGTATTAGAGTCGACTGATTTTAAAAATAGTCAATATTGTAGTGATATTGTATTTTTTTTATTTTAATAATACATATATATGTATATGTATATCAATGCCTTATATCCAAAAGTGGCTATATTAAAAAACACAATTTTTCACGAGAGCACAAAAATGTTGAATATTATTATTTCGCGATAATTTTTATATGATATGAATTATGTATACAAACGTGTATACCTTCAAATTCTTAATTCACATCATACTTAATTTATCGCAAAATAATAAAATTCAACAGTTTTTTTGCTCTCCTGAAAAATTGGTTTTTTTAATCTAGCCCATTTTAGATATGAGCCATCGATATGTTATTTTGGAAATGGCTTCTTACACTGAATTATCTTACAAATCTCTAAAACAATTTATCTGAGTCAGTTTAAAAAAACGAAAAAAACCGAATCCGAAATCGGAAAATTATTCTCGACACAATACAAATTTAAAAAGTAAGAAAATCGAAGTCGATTTGGAGAATCGAATCTATAGACGGATTACTTTACAGGGGAAGCAATAATCTAAAGAAATAAAAAATTTCCCAAACACAATTATGTATATCTTCACCTGAAATTCTCAAAGACGTAACCCTCAGTACAGTACAAGCAAAGAACGATATAAAATTAAAAGAACTAGTTTTTAAAACCTATTTTTTCAGAGCTACCCAAAGATGTATCGAAAATCTTTAGGTATGATGTGAAAATATTGCGATTGAAAAATTAGTTATTTATACCCTACACCACACTGGTACAGGGTATTATAAGTTTGTTTCACGGCAGATGTTTGTAACACCTGAAAATAACACAGCTAGACCCACCTTAAAGTATACCGATCGACTCAGAATCACTAGCTGAGTGGATTTAAGCATGTCTGTCCGTCCGTCCGTCCGTCCGTCCGTCCGTCTGTCCATGTAAAGTTGTTCGTCGACTACAGGTCGCAATTTCACTCCGATCGTTCTGAAATTTTGCAGTTTAGAGTATTTCGCAGCTGTTAAGATCGCTATTGAATTTCGTTGAAATCGGTTCAGATTTAGATATAGCTCCCATATATATCTTTCGTCAGATTTGGCCCTTGAGTCCTATAGAAGCTGTATTTTACATCCAATCGTTTTGAAATTTAGAATGGAAGAGTTTCTTGATCCATGAACCAACATTGCCCAATTTGAAGAAAATCGGTTACGATTTAGCTATAGCTCCCATTTGGCCCTTTAGTCCTATAAAAGTTGTATTTTACATCCAATCGTTTTGAAATTTAGAATGGTAGAGTTTCTTGATCTATGAACCAACATTGCCCAATTTGAAGAAAATCGGTTAAGATTTAGCTATAGCTCCCATATATATGTTTCGTCCGATTTTGCTCTTTAGTTCTGAAGAAGCTGTATTTCACATCCAATCATTTTGAAATTTAGAATGGTAGAGTTTCTTGATCCATGAACCAACACTACCGAATTTGAAGAAAATCGGTTAAGATTTAGCTATAGCTCCCATATATATATTGCGTCCGATTTGGCCCTTTAGTTCTATAGAAGCTGTATTTTACATCCAATCATTTTGAAATTTAGAATGGTGGAGTTTCTTGATCCATGAACCAACATTGCCGAATTTGAAGAAAATCGGTTAAGATTTAGCTATAGCTCCCATATATATGTTTCATCCGATTTGGCTCTTTAGATCCAATCGTTTTTATACCCTACACCACACTGTGGTACAGGGTATTATTTAAGTATAAAATGTCCCAAAAGTAAATTTATGTAAACAATTTATACATGAATTACAAAATTTATATATCAGAGTTATTCAATATTACGAGAGTGGGTCTTATTAAGTCGGCCCCGCCCGACTTTAGCCTATCCTTACTGGTGTTTTATTTGTATTTATTCATTACAACTTTTCTTTCTTTCATTTTATTTCCTTTCTTTTCATTTTATTTTTTTCCTTGTACCGTACTGAGGGTCACGTCTTTGGGCACTTCAGGTGACATATTGTTTAATGTTTTTTTCTCCGTGTAAGCGATTAAATGTCACTACATTTTAGCCCTTTGTGAGGAAGGTACAACAAAAAATTAACAAATACAGACAGCCATTTTTCGAATAATATTTTAATATAATTTAGTTATTCCAAATATCAGTTTATATATATATACATGTTGCAAGTGACATTCTTCTTTCAAAAACTTCATCATACACATGTTCAATTTCTCTGAAGATATTGAAATGTTCCTCTTCTTCCAAATGCTTTGAAAGAAAATACTTTAAACAGAATTCCTTGAAGTGAAAATTTAAATCTTTTCTCAGTTTATGCAAATTGCTGCAACTGGAGAACGAAACATAGAACGAGAGAAAAAAATCGTTCTCTCGCCTCAAATTGCTTTTTAACACTTCTTTAATAGCTCTGGTTCTGGGTTTTTTCTACAGCATCCGGTATCCCGTAACCGGTATGTCCATAAAGTTCATTTTAATGAAAACAAGTTAATTAAACTAACACTGCACAAACATTTTTTTCTCTAACCTCTGTATTCTGACTATGCAGAACATTTTTTTTCTACATTCATTACAGAGTAGCTACATTCTGCCTGGGAAACGGGCACCGGACGGACCCAGAGTGGCGTAATTTTCTTCACACAACATTTGCATACTTTGGCAAGGAAAGGAAATGAAAATGAAAACATTTATTGATTTGATATGCAGGTTTCAATAGAAGAAGACAACAACGTCGACGATGACGATGACCTCTCCAGTGTTGGGTCAAAGTCCAACTCCAATCCGAATGGCCCAGCAGGAAGCTGGTGTCCAATGCTTTTGGGGCGATAGGTTACACTTCGGTGCCATTTGCAGTCACGACTCATGTCTGTCCTCTGTCCGTCTGTCTGTCTGTCTGTCTTTCTGTCGTCAATTCACTTGGAAAACAATGCTAAATGACAAACATTAGAAGGAATATTGGCATTGCTTTTGTGTTTCTATTTAAAACTCCGAATGGAGAAGTGCTAACATATTTCGAAAAAAAAAACTAAAGAACATGTTTGCGTTTTTCTTATTCCACTCTAGTTGTAATCATGCCCTGCAGTCCAAAGTTGTGATTTGGTTGGACAATTTCTTCTGGTCCTCTTTTGTTTGGGAATTCCAATCCAAATATTTGCTGCACTCATTAGAAATTGTCATTGGTTTTGCGCTTTGGTTGCCTTGTTTATTTAAGCAAATTTGAAGAAAAGTTGTTCTTCTGTTTCTGTACGCCTTCTAAATACTATGGAAATGTTGTCATTTCTATGTGGAAATCAGCACATGGGAATGCTTCCAGAAACTGAATATAATGTCTTGACAAGGGAGAAGCCGTTTGAAAAAGTTACAGTAGTAAGTTTATATAGGGTGATCCAAGTAGAGATACTTTTTTTTTCAAAAATTATGCCGGTGAGAACGTAACCGTCAATGGCGACCGTTATCGTGCCATGATAACCGACTATTTGATGCCTGAAATTGAAGCTCGTGATCTCGGCGACATTTGGTTTCAACAAGACAGCGCCACTTCCCACACATCGCATCAATCATTGGATTTATTGAGAGAACACTTCGGTGAACAGATAATTTCACGTTTTGGGCCGGTCGATTGGCCACCAAGATCGTGTGATATCACACCGTTAGACTTTTTTCTGTGGGGATATGTAAAGTCTAAAGTTTATGCGGACAAACCCGCTTCGATTCAGGCCTTGGAGCAAAACATCACGCGTGTCATTTGCCAGTTACCAGTCGAAATGCTCGAACGAGTCATCGAAAATTGGACTCAACGGATGGACCATCTGAGACGTAGCCGCGTCCAACATTTGATAGATATAATCTTCAAAAAATAAATGCCAAAGAATGTTCTTTCAAATGATAATAAACATTCCCCATTCAATTTGAATTTTCTGTGTTTTTTTTTTCTTTAAAAAAGTAGGGAACCTCGAAATGGATCACGCTTTATATACCAATAGCTATATTTACCTGAAGCTAAAAATATAATTTATATATTGGTAACACTATGCAACAGTTTTTTATGCCCAAGACCTAAAAATTTTGCTGTTGTGTAGATTGAGGCACAGTATTCAATAAAATCTAAAAAAAATTCTTTAATGGAAAATTTTTAAATTATTTTTTTTTAATTTCTATGTGCATTTAAATTATCTTTATAATTAGATATAGACGTTATATGCAATAAATTTAGGAAAATTATGTGGGCTGCAAATGTTGGAAATATCCCTTTCACGTAGAAAGAGTGGTTTAGTAACAGTCCTTAAAAAAATAGAAATAGATGAGAAGTTTTAAAAATATTGTTTTTTGGAAAAATCTTTGGATATGGAGCAAATCATAAAACGATCCTTTTTGTTTAAGGAAATTTTTAAAAAACGAACGCTGCAAATTCTTTAGCCAAACTCTTCATCGGAAAGATTTGGTTTTTTCGGCTTAACATATCATTTTTGAGAGCTACATCTACACAGTTTATGGAGAAGAATTCTTGCCAAAATACAATATAAAGTGCAAAGTTTCAGCTAAATTTCGTAGAAAATGTGGTGTTTATGGCTTAAGTAAGTATTTTTGGCAGCGAAATCTATAGGTGGACTAGAACAAAATATGAACTGATTTAAAAAAGAATTCTTGCCTTAATTAAATACAAAGTGCAAAGATTTAGCCTCTTAGGCTTAGAAAATGTGGTATTTATGGGTTAAATATGTATATTTTGGAGCGACCTCTATTGGGTGACTATAATAAAATATGAACCGATTTTAAATGTGGTATCTATGGTTCAAAAATCATATTTTGAAGCGACCTCTATAGGGGAGCTATATCAAAACATTGACCGATATGGCCCATATGCAATCCCAAACCACCTGCAAATATAAGAAAAATTTCTACCAAATTTGATCAACATAGCACTATGTATTATTACGGACTGTAGCGTGATTACAACAGAAGGACGGACGGACGAACAGACGGACATGGCTAAATCGTCGTAGAATTTTACGACAATTAAGAATATAATTACTTTATGGGGTCTCAGATTAATATTAAGAGATGTTACAAACAGAGTGACAAAATTAATATACACCCCCCCCCCCACCCCATATGGTGGAGGGTATACAAATTAATGTACAGACCTTCAACAGAATTTTTATAAACTCTCAAAAATCGACAACAAAAGGAGAATATGTCAATCGAATAAAATTAAAATAATACGTAAAAATAGGAAAGTTTAATAAAAAAAAATTAATTAAATAATTTAAAAAGTCGATATTTGAGAAAGGCTTTGGAAATATACATCACTACAAAAAGTCAGAAGAATTTAAAACAAATCAGCATATACACTATAAATATATTTTAACATTTATATAAACACTGGCATTGAATTTTGTAATTCCCACAAATCTTTAAATATGATATAAATGTCCATTCGTATTTTCACAGTTGATACAAAAAATTTTACAGCTGACTGACATCGGTAATACGAGTAGTCAGGTTATTGATTTAAGGGACTTTAAAAATAATAAACAGGCAAAGAAAAAAATATATATAGAAAAAAATCATTAACATAAAAGTGGGAAAACAAAATGCTGCACATATTGGAGCATAAAAAATATTTTTTTTTCATTTTTGCTGCAACATTAATATGACAGATCACTGCTATTCAGATATGTAAGTATTGTAGGGTGTATTGAAAATATCATAAAACGAAAAAATATTGCTTAAAGTCGGAAAAAATGTATTTGCAAAGAAATAATAAATTTATAAATCAAAACGATGGTTAGTCCTTTTTTGGTTACTTTTAAGACTTAAAATATCTTAAAACTTCTGCAAAATGCAATTGACTTTTTTAAGAAAATATATATATATATAAAGGATAAGTATCGAATTTGAGTACCCAGTATTGAAATTTTGGCTAAACAGTTATGGAGAGTTCGTTTCTTTAAAAAAACGTTGACATAAAATAATACAAAATATTTGCAGCTTTTAAGTCGAACTGATGTAGTCCCTCGAATTTTACTTAACTCCAATTTACAAAATTTCGAAAACGTTTTCAAAAAGTACAGTTTTCGGGAACAGCCTGAAAAAAATGCTGAACCTTTTTCAAAATTCAAATTGCCATTTGTATTTTAGGTAATCATTCTGACCAAAAAGGAAAAAAGTATTATAAAGGATAATTATCGACATTAAATAGATAATTTTGAAATTCCATCGGAAAATGTCAGTCATTTGAAATGAGTTTAAATTATTCTCTATATTATATATTAATCACATCTGGAAACTACCCTAATGTCTATCCGAGTAGACATGTCTTTTTTTTACAACAATCATTGCAAACATTGTTCACCAACCAACAAAGCAAGCAACCAATAAAAAAAAAGGGAAAAGAAAATCAACTACCAAAGGAACAAAAAATAGTAGTTGCAATTTTTTTGGCCCATTGATTTTGAATGAACATCGATGATTTGTTTGTGTTCATGTTTCGTGGATGGTTGAATGGCAAATAAACAGTAGAATAATATGTGACTGCGAAATATGTTTTTTATTGCGAAATATGCATTTGTGTACGTGTATGCACTGTGAAAAATAAATCCTAGCAACCAAATATATAAGAACCATAAAAATATATTTTTCTACCCTACACCACACTGTGGTACAGGGTATTAGAACTTTGTGCATTTGTTTGTAACACCCAAAAGGAGAAGAAATAGACCCATCGTTTATTATACCGATCGACTTAGAATCACTTTCTGAGTTGATTTAGCTATGTCCATCTGTCCGTTGTCCGTCTGTCTATCTGCGCAAGTACAGGTCGCAATTATGATTTCGACGAAACTTTACACATATCTATTTTTTGGCCCAAGGACGATCCCTATTGTTAAAATCGGTTCAGATTTAGATATAGCCCCCATATATATGTTACGCCCGATTTGACGTGTTAGCGCAGTAGAAACTGTATTTTAAATCCGATCAGTGCGAAATTTGGCAGACCGAGATTTCTTATTACATGAAGGAATACTGCCAAGTTCGGAGAAAATCGGTTCAGATTTAGTTATAGCCCCCATATATATGTTACCCAAGATTTGACATGTAAGCGCTGCAGAGACTGTACATATTTTATATCCGATCAGTACGAAATGCGACAGAAAGAGGTATTTTTACACGAATGAGTATTTATCCATTTCGAGGTTCCCTATTTTTTAAAGATAAAAACACAGAAAATTCAAATTGAATGGGGAATGTTTATTACCATTTGAAAGAACATTCATTGGCATTTAGTTTTTGAAGATTATGTCTATCAAATGTTGGTCGCGGCTACGTCTCAGATGGTCCATCCGTTGAGTCCAATTTTCGATGACTCGTTCGAGCATTTCGACTGGTAACTGGCGAATGACACGCGTGATGTTTTGCTCCAAGACCTGAATCGAAGCGGGTTTGTCCGCATAAATTTTAGACTTTACATATCCCCACAGGCAAAAGTCTAACGGTGTGATATCGCACGATCTTGGTGGCCAATCGACCGGCCCAAAAGGTGAAGTTATCTGCTCACTTAAGTGGTGTCTCAATAAATCCATTGATTTATGCGATGTGTGGGAAGTGGCGCCGTCTTGTTGAAACCAAATGTCGCCGAGATCACGAGCTTCAATTTCAGGCATCAAATAGTCGGTTATCATGGCACAATAACGGTCGCCATTGACGGTTACGTTCTCACCGGCATCATTTTTGAAGAAATGTGGACCGATTATTCCGGTACGTCGGATCGGGAATCTGTCACTGGCAAAAAGATAGCTCTTAACTAGAGTTAAAATATTGCTCATGGGTGTCAAGGTCGTGGGTCGACTGGAAAGTGTTTTTTTTATTTAAACAAAATGGACTTAGCGCAATTGGCTATTGAAAAAAGTATCTCTACTTAGATCACCCATTAAAACCTCTATATATATGTTCCTCCTGATTTGTTATCAAAGCGCTATAGAAGCTGTACTTTACTTCCGATCATTACAACATTTTCCAGAAAGATGTTTCTCAATTTAGGAACGAATGTTGCTTAATTTAGCGATTATCGGTTCAGAATTAGATATATCCACATTTATATGTTCTTACCCATTTACCAATTATTCCAAATTATTATCGCAATGACCCTTATCGCATTGTCAGGGAGGTGTAGGGTATTATATAGTCGGCCCCGTCCGACTTTCTGCCTTTCCTTACTGGTTTTTAATGTTAATGGGAAAAATATTATTATACCCTCAGCCATAGAATGGGGGGTATATTCATTTTGTCACTCCGTTTGTAACATTAAATATTGATCCGAGACCCCATAAAGTACAGGGTTTTCCAACAAGAGGTGTTATTTTGAATCACCCGGTATTTCGGTAGCTGTCATTTTTGAAGCTTTTATTCTTTGACATTTGACAAGTAGAAACTAAGCCATTACTAAAAATGGAACGATACAAGATTCAACAACGCATTGTAATTATTAAAATTCACTACAACAATGGTGAAAGTCTTGCAGTCACAGTTCGCAAAACTAAAGCATTTTTGGGTCGTCGTGAAACAACTTGTCGGACCGCAATACAGAAATTGGTGGAAAAATTCGAGCTGTTGGGACAAGTTAGTGATGTAAAGAATAAAACCCGTGCACGTCGCTCCTCCATCCTCAACGTGTTACTGTTTGGTGCGGTTTATGGTCCGGCAGTTACGGTGAATGGATTGCGCTGTCGAGAGATGATTAATGATTTTTTATGGTCGGAGTTGGATAGTATTGATCTGGACAACGTTTACTTTCAACAAGACGGCGCTACGTGCCACACAAGCAACGAAACCATTGCTTTGTAACTGGAAAAGTTTCCGGACCGTGTTATCTCTCGAAAAGGACAATTGGCCACCGAGATCATGTGATTTAACACCTTGCGACTTCTTCTTTTGGGGCCACGTGAAAGATAAGGTCTACGGTAACAGCCCAGCGACGATTCAAGACCTCAAAGATAGAATTCGTGAGGCTATCGAGGACATAGGGCTGCCACTTTGCGATTTGGATATGGAAAATTTCATGAAAAGGATATGGTCCTGTAAGCGTGGTCGTGGTGGCCATTTGGCTGGTGTTGTTTCTCATTATTAAGGGCATACCTTCCTCTTTATTATGACGTAAACATCCGATCATTTATCTCAAAAAATTGCATTTTTCATTGAATACCAAAATAACACCTATTGTTGGAAAACCCTTTTTATATATTCTTAATCGTCGTAAAATTCTAAGACGATTTAGCCATGACCGTCTGTTCGTCCGTCCGCCCGTCCGTCTGTTGTCATCACGCTACAATGTACGAGTATAATACTTGAGCCAGTTGGCTGAAATTTATACGAGTATACTTCTTATATCTGCAGGCATGTTGGGATTGAAAATGGGCAATATCGGTTACTTTTTGATATAGCCCCCATATATAGAATTTCTCCGATGTGACTTCCTAACGCGACAGAGACCACAAAATTTCAACGGATCGGGATGAAAAGCTGTCCTTATGCCAAATCAAGATTCCAACTTTAGACGAAATCTGTCAGTCGTCCAGCTTCTGTTGAAATCGCAAAACTTTTTAATTCGGCACTATATAATTCCAGCACTTCATATAAAAAATATAACAATATTAATGAAAAACATAACAAAATCTACGAAATTACAAAAAAAATGTTGTTCCAATATTTGCCATATTTATTTCTTACTGTGTTTATTTATAAGCATACTTGTACACTGAAGGTTTTACGCTTGTCTGCACAATCAATTTTCGGCTAAATAAATATGTCAAATTTACGACGATTTTATGGATATGTCAGGCACGCTTACACATGCATTACGATGGAGCGATAAGGCAAAATTGTTAAAGTCGAGACCACAATGTAATTTCATCCATTCAACAGTCCCTCCTAATGACCATCCCAATCCGTCTGTCAGTCGTCCACAAAATCTCTAAAGATAAAATAATAATTTAAATAGGAAATTTAGTTATAAATGTAGTATTTATTAAGTACATCCAATACTTAATACGTCCAGTCAAATATACTAAAACATATATGATTAATTAATTTTCATATTGCTCACAGTTTATTTAAATAATATATGTAAGTACATATTAGTAAATTAATATACCATTCAATATTTTACCAATAATCCATAATTATGTATAGCTTTCTCTGTTAATAGCTTCTTGTCTTGGAATTTTATAATATATCCTCTTTAATTATTATCTCTGACATATCTACCATATATACACATATACTTTGTAACCACAAAATCTCTTCTTAATTGGCAAAAAACCACAGTTTGTTCCTTACGAAAATCCTTCTTTTACCACCATCATAACAAACGTCTCAAAAGGGCAAAGTGTAATTACATTTTAAGCTGCACAACAAGTCTTCAGCATTCATTATATCAATTATTGGCCACAATTTACAACTTAAGTCCAAATATCCGTATATCTTAGTAAGTACAACAACAAACAAGGATAAGAACAAGAGCAACAATAACAACAACAATCCCATAAACTTCGAATTGATGTATTTAAAATCGAATTAATTGCTTTTAATGTACATCAACACTGGAATTACCAAAACATAATGCAATTTAAGGCAAAACACAGACGCACACGCACACACATGCACAAAATGTCCAGTCATTCCCCCCAGGAGTACCTTACTAAAGAAATGAAAACACTTCAAATGTTGTTAAGCACACACACTCACAAAATGCATACTTAACGTACACATACTCACAGACAAATATTCTGTTAACTATTTACCCCTACCCCTACCACATTCACATTCATTGTTAGTCGATATCTTTTCGTTTTTATCGAAAGACATGACTTCCAAATAAAATCTGAAAAAACCAAAAGGGTGAAAAACTTTCATTAAACTACCCAAAACCAGCAGCACAAAAGTAGCAAAACCGATAAAAGCATAGAAATCTATATGTATAACGCAAGAGTATAAATGTAAGGGTATATGCTTTGTGTCAACATAAAATGTAAAAGGACTTAACGAAGAAATTAGCCAATATACATCACACACTCGGGGCCGATTCAATTGGCATGTTTTGAATTTCTTATGGGAAATTTTTAATAACAGATACAATTTTTGAATTGAATTTCAATAGATTTTTCGAATTATATGAAAATTGTGTAATAAAGGGTTTTCCAACAAGAGGTGTTATTTTGGTATTCAAAGAAAAATGCCATTTTTTGAGATAAATGATCGGTATGCCCTTAATGAAATTTTCCATAACCAAATCGCAAAGTGGCTGCCCTATGTCCTCCATAGCCTCACGAATTCTATCTTTGAGGTCTCGAATCGACGCTGGGCTGTTGGCGTAGACCTTATCTTTCACGTGGCCCCAAAGGAAGAAGTCACAAGGTGTTAAATCACAAAATCTCGGTGGCCAATTGTGATCACCTCTTCGAGAGATAACACGGTCCGGAAACTTTTCCCGTAACAGAGCAATGTTGTATGGTTTCGTTGCTTGTGTGGCACGTAGCGCTGTCTTGTTGAAACAAAACGTTGTCCAGATCAATACCATCTAACTCCGACCATAAAAAATCATTAATCATCTCTCGATAGCGCAATCCATTTACCGTAACTGTTGATTTCATTCATTTTCGAAAAAGTAAGGTCCAATGACCCCGCCGGACCATAAACCGCACCAAACAGTCACACGTTGAGGATGGAGAGGCTTCTCAACAATAACTCTTGGGTTTTCCGAGCCCCAGATGCGACACTTTTGCTTGTTGACGTAGCCACCGTAGTGGAAATGGGTCAAGATGATTTTTCGATGGAATTCCGGATCATTTTCATGCATTTCACGGACCCAATCAGCAAAGACACGACGTTGTTGATGATCGGTCGGCTTGAGTTTATACTTTATAAGCCTTAAGATCCAAGTCTTTATGCAAGATACGGTGTAATTACGCTTGTGCAATGCCCAATTCCAAAGAACGACGAGGAATGGACAAACCTGGGGTTTCTTCAACACTTTGGGCTACAGCAGCAATATTCTCAGTTGTTCTTGAGCGACGTGCACGGGTTTTATTTTCACATCACTAGCTTATCTACCCAAAAATGCTTTAGTTTTGTAGTGAATTTTAATAACTTCAATGCGTTGTTGAATCGTTTATCGTTCCATTTTTAGTAATGGCGTAGTTTCTACTTTTCAAATGTCAAAGAATAAAAGCTTCAAAAGTAACAGCTACCGAAATACCGGGTGATTCAAAATAACGCCTCTTGCTGGAAAACCCTTATATGGGAGCTTTATGTAAATCTAAACCGATTTTAACCAAATTCACTAAGGATCGTCCTTGGGCCAAAAGAATGATACATGTGTGCAAAGTTCCGTTGAGATCGGACCATAGCTGCAATCTGTACTGTGATTACAAGAATACATACACAGACAGACAGACATACGGACGGATAGACGGACAATATTTCCCCTTTTTGCACATTTTTATGGTGGACCGGCATAGGAAACACTACAAGGAACATTTTTGTTGAACATGTTAAACCTCTAGCTCCTCAATGTAGTGTCCTTTTTGGTTATTTTTATGGAAAATGGTAAAAATCGCAAAACAGGTGTTTAGCAAGTCAAAATGTTTTACAATAATATGTGCCATAAAATTCTACAATAAGTCTCTGAATACACCAAAACGTATTTGTGGCATTTCAGTTGAGTTTTGTGTTTTGGTGTATTCAGAGACTTATAGTAGAATTTTATGGCAAATATTTTTGTAAATCATTTTGACTCGCTAAACACCTGTTTTGCGATTTTTACCATTTTCCATAAAAATAACCAAAAAGGACTCTACATTGAGGAGCTAGAGGTTTAACATGTTTAACAAAAATGTTCCTTGTAGTATTTTAAAAAAAAGTGTTTTAAGTTTTGGCTTATGTCTGTCATTTAGGTTGAGTTTTAGTGCATTCAGAGACTTTTAGTAGAATTTTTTTGCACATATTTTTGTAGATCAAAAGCCTACATTTAGTACAGTGGACAAAAATATGGATGCAGGGAGAGAGGGTAACTTAAATATGAAATAAGAATGTTTTTTTTTTGTGGTGCAAAAAAGTTAAAATTATTGCAAGGATACGAATTTTTTGCAACATGGCAATCATGGATTACCCACACAATGATGGACGAAGAAGACGGTTGGGCAAGAGAGAGAGAGTCGTATAGTTGAAGTTGTAGCGAACGGACGTGTACGGCTCATCCTGATCATTTATTTAACTTTATTCTTTTTATGTGTTTTACCAATTAATTGAACTAAATTAATATCTAAGTTTTATTAAAATCAGAAGTGAGGACGAAACGATTTATTCCTTATATTATGATGAAGTTGGGGCAAGCAAACATTGTTCAATATGTTACGGAGGGGCGAAAATGTGTTAATTATGGTTTAGTGAAGCAAAAAAGGGTTAAATATGGTACGGAGAAGTAAAAAAAGTTAAGTACGGTAAAATGGTTAAATGTGGTACTTTAGAGGCACAGTGTAATAAAAAATGTTTAATATGGAACATTGATGCATAAAGTGTTGAATGTGGTCCCAGAGTGCAAAGGTAGCTCTTACAGCATAAACCAAAGCTAAGAAATTGTTCCAAATAGTTTCTTCTGCATAAACCTTGGGAAAAACAAGTTAAATAACAAGTATAGGGGACAAAAATGTTGAAATACGGCCCAAGGTTGCGAATTTGGATTTTGAAATACTAATTATGATTTTTAAATATTGTACAATCGTGAAAAATTGGTTAATTATCGCACACAAAGGGTTAAATGTGGCACAATGGAGCGATTCACTTTTAAAGCTTTTTAAATTCGAACCTTTATAGACACAGTGGGACAAAAATTGTATTATATTGTACCAGGGTGTGAATGTAGCTACATAAACTAGGGGAACGTTGCTAACGTATGATCCAAAAAAATAGTTTTTCAACGTTCAGAGGTACAGTGTGGAAAGGGATAAATATTGTACCATGACGTCAGGGTAACTCTTGGAACACAAACTAGAAATGTAACGAGGGTTCGTATTTTATAGTAGAAAGTAATCAAATCTTCTCCATTTTGCACCATACTAATCATGTCACTTTGAAAGAAAGAGGTATAACTACTTTACAGTACCCAAAACAGAAAATAAATAAAAGAAGGGGGCTGCGAAGCACACCGGGTTAAAGCTAGTTAATCATATTTGTTGTATATTTTATAAGCTACTCCGGTTTGCATTTCAGCTGTCTATCACAGCACACAAGTTCAACTATATATATGTAAGTCTACCCACGTACATGCACTTATGTATGTACGAATATGTACACATAACTGTGTCTATGTATTCGTATGAATATGTTTCATAAGTATTAAGCCATTACATGTTAAAAGGTCTTTGGGAATTCTTATAGTGCAATAGGATTTTGTGGTCAATGCTTTAGAAACCACATGCACCGACACTCGAAGAAAAATATTCGCAAAAAATATTCATGATAAATAAAGTCAATAAATTGGTAATCAATTACTTGATTTATTTATTTTCTATCCAACTGAAGAATTTTTTAAAAAAAATTAAAAAAATCAATCAGACTGATATATTTGATATCATATAATTAGTATGTCGGCTGTTAATGCCAGAATGGAGAGGTTTTTTATATCTGACTGTAATGATTATAGAAGTAAACTGAACGCCCCACTAGGTGAGTAGGTAGCATACTCGCCTATGAGTTTGGGGGTCGTGGTTTCGGATTCACACCGTAGCTCTGGTCTGTCGCTGCAAAAAACTATCCACATTGTTTTTGTAACCCGGCTTTTCCCTGGACCGTAAAATTAGAATATAAATTTACTTTGTATTGTAATTCATATAAATTAAAGTAAAGTAAAGTGAATAGATCACCATAGCTTGTGTAAAAATTATCTCAATGTTTTCAAAATCGGTATTTTAGTTTACTTTAATTTATATGAATTATAAATTGACAAATATGCCGATTTTTCTTTGAAAATGTTCAAAAAAATTTTGAAAAATATATAAAATTCTATAAACTCAAAACTAACGATCGAATGAAAATATAATGAATTCCTCAAAAAAAAACTCTTTGTAAAAATTCCTTGACCTTTACTTCCTAAGGGAATTCATTTACTTCCACATTTTTTTCTCGAGTGCACGACTCACTGGCAACCAAAGTTTAAATTAAGACCAAGTTTTGAACTATATAGAAAGTACTTGAAAGTGCGACGTGATATCTGAGAAGTTAACAAATAACAAACTTTCTTGTGGCACATTACTCCACAAGGGAACAACAGAACAACTGAATTAGAGAATAAATGCAACAAACAAATGCCCTAAGTTCAAAATAGATAAATTAAAGAGAACTTAAGCCATCGCCTGAATTCAATTACGAATTCATTAACTACGAGACATAATGAAATAACCGCAGAGTTAATTGAAAATATTATCCCTGGCCTGGTATTTCACGTACATATATTACATGCAATTTTTTCTCTCCTCCCCTCCATAATTTCACATTCCCATAGTAACATTAAATTGGCGAACATTACCATTATGAAATGGCAGTTCTCAAATTGCTTGGCGGTGGTTACATATATATTTTGAAATGTGTTAATAATTTACCCGGAAACATTTTTTAGTTGTGCGGCAACCAAATGGCAAAATCATACATGACTGCACGATAGCCAGCCACGTTGTCAGGTTGGGTCAAAATATTTGCCAAATGAAGCCATTTTTCGTCGCATTCTCATGGATGGCCAAATATTTTTCGTTTTTTTTTTTATTTCCAAACCTGGACCCACAGTTGGCCTCAAAAGAAAGTCTGTATCAAAATGAAATAGTTTATGTGCAATTCAATATTCATATCTTCGTAAAGCGAAAGTTGCCTGCTCCTGGTAATCATTAATCATTTGCAAAATCCTTAAGTAATATTTATAATTGATGGCCGGACAGACGGACATAACCTCGAGATTTAATTCAATTTTATTTAGGGAATTTATGTGAAAGTTATTGGCTTTCGTTTGGTAGGGATTGTACTAAATTCGAATAACTAAACCAAGCAACTAAATGATTCAGCATAGCTGGTATATAAATAAAAGGGAACATTTAATAAATTTGGTAAAAATGTTATGCATTTAAAATTACATATTTTTTTTGTTACATTTCGGGTATATATCATTTGCTACGGAAAAAAGTGTAACACATCGAAGGAGTGACCTAAGACCCCAAGTATGTTCGGAGGAAATCCGTTTTGGGTCATTTTAAGTCGAATGAGCAATGTCCGTCCGTCTGCCTGTCTGTCTGTCTGTCTGTATGTCTGTCTGTCTGCTGCCTGCTGCGCACGATAACTCTCGAAAGGAGTAACCGATTGACTTAAAATTTGGTATGTGGTAATATTTTTTTCTATCTCCGGCTAAGTTCGAAGATGGGCCATATTGGTCCACTCCTTCTAGTACCTCCCCCACAAAGGGTTAAAATGTTGTGAAATATTGATTCTTTAATTGCTGCTATACTACTTATTCGAATCTTCTGAATTTCCACACATAGTATTAGCTTATTAGTCGCTATCAACTCGAGAAAAATGGGCGAAGTTGCCACGTCCCTTTTGGTACCTCCCACACAAAGGTACCTTTTTGCACCAAAAGTTAACAGCTTATAACATTAAAACCAGTGTATACAAATACTTGAAATTTTGTACAGTGTAATGTTTTTATAGTGCCTATACCCCTGTAAAAATGGGCGTTATCGCCACTCCCCTTTTTGTACCTCCCACACAAAATGCCCAAATCATACCACAATTTAATATCTCATAACGTTTATACCAGTGCACATAAATGCTTATAATTCGGCACAGTGCAATGAATTTAAAGTATGTAATGTTCAGCGAAAAATAGGTGTATTTGATAAACCCCTTCTGGTACCTCCCACACAAATTGACAGAATAATTCCAGTAATATTCAATATTACATTACTCACAAAGTGAGGGTATACCTTAGTCGGTTTACCCGACTGAAACTTTCTTACTTGTTTTATTTCATTTATTTATATGAATTACAATACAAAGTAAATTTATATTCTAATATTATGGTCCAGGGGAAAGCCGGGTTACAAAGACCATGTGGCAAGTTTTTGCAGCTACAGACCGCAGTCTCTGCTGGGAATTGAACCCACGACCCCCAAACTCATAGGCGAGCACACTACAAACTCACCTACAGGGGCGCTCAAAATAAATTAATAATTTAACAATATTCCGCCAATCTCCGAATAAATCACAAATAAATCTATTTACCCCGCTCTCTAACCATTTGTCACTTATCTTTTTATATGATCCTCGTATTTTTGCATATATGCATAAACGAGAAATATTTTTGCTATAGTACGAGTATATACACACTGGCATGTGAGTGGATTTAGAAAACGTTTTCAATTAACTACACACATACATATTCATATAATATGCTAAATTTCAATGATACTACATCAGACACATACGAGTACACATGCCAAAGGTATATCCCTAAATATAAATGGACATGGTCCACATACTCGTGTATCAGCACGGACATTAGATAAACAAAATTGGATAAATGATATTTTAAAACGTTATTCTCCTAACGACCATTCGAATGTTCTCCACATACACACATACATATGCAGATGTTTATTAGAATGGGTCAAATGAAAAAAAAAATACTCGTTATTAATCAAAAATATTAATATAAAAATAACTATATGCACCTGAAACCAGTAAGGAAGGTCTAAAGACGGGCGGAGCCGACTATATGATACCCTACAGCGCCCTATCACAGTAGAATGAATAGAAATATTGTCAAGATTTATCAATATTGTTTTCCTAATTATAATGATCTGTAAAAAAAACATTTTATATCGCTTAGATTATAAATCGGGATATATGTAAGTATATACCGGGGCTATATCTAAATCTTAAGCGATTTTCTTCAAATTTGGCAACGTCCTTCCTCAGTTCGAATACCTCTTTTTTCGAAATTTCTGAAATTCTGTTCAAAAATGCGGATAATATATCCTTAATTGCAAAATCGGGATTGCAATGTATCGTGTTTGGTAGTTGAAGAAGAAGTGATTTATTTTATGTATCTCATAATTTACAGTCGCTTAACAATTAGATTGACATTTGATTGATAATGTAAATAATAAACAGATGACGATTATTACTTCAATGTTGTAATGCAAATTAAATATAGATGGCGCAATATCACAGGGATAATGTTATATATAGGGCAATATTTAAATATGTACCGATATTCTTAAAATTTGTCAAGTAAGATTCTTGGTTCAAGAAACTGTTATCTGCTAATTTTTATAAAGTTCTGTCCAGAAACGCGTACTCTGTAGCCCTTATCTGCAAAATTGGGATATAGGTATATATGGGGACCATATAACGGGTTTTCCAATAGGGATGATATGATTTTGAAGTGACGTTTCGGCCATTTGTAATATGTCATGATCTGCCATTTGTTTTTCATTGTATTCAGTAGTGTATACAATTTGATCATGGAGAGATATACGCAAGAACAACGTTAACAAATTATTCAGTTTTATTATCAAAATAATCATTCTCCAATTGTAACTTTTCGAGCGCTAGGTCCATTTTTTTTAAATTAAAAAAAAAACACTTTCCAGCCGACCTACGACCTTGACACCCATGAGCAATATCTTAGCTCTCGTTAAGAGCTATCTTTTTGCCATTGACCGATTCGCGATCCGACGTACCGCTAAGGAGCAAAAATAAACTTTGCATTCACCTTTGCAAATGATGCTAAGTCCATTTTTTGTAAAATCCATAAAAAAACACTTTCCAGTCGACCTACGACCTTGACACCCATGAGCAATATTTTAGCCCTCGTTAAGAGCTATCATTTTGTCATTGACCGATTGCGACTACGTGCCACACAGCAAATGAAACAATTGAATTGTTGCGAGAAAAGTTTGGAGATTCGATTATTTCAAGAAATTGTGATATTGGCCTCCAAGAAATTGTGATTTAACACCATTAGACTATTTCTTGTGGGGTTATTTGAAGTCATTGGTCTTTCGAAATAAACCAGACTCTCTTCAAGCTTTACAAGTCAATATTGAACGTGCCATTCATGACATACGACTTGATTTAGTGGAAAATGTGCTCAAAAATTGGGTTCATCAAATTCGTTCTTGCAGAAGAAGTCGTGGAGGCCATTTGAATGCCATTTTATTTAGAACTTAATTGTATCGATTGTACTTCACATTAAATAAAATACTTTTGAATTTCTTTAACAATGAGTGTGTTTTTTCAAAGAAATCATGTCACTCTTATTGGCAAACCCTGTATATCGTCAGCACTTAGATGTTGAAGGAGCAAGGGAAAGGTCTACGACAATAGAACAGAATAGACATCTCATTGAGAAGCCTGGCCGAGAAAATGTCCCTCCTAACTGGTTGAATTGCGGGAGAAGTTGACAAGTGCAGTTGGTCGGTCAGGTACGACGTGTCCTGAGTAGCAAACGCGGCCCCGAACTTTGGCACAGCTCTCTCAACATAAAATTTTCCATCAATATACGATGTACGTATACCACTTTTTGAAATGCCTATGACTGCAGCTATCTCACGAACCTTCAATTGACGGTCATCCAATACCATTTTTAACAATTTCTGGCGGAGACACCTCAATTGGTCGACCACTACCGTGTTCGTCTTGGCAGCTCGTATGGCCCCATTTAAACCTTGTCAATCAATATTTTATAGTTGTAAACGAAGGAGCAGACTCTCCCCAAAATAGAATCTAGCTTAGTTTAAATATTGGTTGGAGTGAGACCTTTCAAATGAAAGTATGTATTGTACTACATATCGGTGACAAATTTCTAATTGTGGAACCGGTTATGACCTTTGTAATGGCCTAAGGCATTTATAGCCACGAGTTGAGTGCTTGCTCCATGTGGAGGTGCTAAAACCCTTAGCATAGCAGAGACTATTCTATAGTCTGTCAAAGAATGAGCAAAATATTTCTGACATACCCAATCGGTTTACTTGATCGAATTTTTTTCCCGTTTTAAACCCATTCCAATACCCTTAGCTTCGATGTGTGCGATTATGTGAGAGTGCCGCCATGCATTAGTGTCCTTCTCTCCATTCCCCATGAGTAATGTTGCTTCTGCTGCTGTTGCTACATTTGTTGCTGCTGGCAACTCATTCATTCACTCCAATAATAATAATGAAAATGAACATTTTTAAAGTATCCTTTCTGGGGTTAATAATTTAAAATAGTTTCGAGTATAATTTTATGAATCCATAAATAAATGGCTCTGTTGAAATAAATGAAAATTGACAATTTGCGATAGGCGCTTAACAAACACAATTCACGCATTGATAATTTATGACAAGTAAAACGGCCGCCCAACTGAGTGTGTGTGTGTGTGTGCGAGAGAGGGAGTGGTAAACTTGTACATTTAACTATGTGGTTGTATGCATGTGTGTGTGTGTGTGCATGTGTGTGTGTGCGTGAGTCTCTGTGTGTGCGTTAGTATGTTTGAGTTTGTTTATGGTTTGTCATATAAATCAATTTAAGCTTACGATTAAACATAAACAATCACAACAATACAATGTTTATTGTTATTGTTGTTCGTATGACTGAATAAAGTTTTTATGTTATCGCTGTGTTTGATTTGCAATGAGGCAATTGTGTGATTGCATTTTGATTGCCATTTGATGCCGCAGTCATGCTTATGTCTCTACACACACAACACTGACAATCGATGGATGGACAGTGGGGAAACTTTGAAATAAATTGAGATAAATTTGGAGTTTATAAATAAAACGATTTTAATTAAACTGAACACAGTTATAGTGAACATATTAAAGAGTTTAAGTTAAAAACTTGTTTATGGGTCAGAATTTTTAATATTAACTTATGAATTTTATTTTTTCTTCAAACGTTGCTAATCGGTAAAATATGTTTTCGCTGTTATTTATTTTTTGAAAAACATTTTTTCCAAAATTTAGGGGAATAAAATTTTCAAACATTAAAAAAAATCATTTTCGGATTTAAGAAATTTTTAATTTTACGTAGTTTTACGGAAAACATAATCTATAATTTCCTATTTTTTAAAAAATTGTTTAAAAACTTTTATTAAAAAAAAATGTTCCTGAGTTTGGGGGTCGTGTGTTTGATTCCCACCATCTAGCCACATGGCCTTTGTAACCCAGCCTTTCCCTGGACCGTAAAATTTGAATATAAATATTCTTTGTATTGTAATTCATATAAATAAATAAATACAAATTTTTCAAATACAAATACAAATATGCAAACAGAAGAAAAATTTCCAAAAATTCAAGGGGAACTGAAATTTTCAAAATTAATAAAAAAAACATTTTATTGCTTTTACCATTTCTTGTTTTTTCAAAAAAATCTTTTAAAAACTTTTATTAAAAAAATATTGTTCTTCCTTCGATGAAGAAAGATTTCCAAAATTGCCAGACCTACCTTAGTATTTCGTCCATACCTTTTACAAATCTTGAGCATCCAAAAATCCAATTAGTGTTTTGGTTTTGCGGAAGTCTGGTGCATATTATGTGTAAATTTAAAAAAAATCTAAAGGGGAGCATTTTTTTAATAAAAGTTTTTATTTGATTTGTCACTAGAATATTTTCCAGACTTTAGACCATCTTTGCCTCTACTATGTTTTATAGAATGCAAAGTTTTTTTTTTAAATGGAGAAGCCAATACAATTCTTGACAGTTCAGCTCCTCGTATTGCTATTTCAAGGATGCTACTCTAATGGTTCAGCGAGGTTTAAAACAAAAATTAAAAAAAAAATTATAATTTAAGAAAAAATCCACAAAAAATTACCCATTATATGCAAATGATGCAAACTTGGTAAAAATCGCTTCAGCCGTTCAAGAGAAATTACAAATTTCGAAAAAACCAAAAATGCATTTTTTAATTTTTTTTTAATTAGTGATATCTAAAACTTATTTTATCATTTACCTACTTTTAAAAAACTTTTTAGTCCGGGACCTTAAATTAGGCAACCATTTAACTTTAGTATCACTGAACCTATTTGAATTTTTCGGTTTAAAATTTAAATTTTTCCGTGAAACTATAAGAGCTTTAGGGCGAAAGCAGCGTTATTTAAGAACCACCAATTTTGGGATCACAAAATTAATTTTCTATGCAAAACATTCACTGGTCAGAATTCCATACATTAGGAAAAGACGTAATTTTGGAATCACTAGTCTCACTATGCAACAAAATGTTTGTCAAAGGGCCTATGCATAACATTTTCTGGTGTAGTAAGGTGTCCTAAAGACGAAAAAAAAAATATAAAAAAAATTTATGGTAAACTTTTCTTTAAAATTCCTATTTTCTTGTAGGGTGCATTTAGTATTTGGATCATATTTTTTGAAGTATACGCTCGACACTTTAAATTAAAGGAAATTATGATGACTACAAATGTTTATAACGAGACTTCCACGTGGAAACAGAATTTTAGTAACTGTCGTTAAAACTATTAGAAAAAAAATTTTTTTTGTTTTAATTTTTTTTTTTTTCAAAAAAAAGTTTTTTGTTGGCTCGAAAAAATCATAAAATATTTAAAAAAAATCGCTAACATTTTGTTTGTTTGATTTTTGAAAGCTAGAACCCTAAAGATGAAGACAATGCCTATATGAAAAATAACTATGGATAAGTGTAGAAATTATAGCACTTTCGGTAGACATAAGATAATTTCAACATAATCCGGTTTTTCTACCCCCACTATTGTGAACAGGGGCATATATATCACTTGCTGCAGGCCAAAAGTGTAACACATCGAAGGAGTGTCTTAAGAGACCCCTAGAATATTTGGCGAAAATCCTTTTTGGATCATTTTAAGCCATTTGAGCAATGTCCGTCAGCCTGTCTGTTTGGTTGGTGCGCACGATAACCTTCGACAGGAATAACCGACTGACTTAAAATTTGGTATGTGTTAATATCTTTTCTATCTCAGGCTAAGATCAAAGATAGACTATGTTGGTCCACTACTTCGCGTATCTTCTACAGGGTTGCCCATATTCGACGGACCCACGGACTCGTTGGGCCCATTCCAATCGACGAGGCTTGTCCGCAGGCAACAATCTTTGCGTCAATTGAATTTTGTACGGGAACAAATGCAAATCAACGCGAATAATCCGTTGTAAAGTGGACCGAGCCATGCCCAACTGCTGAGAACGGCGTTTTTGGGATGTTCTTGGGACCTCTCAACACTGGCTCGTACGGCAGCGATATTCTCGGCCGATCGCCTTGGTCGACTTTTATTTGGCCTCTTCGGATTAGAAAGAGCCTCACCAGTCGAAAATTTTTCGTATAAACGCTTAATGGTGTTCTTAGAAGGCGCACTTCTCACATTTTTTAATATTTTAAAAGCACGTTGACTTGACTTCTTCTGTTGAATGTAAATTTCAACTATTTCAGAGCGCTCGCGTGGCCTGTATTGTTCCATGGTAAAAATCTGCTTGGACTGACGCTTCAAACGCGGTATGTCATTAAGCGATCTGACATCTCTGTCAAAAGTTATGGCGTTGCCAGATGGGTCCGTCGAATATGGGAGACCCTGTACACGAAGAGTAAAAAATTAGTGAAATATTTATTATCTCATAACTTCTATACTGTTACCCAGAATCTTCACAATTCCACAAATAGTATTAATTTCTCGGTCGCTATCATCTTGAGAAAAATGGGCGAAGTACATCCCATACAAATGGACCATTTGGCACAAATAAAAAAAAAACACATTTATTGTTAAGGAAATTCAAAAGTTTTTATTTAATGTGAAGTACAATCGATACAATTAAGTTCTAAATTAAACGTCATCCAAATGGCCTCCACGACTTCTCCTGCAGGAACGAATTTGATGAACCCCAGTTTCGAGCACTTTTTCCGCTAAATCAAGTCGTATGTTATGAATGGCACGTTCAATATTGACTTGTAAAGCTTGAAGAGAATCTGGTTTATTCCGAAAGACCAATGACTTCAAATAACCCCACAAGAAATATTGTTTCATTTGCTGTGTGGCACGTAGACGCAATCGGTCAATGGCAAAAATATAGCTCTTAACGAGAGCTAAAATATTGCTCATGGGTGTAAAGGTCGTAGGTCGACTGTAAAGAGTTTTTTTTTATTTAAAAAAAAATGGACTTAGCGCACGAAAAGTTGCAATTGGAGAACAATTAATTTGATAATAAAACTGAATAATTTGTAAACGTTGTTCTTGCGTATATCTCTCCATGATGAAATTATAAACACTACTGAATACAATGAACAACAAATGACAGATCATGACATATTACAAATGGCCCAAACGTCACTTCAAAATCGTATCATCCCCATTGGAAAACCCTTTATAAAGTACACACACCATAAGATGTCTTAATTTAAAAATATAGTATGTCACGACAATAACACAGTACAACACATGATTTTTGAGAATTGGGCACGAAAAGTAGCCCCAAAAATAAGAACTTCTGCATCATTCGTTTAGTCAAGTTGGCTCAATCATTAATTTAATGGCCATACGATTTTTTTTGCTCAAGGAGAATTTTTTTTTCTATATTTTTTCTCGGTATATCTTACGGAATATCTCTTTTGTGTCTGACACAAAGTCAATATCTATATATTGAATAGGAGAAAAAAATGAGGAACAAACCTACCCGAAAAAAGTGCATCTAGTGGATTAAAAATCGCAAAAATGTTCTGTTCAGTTTTATAATCTGAATGAATGATTCAGAAGTTCAATTCTCCGAATTGAGTCCCAAATCAAACAGCTGACAAATTCTGTCCTGTGTAATATATTTTTCATTAAAGCTGAAAAATGCAATCGTAAGGTAAAGTTATTGATGGATAACAAAATCAATTGTCTAAAATTACTGTTCCTATAAACTAAGGCGTAACTGAGTTGCAGATTTTGTCTAAATTCCATCCACTGTGCCACGGCGATTGTATGTTTGACTGGCCATTTTACATGTCTGTCTCTATAATCAGGAAAAAGTGTCATCAATGTATTGAATGCAAGCCTTCGGGTGGGTGTGTGCGTGTCAGAGATGGAAAAAGTGAGTCGGGCAAAAAAAAAAAAAAATTGCGTTTTAATGAACTCGTGTCAGTTGGTGGTTTTTATCTTTACATCATCATGATGTGAATGCTTTATACTCAAACCTATACACAGGCCAATAGGCAGACAGGTAGCAATCAATGAAACATATACAAAGATATGGAGGCAAACTAACACACGCAATATATGCTAAAACTCACGCACAAGTAGGCCACCTATAGCAAAGCTTAATATCAAAAAGGTATCAAGAATCACAGGGAAAATGCCTACCATATACCTAATATCAAAAAGCAAGTATGAGCAATTCCATGAGCATTTTCAAGTGACGAGAAAAATAAGAATAGGAATTTAATGAAATAATGGAACTGAAATTCTGCATTTATTGAAAAAACTTTTCCAACATCAAATGTATTTTTGGACAAATTTTTTTTTATGTTATTAAAAAAATATTTCCTTAACATCAATAATATTTTAGGACAATTTTTTCCTATTAAGAAAAATATTTTTCAGTATAGCCAACAATTTTTTTATTGCAATGTCGACTTTTGAGGATTCTCTTTAACTAGAGTTAACCTCTGAGGACTTCGCCATACTAGATTCACCATCAGATCCCCTTACACGAAGCAATTAATTTCCAAAAGATCCAGTTTAGCATGGAATGATCCACAACTGTAAATATTGACATTGCAAAGGTGTTCTGGTAGCACAGTTTTTTTTTCCTTTTGTTTGCTTCACAAAGCTATCAACGAATCAATTCTGTGTCTCCCCTTTTTTTGTGAACAGCAAAAGATGACAAAACATTTACAGCCGCGACAAAGTCAACATCAGACGACTGAAATTAATTGAAATTTAATTCGAGATTTGTTGAATGCTTCCAAAGCCTCCCACACAAACCTCCTTTGGCAAAGCTTCAAGCTAAAGCTGTAAGAATTTATTTTCAACATTATTTCTCACTTTCCGGGAATTTCTGCTTAATTTATATAACAAAAATTGCTGTACTCGTATAAGTCAAATTCAATTTGAACAACAACAAATTGAATGAAAATAAGCAAATTATTAAGCAAAAGGGTCCTTAACGTGAACGTTGACATTGTCGCCGTAGTTGCCGGCATTCCAAGATGTCTCGTCCTGTTTTGTAAAGGCTCTGTATTTATTTTTATGAAAAATCCTGTCATCTTGTCATAAATTCATTAAAGCGCTACAAACTTTTTCAATTGCCTGTGTCGTTAACCTAACCTTTTTCTTTTTTAAAGGAATCTGTGCAAAGTAAATTCTCCTCTTGACTCAGGTGCAGGCGATGGACAATTGAATTGGCCCGCCCATAACAAGGATCAAGATGACGATAAAGGTATTCTTTCTCACTCGTTTGCTTCTTCGTTTTGCTGCTGATGAAAGATGATGACAAGTTGGGGGCAGACACAAAGATGTGATTAGATTTCCGTTTAACCTTTTCTGTTTTTCATTTTTCAGTTTTCTCACCTTTATTTACTTATATTTCCATCAGCCAAAGTCTTTAATCTTTCATGTAGGACTCTTTTTTTAAGAGAGGTGATGGTGTATGGTTTTATATCCAAAGACTAGAACTTATCGGCTATTTTGTGTCGTTTATTAATTAAAAATTAGCTTTAGGTGATTTTAAGGCCAGATAATTGGATTGCAAACAGTTGCTTGGAATTCAGTGATTTATTTCAAAGGGTTAAAGATCTTAGAGTTATACAGTTTCAAAGAACGACTTAATATTGATGGAGAATAAAAAACTTTAGACAGATTTAAGGAATTTAAGAGATAAAACAAAAAAGTCTACTCGAAGTTTTCGATAGCGTATGCGTTTTATTATAATATGATAGTGTAAATGATATTACTAATATGACACATAAGTCACTGTTTAGATAAAAGTCATCTATTAAAATTGTCTTCGTTTGAAATCACTACCAACGAACTTGTCAAGTTTCTGAAATAGGCTGAAATCTAAAATATATTTTCTTGATTAAGGCAAAACAAAAATCAGCAATCCAACATGTGGAATAGTTTCCAGCAACTGGTGGCGAATGAGTGACTTTATTATATGCAAATACAAAATTTATTAATAATACGCACCACAGACCAGCTACATTAAAACTTAAATATCTGGGCAACTAAAACTTTTTATGAAAATGGAGTTATACAAATCTAATGAGAGCTAAATTATTCAATCATCAACATATCGCTCGCTTACTTCAAGATTGTTATAACTCAAAATTGAAAATTGTTGTCTTAGAGATATGTGAATTTTGTAAATATCCATAAATTAATCCCAACGAAATTTAGTTTATAAGTAAACACTAATATTTAGGATTATTCCACCTTTTTTAAACTTCCTATTTCATCTTATTTATACGGACTTATAGTTACACATCTCGACAATTTTCAATTTTGAGTTATGACAGTCTTGAAGTAAGTGAGCGATATGTATTTTATTATTATTTATTAAAATATTGGAACAAAGTCGTAGACGCTCTACTTAAGAGGAAGACCTCAGAAGGTCGACTCTAGTATAGAGGAAGGTCGAGTATAGTATAGAGGAATACTTCAGAGATCGACTCTAGTAAGAGGAAGACCTCAGAGGACTACTCTAGAATAAAGGAAGACCTCAGAGATCGAGTTTAGAATAAAGGGAGTCTTCAGAGGTCGACTCTAGTATAGAGAAAGACCTCATAGGTCGACTCTTGTATAGAGGAATACCTCAGAGGTCGACTCTAGTATAAAGGAAGACCTCAGAGGTCGAATCTAGTATAAAGAAAGGCCTCAGAGGTCGACTATAGTATAAAGGAAGACCTCAGAGGTCGACACTAGTATAGAGGAAGACCTCAGAGAACGACTCTAGCATAAAGAGGTCGAATCTAGTATAAAGGAAGATCTCAGGTAGACCTCAGAGGTCGACTCTAGTATAGAGGATGACCTCAGTGGTCGTCTCTTGTATAGAGGATGACCTCAGAGGTCGACTCTTGTATAGAGGATGACCTCAGAGGTCGACTCTAGTATAGAAGAAATTTTCAGAGTTCGACTCTAGTAAAAGGGAAGACCTCAGAGGTTGACTCTAGTATAGAGGATGACCACAGAGGTCGACTTTAGTATAAAGGAAGATCTCAGAGGACGCCTCTAGTATAGAGGAAGTATAAAGGAAGGACATTAGAGGTCGACCCTAGTATAGAGGAAGACCTCAGAGGTCGACTTTAGTATAGAGAAAGACCTCAGACGTCGACTCTGGTATAGAGGTAGGCCTCAGAGGTCGACTTTAGTATAGAGGAAGACCTCAGAGGGCGACTCTATTATAGAAGACCTCAGAGGTCGACTCTAGTATAAAGGAAGACCTCAGAGGACGACTCTAGTACAAAGGAAGATCTCAGAGGACGCCTCTAGTATAGAGGAAGTATAAAGGAAGGACCTTAGAGGTCGACCTTAGTATGCATAGAGGAAGACCTCAGAGGTCGACTTTAGTATATGTAGAGGAAGACCTCAGAGGTCGACTTTAGTATATGTAGAGGAAGACCTCAGAGGTCGACTTTAGTATAGAGGAAGACCTCAGAGGTCGACTCTATTATAGAAGATCTCAGAGGACGACTCTAGACCTCAGAGGTCGAGTTTAGAGTAAAGGAAAACCTCAGAGGTCGACTCTAGTATAGAGGAAGACTTCAGAGGTCGAATGTAGTATAGAGGAAGACCTCAGAGGTCGAATGTAGTATAGAGGAAGACCTCAGAGGTCGTCTCTAGTATAAAGGAAGACCTCGGAGGTTGACTCTTGTATAGAGGAAGACCTCAGAGGTCGACGCTAGTACAGAGGAACCCCTCAGAGGTACACTCTAGTAGAGAATAAGACTTCAGAGGTCGACTCTAGTATAGATGAAGATCGCAGAGGTCGACTCTGGTATAGAGGAAGACTTCAGAGGTCGATTCTAGTATAGAGGAAGACTTTAGAGGTAGACTCTGGTATAAAGGTAGACTTCAGAGGTCGACTCTAGTACGGGGGAATACCTCAGAAGTCGACTCTAGTATAGAGGAAGACCTCAGAGGTCGACTCTATTATGGAAGATCTCAGAGGACGACTCCAGTACAGATGAAGACCTCAGAGGTCGAGTTTAGAGTAAAGGAAAACCTCAGAGGTCGACTCTAGTATAGAGGAAGACCTCAGAGTTCGACTCTTGTAAAGAGGAAGTCTTCAGAGGTCGACACTTATATAGCGGAAGACCTCAGAGGTCGACTCTAGTATAGAGGAAGACCCCAGAGGTCGACTCTAGTATAGAGGAAGACCTCAGAGGTCGACTCTAGCATAGAGGAAGACGTCAGAAGTCGACTCTAGCATAGAGGAAGACGTCAGAGGTCGACTCTAAAATAGAGGAAGTCTTCAGAGGTCGATTCTAGTATAGAGGAAGACCTCAGAGGTCGATTGTAGAATAGAGGAAGACATCATAGAACGACTCCAATATAGATCGACTCTAGAATAAAGGAACACTTCAGTGGCCGAAACTAGAATAAAGGAAGACGTCAGTGATCGGGTTTGTTATGCAGATGGAGGCAATGGTAGTGGACAACGCTATAGAGAATGGACTCAGAATAGTCGATACTATCCCTTGCATACTTAGTTATATATCAGGGAGATGAAATTCATTATTTTTTATTTTTACTTAACATTCTCCAGTAATACAAATTCATAAATAGAGGATTTTCATATTTGAACTTCATTGCGTATGACTAATATAAATTCTTAACTACTCTACGATTGTACTTATATCTGGAGCAACAATTGAGATATTTTAATGAAAGTAATGGCAAATTAAAGAAAATATTTCATGCTTGTGTTATTTCTGAAGCCATATTAATATTCATTTTGCCTTTTTAAATATATATTGTGTTGTCTGACATAAGTTCTTCATATTTCAAGTCAAAATGTAGCATTAACATTGTTATACCTCAAAATATATTGCAAACTAGTGGTATTCCTAAATTTATAGGCAATTTTTATTTGTAAACATTTACTGTTTTGTCGGAAAATGTATTGCAATGGAAACTAAACTTGTTCTAGATTTCCTTTTGTATCAGCTTCCATAAAAGTTATAAAATCTGAATTATTTTAATTGTATTTTATTTATGTCAATGCCTCTGTATATACGAGTGTGTCTGATCTAATTTTTCCATTGTTGTATTTTATTACTCCCACTTGAAGTGCCTAGCGTGCGTTTTTGATTAACCGTTTCTGGTTAATTGAGCAACCCGAAATATTTCTTTCGATAATACTACATGACAAATCAATTAACTAATGTTTGGGCAAATGATAATTATAATTTTCTCCATCCCCTTATATTTGGGACAATCAGTTGAAAAGTCTTAATTGTCACAGCAATAGATATCTTGGAAGCCAAAAAGTAATAAATTAAATGAAATATCACAATAAAAATAACCTGATTAATAACCTTCTTAAAAATAATTTAATTTAGCCTTTCTAGAATTCAACAATTTATGTAGCTGGTACATAAGTCACATTAACAGCAGCTATTGTGTCAGTACTACTACTACTTCCGTTTCCGTGTCCCCTCTTCTCAGATAATTTACTATCCTATGTATATTTCACAGCACAGCAATACCCGTAAGCCTCAAGAGTTTATGTCCGAAGATAAACATCAATTAAAGTTTCATAAATAATTTCACAGCAGAATAAGTATTTATGGGGTAAGTCGTGCCACTCAATTATGCAGCTTTAGAGAATACATAATAAACAGTACATTTTCTTTTAAATTTATTTAAGTAAATGTACTCTATCTCCCTCTCCACCAATTCTTATTGGAGATAACCTTCCTTAAAATAGAAACTCAGAAAACTGTGATTGAGTTTTCTTTCAATGATGGGTAAGATAAAACAGAATAAATTGTTTTTGTTTCTTCTTTAAAGTAGTAAATGTTAGGGCAAAAAAAGAAATTTCATTTAAAATGCAGGCGTAAAGAAAAGTTTTAGTTATATTTTTCATTCCATCTCATCGCATCTCCCTCCCCAACCCCTGGACATGAAAAACCCTCGTCAACCCGGACTTGCTGAGGGACTGTTTTGTTTCAATTTAAAATCATTTACCATTGGACGCCTGGATATAAAATAATATGTAAATAACAAAAACTTTCAACTACTTTCAAGTAAACAAAAATAAACTTTATTTTAAATCAATTCTTCAAAAGAAATCATTAAATTATATCAGGAAACAAACATAAGTCAAGGGGAGATCCAGTAAAGAGAGTGAGTGAGGCAAGCAACAGGTGGCGTATGAGTTTTTATTTATTTTTTTACAGGAGAAGAGATTACTTATACGTTACACAGAAAGTGTATGTAGGAAAAAGGTAGGGACTGAGATAATACATTCTTTTCTGGAAATTCCCTGCAGAGGGAATTTTGTGAGCTCAAGTGGGGGTCAGCTTTTGTTGTCTATGCTTTCAAAATTTACTTTTTTAAATTTTCTTCATATTTCCTCAACAATGAACTTGTAAGTTTATGGCTATTATAAAGTCATTAAAAAGTTTAAATTTTCAACAAAACCTGTTGATAACAATGCTCTTGAATAACTTTTACATACAAGATTACATAATTACAATAGGGTGTGCTGAAAACACAGGGGGTCTTCTATAAACGTAGACTTACTGAAGACCTTTTAAGTGTAACGTTGTGTTGCTTCTGTCAAGATTCAATTGGAATCTAATAAAGAGAATTGGTTTATATTGTTAAAGTCTTATGAAAACTAAACAATATTACACAGAACAGCATAAAGCCATGTATTGGCATCAAAAATACTATGAAACAAAATTAATATAGTAATATCAGGTACCATATTTTAGGTATGGTACATGACCGACCTCTGCGTTCATTATCTACTTTAGATAATGAACGCAGGGGTCGGCTCTGGATAAGGCAAATATCTCTGAGATCGACTCAAGAATAGCGAAAGACCCCAGAGATCAACTTTATCATAGAACAAGACCCCCGAGATCGACTCTAGAGAATAAATACCTCAGGTATTGACACTAAGATAGAGAAAAACCCTGCAGATCGTACCTAGTTTAGAGAAACTCTTAGAGCTTGTCTCCAGAATAGATAAAGACCTAAGTGATCGATTCTAGAATATAGGAAGACTTCACCGATTAAATCTAGTACATACCAAGACCTCAGAGATCCACTCAGATATCGACTGTAATATAGAGAGAGAACTCAGAGATCGACTCTAGTATAAATAATAAAAAGTCGTCAGAGATCAACTCTAGTATAGAGCAAGACCTCAGAAATATCCTCAGAGATCGGTTCTGGTATAGAGAAGGACTAAAAAGATCGACTATAGTATATATATATATCCTCAGAGATCGGTTCTTGTATAGAGAAAGACCAAAGGAATCGACTCTTGTACAGACCTCCGTTATTGACTCTAGATAGATAAATACATCAGGAATCGACTACAGTTTAAAGAAAGACCTCAAAGATGGATTATTCGACAGGAAAGGACCTCAGAGATGGGTCCTAAATTAGAGAAATACATGAGATCGACTGTCGAATACAGAAAGACCTCCGAAATCTATTTTAGTATAAAGAAAGACCCCAAATATTGACTATAGAATAGAGGTATCCTCAAGGATCGGTTCTAGTATAGAATAAGACCAAAGAAATCGACGTTGGCATAAAGAAAGGCCTCAAAGGTCGACTATAGTATAGGGATATCCTCAGAGATCGGTTCTTGTGTAGAGAAAGACCCAAAGAGATCCACTCTAGTATAAATAAAAAGTCTTCAGAGATCAACTCTAGTATAATAAAAGACCTGAGAGATCGATTCTACCATAGAACTATACCTCAAAAATCGACTATCGAATACAGAAAAGCCTCCGATATCTATTCTAAAATATATAAATAGATCGGATCTAGTAAAAAGAAAGACGTCAGATATTGACTATAGCAGAAAGTCCTCAGAGATCGGCTACACTTTAAAAAAAAGTCCTCAGAGATCGTCTGTAGAGAAGGACCTAAGAGATAGTCTCTAGTGTAGAAAAATACCTCAGATATTGACTATAATAGAGAGATATCCTCAATAGATCGGTTCTAGTACAGAAAAAGTCCAAAGAGAACAACTTTATTATAAATAATGATATCAGTGATCTTCTCTAATACAAGAAGACCTCCGAGATTGATTCTAGCATAACTATAGAGATAAACTGTACTATAAAGAAAGTTCTCAGATATTCACCATAGCATAGACTAAGTGCTTAGAGATCAAATATATAGAGAAAGACCAAAGAAATCGATTTGAGTATAAAGAAAAATACCTCAGATATTGACTATAATATAGAGATATCCTCAAAGATCCAGAGAGAACAACTTTAGTATAAATAAAGATATCAGTGATCTTCTCTAATACAAGAAGACCTCCGAGATCGATTCTAGCATAACAAAAGAGATAGACTCTACTATAAAGAAAGATCTCAGATATTCACCATGGCATAGACTAACTGCTCAGAGATCGAATCTATAGAGAAAGACCAAAGAAATCTATTTAAGTATAAAGAAAGACCTCAGAGATGGACTTTAGTATAGGTAAAGGCCAAAGGAATCGACTTTTTTACAGACAATGACCTCAGAAATAGACTATAGTATAAATTAAGATAACGGAAAACGATTCTAGTACAAAGAAAGTCCTCAGAAATCGACTCTAGTAAAGAGAAAGACCTAAGAGATTGTCTCTAGTGTAGAAAAATACCTCAGATATTGACTATAGTATAGAGATATCCTCAGACATCGATTCTGGTATAGAGAAAGGCCAAAGTGATCAACTTTAGTATAAAGAAAGACCCCAGAGATCGACCATAGTATAGGAGAAGGCCTCAGAGATCGATTCTAGCATAGAGAAATACCTCAGAGATCAACTTACGAATACAAAAAGACCTATGAGATCGATTATATATAAAGAGATCGAGTATAATATAAATAAAATCCTCAGATATTGGTTGATCATAGTATACTTAAATAAAATCCTCAGAGATCGGCTCTAGTTTAAAGAAAGTGCTCAGAGAGCAACTCTAGTATGGAGAAAAACATAAAATATCTCTCTAGTACAGATTAATACCTCAGAGACTGACTCTAGTATAGATTTATCCTCAGATATCGATTCTAGCATAGAGAAGTACTTCAGATATCGCCTAACGAATATATCCGTGATCGATTCTAGTATATATAAAGAGATCAACTCTAGTATCAAGAAAGACCTCAGATTTTTACCATAGATAAAGTCTTCAGGGATCGAAAGTTCTCAGAAATCGACTCTAGTATATACAGAGAATGCCGTAGGAGATCGTCTCTGGTACAGAGAAATACCTCAGAGATTGACTATATTATGGAAATATGCCCAGAGATCGGTTCTAGTATATAAAAAGGGCTAAAGATATCGACTTTAGTATATAGTAAGACATCAGAGATCGACTAAAGTATAAACATAATCTCCAAAATCGGTTGTAGAGTAGTGAGAACTCAGAGATCGACTCTGGAACAGATACTGACTCTAGGATAGAGAAAGACCAGGAAGATTAACTCACGTATTCAAAAATACTTCATAGTTCGACTCTAGTATAGACAAAAACCTCAAATATACAAATATACTACGAATTTTATTTCTAGTATTTTTATAAAGCAAAACTTTTTTCTCTACCACTACTGCTTCACCCCTACCTCGTCTGCAGTAACTTGACTTAAATTTTTCTGCCATGAAATTTGTAACCAGCATTAAAAAGGAAATAAAACGCAATCCCATAGCCTTGTGCTTATTTTTATGATAGGCCAAAGGAAACAGCCAACAACATCAGCTGCAACCACTGTTTTCGAAAAAACAAACTCTAAGATTATCTCAGAAATTACAGGGTTTCCTGTGGTTTCACTTAACCAAGCGAACGATTATTTCCCAGCTATTTAAGTTGCCAGCAAAAAATAAGAAGAAGGCAACCACAATTGGACGGAAAGTGCGTCTGTGTTTTTGTGGGGGGAGGGGGTATATACTCGTATATGATTGCAATAGCAACTGGCAACATGCCATAACTTAGCATTGAACTTTGCCCGACGCACACACAACCATACAGACACACAGACAATGAAGTGCCAGCATCGGGGTTGTCCTGCGAGTTTTGGGATTATAGCACTCACATTCCATGCAATTCGATTTCATATGCATGTAGAGTGCAACAGCAAAATGTTGCAAATATTTTCAGATCACTTCTCGAGAATTTCCCTTTGCTGTTCTCCACATTCAGCTGCTACTGCAACTAAATAATGTGTAACAACCAGAGAAAAAAAGGAACAATATCTAAACTTCCGTTTCCCTTTTCATATGAACAAATGCATAAACACATATACATACACACATGTTTGTGCATGTTGATTTCCAAGATATATGTATGTCTGTGTGTTGTTACATTATTACTGTTTACTCTTTGGCTTTTGTCGAAGGCAACAGAAGGACGAATAAGTAGTCTCGCTTGGAGCAAAGAAATAATAAGAAGCGGGAGCGCGAGAGTATTGCAAACAATTGTTATCCTTGTAATGTCTGTCGAACACATAATTTATGCTAAATGTATTTTCAAATACTTTTCTGTATTCAATAAACATCCTCGATAATACATATATATGTGTGTGTGTGAGTATGAGAATAAATGTTGTTGTCTTAGTATGCCCAAGCGAAAAGGGACAACAATGGAAAAACTAGACACGAACACACTCACATACGGGTAAACTCGTACACAGACATTGACATAAATAAAATAAAGTTACAATAATTCAGATTTTATGACTTTTATGGAAACTGATACAAAAGCAAAACTAGAACAAGTTTGGTTTCCGTTGCAATACATCTTCCGACAATGCATTAAATGTTTACAAATAAATATTGCCTATAAATTTGGGAAAAACACTAGTTTAGAGTAAACAGTTAAGATATAAACAAGTTTCTAGTAAACGTTGACTAAATAAATGGTGAAACAAGTCGCACAACACATGTAATACATACAAAAAAATAGAGATAACAAAAGAACGAAAAATTTTCTTTAATTTCCTTTAAATATATCAATTTTTGCTCTAGAGGTAATCCTTCATACAACGGTCTACTACTGAGGTATTCCTATAAACTGGAGTCCAACATTGAGGCCTATACTAGAGTCGACCTCTGAAGTCTTCCTCTATGCTAGAGTCGACCTCTGAGGACTTCCTCTATATTTGAGGCGACCTCTGGGGTCTTCCTCTATACTAGAGTCGACCTCTGAAGTCTTCCTCTATGCTAGAGTCGACCTCTGAGCTCTTTCTCTATATTAGAGTCGACCTCTAAGGTCTTACTCTATGCTAGAGTCGACATCTGAGGTCTTCCTCTATGCTAGAGTCGACCACAGAGGTCTTCCTCTATACTAGAGTCGACCACAGAGGTCTTCCTCTATACTAGAGTCGACCACAGAGGTCTTCCTCTATACTAGAGTCGACCACAGAGGTCTTCCTCTATACTAGAGTCGACCACAGAGGTCTTCCTCTATACTAGAGTCGACCACAGAGGTCTTCCTCTATTCTAGAGTCGACCTCTATTCTAAAGTCGACCATTGAGGTCTTCCTCTATACTAGAGTCGTCCTCAGAGGTCTTCCTCTATACTAGAGTCGACCTCAGATGTCTTCCTCTATACTAGAGTCGACCCCAGACATCTTCCTCTATACTTCTTCCTCTATATTAGAGTCGACCTGTGAGGTCTTCCTCTATACTAGAGTCGACCTCTGAGGTCTTCCTCTGTACTAGAGTCGACCACTGAGGTCTTCCCCTATACTAAAGTCGACCACTGTGGTCTCTTTTTATACTAGAGTCGACCTCTCAGGTCTTCTTCTATGCTAAATTCGACCTCTGAGGTATTCCTCTATACCAGAGTCGACCTCTGAACTCTTCCTCTATACTAGAGTCGACCAATGAGGTCTATACTATAATCTACCACTGAAGTCTTCCTCTATACTAGAGTCGACCTCTGACGTCTTTCTCTATACTAGAATCGATCACTGCGGTCTTCCTCTGTACCAGAGTCGACCACTGAGGTCTTTCTTTATACTAGAGTCGACCTCTGTGGTCATCCTTTATATTAGAGTCGACCTCTGTGGTCTTCCTTTATAATATAGTCGACCTCTGAGGTCTTCCTCTAAACAAAAGCCGACCTCTGAGGTCTTCCCATATACTAGAATCGACCACTGAGGTCTTCCTCTGTACCAGAGTCAGTAATAGAGTCGATCACAATTATATATAGGACAAGTATTATTTATCTCTTTTGAATAGAATAATCTCTAAATATGAAAGTTTAATATTTCAATAGAAAAAGTACTTACCTTATTTTCAAAAATTCATCAGGGTAGAGGAGTAGAGAAACTGAAAAGAGGACAATAATAATAGATATTATTTATTAATACTTTTACTGGTTTTATTTTAGAAAACATATTTTGAGAAAATATGTATCTGTCATTTTCTATATTATGTTTTTGTTTTATAAGTATTTCAAATGTTTCCTGTCACACTGATGACAACTGATTAAAATATTTACATACTCGTATAATTAATTTATTTGCTAGTAATGTAGAATATATTTTTCATTTGCATAATTAATTTCAAAAAAAATAATTCATCATTTGTGAAAGTTATGGACAAAATTACAAAGTAGGTTAGAATATATATGAATCATACGCAATGTAGGACAAATTCTCTCTCTAACGGCGATTTCTTTTCTGCAAAAAACAACATTTTCGTTGCCCTTTTCCCGAAAACTAGTCTTTTATACCACTTTTTAGAATTGTGAAATAGGAGCTATGTTTAATTCATGGGACTACACCAGTTCCACCTGAAAAGGGCAAATATTATTCAGAATTTATCGTCGACGGGGCAGAATTTTTTTCGGAATCGATATGACCATAAGTTTTACTATTATTGAACTTATAAGTTTCCTTTATATTCAGATTTCAATTTTCTTTGTTGTTTTATTGTATTTCAATTATTTCATTGTGGAAGAAATTTTAAAGAAAAAACCTAGGATTGCATTTCTATGGCACATGTGGTCATCAATAATTATGATATGTTTTCCCTTTCCAAAATATCTTAACAAAACAAGTCAGAGCTGCAATATATTACAGAGCAGAAATTACACATTTGTTTTGCTATAGCAAATGAAATTATTATTTATTAAAAAAACGTACTTTCACTTGGAGTGAGATTTTAATAATCTAAAATGCCTCGGCAAATATAAACAAATAAAATGAATACAGCAATATTGTTCATGTTCTTTTTTTCCAAAAAAATATTTAGGTCATCCAACTCAGCGAGCATTTCAAATTTATTAAATTTGCTAGCCACCGCCGAGCAATAAAAAATAATAATTTGCGTTTATTAAAAAAATATATGTATATATATATATATACAAAATTTTGAAGACAGAGACTTTTTCATATGAACATTCATATGAAATCTTAGAAAAGCGAACAGGGAAATATACAATTTTCTTATTTTTAGCTATTTTTAGAATATATACAAAACACGAAATTTTAGTAAGAAAAACAAAAATAAATTGCTCAGGCTAACTTGTTGACGACACCTTATTTATAGATTAAACAGATTTTAGACTGACACCAACACTCATCGTCAGTGTAGCTTATAATCCTGCAGGTAAAGAGCCAGACTGATGGAAAGAGACAAAGTAGGACAGCATAGAACGTAACAGACAATTACTCGAGCAGCCAAAAGACCGAAGGGTGTAAAAACTCATTGTTGCTGATAAAGGTTGTATTTTGAGAAAATGTCCCAGAGTTTGCTGAACAAACACAAAACCAAAAACTTGGCTTCAAATTAAAGCAGAACGAGAACTTAAATAAAACAACAGATGTACTTTTAAAAGATAAATGGTTTGAAACGTATTCTTAGGAAATTAACCTTAGAGACTTTTGTAACAAAAGTATAATTTTGAAACATTAAATATGTTTTTCTTTAATTACTTATCAAACTTATAAATATAGCTTAAGAATTGCAGAAGATATAAGGAAATCTAAAGTGCAAGCCCCTATTGATATGAATCATACGCAACATGAGCCGAATTTCAATTTTCTAAATTTAATAACATTTGCCTTAGAATTTTAAACATTTTGTTTAAATAGAATAACAATTTGGCGAAAAGCTACAGTCTGGAGGAAATAAAAGATCAAATAAAACAAAAATCAAATATATTCATAAACGGATTATTCGAGTCGATCACTGTGATCTTCCTCTATATTAGAGTCTATACTACTTTATAAATTTTTAGAAAATGTAGGAAATTCTTAAACACATTTAAATTAAAATATTTCATAGACAATGATGGCCACCCTTTTTTTGATGTCAGAAACTCGGAAGAAATCTCAATCAATATCAATTACACGCATTGGAAGATAGATATAAATTCTTTCATTCTCGAAAATTCGTAATAGTAATTCAAGTTTTTCTTATTTTCTAATATTAGAAACCCTAAAAATAGCAAATTCATATCCATCATACGCAATTTAGGCCAACAGTGAATTCCTTTATTTTCAATCAAATTATTTAATATAAATCATACGCAATGAGGGCCACCTTCTCACTTATAAATAATATAAATTATACGCACTGACGGACAATCGATAATTTCACTAAATTTTATACACTAAAAAGTAATAAAACCATATTACTTTGTTTTTTAAAACGAAATGAAAATCAAAAAAAAAAAATCTTTTTTAAAACAAATTTATACAAAATCATCTGCCTCCACCCTATAAGGAACTCGTTTGTCGCCAACCCCTTTGAATTTATTTACACAGCATTCCAATGTATGTATTATTAAATTTCCATAAAAATGCAATATTGCTATGGCGAGCGAGCGAGTGATATCAAATTCAAAGACTTTATTTCTATGCATACGTCGTAGTCGTTGTTAAACTATGTAAGAGGTGCCCTGGAAGTTTCCATGTATTTATGTCTGTAAATTCCAATATAAACATTCTTTGAGTTAACACTCTGTGGCATTTCGTACTTGAAAATATTCGAGCATATCCTCCTACGAAGCATATGTGTGTGTGTACAAATGAATGAATATTTTAGAATACATTAGGATGGGACATGTTTTCAAATAGTATTTGGAAAGTAGAACAGAGTAAGTTTGTAATCAGAAAATATAAATGAAATTTGACCACTACATTTTTAAAGATAGAAATTGGACAAAATTTAAAAAAATAGTCTTTCTTTTCATTCATATATTGAGTTACAAAAATAATTGAAGATTAGCTACAGTGTAAAAGAAGTTATTCATTAAATCTGGAAAAAAAAACCAAAAGAAGTCTGTCAGAAATTAAAAGAAATCATGAGCAATAGTACACGATCGTTTTCTTCTAATGGTATTTATCAAATTTTCTTCAAAATAGTGATTTCTATGAAACTTTCCATAAAATAGATATTTCTACAAAATTTTCTATAAAATAGAAATTTCGAGAAAACTTTCTATAAAATAGAAATTTCTACGAAATCTTCTATAAAATAGAAATTTTTACGGAATTTTCTATAAAATATAAATTTGTTCGGAATCATCTATAAAATAGAAATTTCTACGAAATTTTCTATAAAATAGAAATTTCTACGAATATTCTATAAAATAGAAATTTCTACGAAATTTTCTATAAAATAGAAATTTCTACGAAATTTTCTATAAAATAGAAATTTCTACGAAATTTTCTATAAAATAGAAATTTCTACGAAATTCTAATAAAAATAGAAATTACTACGAAATAACCTTTAACATAGAAATTACTACGAAATTACCTATAAAATAGAAATTTCGACGAAATTTTCTATAAAATAGAAATTTAGACAAAATTTTTTATTAAATATATATATAATTCTACGAAATTTTCTATAAAATAGAAATTTCTAAATTTTCTATAAAATATAAATTTCTACGAAATTTTCTATAAAATAGAAATTTCTACGAAATTTTCTATGAAATTTTCTATAAAATAGAAATTTGTACGAAACTTTCTATAAAATAGAAATTTGTACAAAAAAGGAATCTGTACGAAATTTTCTATAAAATAGAAATTAAGACAAAATTTTTTATTAAATATATATATATATATAATTCTACGAAATTTTCTATAAAATAGAAAATTCTACGAAATTTTCTATAAAATATAAATTTCTACGAAATTTTCTATAAAATAGAAATTTGTACGAAATTTTCTATAAAATATAAGTTTCTACGAAATGTTCTATAAAATAGAAATATCTACGAAATGTTTTATAAAATTGAAATATCTACAAAATGTTCTATTAAAAAGAAATTTCTACGAAATTTTCTATAAAATAGAAATTTCTACGAAATTTTCTATAAAATAGAAATTTCTACGAAATTTTCTATAAAATAGAAATTTCTACAAAATTTTCTATGAAATAGAAATTTTTACGAAATTTTCTATAAAATAGAAATTTTTACGAAATTTTCTATAAAATAGAAATTTCTACGAAATTTTCTATAAAATAGAAATTTCTACGAAATTTTCTATAAAATAGAAATTTCTACGAAATTTTCTATAAAATAGAAATTTCTACGAAATTTTCCATAAAATAAAAATTTCTACGTAATTTTCTATAAAATAGAAATTTCTATGAAATTTTCTATAAAATAGAAATTTCTACGAAACTTTCTATAAAATAGAAATTTCTATAAAAAAGGAATCTGTACGAAATTTTCTATAAAATTGAAATTTCTACGACATTTTCTATAAAATTTAAATTTCGACGAAATTTTCTATAAAATTTAAATTTCGACGAAATTTTCTATGAAATTTAAATTTCAACGAAATTTTCTATAAAATTTAAATTTCGACGAAATGTTCTATAAAATAGAAATTTCTACGAAATTTTCTTTAAAATAGAAATTTCGACGAAATTTTCTTCAAAATAGAAATTTCGACGAAATTTTCTATAAAATAGAAATTTCGATGAAATTTTCTATAAAATAGAAATTTCAATGAAATTTTCTATAAAATATAAAAGTTCGACAAAGATATAAAAGTTCGACGAAATTTGCTATAAGATATAAAAGTTCGACGAAATTTGCTATAAAATAGAAATTTCTATGAAATTTTCTATAAAATAGAAATTTCTATGAAATTTTCTATAAAATATAAATTTCTATGAAATTTTCTATAAAATAGAAATTTCTACGAAATTTTCTATAAAATAGAAATTTCTACGAAATTTTCTATAAAATAGAAATTTCTACGAAATTTTCTATAAAATAGAAATTTCTACGAAATTTTCTATAAAATAGAAATTTCTACGAAATTTTCTATAAAATAGAAATTTCTACGAAATTTTCTATAAAATAGAAATTTCTACGAAATTTTCTATAAAATAAAAATTTCTACGAAATTTTCTATAAAATAGAAATTTCTATGAAATTTTCTATAAAATAGAAATTTGTACGAAAGTTTCTATAAAATAGAAATTTCTACAAAAAAGGAATCTGTACGAAATTTTCTATAAAATTGAAATTTCTACGAAATTTTCTATAAAATTTAAATTTCGACGAAATTTTCTATAAAATCTAAATTTCGACGAAATTTTCTATAAAATTTAAATTTCAACGAAATTTTCTATAAAATTTAAATTTCGACGAAATGTTCTATAAAATAGAAATTTCTACGAAATTGTCTATAAAATAGAAATTCCTACGAAATTTTCTATAAAATAGAAATTTCTACGAAATTTTCTATAAAATAGAAATTTCTACGAAATTTTCTATAAAATATAAATTTTCTATAAAATTGAAATTTCTACGAAATTTTCTATAAAATTTAAATTTCGACGAAATTTTCTATAAAATCTAAATTTCGACGAAATTTTCTATAAAATTTAAATTTCAACGAAATTTTCTATAAAATTTAAATTTCGACGAAATGTTCTATAAAATAGAAATTTCTACGAAATTGTCTATAAAATAGAAATTCCTACGAAATTTTCTATAAAATAGAAATTTCTACGAAATTTTCTATAAAATAGAAATTTCTACGAAATTTTCTATAAAATAGAAATTTCTACGAAATTTTCTATAAAATAGAAATTTCTACGAAATTTTCTATAAAATATAAATTTCTACGAAATTTTCTATAAAAAAGAAATTTCTACGAAATTTTCTATAAAATAGAAATTTCTATGAAATTTTCTATAAAATAAAAATTTCTACGAAATTTTCTATAAAATAGAAACTTCTATGAAATTTTCTATAAAATAGAAATTTCTACGAAACTTTCTATAAAATAGAAATTTCTACAAAAAAGGAATCTGTACGAAATTTTCTATAAAATTTAAATTCCGACGAAATTTTCTATAAAATTTAAATTTCGACGAAATTTTCTATAAAATTTAAATTTCGACGAAATTTTCTATAAAATTTAAATTTCGACAAAATTTTCTATAAAATTTAAATTTCAACGAAATTTTCTATAAAATTTAAATTCCGACGAAATTTTCTATAAAATTTAAATTTCGACGAAATTTTCTATAAAATTTAAATTTCGACAAAATTTTCTATAAAATTTAAATTTCAACGAAATTTTCTATAAAATTTGAATTTCGACGAAATGTTCTATAAAATTGAAATTTCTACGAAATTTTCTATAAAATAGACATTTCTACGAAATTTTCTTTAAAACAGAAATTTCGACGAAATTTTCTTCAAAATAGAAATTTCGATGAAATTTTCTATAAAATAGAAATTTCGACGAAATTTTCTATAAAATATAAAAGTTCGACGAAAATATAAAAGTTCGACGAAATTTTCTATAAGATATAAAAGTTCGACGAAATTTGCTATAAAATAGAAAATTCTATGAAATTTTCTATAAAATAGAAAATTCTATGAAATTTTCTATAAAATAGAAATTTCTACGAAATTTTCTATAAAATATAAATTTCTACGAAATTTTCTATTAAATAGAAATTTCTATGAAATTTTCTATAAAATAGAAATTTCTACGAAATTTTCTATAAAATAGAAATTTCTACGAAATTTTCTATAAAATAGAAATTTCTACGAAATTTTTGACGAGAAGCCAAGTGTGTATTTCTGGCAGAACCCCTCTAATATTAGTTAAATATTCCAAAATATTCACTATCTAAACTTTGAAATCACTATTCAATGACAACATCCTCGAATCCTTTATTTCTCGTTCACTCTAATTGTGGTTATACACAAAATCGCATAATAAGTACGGACAAAAGGAATTTCGACAGTGGAGAGAGAAGTGCTCACTAATGATGACCTTTACACAAACACACAAACAAAGTGTAGGAAAGGAATTTTCGGAATTGTTGTCATTCATATCCGGGTTTAATTAAATGTACAAATGAGTCAGTGTGGGCACAGTCCTGAAGAACAGTGTCATAGCTTTTCAATTAGAAGACATCATATATGTTATTTGGGATTACAGAGAACTTTGCAGAAAGGTTCGCACGTCATACTTATAATATTAATTAGAAAACGGGAAACAAAACTAAGAATATAATGTATACTCGTAAATCGTATAAAATTCATAATATTATGAAGTGTATTCAAATTATTATAAATCATATGCAATAGAAACACATCAATGCTTAAATAAAATGTATATAAATCATTCGCACCGAGGACCATAAGAAGTTTTTCTATTAACAAAAATTATACGCACTGAGGGCCAAAATAGAATTTCTTCGTTAGAACAGTAATCGTTTTTCTTTCTCCCTCATGTCATGTCATATTTATAATATTAAGTCGAAAAGGAAAACAAAACTAAGAATATAATTTATAAATTGTATAAAATTCATAATATTAGGAGATGTATTAAAATTATTATAAATCATACATAATAGAAACACATCAATGCCTAACTAAAATTTATAGCTGTGTTTCTTTACTTTTTAATAGTAAAACTAGCAAAAGAGAAATAATTCAAAATTCTCACTGAGTAAACATGTTTTAAAAAAGTACGGGAACGTACGAAGTACGGAAATCTGTTAAAAATAGCAAGCACAGAAAAATGTCTTATATTTGAAGTTTATGTTATATTACTTTCAATGTATATTGAAAGTTACTACTTTTACTCGAAAAAAAATTGTCGAGCAAAAACTAGAAAAAAGGTAGTAAAAGAGAAAGACATTTTGAAAGTTCTCTCTTAAGTTTGTAAACTATTTTTACTACCTTTTTGAGTAAAGGAAGGCTTTTTGGAGTAAAACTGGTAAAAATGGTTAAACTTGTAGTAGGTAAAGGAACAAAGCTTATATAAATCATTCGCACCGAGGGCCAAAATGGAATTATCAATTAATATAAATCATACGCACTGAGGGTCAAATTAAAATTTCTCGATTTTTATAGTTTTTTCTTCATGTTTATGTTAAACTAAGAATCTAATCTAACAATGTTATTCATTTCGATTCGAAACTTCACTTAAAAGCTAGTCATTAGCAGCTCTATCAAAGCAATTTCTTAAGGATTCCCCTTCGACTGTTCCCAAAACTGCACACCTCTCCATGAATCTCAGATACTTGTCTGCAATGCAATTTGCTTTAATGACAACAAAAATCTTTAAACAAATATTGAACTGTACACTGAGCATATGCATATGTATATGTTTTTTTATAAATACAGACAAAAATGGAACATGACAAACAAAAAAATCTCTCAGACATTTATATGCAATTGAATGAGAAATAAACCTCGCCCCACCCCCTTAACGAACAGCTACAGAATGCAGATTCATTCATTTCTCCATTCAAAAAAACATTAAAGAAAGCGATTGCTTTAAGAATCATTCAGTCACACATATGTCGAGGTAAAAGGCAAATTTGAATCTGTACAAGGAGACACAAATACGAAAACATCAGCTGCATATACATATATACATAGATACGAGTAAATGCATGAAACGATAGCTGTGATTCAAAGGGAGATAACTAAACAAATGGAGAAAATAAAAATCTGTTTATAACAAAGTTTGGTATGAAACTAATAAAACAAAACTTCAATAATTTAAATGTCATTTTTATAGTAATTTTCTATAAATATAAAAACAACAAACATTTATAAGTCATTTCCCAAACATAACCCTAAAGAATCATAGTATAGTGAAATGCGTACGAGATTTTTCCTATGTTTATGATGAACTTTGCCAAAGATTCTAATTTCTAACATTTCCTGTTTCCTTAAGTTTTGAATTAAAAAAATTTACTTAAAAGTGTGTTAATATTTTTAAAGTTTTAATGAAAATCATGAAATAACTAAAAATTTAAATAAATCATACGCAATGTGGGCCATTTTTAAACTTTTCTCTTTTAATTCCGTCCTCGAGCAATTTTGGTATATATTTTCAATCATTTTTAGCGAGGAAAATATTTGCCACAATATACATATTATAGTATTTTATTTTACAGTATAATACTATTGTATAAATATATCATTTGAATTTATAAGGAATATTCTTAATTAAATAATAATTAAAATAAATCATGCGCAATGTGGGCCATTTGTGAAAATCTTTCTTATCATTCCCTTCTCGAGAAATTTTGGTATAGATTTCCAATCGTTTCTAGTGAGGAAAATATTTTAACACTTTTATTAAATTTAGTTTTTAAAAATATATACCATTATTTAAAAAATAAAAAATATGGTGAAATAAATAAATAAAAAAATCATATGCGGGCCGTTTTTATAACTTCTCTTTTCATTTCCTTCTCTTGCAAGTTCGATATACAAATATTTTTAATCGTCTGGTAATATTTGTCATAATATGACAAAATCCAGTTTCAATGCTGAAATATTTAATAAATTCCAACCAATTTCCGAATTTTCGACATATCTATACAACAGCAAAACAAATAATTTAGAACTATCACTCATAGTATGTTTAAGATTAGTTTTTCCAATTTTTTTCCTATTTATTACCAAGAATAATAAATTCATATCAGTCATACGCAACAGAGTCGAATTTCATCATTAAACGCAATTTCTATCACATAAATTCGTAATTTTTAGTTTTGGCGCAAAATGTAGTTACACCCCTTTACATTCCACATAATGTTTTACCGCATTTTGATTCTGATTCACAAATTCATACAGAAAAACAAACATTTATAGCCATCCCCATCATCCACATTTATGAATATATTTTTGCGAGCTGCTCCACTTGTTTTGGTTCCAATTCCCATTTAACACAAACAAAAAACGGACTGAAAGAACCTTTAACCCTTTTGATTTAAACATTTCTATGCACTACTACTGTCCACTTTCTTGTTTCCAGGATTTGTTGCCGTTTTTTATTCAAGCATTTCAAGTGATAATGGTTGCCACGACTGAAAGCAGTGGTGGTGCGCCGCTTTATGACAACACTTTATACATATTAATGAGTGGGGAAAAGGCGATCATCGAGGGGACAAGTGGACACAAAAATCCAACATAGCGGTTCATCAAACGAAAAAAAACTATGCTTTCTTCCATTGTTATTTGTTAGGTTTTATGTCATAAAATGCTTTTCTTCCATTGTTATTTGTTAGGTTTTATGTCATAAAAATAGTATTTCACTGTTGTAACGCCAAAGAGCTAAACTGCAAATGTGACAGAGTATAAAATGTACTCTAGATGGGTAAGTTAAATATTGAATATATGTATAAAAGGATATGCAAAAATTAAAATTGAATGTTTTATTTAATAGAAAGAGAATCCTTATAAAAGTGTATCCTATTTAATATATTTAAAAAGTTATTAGAGTAAAATAAAAATAAATTAATACGGCACTGTTCTACATTGCGTATAATTTATATTAAGTGTAATGTAAAGGGTGGGGCATCTAATATTTTAAATTTGAACTACCTATTATTTTGACTTGTGATTTGCGCCCTTTGGATTATTATGCAAAGATGTTACGCAAAGCATCCAGAGACAATTGAAGCGTTGAAACATGAAATCAAAGTTGAATTCTTCTATAAAAAAAAACTTCGACGACATTTTCTATGAAATAGAAATTTCTAGAAAATTTTCTATAAAATAGAAATTTCGAAGAAATTTACTATAAAATAGAAATTTCGATGAAACTTTTCTATCAAAAAGAAATTTCGATGAAATTTTCTTTTTCGACGAAATTTTCTATAAAATAGAAATTTCGAAGAAATAGAAATTTCGACGAAATTTTGTATAAAATATAAATTTTGATGACATTTTCTATACAATAGAAATTTCTTTGGCATTTTTTATAAAACAGAAATTTCTATAAAATAGAAACTTTTTTATAAAACATAAATTCTATAAAATAGAAATTTCTATGAAATTTTCTACGAAATTTTCGATAAAATAGAAATTTGTACAAAATTTTCGATAAATAGAAATTTCTATGAAATTTTCTATAAAATAGAAATTTTTGTGAAATTTGCCATTAAATGGAAATTTCTATGAAATTTTCTATAAAATATTTTTAAATAATAGAAATTTCATAGAAAATTTTGTAGAAATTTATATTGATAGGAAATTTCGTAGAAATTTCTATTGATAGAAAATTTCTATTTTGTAGAAAATTTCATAGAAATTTCTATTTGATTGCAAATTTCATTTTATTTTATAGATATTTTCGTCGAAATTTCTATTTTATTGAAATTATCGTCAAAAGAGAAATTTTTTTTTGGAAATTTCGTCGATTTTTCTATTTCATAGAACATTTCGCCGAAATTTCTATTTTTTTTAGAAAATTTATAGAAAACTAGCGGACCCGGCGAACTTCGACTCGCCCAATTTAACGCCTTCAGATAAACTCCAGAGTGATAATAAAACACAGATAGTTAAAATTTTAATGCGATTTGTTTAAAAGGAATCGAAATCAGTAGAGAGCGATGTGATAAACAACAAACAACGAAGACGGAAGACAGGCAACGTACAGATGACCGTGCGAAAAACAGGGAAATTCGAGATTAATTCCACAGACTTCCTATGATTGGTCTTGAGATTTATTGATTGTCATCGCAAAAGCCAATCGTACAGGGAACTGAATCCGCTTGAATTGGAATGAAAGATCAGTTGGAATAATCGGAATTCGTGGGATAAGGTCTTTCTCTTGAATTTTCCCTTGATGATCGTCGCCTGAATCACATTGTCCATCAGTTTCATAATGGACAACCGCGAACTATGCACAATTTCGGATGATTCAGATTCCTCAACATGATTATGATCGATTCCACCTTCAGCTGTAAATTATGCGGCGGAGCTCCTGGCACATCAAGCGAGTTCGATTTTACTTTGAATAATAAAATTCATGCTATCGACGTCCTTATTCTTCGCTGCTAATATTGCCCGTTCACTAATCTAATCGAGATTTGGAAACACTTTTGTGATGAGTTCCTCCTTCGACGATGTGAACTCGTAAAAATTTGCCGGGATCAATATCAATCCAGTGGAAACATCAACAGTAATTTGGCCATTGCCAAGCGCCAACAATTGTTTCGAGAATTCAAGAGCCGATAAGTCCATCTGCAACGCGACTCTCATGTTCGTGGTCAATTTCAACTTCTTGACATGCCGCCACAAAGACCACGATTTCAGGCATGCATTAATTTCATCGGCAGTAGATTTCGGGATGACGGGAAGCGTTTGACGAAAATCTCCGGAGAGCAATATCATAGACTCACCAAATTGTCTCAAATCACGTCGTAAATCCTTCATCGTTCGGTCAACTGCCTCCAGAGCTCGTTTATGCGCCATCGTGCATTCATCCGAAATTATGATTTTGCAGTGCCCGCAATCCAATAAGATAACCTTACCTCTTATACTCAATCTTATTATCTGAAAAAATGTTCGAATTGATAAATATCGCGTTGAATTTTAATTGATCGTAATGCTTGTACCGTTTGCCGATGTGATACGCGAAATCAGTGTAACAATACGCAAAACTCGAATGAATTGCAGCAAGAAAAATAGCACATAATCGTACATATGTTTAATAGAAAACTTTTTTGTTTAATAGAAAATTAATAAAAAAAATTTGGATTGAAAAAGAGAGCAGTAGATAGGAACAGTAGGAATCTCGCAAGAAATAGCATTTTTCGATTTTCCCAATTTTCCGACTTTTCCGGAGGGTTTTCCCAAAATTTCTATAAAATAGAAATTTCGTGGAAATTTGCTATAAAATACAAATTTCGACAAAATTTTTTATAGAAATTCGACGAAATTTCTATAAAATAAAAATTTCTGTAAAATTTTCTATAAACTAGAAATTTCTATGAATTTTTCTATAAAATAAAAATTTCTATGAAATTTTCTATAAAATAGAAATTTCTGTGAAATTTTCTATAAAATAGAAATTTCTATGAAATTTTCTACGAAATTTTCGATAAAATAGAAATTTGTGATAAATTTTCGATAAAATGGAAATTTCTATGAAATTTTCTATAAAATAGAAATTTCTGTGAAATTTTCCATAAAATGGAAATTTCTATGAAATTTTCTATAAAATATTTTTTTTACTAATAGAAATTTCTATTTCATAGAAAATTTCGTAGAAATTTCTATTGATAGAAAATTTCGTCGAAATTTATATTTATAGAAAATTTCTGTTATAGAAAATTTCTATTTTGTAGAAAATTTCATAGAAATTTTCGACGAAATTTGTATTATTGTATTCTATTTTATATAAATTTTTGTCGAAATTTCTATTTATTGAAATTTTCGTCAAAAGAGAAATTTTTATTTTATAGAAAATTTCGTCGATATTCCTATTTGATAGAAAATTTCACCGAAATTTCTATTTTTTTTAGAAAATTAATAGAAAATATCGGCGAATTTTCTATTTTAAAAAAATTTGATATAAAATAGAAATGTCGACGAAATTTTTAATAAAATGAAAATATCATAAAATAAAAATTTCTATTTCGACGAAACTTTCTATAAAATAGAAATTTCGAGGAAATTTGCTATAAAATAGAAATTTCGACAAAATTTTTTATAGAAATTCGACGAAATTTCTATAAAACAAAAATTTTTTTAAAATAGAAATTTCGACGAAATTTTCTATTAAATGTTCTATAAAATGAAAATGTCTATGAAATTTTCTATAAAATAGAAATTTCTATGAAATAAATATAGAAATTTCTATGAAATTTTCTTTAAAATTAAAATTTCTATGAAATTTTCTATCAAATAGAAATTTCTGTAAAATTTTCTATAAAATAAAAATTTTCTATGAAATTTTCTTTAAAATAGAAATTTCTAGGATTTTTTTTATAAAAAAGAAATTTCTAGGAATTTTTTTATAAAATAGAATTTTCTATGAAGTTTTCTATAAGATAAACATTTCTAAGGAATTTTCTATAAAATATAAATTTCGTGGAAATTTTCTATAAAATAGAAAATTATATGAAATTTTCTATAGAATAGAAATTTCTACGAAATTTTCTATAACATAGAAATTTCTACGAAATTTTCTATGAAATAGAAATTTCTTCGAAATTTTCTATGAAATAGAAATTTCTATGAAATTTTTTATAACATAGAAATTTCTACGAAAATTTTCAATAAAATAGATATTTCTACGAAATTTTCTATAAAATAGAAATTTTCTATAACATAGAAATTCCTACGAAATTTTCTATGAAATAGAAATTTGTACGAAATTTTCTATGAAATAGAAATTTGTACGAAATTTTCTATGAAATAGAAATTTTTACGAAATTTTCTATGAAATAGAAATTTGTACGAAATTTTCTTTGAAATATAAATTTCTACGAAATTAACATAACGTCGGCTTAATGCTATTTTGGTGAATACGCAATTTTTGTGTTTTTTGAGTTAGGAGTTGATAATATGGGTTCCAAGCATGCTCTTTCAGAATCTGCAATCATTTTTTTCCTATCTCGCCTAGTTTTCGAGATATTGGTAGGGTAAATTTGTTTTACTCTAAGTAACGGGAAATAATTTCGATATTTTTGTTCTATGTCTCAATCAAAATTGTTATAACTTGCTTATTTTTGGATGTAATGGCATAGAAATGCATGAGAATCATACAAACACTGTTGGGAACCCTATGAAATAAAAAGTGTGTAACTCTTCAGTCCCGTTTTTACTCAAACAATAAAATGCGTTTTTCTCCGTTCATACAAAATGGCGTATGGAACAAAATAGCATTAAGCCGACGATAAGTGATTGAATAGGTGCCTCAAATTTTGGAATATATTTTTCGAATTTTTAAATATTTTTTAATTTCAAATTTCTAACGGTTGCTGTCAAATAGATTACAATTATATTCAATCATATGTACGGCAAACCAAGACAACAGTTCTTTAAGGTTATTCTTTACAATTTGCTTAGAAGAATTGGAGAAAAAATTGAAAAATAATTTAATTTAAAAACTGAAGATATTTACTTTAATATGAAACAAAGGAAATCCCATTCAATATTACAATTTATTAACTGCTATATTTTTAAAGGCAAATATCCTTCGGTAGTCGCAACTACTTACTATATTTAAACCTTTTGAATCTTAATATATATTTGTGGAAGTCATAACTGGGATTTGTAAAATATTTAGGGTAAAATTATATCACTCATTCGCCATATAGGTCAACGTAATATTTCCTCCTTCGGATCATTTTCTCGTTAATATTTAATGTAATTCGAACATATATACACTATCTGTATATCAAATCTATATCGGTTATGAGTATAAACATTTTTCGAAAATTTAATCTACGTATTTTTTACAAAAAAATATTTACTGATAGTTTCTAGATGGTCGTCAAAATTTACCTATTTTATCGATTTTTCTAATATTTTTTTATTTTGAAATCTTAAAAGAAATTATTGTCAGATCTTTTTGCATGAAAACTTTAGCCAGTTCCTTTTTATCAAATGAGTCCCATATAGCGTATGATTGATTTTAATTGTCAGTTATTTTATGATTTTCTCGATAACTTCTACAAATGTTGAAACGTTTTTTTAAACTCCAAAGCGAATTAACATCGTTAACAGAAAAGCTAGTTGTATTATTACTACAACTATCTTTTCTGTTAACTAGCAATATTTGTAAAGTCAATAATAGGAAACATTTTTTGTTAATGTAAATTTTCCATCGTTGATAATTTCAAACAAACACATTTCTGTTTTTCATTTCTATTTTCAGTTTTTTGTGACAAACAATTATTTATGATTGTTGGAAGCTGCATACGTTAACAATTATTATTTTATAGAAATCCATTACGCATAAAACTTTTTTATAACTTATCGATTTTTTGTGTAGTATTTTCAATAACGTAAAAAATTAATGGGTATAAATTTAATTCACATTTTCCCCGAACCAAAGGTTCATCGATATATTTTAAATTCAGCGTTTACCTATGTTTTTATGCTCAGCACATGTGTAATTGTACATGATTTCAATTGCATTATTTGCACTTCGTTTCAAAATGTATTTTTTTCTCAATAGTAATGAAACAATTCCAGTATATTCACTTGTCCCGTACAACATGGCTTCGATGAGTTTAAAATATTGTCTACTATGACATGTTTAAAAATGTTAAATTTTTTAGTTGTAAATTTTCGTGAGAAAAAACCTTGGAGTTTTTTTTGCACTAAATCACCACCTCCAATTACTGTGGCAATATGTAAATGGATCAGTTGAATAAAAAAGAAACATGTGGCATATGAAAGGAAAAAGTTGCATAGTTGACAGTAGAGATCCCTAAACGACATTCAATGTTTTGTAGTATTTCTCCTCTATTTGAAGAAATAACAAAAGGCCACCAATGCGTATGATTTATATTAATTTGGGTTAAAAATTTTAAAAATCTGATATTTTGTATTTAAGAAATTTTGTATTTATAGAAAATTTCTTAGAAATTTTGTATTTATAGAAAATTTCTTAAAAATTTCGTAATTATAGAAAATTTCTTAGAAATTTCGTAATTATAGAAAATTTCTTAGAAATTTCGTATTTATAGAAATTTTTTTTGTAATTTAAATTTTTGTATTTAAAGAAAATACAAAAAGTCTAAGAATATTTCTATAAAAACAAAATTTCTAAGAAATTTTTTATAAACACAAAATGTTTAAGAAATTTTTTATAAACACAAAATTTCTAAGAAATTTTCTATAAAAACAAAATTTCTAAGAAATTTTCTATAAATACAAAATTTTAAAGAAATTTTCTATAAATACAAAATTTCTAAGAAATTTTCTATAAATACAAAATTTTAAAGAAATTTTCTATAAATACAAAATGTCTAAGAAATTTTCTATAAATATAAAATATCTATGAATATTTCTACAAATACAAAATTTTTAAGAAATTTTATATTTATAGAAATTTTTTTAAAAATTTTGTAAATTTTATAAATGTTTTGTAGTATTTCTCCTCTATTTGAAGAAATAACAAAAGGCCACCAATGCGTATGATTTATATTAATTTGGGTTAAAAATTTTAAAAATCTGATATTTTGTATTTAAGAAATTTTGTATTTATAGAAAATTTCTTAGAAATTTCGTAATTATAGAAAATTTCTTAGAAATTTCGTATTTATAGAAATTTTTTTTGAAATTTCGTATTTATAGAAAATATCTTAGAAATTTTGTATTTATGGAAAATTTCTTAGAAATTTTTTATTTATAGACAATTTCTTAGACATTTTGTATTTAAAGAAAATTTCTATAAATATAAAATTTCTTAAAAATTTTGTATTTGTAGAAATATTCATAGATATTTTATATTTATAGAAAATTTCTTAGACATTTTGTATTTATAGAAAATTTCTTTAAAATTTTGTATTTATAGAAAATTTCTTAGAAATTTTGTATTTATAGAAAATTTCTTTAAAATTTTGTATTTATAGAAAATTTCTTAGGAATTTCGTATTTATAGAAAATATCTTAGAAATTTTGTATTTATGGAAAATTTCTTAGAAATTTTTTATTTATAGAAATATTCATAGATATTTTATATTTATAGAAAATTTCTTAGACATTTTGTATTTATAGAAAATTTCTTTAAAATTTTGTATTTATAGAAAATTTCCTAGAAATTTGTATTTTGTATATTAGAAATTTTTTATGTAGATGTAGATTTTTTTTAATTAATTATAAAAATTTTAGAAAATTTCTTAGAGATTTCGTATTTATAGAATTTTTTTTTGAAATTTCGTATTTATAGAAAATATCTTAGAAATTTTGTATTTATGGAAAATTTCTTAGAAATTTTTTATTTATAGACAATTTCTTAGACATTTTGTATTTATAGAAAATTTCTTTAAAAATTTCTATAAATATAAAATTTCTTAAAAATTTTGTATTTGTAGAAATATTCATAGGTATTTTATATTTATAGAAAATTTCTTAGACATTTTGTATTTATAGAAAATTTCTTTAAAATTTTGTATTTATAGAAAATTTCTTAGAAATTTTGTATTTATAGAAAATTTCTTTAAAATTTTGTATTTATAGAAAATTTCTTAGGAATTTCGTATTTATAGAAAATATCTTAGAAATTTTGTATTTATGGAAAATTTCTTAGAAATTTTTTATTTATAGAAATATTCATAGATATTTTATATTTATAGAAAATTTCTTAGACATTTTGTATTTATAGAAAATTTCTTTAAAATTTTGTATTTATAGAAAATTTCCTAGAAATTTGTATTTTGTATATTATTGTTTTTATAGAAATATTCTTAGACTTTTTGTATTTTCTTTAAATACAAAATTTCTAAAAAAAAATCTACAAATAAAAAATTTCTAATTATAAAAAATTTCTTAGAAGTTTTGTTTTTATAGAAAATTTCTTAGAAATTTTGTTTTTATAGAAAATTTCTTAGAAATTTTTTTTTTATAGAAAATTTCTTAGAAATTTCTTTTTTATAGAAAATTTCTTAGAAATTTTGTTTTTATAGAAAATTTCTTAGAAATTTTGTTTTTATAGAAAATTTCTTAGAAATTTTGTTTTTTTAGAAAATTTCTTAGAAATTTTGTTTTTATAGAAAATTTCTTAGAAATTTTGTTTTTATAGAAAATTTCTTAGAAATTTTGTTTTTATAGAAAATTTCTTAGAAATTTTGTTTTTATAGAAAATTTCTTAGAAATTTTGTTTTTATAGAAAATTTCTTAGAAATTTTGTTTTTATAGAAAATTTCTTAGAAATTTTGTTTTTATAGAAAATTTCTTAGAAATTTTGTTTTTATAGAAAATTTCTTAGAAATTTTGTTTTTATAGAAAATTTCTTAGAAATTTTGTTTTTATAGAAAATTTCTTAGAAATTTTGTTTTTATAGAAAATTTCTTAGAAATTTTGTTTTTATAGAAAATTTCTTAGAAATTTTGTTTTTATAGAAAATTTCTTAGAAATTTTGTTTTTATAGAAAATTTCTTAGAAATTTTGTTTTTATAGAAAATTTCTTAGAAATTTTGTTTTTATAGAAAATTTCTTAGAAATTTTGTTTTTATAGAAAATTTCTTAGAAATTTTGTTTTTATAGAAAATTTCTTAGAAATTTTGTTTTTATAGAAAATTTCTTAGAAATTTTGTTTTTATAGAAAATTTCTTAGAAATTTTGTTTTTATAGAAAATTTCTTAGCAATTTTGTTTTTATAGAAAGTTTCTTAGCAATTTTGTTTTTATAGAAAATTTCTTAGAAATTTTGTTTTTATAGAAAATTTCTTAGAAATTTTGTTTTTATAGAAAATTTCTTAGAAATTTTGTTTTTATTGAAAATTTCTTAGAAATTTTGTTTTTATTGAAAATTTCTTAGAAATTTTGTTTTTATTGAAAATTTCTCAAAAATTTTGTTTTTATAGAAAATTTCTCAAAAATTTTGTTTTTATAGAAAATTTCTTTGACATTTTGTATTTATAGAATTTTTTTAGAAATTTTGTATTTAAAGAAAATTTTTTAGAAAATTTCTATTTATAGAAAATTTCTTAGAAATTTTGTTTTTATGGAAAATTTCTTAGAAATTTTGTATTTATAGCAAATTTCTTAGAAATTTTATATTTATAGCAAATTTCTTAGAAATTTTGTTTTTATGGAAAATTTCTTAGAAATTTTGTATTTATAGCAAATTTCTTAAAAATTTTATATTTATAGAAATATTCTTCGAAATGTTGTATTTATAGAAAATTTCTTTGACATTTTGTATTTATAGAAACTTTCTTAGAAATTTTGTATTTATAGAAAATTTCTTAGAAATTTTGTATTTATAGAAAATTTCTTAGAAATTTTGTATTTATAGAAAATTTCTTAGAAATTTTGTACTTATAGAAAATTTCTTAGAAATTTTGTATTTATAGAAAATTTCTTAGAAATTTTGTATTTATAGAAAATTTCTTAGAAATTTTGTATTTATAGAAAATTTCTTAGAAATTTTGTATTTATAGAAAATTTCTTAGAAATTTTGTATTTATAGAAAATTTCTTAGAAATTTTGTATTTATAGAAAATTTCTTAGAAATTTTGTATTTATAGAAAATTTCTTAGAAATTTTGTATTTATAGACAATTTCTTAGAAATTTTGTATTTATAGACAATTTCTTAGAAATTTTGTACTTATAGAAAATTTCTTAGAAATTTTGTATCAAAGAATATTTATGATTTTCATTGCTTTCGAATTAATTCCTTTTTGTGTAACAAACCCTATGAGCAATATATTTTTCTTGTGCTTGTGTATGGTATCCTTTTTGCGGTTGAGTTAAAAAAAACATTGCGAGCGACTAAATTAAATTCAGGTTCAACAAACTTGAACCGAATCCTGTTGACAATAAATGCAAATCGTTTGCATTGCAAATTCATGTCATGCAGTCCAGCATTGAACATTTAACAAAAACAACACAAATACTTCTATAGAGCAGCAGTGAAAGTATTTCGAACCTAGGGCCAAATTCGCAACATCTATGTATATTGCTGCAGACTGTGAGAAAATCGAGGAAAAACATAAAAAGACAATGCAAATAAAAAAAATGATTGCAAAATGTTTTGCCTTTTAGCGTTTAGATGTGTAATACTCGCATTTATTCACCAAAACGAAAATGTTAGATTCACACATAGATTTGAACCCTAAGGTGTAGCGTTATTGCACACACGAACAAAAAAAAAGAGTATATTTTTATATCTACGATAAAAATTTTAGTAAAAAAACGGTGAAATATATAGCGCTCATTTAGTAAAAGAACGTCACATTTCGAGTTATGACATTTCACTTAAGTGTGATTTAAATGGATTATACAAAAATAACTATTTGGCAGAATGGGATGACTTAACTTATGACTTAAGTGCTTCAAATAGTATTGTCTTCCTCAGGAATCCGTCCAATCATGAATTAGATTGTAGATCTTGAAATGTAGGAAAATTAAGATATTGAAATGTCAAAAAAATATATATTTTGAGATGTGACTTTCTTTTACTAAATGAGCGATATTTAAAACAATTCTCTATTTATGGTGCGTATGACTAATATAAATCACGATGGGTTCTATGGGCGTATGATTTATTTGTATATTAATTATAAAGTGATTAGCATTGCAAGGGATAGTCGGAAAATTTCTGCTATATTCAAAAAATGTTTAATATCTCCTGATGACGACCAACGACGTTAGACGAAATATAGCCAAACAATAAACAATAAGAAAAAATAATTTGACAGCATTATAATAATATTTCTCATATGCAATTAAATTTGAAGTATTTCTAAAATATATGTTTTTAGTTTTGATTCTCTTTTTGGATGCGTTGTCTTTGAAATTCTTTTAATTTGTAAAAAAAATTTTCTACTTCCTGCCTCTTTTGTCGGATCACCTTAACAAACACCCATTCTTTTAGACATATATACGAAAGCGTGCATACAAATCTATTTTATATTTATATATATTCAGATAAAATAACATTTCCACACAAAAAAAAGAAAAGGTTGTTACCAAAAAAAAGTGTGTTTTAAATCTGAACTGTGGCAACGAGTATTGCTATTCTATTTTAATATGGGAATTTTTCATATATATAAACGTGTATGTGTTTTCAAAATGCAATATTTTTGTAATTTCACAGTAATGTGAACATCTGCTCTCGTTCTCGATGTATCTGTGTATTTTTTAAAATATGCACATTCATAAGTGATTAAAACAAAAAATTCTTGGGAATTCCACATTCGCTTCTGTAAGCACATTAGGCCAGGGAGGAATATACTTACATATACACTCGTATGTATGTACAGAAATATGTATGTACATCAAAGCTGACGCTTTAGCATTTATTAACATTTATAATACTCTTGGGTACAAAGTTTGTAAAATAGATACATGTTATATGCATTTATGAAATTGTTTAAATTTATTTTAACAAACGTATATATATTTAAATAGCAAAATTTCTAAATCATTTATAAACTTTAGCCATTTTAACAAATGAGTATTATATGTTGCGCTTAAATGTGAATATTCAAAAATTCATACGGCACACCGTTGCGTATGAACGATTTTAAATGTTATGGGTTATCGGTGCGTATGACTAATACTAAACTTTGTGTTTTATGCGTATGAGTAATTTTAAATGTATTTGCCATTTAACCTATTGATTTACATTTAAATTGTTTTCTCTAAGATAAAATTGCCTTTTTTGCATATTTTCCCGAATACTTGCCTCACCACCCATGACATGCTACTGAAAACTGTGGCAAGGCTTCCCACTTTTTTGCGGGATTCTAGTCAGAGTGACTAAGACGGGTTGTCGCCACACTGGCTTTCATTGGTGGTAACTGCTGTTCTTGGTTACTGTAGCCTTGTTACAAGGCCCAAGGCCATTTGGGTGTTTTTTGTTTTATCAACAACAGAAAAAGTGTTCAGCTAGCCGCGTAGCTAAAGAACTTGAAAATCTGTCATTTTTAATACTAGTATATCATATAAACTGTATGTGTGTATGGATGTATACATCTAAGAAGCGACGTATTATTTTGACGCTTTTGGCAATTATCTAGTAACTAGTATACCATATAAATTATATGTTCGTCTGTACATATGTATACAACCAAAGAGCGACGTATAATTTTGAAGCTTTTGAAAATTTATTTTTATGTCTGTATATAACCATATTATATATTTCGTACCTTTTAAAAATTGATTTTGCATATAATTAAGCGATTATGTCTTTGAACATTAAATTGTTTTGCAAAAATTTCATTTACATTTTAGCACTATTGTAGTTATGTCCAATTTTAATTTAATTTCTTTAAATTAAACTCAATTGAGTACTTAGGACTTACCTATTGTATTGTTACCACACGGCGTATGAATAATAATGAATAATTCTTTTTTTAATAGGTTATCGACGTGAATGATTTATATTAATTTTTCAAATCAAACCCAAATTGTGCGTACACACTTTTTTTTTCAAAACATTAAAAGATTTCTCTGCAATTACCTTAACACATAATATAAATATTGAAAAATAATTGAATTGTTACCACATTGCGTATGAATAATTCGCATTAATAGATAATCGGTGCGAATGATTTATATTAATTGTCAAGAAGGCAATAATGGAAGTCGAATCATAGAATTAAGTTAAGATTTCAACTTTTTTAAATAAATTTATTAAAGAAAAAATTAAGAACACTCATTATCCTTCATATGTATTTTTAGTACGAACGAATGAATAATACAGGGTGTCCGTCGGGAAAGTATACTACTTTGTTTGTTTCCATTTTAATCCTGGCTGTATGCGATGTGGCACCGTCTTGATGATACCACATGTTAATCAAGCCCAAAGCATGCAGTTCTGGTGTTAAAAAGTTTTCAATCATATCACGATATCGCTCCACATTGACAGTTTCCTTTTCATAGAATTAGGTACAATGATTCCTCCTGACCAAATTGCACACCAGACTGTCACTACTAATGGATGCAAAGGTGACTGATGAATAATTTGAGGGTTTTCCATTGCCCAGAACCGACTATTCTGTTTATTCACATATCCATTCAAATGAAAATGTGCCTCGCCAATCATTATGATTTTTTCATGAAAACCGGGTTTGTCATGTTTTAACGATTAAAACACGTTGGTTCATTGAATATTTTTCCATAATAAATTTGCCACGTCTATACTTCATTACTGCCAATTATGAACTGTCAAGACTAATGTTTACCAAAAATGGCGGCAAAACAAAGTAGTATACCTTCCCGGCGGACATCCCGTATAAACAAAGCAACTAGGGAGGTTGAATGAAGATGGGCTCCAGGAAAATATACCCCAATATTTTTATGAATATGGGCCTCAAGAAATTACATACCAAACACCAACAAATTTATTTTGAGACTTAATTTCACTATTTGTCTGCTTTTTTGGGCTTATTTTCATCTATAAATTTAGAAATACGAGAGGTTATGCGTAGAAGATATGCTCCGCGTAGTCCTGTCCATAGAAGAAAGTCCGAAATAGACTGGCCGTAGGCATTCATTTATTTATTGTGGGGACATTTTTTAAAAATATCCCACTATTTGTTAAAATTTTACCTTAGGTAATAATATAAATAACGAAATTAATATGAATCATACGCACTGTGGGGTAAATGCAATTGTTATTGTTTCCTGTGCTTTTCCCCCTTAAATATGATAAATTTTAATTCCGGATGACGTGGATTTATATGGCCTATCTTCACACTTAAGCTAAGTTCAAAGAAAATATTGCCATATGCTAAATATAAAGTCATTTGGTCACTGCTTTCGATCGTCAGCCAGCAAGACAGACGGACGGACATAGCTCAAGTGATTAATAATGTTCTGAAATAAACTGTATATATTATGGTGATTTTGATTCTGAAAAAATGTTCCTCTTCGATGCGAAATTCTGAAAAATATTAACCTTTTTTAGGTGGAAGTGATGCAGTCCCTCCAAATAAACATAGCTTCTATTTCAAAATTCCAAGAGGTGGTATAAAAATCCAGTTATGGGGAAAATCACATTTGAGATATGTTCATCACAATGCCGATCTTAATATAAATATATTCCACTGCTTTTCGTAGTAAATGGTATATACCCTCCTCCCTGAATAATGAATTAAGTACTCTCATCTTTCAAATTTATTTTTAGCGCCTAATTACGTATGAGTAATATAAATTTGTAAAAGACAACTAGGGACAATCCAAGAGGTTACTAGGTTGGGTATAACTTTGAGTGAGGCTAATAAAACAAAATTGATCATTGATTTGGGACTCAATTCTGAGAATTTGACGTGAAAGTAACCTCAAAAATAAGAACTTCTGCATTATTCGTTTAGTTGGATCAATTTAATGGCCACACGATTTTTTTGCTCAAGGTGGATTTTTAGAACTTTTTCTATATTCTTTTCTCGGTATACCGTAGGGAATATTTCTTTTGTGTCTAAAGCAAAGTTGAGATATTGAATGGGAGAAAAAATGCGGAACAAACCTAACCGAAAAGGGGCATTCAGTGCCTTAAACAGTCGTTACTGATTTTAAAATATTATTCCGCATTTCTATCTTAAAAATTAATCGATTATCAATTTTCATAAATTTTATTAGAAGATTTTATAAATAATTAATGAAAATAAATTCGGACTTGTGCTCCAAACTTTGACAACTCAATTTGTATCTTAGGTACCCCAGTATGCGTATGAATAATTATAATTGCATTGGTTTGTGGGTGCATATGAATAATTATAATTGTCAACTTATTTATAAACAAATGATTAGAAATGCACTGAACTTTGACAATAGGACCTTCTGAGTATGGCCTTAAATCGTTGTCAGTTTTATGATTGTAGAATTAATGTATGTTTTTAACCTTGGATAAAATGATCGAAGAAAAAACATTTTTGAAGAAAAACTATGCACTTTCTTTGTTAGCACTTTTTTAGAAAAATTTCAAAAATCCCCATTAATTTAAAAAACTAATTACTTCAAAGTGTGCTTCTGCACATCTGTGGAAGTATAGAAATCTACTGTTAAAAGTTTTATTAGAATTAGGTAACTTTAAAGTCCTTAAAAGTGTACCACAAAAATGTACGCTCTTCATTCTATTTTAATATACTCAAAATAATTAAAAAGGCGATTCTGCATTTCTAGAAGGAAATAGAATTCAAATGTCATAAATATTTGTACAATTTTAAGACCAAAAAGTTAACAAACAGTGTATTGTAAAAATAGAATATATCGAGCCTTAACCGCCAAAGAGACGTAAGCGCCACCATTATTTATTTTAATTTGTTGATGGAAATTATTTACTTATGACAAATGGCATCATGTGTCAGAATTTTGTAGATGTAAAATAAACCACTATAATACTAAATTTCACAGTAATATAAACAAATGTATGCATTACATATGCATTAAAAACCGGAAAAGAAACCTTCTCTAAATTTTTGTAATTGGCGTTTACGTCTTTTTGGTGGTTAGGGCTCGATATATTGCTAAAACATTGTCCTAATATATTCAGGTGCCACAGTACGTATGATTATTATAAATTATAATTTCCAATAATAGAATTCTCCAAAATATTCTAGACAGTTGCATATTTTAAATTTCATAAAGTCAACCAAAGAGTTTTAAGCGACTGTCATTAAAATTAAAAGTTGCTCATTTATTATTTTTAGAACTTTCCCTCCCAATTTGAACTAAAGGCCTCAAAAGAAGACTCAAAAATTAAAACTTTTTCATAATTTCAAAAATATTTGTGTTTTGTTGTTCACTTGTCTAATGAGAAAAGTTAATACACAAATTCCGTTTTTATTAAAGTTCTGCAACACACAATTGTTCGGTTGTTGTTGTCGTTTTTGTTTTGATTAAAATCCTCTTAACGACAAATACCAAATACGATGACGACGGCGAAATACGGCGACGACCTTGTAACAAATAATGTTTGTGGCAGTTTTTCGCCAAACTTGTTGATGTTGAACTTTTGTTTGGCTTAAATTAGCATAACTAATTTTCCCTCTGAAATTATTTAAAATGAAATTAATCATCACCGCTCCCGGGACACAGATGAGCAGTTTCGACAGATTATGTCGACTTGTTTACAAAGAGAAAATAGTAGCAACAAAATTTGTGTGTATTTTAATTAGAGATTAATTAGTGTATGAGTGTGTGTGTTGAAAGGAACTATGTCTCAATGATCTAATAAGCCTCTTGGGTGAAGGGCAAAATTCAAATTTATTTACTTTGATATTTTCTCACGTAACGGAAACAAGATAAGTCATAAAGTATCTAAAGGTGCATAATATATTCAAGTTGTATAACAGGTAAGCGGGGTAGAAGAGCATCATTTTATTATTCATATCGAGAGCAGAAGAAGTTATGTATATTTATGATACAAAACGCTATGATATTTAATAAAATCCATTCTTTAAAGCTGAAGCAATATTTCTTCTGGATTTTTTATCGGATTAATTAAATTAACTTTTGAAATATTTGAATTTACCTTTTCTTAGGATACTTCAATTCAATTAAAAAGTCTGTAAAGGTAACTAAAGCGGTTTTAAATATTGCACTGCATATACCGATGTGTTCATAAATTCGAATAAAATAACAATATGTGAATATTTTGCAGATGATATGGCACAATTATTAAAATATGTTCAAATTAATATAAATCATACGCACCAACGTTCAATTTATAGAGAAACCTTTGCGTTCGATTGAGTTCTTCCTATACTCTAGAGTCGAGAGGCAGGCATCTGAGGTCGACTCTACATTACATGAAGACCTCTGAGGTCGACTCCAGTATAGAAGAAAAGCTATGAGGTCGACTCTAGTTTAGAGGAAGACTTTTGAGTACGACTCTAGCATAGAGGAAGACCTCTGAGGGCGACTATAGTATAGAAGAAAACCGCTGAGGTCGACTCGAATATAGAGAAAACCCTCTGAGGTAGACTCTTGTATTGAGGAAGACCTCAGAGGTCGACTCTTGTATGAAGGAAGATCTCTGAGGTCGACTCTAGTATAGAGGAAGACCTCTGAGGTCGACTCTAGTCTAGAGGAAGACCTCTGAGGTCGACTCTAATATAGAGGAAGACCTCTGAGGTCGACTCTAGTATAGAGGAAGACCTCTGAGGTCGACTCTAGTATAGAGGAAGACCTCTGAGGTCGACTCTAGTATAGAAAATGATCTCTGAAGTCGACTCTAGTATAGATGAAGACCTCTGAGGTTGACTCTAGTATGGAGGAAGACCTCTGAGGTTGACTCTAGTATGGAGGAAGACCTCTGAGGTCGAACCTAGTATAAAGGAAGACCTCTAAAGTCTACTCTAGCCTAGAGGAAGACCTCTGAGGTCGACTCTATTATAGAAGAAGGCCTCTGAGGTCGACTCTATTATAGAGGAAGGCCTCTGAGGTCGACTCTATTATAGAGGAAGGCCTCTGAGGTCGACTCTAATAGAGAGGAAGACCTCTGAGGTCGACTCTAGTATAGAGGAAGACCTCTGAGGTTGACTCTAGTTGAGAGAAAGACCTCTGAGGTCGACTCTAGTAGAGAGAAAGACCTCTGAGGTCGACTCTAGTATAGAGGAAGTACTCAGAGGTCGACTCTAGTATAGAGAAAGATCTCTGAGGTCGACTCTAGTATAGAGGAAGAACTCGAAAGTCGACTCTAGCATAGAGGAAGACCTCTGAGATCGACTCTAGTATAAAGGAAGGCCTCTAAAGTCGACTCTAGCCTAGAGGAAGACCTCTGAGGTCGACTCTAGCTTAAAGGAAGGCCTCTAAAGTCGACTCTATTATAGAGGAAGGCCTCTGAGGTCGACTCTAGTAGAGAGAAAGACTTCCGAGGTCGACTCTAGTATAAAGGAAGTACTTTGAGGTCGACTCTAGAATAGAGGAAGACCTCTGAGGACGACTCTAGTATAGAGAATGACCTCGCAGGTCGACTCTAGTATAGAGGAAGATCTCTGAGGTCGACTCTAGTGTAGAGGAAGATCTCTGAGGTCGACTCTAGTATAGAGGAAGATCTATGAGGTCGACTCTAGTATAGAGGAAGACCTCTGAGGTATACTCTAGTATAGCGGAAGACTCTGAGGTCGACTCTAGTATAGCGGAAGACCTCTGAGGTGGACTCTAGTATAGAGGAAGACCTCTGAGGTGGACTCTAGTATAGAGGAAGACCTCTGAGGTCGACTCTAGTATAGAGGAAGACCGAAATTCATAAAATAGTTTTAAATTAATATCACTTATTCGCAGGGGAGTTCAATTTGATATATTACATATAAACAATTAATAAAGCATTGTTTATTACTTTGCTTTACTTCCCATATTTCTGTATATTTTCTTTACAAAATTACACATTTTCTGAAATTAATTTACCGAAATGATAATGAATTCATAATCCTAAATCCTTCGACAGCCCTTCCATCCCTCTCTTATTGTTGCTATCTTATTATCTCCTTTGTGCCATAGTAATGTGCTTACAAATTGCAAATTAAATACCCTTCATTACCCCGAATTGGTCACAGAAACAATTAGGCATCTTAAACACCTTTAAATACCTAAAAAAAACCAACCAAGGACCCTAACATTCACACTCGAAAGAAAATGCCTCCGTAATATTACAGCTCAGCCCAGTTCATTAAAAAAAGGTTCACATAATTGCTGTCAAACAAACAGAAAATCTCGGTAATGCCATTTCCAACAAAGATCGCAAAAGTTGTTTAAAATTTACATTTTTATCGTACGACGAAAGACTAAATAAATCCCATAAAAAAGAACACTCTACGAAAATAAACTTAGGTTCAAACATTACATCAACACGAAATCTTATTTAACAAAGTTAAAATGTTAATAAAATTCAAATTAAAACTTATTAACCCAAATCTTCGTTTAGAGAATGGCTAAGGCTAATGCTCATCACGGGTACTCGAAGCGAAGCGCCGGGAAAAAAAGAGGGAAACCAAACGGCAACAGTCAAAAAACGTGTTCTAAATGAACTCGGCAAAAACTCAACAAACCTCCCAGACAACACCTCATCTCCTGCCAACCAACCAACACACTTAATTGCACAAGAGCTCACCGATAACATCCTCACTCTCCAAAGGGGGTGAAATGTAAACTGGAAAAAAGAAAAACCCCAAACTCTTGTTTCGCGATGAACAGTCGGGGGGAGTTTGAGAACGGAGCTCTTAGTGATTGTGACGGCCTGCCACCACACTGACTTCCGTCGTTGGTTGCTGTTGGTTCCCTGTTACTTTAGCCATCATGTTACATGGCTTAAGGCCATATTGTTGGCTTTTTGGGTTATTGTTAAAACAGGGAAAACATACCACTTGGCCACATACTCAAAGTAACTGCAGAAATGATGTCAGCAGGCAGCATACGCTTCCACTCCGCATATACATATAACATATACCTTGTGGGAATTCGGGGACGCGGGAAACCATGCTGAGCTAATGTAGACATTTATTGCAAATATTATTATTAACTTGTGGCCTCGGATCATAAAATGTGCTTAGGTCTTTCGCCGCTAAAGTATTTTTAGCAATAATGAGAAGAATATTATTAGTAACCCGTCGCTGCGTATACGTAATTTTAATTTGCTACATACATCACAGAAAGGCAATTGAAACGAGTTAAATGGAATTTTGTATATTTTTAGGATAGGACTTATTTGAAGGGGAAAATTGTGATTTAAAGAATACATTTAATTTCACGGAAGTAAATAACATTACTTAATATTTGAACAATATTTAAAAAACTTGTATTCGTTCACAATTGCGTATGAGATATAACCCGAATATTTGGGAATATTCACTAAACAAAACAAACTTTCATTGAAATGTGGACACCCGCAGAATTGTTTGTTTGACCTGTCCTAATATATGTCTTCAAAAAATCACACAATTTTGCAGAAAATAGGAAACAATTGGTAAAAAAATTTTAAAATTTATATAAATCATACGTTACAATGGTCAATATAAATTCCAAACGCTAAATAATACTACTTATAGCCAACAAATTGGTAGCTGTTGTCCCTAGGACTAAGAGATTTTGGGGACCCAATCTTTAGATGCTCGTTAAAGCAATTAGCTGTTGTCCCTGGGATAGGTGTTGTCCCTAGGTCTAAGACATTTTGGAAACCCAATCTTTAGAAGCTCGTTAAAGCCGTTACCGACTATAATATAGAGCAAGACATCAAAGGCCCGCTATAGCATAGAGGAAGACCTCTGAAATCGACTCTGGTATAGAGGAAGACTTCTGAGGTCGACTCTATTATAAAGGAAGACCTCTAACGTCGACTTTAGTATAGAGGAAGACCTCTGAGGTCGACTCTAGTATAGAGGAAGACCTCTGATGACGACTCTAGTGTAGAGGAATACCTCAAAGGTCGGCTCTAATATAGAGGAAGACCCCTAAGGTCGACTCTAGTATAGAGGAAGACCTCTGACGTCGACTCTAGTATAGAGGAAGACCTCTGAGGACGACTCTAATATAGAGGAAGACCTCAAAGGTCAGCTCTAATATAGAGGAAGACCTCTGAGGTCAAATCTAATATTGATGAAGACCTCTGAGGTCAAATCTAATATTGATGAAGACATCTGAGGTCGACTGTAGTATAGAGGAAGACCTCTGAGGTGGACTTTAGTACAGAGGAAGACCTCTGAGGTCGACTCTAGTGTGGAAGAAGACCTCCGAGGTCGACTCTAACATAGAGGAAGACCTCTAAGGTCGACTCTAGTATAGAGGAAGACCTCTAACGTCGACTTTAGTATAGAAGAAGACTTTTAGTAGTTTACAAAAAAAAGCTTAATATTTTAGAATGAAAATTCTACTTTTGCTTTACTAGAACCGTGAGCGTATGAGTAATTTTATTTTAGTTATATCCTCACATTTCAGGGAAAAGGGTACATCACTTGTCCTAAGGTATAAGATGACGAAGGAGTAACCTTAGACCCTATATATGTTTGGGAGTGATATGTCTCAGGACTTGTTAAGTTGTTTAAATCGTACCGTCCGTCAATGATCCTTTATTGGCTTCGATAAATCAATTTCGGATTAAAGGTAATTTATCCGATGAAATTTCACTGTTCGTTTAAAAGTCTTTTAATCCATAATGGAGATTATTTATCCCGAATAAAGACAGTTGTTAAATGTTGAGTTTTATAAAAGTGCTCTGACGTCGTTTAATGTTCTTTGTCTCGAAAAATGTCATTGATCCGTGCCTAATAGTCATTGACCCCTGCCTAATAGTTATTGACCTCGGCTTATCTTCTTTCTTAATACTAAAGTCGATTTCAGAGATCTTCCTCTATACTAGAGTTGAGCTCATAGGTCTTTCTCTATACTAATGTTGACCTCATAAGTCTTTCTCTATATTAGAGCCGACCTTTGAGGTCTTGCTCTATACTAGAGTCGTCGTCAGAGGTATTCATCTATGCTAGAGTCGTCCTCAGAGGTCTTCCTCTATACTAGGTCTTCCTCTATACTAGAGTCGACCTCATAGGTCTTCCTCTATACTAGAGTCGACCTCAGAGGTCTTCCTCTATACTAGAGTCGACCAAAGAGGTCTTACTTTATACTTTATACTAGAGTCGACCTTAGAGGCTTATCTTTGGCCTCGATAAAAGATCAATTATCCCGGATTAGAGGTCATTGTTATCAGTTTAATGGTATTGACCCCTTTTAAAGATTATTCACTCAGTTTATAAGTCTTTGACTCCAAATAAAGACATCTATTGAAGATTATTGGCTACGTTTTAGATCATTTGACACAGTTTAAACGTATTAAGGACCCCGAAATAGATTATTTGCACCTGCTAAAGTGTCAGTGTTTCGCCTAAAAGTTATAGACACCAGCTTAAAGGACATTGGTCCCGATTAAATGTCGTGGAACCCGGATAAGAGGTCCTTGACCTCCATTAAAAGATATTGATACTGGCATAATGTATTTGACCGGATTGAAGATCATTTATCAAAATTTAAGGTTATTGACTCCGGATTAGAGATAACTGAACTCAGATAAAAGGTCATTGAGTTCATAAGTAACTTTGATTTACCTATATAGATCTGTTTATGATTAACAACAATTTTAGCAACCTAATATGTATATACGACATCAAAAGCGGTAGACATTCAAAGCGTAAAATAAAAAATCGATTTCTAGCATTTTGCAAAAATTTATTATTTTATAACCGATGTTGACCGCAAAGAAATATAACATAATTTAATATGTATTAGTCTCAAGGGATTATTTTGAGAAAATAAATTTCTATAATCCTCAAGGATGGGGAACCTTCCGGATATTGTTCTTTTTATTTAAAAACAACCTGCAACTTAAACATTGTTTGTTATTGAAAATGGGGAATTGAAACCTTGTAACATATTCAAGTACTGGTCTGAGGGAATAGATACACTACATGTCACAATATCAGACAATTTACTTAGTCTTTGAAATTGAAAAATTTTCTTTCCCGGCTATGGATTTCTGGAATAATAGCACATCTCAGAAAATCAAAATGTTCAGGAGAGCCAAACTGTCACCAAAATGTCACCAAAAATTTTAAATACCTAAGGGGTAATATATGGATAGATAGATAATGATAGGCTGAATATACATATTTATGGTAAAATCCCAAAATCGAACAATTCTGAGACAGGCAGCTATTCCAGAAAACCACAGATGCCACGGTGCGTATTGCGCCAATTAATTGATACCAACAAATCCGAACAGTGATAAGACGTGATTTGACCGGTCCAGAAAATGGTACATTCCGGTAAATTAACACAAAAATTAAGGATTTTTGGCACAATATCTTACACTTGCAACATTTCCTCAAAATCACTTTCCCTACCTCAGACTTGGGTGTACAAAGGCAGCAGTATGACAACAGACGACAACGACGTCATATCAATACTCATACAATTATTTAATTTCTCCCTGATGATGCCTTTCGTTGAAAGGCGAAATATTGATTAAAAGAAAATAAATTTATAAAAACCAAGACCTCGAGTTCGAGTTTTTTTAAAACCATTTAATTAAATAACAATAAAGGTCTAATAAACGACGATTACTCAAATTTAATAAATCAAAAATACTATTCTGCACAACAGTGGGAAAATTTCTTTCAATTGGTACATACTCCATTTAAATTTTAAAGTAATAAATGTGCAAATAATGTACCACAAAAATTAATGTCAAGCAATTAATGTTAATAGGACCCCGTTGCGTATAAGTAATTTTAATTCATAACGAACAAATAAAATAAGCGTTATCTTCAGAACTAAATAAGATTTTTGAATTTTTTGAAACATACTTTTAAACAGAATGCATTAATTTGCGATATCATAATCTGCTTTTAGGAAAACTCGAATTATTGTCTTAATATTTGGACATTGACATTGGAAAACTCTTTTGCTTTAATCAAATGAAAAGCTTAAGATACTGGTCGAATTTGCAGTGAGCCATTCATTATGTTGATTATATACTCGTATATGTACTCGTATGTTATTATAAATCGTGTTTTTAGAAAAAAAAATTTCAAAAATGAATAAACAGCCGTAAATTGCTCAGGTCTGGCAATTAGGCTTAGTTCTGTTAGTCATTGCATCCTGAATAGAATAACAGTTTCAAACGGTGTAATTTTTTCCAAAATCGTGATTCAGTTCGGCAACAATAGTTTTTCTTTATTCAATTAGTTTACGCATTTATTTTTTTTTAAATATATTTTCAAAACAAATTTCACTCAGTGAAAACAATTCGTTAAATTATTTTTATTATATTTTTCCATTTTTTCTCACTCTTCACTGACCAAAATGAAGTCTTGGTACGGTAAAAATAATGACTTTGTGTACATTTAATCCCCAGATTAATATACATATTATATATATATGACCCTCTTCTCATTCTCCTGCAATTCCTGTTATGAGTATGTACATTTCCATTCCAAGGATGTCCATCATTCATTGGTGTAACGTTGTCATCTTCAGTCGGTTGTTTGTCGTTGTCGTCATCGTCAACGTTGCTGTTCTTAATTTAATTTCAAAAATCATTTTCACTTCCGCTTCCATCTCCTTAATACACTCTTTAACAGAAATTCAATTAACACAAAAATTACAATTTTTCAGTTTGCCCTCCTCTTCCGAAAAAAAGAAGAGACAAGCTGCAAGAAAACTTTGGTAAATATGATTTCCATATTTCTTCTTGTTGGTATTTATACAAAGAGACAAATGAACATACACAAACGCACGCACACACATTCTCCTATACCCACAAATCCATCACATTTAAAATTTCTGTTACAGACACAGTTGCAGATACGGACTCGTTGATCCTTGATGTCCATGCGAGTGTTTGTGTAGGTGTCTGTCTGTCTGTCCGTCCTTATGTCTGTCTGTGTGTGTGGGTCCGTCGTTCATTGTATAATTACATTGCAATATCCTTTCTTTCATTCCTTTCCACTACTGACGTACGCAGCAAACAAAAAAAGAACACAAAAACTGAAAGACTAACTGACATTCGCAGACGGACAATGGGGTGTAACGAAACAAAGGGCATGGGACGGGAGATATTGTTTTAAAGCTGCGAATATTGCTTCCAATCTAACTTTCTATTATAAATATTATGAAATTCTGTTTATTTTTTAAAAACATTTTAAAATTTACGATTTTTATTTTGAGTAATTTAGAAATCCGAAATAGATGCAAACTATTTTTTTGTGCCTGAAACCCCTTTATATAGTTTTTAACAATATTATTGTGAGAGAACTTTTAAAACAATCTTTTGAGAGAGTATTCTTAAAGAACTTTTTTTGTGAAAGTATTCTTAAATAACTATTATTGAGTAGTTTAAATAAAGATTACCTCATAATCTTTAATTAAAGAAGACACTTTTAACGACAAATTAAAGAGTTGTTTATGAAAAACTCTATTATTTATTCTGGAAATGGAATATTGAAATTTTTTTCTGTTTTGAAAAATGAAAAGTGGATATTAGACAAATGATCCTTCAACAAATAAATATTTACTTTCATTGTTTTTGTTTTTGTTTTTCGATCTGTTGTGACTTTTCATAGTTTTGTTTTTGACTATTGAGTTCGAGATCGTTGTTTTTGTTTTCTGTTAAACAGAAAAACAAACCTTCTTTGAAAAAGAAGAATAAGAAATGTGTGAAATGTATTAAGGGTGGTCACTGGTTGGTGGACGATATCGTTTCGGAAGCTACCAAGCAACCTCATCGGCACCTTGGACAAAATACTTTCCTATATAAATATTTGTATGCCCCATCTCAAAAAATCCCTTATACCATTACACCCTTATATCCATATACAGACATGCAAATAATAACTTCTCGGCGAAATGTGCACTAATGGAGCACAAAGACACGAAGCGAAGGACATGCGGCAAACGCTTTTCATCAGAATCGTATTTACACGGAGGCATTCCGGTGAAAATCTGTTGGCAAAAGAGATACATAGATGCATGCATACATATATGTATGAATATGACTGAGCACAACCAGACATGTTCAGCACTTGATGTGCAATTTACCGTTATGTTTGGTTACAACGTTTCCAGTCGACATGACAAAATAATTTCGTAGCTTCGCCTTAATTTGCCAGGAAGTGTATTGTAGTAAAGAAGAAAAAAGGGAGAATATAAATTAACCCTTTTGAGAGAAGTGGCGCCCAACTTGTAAGACTTGAGGCGATTTTTAAAGAGCAGCCTAGCTGAAAAATTTCGATTATAAGAGATGAGTTACAAACTAAATGCTTTGGGAATTCAAATTAATGATTTCGAAGGGAATGGCGCCCAACGTGGAGTTTTTTTTAAAGTAGTATAAAAACAAATATTGCCGAATTCAGATATGTATAATTGAACAAAGAATGTTTTACCAACAACAAGACAATTTGAGTATGCAAATTAACCCTTTCCATCAGAATGGCGCCCAACGTGAAATGACGGAGGAAAATCGGTAATAGTTATATACCGAAAATTTAACATATTACAAAATTTAGATAAAGCGTCTTAAGGAAATGTTGCCACAATAAAATCAATCAAATTAATCCTTTGGCAGTGAACGGCGCCCAACGTAGAATGTTGGCAGAAAATCTTCAAGAACAGTATAAAGAACATTTAAAATATTACAAAATTTGCACAATGTGACTAAACGTCTGGAAGAAGTTCTGCCTCTAGGGAACTGTTTTTAGTATAAAAGTTAATCCTTTCAAATTGAATGGCGCCCAACGTAAAATGTCTTTAGAAACTCTTCTATGGTATTAAGAAGAACAATTAAAATACTACAAAATTCAAATCAAGTAAATACTTTTCTAAAAAGAGTTCTGCAACGAAAACATCAACTTCATCCACCCCACAAAGGGTTATGCATGAGAAGACAAGTTGGGAACAGTTAAAGACATTCTTCAAGGAAAACATCTCAGTGGAAATTTTTGAATTTCAAAATAAACCCAGCTTTCATATGAAAACAAAAAGAATAAAAAGAGGCATACAATTACCTACAGAACATATGCCGAGAAATCTCAGGCTGCTGTTTTGCTTTTTCACAGGAGAAATTATCATGATTTTGCAAAAGTTTAGCATTAACTGGAGATGACAGGAATGCCAACACATTCTCACACATAAGCTAAGAAGGGATTTTAATGTTAATAAACTTGTTAAGAGAAAAAAATCCTACTTTCACATGCAGAAATAATGTTGCCCACAGTACGGCCAAGGTAAAGTATTCCACACTAAAAAAACTGCCTTATTTTAAGTGTTAGGAACAGAAGTATGAATTACTAAACATGGAATAAGGGGAAATTACAACCATAAGCATATCGCACCTGTTCCACAAAAGGGTAACAACTCAAAATTACAAAAATATCAGTAGATCCCATAAACAGCTTCCGTTAATATTATTAACATTTACAAAATATGTCAAAAATTATGAAAATATCTTCTTAATTGTTTTTTTTTGCAATGACTTAATATGACTTAAGTTAATATTAATTTTTTTAAATTAATATTTACGGGAAAATTTTTGGGGCTCTAGTGAAATTTTTCATTTTGAGTTGTTACCCTTTTGTGGAACAGGTGCGATATATTACTTTTTTCTTGATACTGGCTTACTTAAAGATTCTGAAGTAGTGCGGCCTAATCGTTGGATATTTTAAAACGCGAAAAACAATGACTACCTCAAGGCGTTTTTTTGTAGATTCGGTAGGGACTTTTACAGAATTAAAAATATATTGCATACTTTTTTCTCAATGATTTCTTTAAATGCTGAAATAATGTAGCCTAATTTGGGGCATTTTCTTATGCCCAAAATCATTGCATACCTTTAGGAGTTTTTCTTTTTTGTCTTGATTTCAAATCCTATAGAAAAAATAAAATTTAAATCAACAACAATATCGCCAAGCGCTAAGCCCGAGCGTAACAGTATCAATATTTATAAATGCGGTACTGAGAATTGGTCGAACGATTTTCACTCAACTGTGTTACTCGTAACTGGGATACTTCCGTTTGATTTAGCCATTTATGTTTATATACACACTAGCAGAAGAATACAACTAGGGATGACAATAGAGAAAATACCGGGGAAATTTTGGTAAAGTCTAACATTAGCAAGAGAAATGTTTATGTCCTGAAAATTTGTTTCTTCGAAAATTAAATATTTTCTCTTTTTCCTAATAAATCATTATAGAAAAAATATTTAGTATCTGCAACATTTTACAAATATAGGTTAGGTTAGGTTGAATAGAGGAGACGTTTAAACGTCTCATGTCCATGGACATACACTTAACTACTTACAAATATAGTTTTATCTTTTAAAAACATTTTTAAACTATCCCCTATGTTATATTGGATTCTTGACAAATCTTTGTATAAATTTATTTGAAATTCTGTTCAATTTCAAAACGCAATATTGAAGAGAAAGCCATGTCGAATAAAGCAAATGAAATTGAATTTTTATAAGAAAGTTTGTCAAAATTAGTATTACAAAAAATGTCGTCAATATTTAATTTTTCTACAAAATTTCACTGAAAATTTTATTTTTTGTAGAAAATTCTTCAAATTTGTTTTCCAATAAAAATTTCTTAGAGATTGCTTTTTTTTGCAAAGTTTCTTAAAATTAGCATTTTTCTGGAAAATTTCTTCTCAAATTAGTCAAAATTTTTATTCATACATCGTTTTTTCTAAAAAATTATGTCAAAATTCAATATTTCTAGAAAATTTCGTTAAATATTGCATTTTCCTAAAAAACAATGTCACTTTTCTAGAAAAATTCCTCACAATTGTTTTTTTTTTTGCATTTTTATAGATAATTTCAGCAAAATTAATTTTTTTATAAAAAAATTTATAGAAATCGAATTTTCATAGGAACGTTTGTCAAAATTATATATATATATATGTTCCCGTTGTTCCTATAAGGAGCATAGGGCCTCAACAAACACGTTCCAACGTGATTTATCTTGGGCAAGCAATTTTATTTCGCCCCAGCTTCTGTTCATGGTTGCAACTTCTATATCGATTTGTCGCCGCCATGTATGTGCGGGTCTCCCTCGTCTACGGTTGCCTTGCGGGTTCCAGTCGATGGCATTTCGGGTTATGTCGTTTACTGGTCTTCGTAGAATATGGCCGATCCAGTTCCACTTGCGTGTCTTTATTTCTCTGACAATCGGAAGTTGGCTTGTTTCCGCCCATAGTCTGTTGTTAGTGATTATACATGGCCAGAAGATACGCATTATTCTTCGGAGGCACTGATTAGCAAACACCTGCAATTTGTGTATAGCTCGTGGGGCAGCGTTCCAGGTTTCGCAGCCATATAATAGGACTGATTTTACGTTTGTGTCGAAAATCTTTAGTTTCACTCGGCGGGATAGGGCTGGGGAGTTCCAAACGGATTTCAGTCGGCCGAAGATTTGTCTTGCCTTTAAAATACGGCTTTCAACATCGTCATTAGAACCACCAGTCTTTGTTATGATGCTACCTAAGTAGCAGAAGGAATGCACGTCTTCTAGCTCGTTGTTGTTGATTTTAAATTTTTCTTCTCTTGCTTCATTTATGCGCAGGGTTGTTGTTTTGTTGATATTTATCTTCAGCCCAGCTTCATTCGTGATCTCTGCTAAGTGCTTAAGTTTGGCAGCCATATCATCAAAGTTGTGTGCCATTATGCAGATATCGTCTGCGTAGTCAAGGTCACTTAAGTTACCATCCAGACCCCACCTTATACCTCTGCCATTCGCCATTACTTTAGCCATGATGGTATCGAGGACAATGTTAAACAGAAGTGGCGATAAAACACAACCTTGTCGCACTCCAACTTCAACTGAAATCTGTTTGCTGAGTTTTCTTTCATGCAAGATCCGGCAGGTTGCCTGATGATATAGACTTTGAATCAGGGAGATAAGTTCAGATGGGACACCTTTGCATATTAAAGCACTCCATATGACGTTGTGATCCAGTGTGTCAAATGCTTTCTCAAAATCAACAAAGCAGAGATATAGTGGCGATCGCCATTCGACTGACTGCTCTGTTATGACCCGTAGGCTGTTGACATGGTCAATACAGGACTTATGAGGTCTAAAGCCTGCCTGCTCGTTTCTCAGTGTTGGTGTAACTGCGTCCGATATACGCTTTGCTAAGATGTGAGCTATTATTTTATTAACCATGCTAAGGAGTGTTATTCCACGCCAGTTGTTTCGATCCTTGAGGTCACCCTTTTTGGGTAATTTAAAAATCACGCCTTCTTTAAGCTCTTCGGGTAGTGACTTAGTGGTCCAAAAATTTTGTATAAGCGGTAAGATGATCTCTGCACTGATAGTTGGATCGGCCTTCAACAGTTCAGGTGGTATACCATCTAAGCCTGGAGCTTTGTTGATCTTGAGTGCTCCTATGGCAGTAACAACTTCAGACACAGCAGGACAGGAAGTTGCAATGTTGGTATTTACATTGTGCGTTCTGCAATTTCACGTTAATTGGGCGCTGACAGCTCTTGTTGAAAGCATTTTAGTGTAGAACTCTTCCCAGAGGACCACTTGTTCCTTCACCGAGGTAATAAGGTCACCATTATCATTTCTTAGTGGTTTCAGCGAACCAGTGTAATTATGAGACAGTTTTTTAACAGATTTATAGAGGTCGCTCGTCCTGTGTGTATCAGCTGCAGTTTGGGCTTCTACTGCAATTTCATTAGTCCAATTGCGCTTGTCTTGCCTTGCACTTTTCTTCACCAATCGATCTAAGGCATTGTGCTGTTGCTTGAGTTCATTTTTAGCTGCACGTGTCCTGGCCATGTTCATAGCAGATTTCACTGTCTTTCGTGATTCGATTAGGCTCCACGTTTCGTCTGATATCCACTCTTTGCGGGTGCGCTCAGTATAAACAATTATATTAACTGCGGGTTCCAAGAGGATTTTTTTTATCGTGCTCCATTGGTCGCGTTGAGCTTCATCTAAGGTGTCTAATGAAGATTTTACTGCTTCAGTGTAACGCGTACTCACTGCACTATTCTTCATCCTGCGTACGTCAATCCGTCGTTGAGTTTGGAGTTTGTTTTCTTTGATTGCAGCGAGCTTAATACGCATAGTTGCACGAGAAGATGGTGATCGCTTGCTAGATCCGCTCCCCTACGGTTACGAACATCCAACAAAGAGCCACGCCATTTTTTCGAAATCGTAATGTGGTCAATCTGATTTTCAGTAACGAGATCTGGAGATTCCCAAGTTACTTTATGGATTCGTTTGTGGGGGAACAGCGAACCTCCAACAACCAAATTGTTCGAAGCACACATTTCTAGAAAAATTTCCCCGTTTTCGGTTTTTCGTCCCAGTGCATGGGTGCCCATTATTCCCTCAACATTAGTGTTATCTGGACCAATTTGAGCATTGAAATCTCCCATGACCACTAAAATGTCGCCTCGATTAGTTTTTGTTATTGCTTTGTCAAGGATTTTGTAAAATTCATCTTTCGTGCCGCGATCAGCTGCATCTGTGGGCGCGTAGCATTGGATGCATGTGAGATTCCTAGCACGAGTGCGAAGTCTGATAGATATTACCCTATCCGAATACGGTTTCCAACTTATTAGGGCTTCTCGTGCACGTTGGTTCAAAAGGAATCCGACACCACTTGATCTTGGTAAATCGGTAGGCTTGCCAGAGTATAGGATTGTGTATCCATAAGGCGCGGCGACTTCACCGGCATCAGGCCATCTGATTTCGCAGAGTCCGAGGAATAGTAGGTTGTAAGATTTAAATTCTTTACATAGTTGCGCCAACCTTGACGCTTCTAGTAACGTCCTCACATTCCAGGTTCCAAATCGTGTCCTTGTTTTCATGCCAAAAGTCGTTATCGGTAAATCGGGTTGGTTTTTGTTATTGTTTGTAGAGGTTTCGGTAATCATTGTTTTTAAGATGGCCAGCTGATTAGGCTAACGCATCCGATCCTGGTGCTGGGACTGCCAGCTTGCCGCCAGGCCAACATAGAAAGGTTATACCGCCTTGGGTCGGTCGACAGAGCCTCGTTGGCTTTAACAGGAGACACCAAGTCCATTGGACAGTGGGTGAGGTTGTCATTTGGAAAGGATTGGCTGTGTGTGCAAAAAGATGCTGGATTTGCATTCGCTTCTCTTTCCCTTATCCCCCGTTTGTCAAAATTGGTATTACAAAAAAGTCGACATTATATTTTTCTAAAAAATTTCGTTGAAAATTTTATTTTTGTAAAAAATTTCTTTAAAATAATTGTTCTATAAAAATTCATAAAATTTTCATTTTTTTAGAAAATTTCTTCACACATTCGTCAAAACTGCACTTCTTTAATTTTATGAATACATTGTTTTTTCTAGAAAAATTATATCAAAATTCGATATTTCTAGAAAATTTTGTTGAAAATTTTTTTCTATTAAATGTCTTAAAAATTGCATTTTTCTAGAAATTAAATTTTATTACAATTACATTTTATTTTTATAAAATCTTCAATAGAAGTCGAACTTTTGTAAAAATTGGTATTACAAAAAATGTCTTCAAAATTAAATTTTTCTAAAAAAATGTGGTTGAAAATTCTATTTTTCGTGTTGTTGTTATTTATTGTTGGTCTGTGCTTTTGTTATTCAGTCAGAATTTATTTTGGTTTGAGACCATATGTTTCAGTTACTTTCTGTCTATTGCAAAAAAGTAATAGAAACAAATACAAAAATTTGCAGAGTTTTAATTGCTTGTTTTTTTTTCTAAAAATATGTCGTTGAAATTTGTATTTTTTCCCTCAAATTTCTTGAAAGTTGCATATTTTTATAAAACTTTTTTTTTCTAGAAAATTTCTTAAAATTTTAATTTTTCTAGAAAAATTCTTCACGAATTCGTCAAAAAAGGATTTTTGGAAAATTGGTTGAAAATACATTTTTATTCATACTTCATTTATTCTAGAAAATGATGTCAAAGTTAAATACATATTTCTAGAAAATTTCGTTAAAAGTAGAATTTTTCTATAAAATGTTTTAAAGATGGCACTTTTATAGAAAATTTCGTCACAATTGTTTTGTTTTTGCATTTTTATAGAAAATTTTAGCAAAATTTAATTTTTATAAATAATTTTATAGAAATCCAATTTTTTTAGTAACGTTTGTCAAAATTGGTATTACAAAAATTTGTTTCAAAATTCTTTGTCTAAAAAAATGTTGAAAAATTTTTTTTTTGTTTTAAAATTTCGTTGAAATGTTATTTTTGTAGAAAATTTCTTCAAAATTGTTTTTGTATAAAAATTACTAAAATTTTAATTTTTCTAGAAACATACACTTTTTTTATAAAAATTCGTCACAAAATTTAATTTTTATAAAAAATTTAGTATAAATCAAATTTTTATAGGAAGTTTGCCAAAATTAGTATTACAAAAAGTTCTACAAAAATATTTTTTTTTTTCAAATGTTAAAAATAATTTTTTTCGAAAAAAAATCATTGAACATTTTTTTTTAGAAAATTTCTTCAGAATTGTTTTTCTTTAAAAATTCTTAAAATTTCAATTTTTCCAGAAAAAATCTTCAAAAATTCTGGAAAATAGCATATTCGGCAATTTGGTCAAAATACTTCGTATTTTTTAAAAAAATTATGTCAAAATTCAATCTATCTAGAAAATTTTGATGTTTTTCTAGAAAAATTCTCCACAATTGAATTTTTTCATTTTTACAAAAAAAAATTAAAAAAATCAAATTTTTACAAAAAAAATCAAATTTTTATAGGAAAGTTTTTCAAAATTAGTATTACAAATAATTTCTAAGAAATTAATTTCTTTTAAAAAATGTCGTTGAAAATTAAATTTTTCTAAAAAACATGTATTTCTATAAAACTTCTTAAAATTTTCATTTTTCTGGACAATTTCTTCACAAATTAGTCAAAATGGCATTTTATTGAAAATTTGGTCAAAAATACATTGTTTTTTTTTCTAGAATATTATGTCAAAATTCAATATTTAGAGAAAATTTATTTGAAAATCGCATTTTTCTATAAAATATCTTAAAAATGACACATTTCTAGAAACACTCGTCATAATTGAATTTTTTGGTATAAATTGGTTTTTTCTAAGAAAAATGTCATTGAAAATTTTATTTTTCTCTAAAATTAAAAACAAAAAAACATGTTTTTATAAAACTTCTTCAAAATTTAATTTTTCTAAAAAAATTCTTAAAATTTGAATTTTTCCAGAAAATTTCTTCAAAAATTCGTCAAAATAGCATTTTTAGAAATTTAAAACTTCATTTTTGAAATTTAAAACTTCTTTAAGAATGGAATTTTTCTATAAAATATCTTACATATGGTACTTTTCAGAAAATAAGTTCATTTTTGCATTTTTTAAAGAAAATTTCAGCAAAATTTAATTTTTACAACAAAATTTTTTTTTATGAAATTATATCAAAATTATATCTAAAAAAAAATGTCGTTGAAAATTTTATTTTTCTCGAAAAATTTCTTGAAAATTGCTGTTTTTATTAAACTTCTTCAAAATTTGAATTTTTCTAGAAATGTTCTTAAAATCAGAATTTTTCTGGAAATTTTTTTGAAAATTTGTTCGAATATAAATTTTTATTCATGCAACGCTTTTTCTTGAAAATTATGTCAAAATTCAATATTTGAAGAACATTTCATTGAATATTGCATATTTCTATAAAATGGCAATATTCCAGAAAAATTCTTCAAAAATTGATTTTTTTTTTAAATTTTTTTCGAAAATAAATTTTTTATTCACAATTTCGTTTTTCTCGAAAATGATTATGTTAAAATTAAAATTTTCTAGAAAATTTCGTTTAAATTACATTTTTCTTCAAAATTTCATCGAAACTGAATTTTACAGAAAATTTCCTTTATTGACCTTTAATCTGGACAGTGACCATAAATCGTCATCATACGTGAGCTGTAAACCGGGGTAAGTACAGAATGAAACGTCTATTAGTGGAAAGTTCACTGACCGGATCAAAGGTCGATGACAGATGGCCGGACTAATGGTCACGGATACGATTATAGATCGATGACAGTATTAATAGCTACTGATTAGATTAAAGGTCCGTTTTGGACCATTTTAAGTTATATATTTTTTCCTTTCCTTTTACAACAAATACCTCAAAATGTTGAAAAACTATAAATTTATTATTAAGTAGAAAAGGAAATTTTTTTTTCCTATACTCTTTATGAATAACTAGAAACACCTGTAACTCACGAAATGCTAAAATAAACAAATCTAAAAATTAAAAAAATCGTTTGAGCAATGTCCGTTAGTCTGTCTGTCTGGATGTAGTTCCGTGCAAAATGGGCGTTATAGCTCATACAAACACTTGAAATTTTGTATAGTGTAATGCTTTTATACTAATCATAGTCCACTGAAAAATAGGCGTTATTGTCACATCCCTTTTGATATCTCTCAAACAAAATGGCCAATATAAAACATATAAAAAATTATGTTTTGAAATGGACAACGTTAGCATGCTAGCTTTTAAAATATAGAATAAAATATTTTTTTCCATTTCTTAGGGATTTTTTGTGCAGGGAAAAATATGTTTATGTATATATATTTTATAGCCCACATAATTACCTTAAAATGGAGTTCACTAATTGGGGTCTACTCAAAACTGTTATACATCCACGTATTATTTGAGCTTAACTTAAGTAGACAATCGTATTAAAGAATTGTCAAAGAAAACTAATCCTCTCTGAAATCCCTAATACCATGTCTAAGTGCCTGTATACATGTGTGTGTGAGATAGAGTGGGGAACTGTAGTGTGTACGTAGTGTAATTGGATAAATGTGAACGTTATAAAGTTGGTTTTGTGTTTATATTTGTCTAAATGTCTGTGTATATCGTGGAGTATACGAATGTATGTTTGTGTGTGTGTATGTAGTTGAAGTTGTGTTGAGAATGACCAAGTTAAATTGACGTATAATTGTGCTCTGGTGTCCTATAAACGGAAATGACTCGGGCTTCAAACAAAAAAAGAGGGAGTATAGAGTACATTTAGTTGCCTTTGCGCGTCTAGTTCAGTTTGTTGTTGTTATTTTTTCAAAACTTTTCCTCTTGTTAAAGAAATACAAGTAGAGAGACCAGAACATGATTCAGCATTGAACAGGACGGGGTGTTACCCGGGACGGAGCGGGAGCCAGAGATTGGAGTAATAAGTAGCGCTTGGAACTGGTGTTGTTGCCATTGTTGTTTTGTCGAGCTATTGTTGAAGTTGTCTCTGCTAATGCTCATCCGGTTGCCTCTGTTAGATTTTGTAGTTGTTGTAATGACTGTTGTGTCACTTCCAGCTGGCAGTTGTGTTAGCAATGCTGCGACAAATGAGTGACACCGTCAACTCATGAGGAGCAACAATGACCAGAACCGCCCCCCTTCGCGCAATTGAACTGCAGACCATCAACAGCATCCACCGGTATCAGCAATCATGTCAATGATTACAATCATTTGTTCCCAGTATTATTTCCTCCCCTCCCACCCTCGCCAAACTGCGTTGGGTGTAAGAGAAGCCAGACCATAACAATTGATTTTTTTTGAAACTAGAAAAATGTTTTTCCCATTTCCTCACATATCCCATCCCACTGCGAATGTCATCACTTTATTTTATTTAACGTTTGTCATGTTCCCAGAATTAAATCCTGATTGAGAACAAAAACGGAACGAGTTATTCTTCACTTCACATAAATATGTATTTGCACCTCGCTGAACAGGAAACCTTTCAAAAAAAATCTGTTTCCCTTGTTGGATATTTATTTTATTTCCTCCAATTCAGATTTATTACCGCTGCTTGTATGTTTTCTACGTTTCGGTTCGGTTTGTTTTTATTCCTTTTGATGGATATTAATTGTTGTCAGCTTCAATAACGCAAAATCACATTTAAATTCCATTAAAACCATTAAAGCCTTTGATGCGCTTGGCCATATTGTGTCCGTCCGTCCGTCTGTCTGGTTTTTTGCACATTTATTTATGGGTTTCTCATTGATATTATGAATCCCAAGCCCTGAATGTATGCTCATAAACTGCCAAAAAAAAAAGAAATAAACAGAAAATCCGGGAATAACACGAAAACTCGATGGCAGGAAAAACTTTTAATGGAAAATGCAATTTTAATGGAATTTGGAAGAATGCAATGCAGGAAAAAAACTTTGAATTTTTTATTTGTTTACTTTTTATGTTTCTCAAAAGGCAAACGCAATGTTATTTCAATGAATTTGTGATTCATTAATTGGTTTATGTGATTCTACCAATTAACGAAAAAAAAGAATAATTGTGAAATAAAGCCATATCTTGGCATTCAAATTATATAAAAAAAACATTTTCAGAAAAATTTGTAAAAAAAATATTATATTTATAAAATCAAAAATGCACAATTGAGTAAATGAATAAATGAGTAAATGAATAAATGAATAAATGAATAAATGAATAAATGAATAAATGAATAAATGAATAAATGAATAAATGAATAAATGAATAAATGAATAAATGAATAAATGAATAAATGAATAAATGAATAAATGAATAAATGAATAAATGAATAAATGAATAAATGAATAAATGAATAAATGAATAAATGAATAAATGAATAAATGAATAAATAAATAAATGAATAAATGAATAAATGAATAAATGAATAAATGAATAAATGAATAAATGAATAAATGAATAAATGAATAAATGAATAAATGAATAAATGAATAAATGAATAAATGAATAAATGAATAAATGAATAAATGAATAAATGAATAAATGAATAAATGAATAAATGAATAAATGAATAAATGAATAAATGAATAAATGAATAAATGAATAAATGAATAAATGAATAAATGAATAAATGAATAAATGAATAAATGAATAAATGAATAAATGAATAAATGAATAAATGAATAAATGAATAAATGAATAAATGAATAAATGAATAAATGAATAAATGAATAAATGAATAAATGAATAAATGAATAAATGAATAAATGAATAAATGAATAAATGAATAAATGAATAAATGAATAAATGAATAAATGAATAAATGAATAAATGAATAAATGAATAAATGAATAAATGGATAAATGGATAAATGAATAAATGAATAAATGAATAAATGAATAAATGAATAAATGAATAAATGAATAAATGAATAAATGAATAAATGAATAAATGAATAAATGAATAAATGAATAAATGAATAAATGAATAAATGAATAAATGAATAAATGAATAAATGAATAAATGAATAAATGAATAAATGAATAAATGAATAAATGAATAAATGAATAAATGAATAAATGAATAAATGAATAAATGAATAAATGAATAAATGAATAAATGAATAAATGAATAAATGAATAAATGAATAAATGAATAAATGAATAAATGAATAAATGAATAAATGAATAAATGAATAAATGAATAAATGAATAAATGAATAAATGAATAAATGAATAAATGAATAAATGAATAAATGAATAAATGAATAAATGAATAAATGAATAAATGAATAAATGAATAAATGAATAAATGAATAAATGAATAAATGAATAAATGAATAAATGAATAAATGAATAAATGAATAAATGAATAAATGAATAAATGAATAAATGAATAAATGAATAAATGAATAAATGAATAAATGAATAAATGAATAAATGAATAAATGAATAAATGAATAAATGAATAAATGAATAAATGAATAAATGAATAAATGAATAAATGAATAAATGAATAAATGAATAAATGAATAAATGAATAAATGAATAAATGAATAAATGAGTAAATGAATAAATGAATAAATGAATAAATGAATAAATGAATAAATGAATAAATGAATAAATGAATAAATGAATAAATGAATAAATGAATAAATGAATAAATGAATAAATGAATAAATGAATAAATGAATAAATGAATAAATGAATAAATGAATAAATGAATAAATGAATAAATGAATAAATGAATAAATGAATAAATGAATAAATGAATAAATGAATAAATGAATAAATGAATAAATGAATAAATGAATAAATGAATAAATGAATAAATGAATAAATGAATAAATGAATAAATGAATAAATGAATAAATGAATAAATGAATAAATGAATAAATGAATAAATGAATAAATGAATAAATGAATAAATGAATAAATGAATAAATGAATAAATGAATAAATGAATAAATGAATAAATGAATAAATGAATAAATGAATAAATGAATAAATGAATAAATGATTAAATGAATAAATGAATAAATGAATAAATGAATAAATGAATAAATGAATAAATGAATAAATGAATAAATGAATAAATGAATAAATGAATAAATGAATAAATGAATAAATGAATAAATGAATAAATGAATAAATGAATAAATGAATAAATGAATAAATGAATAAGTGAATAAGTGAATAAATGAATAAATGAATAAATGAATAAATGAATAAATGAATAAATGAATAAATGAATAAATGAATAAATGAATAAATGAATAAATGAATAAATGAATAAATGAATAAATGAATAAATGAATAAATGAATAAATGAATAAATAAATAAATGAATAAATGAATAAATGAATAAATGAATAAATGAATAAATGAATAAATGAATAAATGAATAAATGAATAAATGAATAAATGAATAAATGAATAAATGAATAAATGAATAAATGAATAAATGAATAAATGAATAAATGAATAAATGAATAAATGAATAAATGAATAAATGAATAAATGAATAAATGAATAAATGAATAAATGAATAAATGAATAAATGAATAAATGAATAAATGAATAAATGAATAAATGAATAAATGAATAAATGAATAAATGAATAAATGAATAAATGAATAAATGAATAAATGAATAAATGAATAAATGAATAAATGAATAAATGAATAAATGAATAAATGAATAAATGAATAAAAGAATAAAAGAATAAATGAATAAATGAATAAATGAATAAATGAATAAATGAATAAATGAATAAATGAATAAATGAATAAATGAATAAATGAATAAATGAATAAATGAATAAATGAATAAATGAATAAATGAATAAATGAATAAATGAATAAATGAATAAATGAATAAATGAATAAATGAATAAATGAATAAATGAATAAATGAATAAATGAATAAATGAATAAATGAATAAATGAATAAATGAATAAATGAATAAATGAATAAATGAATAAATGAATAAATGAATAAATGAATAAATGAATAAATGAATAAATGAATAAATGAATAAATGAATAAATGAATAAATGAATAAATGAATAAATGAATAAATGAATAAATGAATAAATGAATAAATGAATAAATGAATAAATGAATAAATGAATAAATGAATAAATGAATAAATGAATAAATGAATAAATGAATAAATGAATAAAAGAATAAATGAATAAATGAATAAATGAATAAATGAATAAATGAATAAATGAATAAATGAATAAATGAATAAATGAATAAATGAATAAATGAATAAATGAATAAATGAATAAATGAATAAATGAATAAATGAATAAATGAATAAATGAATAAATGAATAAATGAATAAATGAATAAATGAATAAATGAATAAATGAATAAATGAATAAATGAATAAATGAATAAATGAATAAATGAATAAATGAATAAATGAATAAATGAATAAATGAATAAATGAATAAATGAATAAAAGAATAAATGAATAAATGAATAAATGAATAAATGAATAAATGAATAAATGAATAAATGAATAAATGAATAAATGAATAAATGAATAAATGAATAAATGAATAAATGAATAAATGAATAAATGAATAAATGAATAAATGAATAAATGAATAAATGAATAAATGAATAAATGAATAAATGAATAAATGAATAAATGAATAAATGAATAAATGAATAAATGAATAAATGAATAAATGAATAAATGAATAAATGAATAAATGAATAAATGAATAAATGAATAGATGAATAAATGAATAAATGAATAAATGAATAAATGAATAAATGAATAAATGAATAAATGAATAAATGAATAAATGAATAAATGAATAAATGAATAAATGAATAAATGAATAAATGAATAAATGAATAAATGAATAAATGAATAAATGAATAAATGAATAAATGAATAAATGAATAAATGAATAAATGAATAAAAGAATAAAAGAATAAATGAATAAATGAATAAATGAATAAATGAATAAATGAATAAATGAATAAATGAATAAATGAATAAATGAATAAATGAATAAATGAATAAATGAATAAATGAATAAATGAATAAATGAATAAATGAATAAATGAATAAATGAATAAATGAATAAATGAATAAATGAATAAATGAATAAATGAATAAATGAATAAATGAATAAATGAATAAATGAATAAATGAATAAATGAATAAATGAATAAATGAATAAATGAATAAATGAATAAATGAATAAATGAATAAATGAATAAATGAATAAATGAATAAATGAATAAATGAATAAATGAATAAATGAATAAATGAATAAATGAATAAATGAATAAATGAATAAATGAATAAATGAATAAATGAATAAATGAATAAATGAATAAATGAATAAATGAATAAATGAATAAATGAATAAATGAATAAATGAATAAATGAATAAATGAATAAATGAATAAATGAATAAATGAATAAATGAATAAATGAATAAATGAATAAATGAATAAATGAATAAATGAATAAATGAATAAATGAATAAATGAATAAATGAATAAATGAATAAATGAATAAATGAATAAATGAATAAATGAATAAATGAATAAAAGAATAAATGAATAAATGAATAAATGAATAAATGAATAAATGAATAAATGAATAAATGAATAAATGAATAAATGAATAAATGAATAAATGAATAAATGAATAAATGAATAAATGAATAAATGAATAAATGAATAAATGAATAAATGAATAAATGAATAAATGAATAAATGAATAAATGAATAAATGAATAAATGAATAAATGAATAAAAGAATAAATGAATAAATGAATAAATGAATAAATGAATAAATGAATAAATGAATAAATGAATAAAAGAATAAATGAATAAATGAATAAATGAATAAATGAATAAATGAATAAATGAATAAATGAATAAATGAATAAATGAATAAATGAATAAATGAATAAATGAATAAATGAATAAATGAATAAATGAATAAATGAATAAATGAATAAATGAATAAATGAATAAATGAATAAATGAATAAATGAATAAATGAATAAATGAATAAATTAAATTAAATGAAAAGATTTAGGTTATATTTCCTGCTCAATTTAAATATATTTTGTGACTATGAAAAATATACATTTAAATATAATACACCAAAAATTAAATCAAACTATTTCTTTTAAAGACCGAAAAAATTAGCATCTAATTAATTAAATCTAAAAATCTTAAAATTTAATCATCTTTTCCTTGTCATCAAACAAATGTTATTTATACCACTGAAGTTTTTTCTTAATTTAATTTCCACAAATTTGCCCACAAAACGTCCAGTCGCCCGATTTGTGTCCACACGAACGATTAATAAAATCTCCCCCCAAAGTAGGTTGATTGATTTACCAGCAAATCCCTATTGTGGTCCTTAATTTGTGCCATAATTCTGAAGGAATTTCATTAATTGCCAAAAATCCCGGCATGTAACATGCAAAATGTTTATTTATTCCAAATATCGTTTAATTCATCATTCATTCCTTCCGTTCAATAGCTGTGATAGTTAATTAAGACATTTGTGTAGATTTTGTCGCAATGATTTCATTCCATTGTACTAACTTGAAGACGACCGTTAGGAATAAAGTTTTTGTCTGTCCTTTATCCATATAAATAATAAATTACAGGATATTGCTTTTAGTGTTTGTTTAGCGGTCGTTCCCTTTTGTATTTATATTATAATTAATAACAACACTTCCTCTTAAGCCCCGAATGGACGGCCAAACGGAAGGCCTGACCATGTGATGTGATTATAATAACCGGAAAGGGAAATATGAAATAAAAAATCAATTATTATTATTAACCAAAATACATACAAAGAGATTTTGTCCTTGTGCACAAATGTCGTTGTGTCTGTATGTCTGTGAGTTTTGTGGTTATCTACAAATTCCCTCTACTATTAAATCAGAATTATTCATTAAAATGTATTCCACGAAAAAATAGGCCTTGGGATTTCTCTAATAAATATGTATTCTCTCGTATATACATATAAATAAATAAAGAAAACTTTACTTGTTTGTGGTAATTTAAGTCTTAAAGTATTTTTTTTGCACAGACTTACTTGATCCTTTTCTCCACTTTCCATGTCGTTGGCGGTCGATAAAGTTTGGTGCCCAAATAAAGTTGTCATCAAGTTGTTGGCAACAAAATAAATGTCAGCTACTTAACTTTACTTCTAAATCATAGCCCTTTTCCATTCCCAGACTCTGTGTGTGTGCCTGCGTGAGCTCTTCTGGTCTTGTTGTAGCAGTTATATTAACTGGGCTGAAACAAGTTTTTAGGCTTTGAAAGGAAAAAGAAAAAACAAATCGGGGCACCCCCAAAGTGTCTTCACAGCAACTTTCTCTTTTATTATGTGCGATGTGGGTGTTTTTCGTGTAAGAATTTGACAAGGAGAACTTTCTAATTGCTAAAATATGTAAGGGAAATATGGGGAATAGTTAAGTTATTTTACTATTTAACTAAATCTTGGTTTCATACATACTGCGAGTTTATAACTAAAAAGGGGTATTAATAAGTAGAAATATATTTTTTTTTAGGTTTATATATACATGAATTTGTTTTTAGCCGGGACACAAACCCAACTTAATGTGAATAACCTTACAATATGCATTTCTTTGATATAAGAGTATTTATTATTATCACTATACTGAACATGCATTATATATATAATGCATTACATACACCGTGCGACACACTTTTTCATCCATGAACGAAACTATGTGCAAGTGAAACTAGTGACCATAGGTAGCAAAACTGCGTTTTTTATTTCGTGATAGTTTGTCCTTTTTACAGGACTTTCAAAATATCAAGGATAAAATTTTTGAAATATTTTTCTTGGCACTTATTACAAATGCGAATTGATAAATATGCATATCGACTGAAAGGGGAGAATTCCCGCTATTTAATAAAATTTTTGGAAAAAATGTCCAAGGATGAATGTTATAAAAAATGTCCTTTTAAACTTTTATCCTTCAATATCCTTCAAGGTTGTGGGTTTAAAAATCTGAAAAAATGGACGTTACAGAACGTTGTCATAACACATATTAAGATTGTAGCCTTCTATGTTTAACGGTTAAGGAATAAGAATTATATGAACTCCATAGTCTATGTAATATATTAAGGACACTGAGTATACAAATAATTATTATTCCTTAACCGTTCAAGATAGAAGGCTCAAATTTTAATATGTGTTATGTCAGTTAGAGTTCTGTAACATGTATTTGTTTCACATTTTTAAACCCACAACTTTGAAGGATACTCAAGGATAAAAGTTAAAAAGGAAATTTTTTTATAGCATTCGTCCTTGGATTTTTTCCAAACTTTTATTAAATAGCGGGAATTATCCAGCTTTCATTTGATATGCATATTTATCAATTCACATTGTAATAAGTGCAAAAAAAATTATTTCAAAAATATTATCCTTGAAAGTCCTGTAAAAGGGGGAAACGATCACGAAATGGTCTCTAGTTTAACTTGTATATAGTTTCGTTCATGGGTGACAAAAAAAAGTTGACTTTTGTCACACGGTGATATATATACGTTATGTACATTATAACGAATGTGAAGCTAACGTTAATTTTAGCCAGGACACCAACTCAAATTAATGTTAGTAACCTTAAAATTTCTATTTTTTGAGATAAGAGTATTTATTCTCTTTACTATACCCAAAATTCTAGTTTTAAATATTATTTTATAAAAAAAGAGTATGAAGCTAAAATTGGTTTTAAGTTGTTTTTAGCCAAGACACAAACCCTCGTTATGTGAAGAACATTAAAATTTTTATTTATTCAGATAAGATTATTTATTCTCTTTACTAAACTCTAACTTCTATTTTTAAATACATTCTATAACGTGTGTGAAGCAAAATTTGTTTTTTTTTTATCTAAGACAGGAACATTAAATTTGATTTTTCTTAGACAAGAGTATTTATTATCTTTACTAACTTTAAATTCTGTTTCAAAATATCATTTTACATTTCACAACAGTTGTGAGGCTAACCTTATTGAAAGTTGTTTTTAGTGAAGTCAGAAACCCTCATGTATTGAAGAACAATAACATTTTCAATTCATTGATAAAAGATCCTTATTCTCTTTTCATTTTATAAAGGGTGTGAAGCAAAAGTTGTTTTTAAATTGTTTTAGACAAGACACAAGCCCAACTAATGTAAATAATCTTAAACTTATCTTAACTACGCTTTAACATATATTTCAAAATATCATTTTATAAAGAACGTGCGACAAAAGTTAGTTTGTTATTAGTTATTTGCAATTTATTACATATATTTGTATGCAATAGTATAACAGTTATGAAATGTTAACTTTTTTACTAAATGGTCACTTTGTGTGAATGGTACGAAAAGGGGTTGTCAATTTCACCAAATTGTCTAGACGTGGTAGCGTGTGGACTAAGTCGTGGTAGTCGACTATAGGACAGTCGGACGAACATCCTATCTTTAGTGAAGTCCGTCATTCAATTGACCTTTAATAGGGGCTATTGACTCGTAATTAAGGGTCAAAGTAACCGATTAAAGGTCAATGAACCCGATAAAAGGCCTATGGCACCGATAAAAGGTCATTGACCACGGATTCAAGTTCAATGCACCGACTAACGAACATTGACCCAGAATTTTAAGTAAATGATCCAGGTTACATGTCAATGACCCCAATTAAAGCTTAATTACCCGGATAAAAGGTCAATCACCACGATTAAACGGTCAATGACTACGACTAAACGTCAATGACCACAATTAAAGGTAAATAACCCTAACTAAAGGTCAATGACCCCGCCTAAAGGACATTGACAACATATTCAAGATCGATGACACATAATTAAAGATCGATGACACCGAATTAAAGGTCAATGACCCCGGACTAAAGTTAATTGATCCCGGCTTAAAGGTCATTGAATACTATTAAAGGTCAATGAAACCTGATTAAAGGACTTTAACCCCTATTAAAGATTAGTGAATACTATTAAAGTGACCTTAAAAGGTCATTGTCCTTGGGTTAGATCAATTACCCCGAATTAAGGTCAACGACCCCTACTAAAGGTAATTTACCCAGGACTAAAGGTCACTGTCCCCTAATAAAAGTCATTGACCGCTACGAAAGGTCTATGACTCCTCATTAAACATCAATGACCCGGATTAAACGTCATTGAGCTGGTACAAAGGTCTAAAACCCTTATTTAAGGTCATTGACCTCGATTTAAGTCATTGACCTCGATCCAATTAAATGTCAATAACACCGACTTATGATCCCCATTAAAGGTCAATGGCACTTAATAAAAGGTCATAGGCACTGGATTAAAGGCCAATTACACCAGATTAAAGGTCAATAACCACGACTTATGATCCCCATTAAAGGTCAATGGCACCGAATTAAAGGTCATAGAGACCGGATTAAAGGCCAATGAACCCAGATTAAAGGTCAAAGTCAACGTTCACGGATTAAAGGTCATTGACCCCGTATTAAAGGCCATTGGCCACTGTTAATGGTCGTTGACCCAGGATTATTGGTCATTGACCCTATTAAAGGTCAATAACCCATACTAAAGGTCAATGACATCGGATAAAAGGTCATGGGCCCCTATTAACTGTCAATGATTCCGACTAAAGTCATTGACCTGGATTAAAGGTTAATGATACCGACATAAAGATCAATGGACCCGACTTAAGGGTCAATGACCCCGAATTAAAGGCCAATGGCCCCGATTAAAGGTTATTGAGCACGGACTAAAGGTTAATGTCCCCGATTAAAGGTCATTGACCCCTGATTACAGGTTAATGACCCCTATTATAAAGGTCATTGATCCCGTATTAAAGGTCATGGACCACTGTTAAAGGGCGTTGACCCGGGATTATTGTTCATTGACCTCTATTACAGGTCAATAACCTCGGGTAAAAGGTAAATGCCCTCGTATTAAAGGCCAATGACCTCGTATTAAAGGTCAATGACCCCTATTAAAGGTCAATAAATTCGGATTAAAGGTCTATGACCATGGATTAAATGTCATTGACAACGAATGACAAAGGATACCAGATCCCAGATTACCGATCATTGACCCCTAGTAAAGGTCATTGACCTTGAATAGGGGCCATTGACCCCGGATTAAAAGTTAATGACCCCGACATAAGGTCATTGACAACGATTAAAGGTCACTGAACCCGGATTAAAGGTCCTTGACACCGGTTTAAAGGTCATTGACACCTGAAAATGGTTAATGCCCACGACTAAAGGTCAATAACGCCGGACTATATTGTTTTAATTATTGATAATACCCGGAAAAATAACTATCGACTATCATTGTATAATAAAATATTTAAAACAACTTTTAGAAGTAAATTTTTTTAAAAGCTTCGTTTCCATAGAAGTGCCCTAACATATTATTGTATTAATCTGATATAATTAATTTTGTGGTACACTTTTATGGTCTTTAGTATCCTTAAATTGAGGAGAGAAGCATGTAGTTGGAAACTTGCTTCTTTAGAGGAGTGCCACAGTTTGATAATTTATAAAAAGGCGCAAAATAACTTGATTGTGGTGAACATGATTGGATACATTCTCAATAGCAGACAGTTGTTTGTGGCACACTATTAGAGGGGAAAAATATTTTTTTTAAAAATATGGAAAATATTTTATAAAATGAAAGCTTCCAAAAATATAAAAATGTAAAAATTTAATTGAACATCGAAACTTGACATAAGACATTCTTTCTTCCATAGATAAGCAGAGAGACTATTTTCAATTCAATTTAAATTTTTCATATTTCTGCTTCTTATTTGATAACCCTTTCCAATGTTACAGTACATGCAAGACAATTAACCTAGTTATGAGAATAAGGTAAACTTTCATATGTTGTTCAAATATGTAACATACATACATATTTGTTATGTTTGAGTACTGGGAAAAAAAATATTTTACGCAGTTGTCTTTTATTTTCATGTAAACATGAAACAGAAAATAACCAACATGCTTTGAGTTAATAGAATAACTTTAATTAGACCTAAAAGTACGTTATGTTGGGGGAAAAAAGGCTTAAAAGTAGGAAAATGTAATTAATAAACATTTTCGCTAACATAAAATGGAGGATTTAAGGTCATGGGTGACTCAAAATGATACAAAGCAATGAAATGATAATTTTAAGCAAAAAAAAGGTGGGCTCTGTCGGCATACATGATACCCTACACCATCGTGTTAGATGATGATTCTTAAAAATAGTAATCAATGATATTGATTATTATTTTATTCCTCATAGGATGTTTTCGAATGACCAAAATACTTTTTGTGGTACTCTTTTAAAGTCTTTGATATTTCTAATTTTTGAAAAAAATCAAATATATGAAAATCTAATATTCCAAAAATGTGCCATAACCAAATTTATCTGCTTTAAATATTTTTGAACAATTTTAAATGTTAGTAATATTCAAAATGCGCCTAAATGTAGGCAAAATAAGGGAGTCTACAAATATTCTCTCCACAAACTTGAAAATGCTCTCCCCTAAAATGTAAATTCTCTCCCTTAACAAGTATAAATTGTCTTAAATCCTGCTGCTAACTCTCCTAACACATATCCTGCAATAAAAAACAAACCGTTTCACTTGCTCTCCAAGTGTCATATATCACAATTTATCGCCGACAAACGCAAAAGAGGAAAACAATCCTAGTCCAACAACCACAACCATAACCGCCGATTCAAGTTCAAAAACAAGAATTACGACTAGTTTCGACAAAACAAGTAAACCAATGTCATAAATTTTAACTTTGACCAAAAAAAAAAAACAAAAATAACGACGACAATGGGAGAAAGTGTTAATGCAATTTAAGGTCAAAATAATGGCTGTTTTATAATAGTTTTAGTAATGTACGCAGATTTCCTTGTAAACCCCCCACACACGCACACACACACAACAAGTATAATAAATAATATAGACACATTTATAATTTTTCTGACACCATTAAGGATTCGCCTACCCCCGCCGCATATTGCAACAAAAAGTTGCATTATGTGCGAATATGTGCACAGATATGTTCATTGTATTGTTGAAATATATGTACATAATTAAATCTGCACATGTACAAATTTTGTATGTACGTAAACGTAAATGTATCAAAGATGGCCTTGTCGTAGTGTTTTTCCATATAAAAATAATGACAATGTATTTGCATGACTTGAAAAGGTGACCTTAAAGGTAAACCAGATATTGAGGTGCTGATAATTTGCATAGCAGTCATGTGGGGCGCCTTGTTATATACTATAGATAATAATCTCAAACATTTTTCCTTAAAGTATGCTATAGATTATTATGATGTTTAGTGAGCAGACAACACGATTTCTAATTAGACACCTTTCAATGATTTGAAGTGCCATCATGTGGGGCGGGCTCCTTTAGGTAGATTAAAGATAATAATCTTAAAAAATCCTAAAAGTAGGTTATAGATTACTGTGATGTTGAGTAACCAGACATAAGGATGAGATTGAAGACTTTTTATTTAGACATCTTCTTCTAATTTGAATTATTGCCATGTGGGGGTGCCTTTAGGTAGACTATAGATAATAATCTCAAAAAATATCTCCTTAATGTAGACTATAGATTACTCTGATAACACTAGCCAACAAAATTTTTGTCGAAGGGCTTTGCATAAGATTTTTATATACTATAGATAATAATCTCAAACATTTTTCCCAAAAGTATGCTATAGATTATTATGATGTTCAGTGAGCAGACAACACGATTTCTAATTAGACACCTTTCACCTTGAATTAAAGTCATGTGGGGCGCCTATAGGTAGTCTATAGATAATAATCTCAAAAAAATATATCCTTAAAGTAGGCTATAGATTACTGTGATAATTAGTAATCAGACAAATTCATGAAAGTGAAGACTATCTAATTAGACATCTTCTAATAATTTTAATTGTAGCCATGTGGGACGCCTTTAGGTAGACTGTAGATAAAAAACCTCAAAAATAGCCTAAAAATAGGCTATGGATTACTATAATGTGGTGTAGTGGTAAGACAAATGCAACAAAGTGAAGATTTTTTAAATAGCAACCTTCTATGTATCAGGAAAACAAGTGTGTGGCTAATCTTATGTCTTCCAATAAATCCCATAGCCCATTTTTCTAGGTTGCCTCCCCGAACTTGATTAAAAAATGCTGTAAAGCCAAAATTTGCCTTAATTAATTCCCCTCAGTTACTTTTCCACTTATTGTACTGTATATATTCTATCAACTGTAAGACTTTTGTGCGACAATCCCCCTAAATGTAGATTACAAATCACTAAAGCCCCTTAAATATATGCTATGTTTTTATTTTATTTCATAATGACAACTTTCAAGGCAACCACTATAAGTATGCCACACAATTTATTTAACGGAAACTTTTATTAGAAATTATGAGTTTCCTGATTCTTTAACTTTAGATTAATTACCCTACTTAAGTCAACCCCCTCTCCCCTAAAAATGTCAACGTGGCTGGTCACGCCTGAAATACATGAGAGGGCATATCATAAGCTTGGTAACAAATATTAAATTACTGTAGCAATTGTCTTCATAATAGACTGTGTAATATTTGCTTAATTTAATTTTCCATTAAATGAAATTACACAAATATTTATCTCATTTAACAAAGGGACAAATGTAATGTCAAGCACATCCCCACCAAAGGCAGCTAAAAGTGTGCCATAGTTTATATACTTAATTAAAAAGCATGTCCTGTCTTGTTAAATCCCAAAGCAAACTTTTACGCTACTTTTTTTTAACAAAGAAAACCATAGCCGGATAAATAAAACATGTTTTCCTTAGACCGGTCATACCTAAACTAAAGCAAGACAACAATATTTCCCTAAAACTGAAATCAAGTGGAAACTGAAACATTAAAATATTCCATATGTTTCATTCCTTAAAATTCTCACAGCAATGCCCAAGAGAGAAACAGAGAGAGCACAACATTCCAAGTATCCCATAACTCAGCACTCACTGGAACCCAGCAAATTATGTGACTGTTATGAAAGAGAACATCGCCGGAGAGCTCTGCTAGTATTTTTGAAACTGTTATACGCGGTAACAACAAGTGTGCTGCCTCCTGCCTTTTTGGCATAGCACAGCATTCAGATGCTTCAAAAATATCACACTAACATCAAATATTTACGTATCCTTAATACAAATACGTAGTCTAAGGTCAGGATCATAAACAACTATGCATTGCTGAAATAACTTTTTTAATTAGAATTAAAAACATTTGAAAATTTATTTTGTTTCAAAACTTCTTATTTGCATGGCAATTGAACACATTTATGCAAATTGTACAACATCTTGTGCTGAATGTTAGATAGTCGTATGAGTTTAATTAATTATATTACATATAACTAAGGTGCTTACATATATCACTCAGATATTTTCAGTATTAAAAACACATTTTTTGTTAACCTTAGACAGGGAATTGTCAAATAACCCAAAACTTTTGAAAATAACAGACAATATTGAAAACATGACATCAAAAAGTTTATAAAAAAGATTGAAACCGTGTTCCGGTTAAGGTAAATTTAAAACAAGTAAGAAAGTTTCAGTCGGGTAATCCGACTAAGGTATACCCTCACTTTGTGAGTAATGTAATATTGAATATTACTCGAATTATTCTGTCAATTTGTGTGGGAGGTACCAGAAGGGGTTTATCAAATACACCTTTTTTTCGTTGAACATTAGATACTTTAAATTCATTGCACTGTGCCGACTTATAAGCATTTATGTGCACTGGTATACACGTTATGAGACATTAAATTGTGGTATGATTTGGACATTTTGTGTGGGAGGTACAAAAAGGGGCGTGGCAATAACGCCCATTTTTCACAGGGCTATAGACACTATAAAAACATTACACTGTACAAAATTTCAAGTATTTTTATACACTGGTTTTAATGTTATAAGCTGTTAACTTTTTGTGCAAAAAGGTACCTTTGTGTGGGAGGTACCAAAAGGGGCGTGGCAACAACACCCATTTTTCCCTGGACTGTAGGCAATATAAAAGCATAATACTGTATAAAATTTCAAGTATTTTTATACACTGTTATTAATGTTATAAGCTGTTAACTTTTGGTGCAAAATGGTGAATTTGTGTGGGAGGTACCAAAAGGGACGTGGCGACTTCGCCCGTTTTTCTCGAGTTCATAGCGACTAATAAGCTAATACTATGTGTGGAATTTCAAAAGATTCGAATAAGTAGTGTAGCAGTTATTAAAGAATCAATATTTCACAACATTTTAACCCTTTGTGGGGGAGGTACTAGAAGGAGTGGACCAATATCGCCCATCTTCGAACTTAGCCGGAGATAGAAAAAAATATTACCACATACCAAATTTGAAGTCTATCGGTTACTCCTTTCGAGAGTTATCGTGCGCACCAGCCAGCAGACACGCAGACAGACAGACAGACAGACAGACGGACGGACATTGCTCATTCGACTTAAAATGACCCAAAACGGATTTCCTCCGAACATACTTGGGGTCTTAGGTCACTCCTTCGATGTGTTACACTTTTTTCCGTAGCAAATGATATATACCCTCGTCACACTAAAGTGAGGGTATAAAAAATACGATAAATTTCTAGGTATAACTACAAACAAATTCTGAAATTACACCAATTGTTAACGATATTTCAGTGAATTTGACCTAAAGTCAATGAATTTTGACCTAAGGTCAATGAATTTTGACCTAAGGTCAATGAATTTTGACCTAAGGTCAATGAATTCTGACCTAACGTCAATGAATTTTGACCTAATGTCAATGAATTGTGACCCAAGGTCAATGATCTTGACCTAAGGTCATTGAATTTTGACCTAAGGTCATTGAATTTTGACCTAAGGTCATTGAATTTTGACCTAAGGTCATTGAATTTTGACCTAAGGTCAATGAATTTTGACCTAAGGTCATTGAATTTTGACCTAAGGTCATTGAATTTTGACCTAAGGTCAATTAATTTTGACCTAAGGACTATGCATTTTTACCTAAGGTTTATGAATTTTAACCTAAGTTGAATGAATTTTGACCTAAGGTTATTATAATAATGAATATTGACCTAAGGTCAATGCATTTTGACCTATAGTCAATGAATTTTGACCTAAGGTCAATGAAGTTTGAGCAAATGTCAATGAATTTTGACCTGAGGGCAATGCATATTGACTATAGCCAATGAATCTTGACCTAAGGTCAATAAATTTGGACCACGTTCAATTAATTTTGACCTGGGTCAATACATTTTGACCCAGTGAAATGTGACCTAAGGTTAATAAATTTTGACCTAAGATCAGTTAATTTTGACCTAAGGCCTACGAATTTTGCTAAAGTCAATGAATTTTGACCTAAGGTCAATGAATTTTGAGCTAAGGTCAATGAATTTTGACCTTTGATCAATGAATTTTGACCTAAGGTCAATGAATTTTGACCTATGGTTAATGACTTTAACCTAAAGTCAATGAATTTCGTCATATTAGGTCAATATTCACTTATTAAAGTAAATTAATATTGACCTAAGGCAAATGAATTTTAATCAAGATAAATTAATTCATTGACCTTAGGCCAATGAATTTTGACCTAAGGTCAATGAATTTACCCACTGTCACTGTTAGGAAAAGATAAATTAAATTTTTCCTAATTCAATTAGTTTTGGCTTGTCAATGAATTTTGACCCAGGTCACTGCATTTAGACAAAAAGTCAATGCATATGGTTTAAGACTAGACCTAAAGTAAATGAATGTTGACCTAAGGTCAATGAATATTGACCTAAGGTATAGGCCTTAGAAAAGACATCAAAAGCCACCTGATTGTTAAGTTTGAAATCGTCCGTATAGAATCAATCATCAATAATGCCTGGAAGGTCAGGAATTGTGTCTAGAGTGATACTATTTATGTAGCCATTCGGACCTAAGATTACTGAAAATTTGAATATTTTGATCCCCTCACCTTAGGAGGGTATTTATCATTTGCTACGAGCCAAAAGTGTAACACATCGAAGGAGTGACCTAAGGCCCTAAGTATGTTCGGCGGATATCCGTTTTGGATAATTTTAAGTCGAATGAGCAATGTCCGTCTGTCTGTCTGCTGGCTGGTGCGCACGATAACTCTCGAAAGGAGTAACCGATTGACTTCAAATTTGGTATGTAGTAGTAGTATCTTCTATCTCCAAGTTCGAAGATGGGCCATATTTGTCCACTTCTTCTAGTACCTCCCCCATAAAGGGTTAACATTTAGTGAAATATTGATTATTAAATAACTTCTATACTACTTATGTGAATCCTCTGAAATTCTACACATAGTATTAGTTTAGTAGTCACTATTACCTCGCGAAAAATTGCCGAAGTTGCCACGTCCCTTTTGGTACCTACCATACAAATGGACAATTTTGAACCAAAAGTTAAAAGCTTATAACTTTATTACCAGTACATACAAAGACATACAATTTTGAACAGTGTAATGGTTTAATAGTACCTAAAATACTGTGACAAATTGGCATTATTGCCACGCTCCTTTTGGTACCTCCCACACAAATGGACCTTTTTGTACCAAAAGTTAACAGCTTTTAAGTTTAATACCAGTACATACTTTAAAGTTGTTAAATGCAATTTAAATTGATAATAATTTAATTAAAACAAAAAAATAATAAATATTAAAAATTTTTTTTGGGACTCAAGGTGAGGGGATTCATAAGTCGGTTTACCCGACTGAACTTTTTACTTGTTATAAAATTTATATTTATTTAAGATCCAATTCAAACAAGTAATTTTATTCCTGCCTGGCTAGTAACCCGTTTCTCCGTAGGTATATCACTTCACTTAACCAACTTCAAATTGTATTAAATTTATTGTAGAATTGGTCCAATAACATAAGGAGCAACATTGGCTTCTATCAAATCCCTGTACACAAGAATATGTACATATGACTTGTCCACTTGACTCCCCCTCCACTACTTCCACTTGGTGTCTTGCACATCCAACTGCTATGTACTTCTCAAGCAATTGAACATTTAATTAATTTGTGTTGAGTAAAATATTTGAAAAAAAAATTGATTATTTTCCCTTCGATTTGAGCTTGTTTACACTTAATTCGTACTTACTTACCCCCAGACTACACCTACACCACCCTTCGCCAATCCTTCAACAATCCTCTCAAAACACTATAGTCTCAATGCAATGCAACCTCAATGACATCTAAAGACACACGCCAAGCAACAAACCAATATTCCAATTCAATCGTCATCATCATCGGTTGCAGCAGCAACAACAACGAAAGTTGCAGCAGCTGTAGCTGTAGCATCGATGGGGTTCCCTGAGCGCTGTAAGTCTGTTTGTAGGACACCACTAACAATCCCGTAAACATGTTAAGACATGCATGTTCTTCTGGTGCATGTTTTCCCTCGACTAAATATGTGTGTACGAGTATGTGAATGCTGGCACATCTACGCTACACCCCACATACACTTGGCCGGAGAACGATTTACAACAACGATTCATGTTACAGTGCCTCACATACGAGTCCAAACGAACATTCACACAACCAAGAACAACGACAATAACAACGCATCACCAGACACAATGACTTGAGAGCACCTGGTTAGCTCTGCTCTCTGCACGGCTGTGTTTTGCTCTGCTCTGCCACCGCTTGAATTGCATTTCATTGCAATGTCAAGTTTCCACTCACTTCACCTCCTTGAAGAGTTTCCTGTTTTCTCTATAAAGATTTGAGTGGGTGTTTCTATGATTTTTTTTCTTTTCAGTCTGTCTGTCTGTCTGATTGTTCACGGCATTGTTTTCCTTGTCAATGGTCGAGGTGAAGGGAAATTTACACTACGCTCTGCAGGTAAACATGACAATGAGTAGTATATGTAAGAAACTGATAAACAGAGAGCCGTGCGAACTGAGGGGAGGGCTCAAGGAGAATAGGGATATGGTGAAATAAATGTTATCAGGAACATAATCATATGAGTTGACAATAAAATATTTAAAGAAAATAAAACTTTCAAATACCAATGATGACAATAGCAATGAAATGGTAGACAAAAAAGAGAGAAAAAGATATGTATTGAAATAGAGGGAGAGAGAAAACAATGAATGAAATTAAATTCGATCCAACACAACGGGGATCTACCGGGAATAATTTTGTTCGTACGTACAAACACATGTACATATTTAACAACTATGCATAGATAGCTGCGGCCAAAAAATAGCATCGTCAACATGCTTAAAGCGAATCAAAAATAATACTTGTTTAAGGGGAACTTTATAAATCATTGAATAGCAGTCCAAAACTGTTTTTTTAATTAAAAAACATATTAAGTTTGAGAGAATGAATTTTTGAATTTAAATTTAGGGTATAGTAACGGGTTTTCCGATAGGGATGATATGATTTTGAAGTGACGTTTCGGTCATTTGTAATATGTCATGATCTGTCATTTGTTTTTCATTGTATTCAGTAGTGTTTACAACTTCTGTCATTTGTTTTTCATTGTTTTCAGTAGTGTTTACAATTTCATCATGGAGAGATATACGCAAGAACAACGTTTACAAATTATTCAGATTTATTATCAAAATAATCGTTCTCCAATTGCAACTTTTGGTGCCCTAAGTCCAGTCGACCTACGACCTTGACACCCATGATTTAGCTCATATTTTAGCTCTCGTTAAGAGCTATCTTTTTGCCATTGACCGATTCCCGATCCGACGTACCGTTAAGGAGCTAGAGCAAAAATAAACTTTCCTTTCACATTTGAAAATTATGGTAAGTCCATTTTTTAAATCAGAAAAACACTTTCCGGTCGACCTACGACCTTGACACCCATGACCAATATTTTAGCTCTCTTTAAGAGCTATCTTTTTGCCATTGACCGATAGTGGCTACGTGCCATACAGCAAAGGAAAGAAAAGTTTGTAGATTCGATTATTTCAAAAAATTGTGATATTGAATGGCCTCCAAGAAGTTGTAATTTAACACCATTAGACTATTTCTTGTAGGGTTATATGAAGTCATTGGACTTTAGAAATAAACAAGACTCTCTTCAAGCTTTACAAGTCAATATTGAACGTGCCATTCATGACATACGACTTGATTTAGTGGGAAAAAGTGCTCGAAAATTGGGTTCATTGAATTCGTTCCTGCAGAAGAAGTCGTGGAGGCCATTTGAATGACGTTTTATTTAGAACTTAATTGTATCGATTGTATTTCACATTAGATAAAAAACTTTTGAATTTCCTTAACAATAAGTGTGTTTTTTTTTTTCAAAGAAATTATATCACTCTTTTTGGAAGACCCTGTATAATATGTGTCAGAACACACCAAAGCCAAACATTTTGCACAAACACCAAAAAACAATCATATTCTAGTCAAACTCCGTTTTAGTGGTATCGTTATTGCTTCGAACACCATGTCGTATAAGTAATGTAATTCATTCAACCTAGTGTCTTGAAAAAGCCAAAGAGGTGTTTGACTGTTTTTTTTGGCGTTTGTGTTAAGTTTTGGGCTTTGGTGTGTCCTGACACATATAGTAAAATTGTATGACCCAGATAGAACATTTCATCCACGGCCTCCGCAGTCTAGGGGTATTTTTTATGATTTATTAAAATAGATCCAAAAATTAGCGTTATGTGGACAAGCTAGAGGGTTAAAATGTTCCACAAAAATGTTCCTCGTAGTGCTTTAAGTAATATTGCTGAACATATCCGGTACATAAAATGTAAGGATCATAAGGATTCCTACGCCGATTCATCATAAGAATGTGAAAAAGGCCGGAAAATATTGACACCCATCTAAAATTACCTCCATACGCAATCTTACAAAACGTCGAAATACGTACATACTTTTTTTACTCCCTCTATCAGGATCCGTCGCCAGAACCCCGTTATTTTTTTTTATATTCCACAGTGTTATTATTTTTTGGAATTTAGATATGAACACTTTGACTTCTTTTTTAATAACATTGTCCAACAAATTAGGACTTTTTAATTGGAACAGAATAGCGACCCCATAATTCTGAAAGGGCATGTTGAGTAGATCATTTTTGTAGAATAAGCTTATGGTCGAGCTGGTCTGAGTTTTTTTTTACAATGGGTCAAAGTTTTCATTTTTTGGTCGAAGGGAGCATTATACTAAATGAAAAAAGTGATGTAGTTTAATGTCTGAGAGATTTCTTATTGTCTGAGTTATATAGTGGAATTTTATGAGGATCATTTTTGTGGAAGACCTTAACCCTCTAGCTCCCATCTTAATGGGTCAGTTTGGCCCCCTTTTCGAAAAAATCAAAAAAATCATTTCAAATAGCTCATTAAAGTATAACAATATTTCACAAAAATGTTTGCCCGAAAATTTCAGTGGGGGTCGTCAAAGAAACCAAAGTTGTAAATATAGCTTTTTACGCTTAATTAGCAATATTACCCGCCAACTTATAAAAATAAATAATATAAAGTAAATTCGAAAAAAAGGGCCAATTTGACCCATTACGAGTGAAGCTAGAGGGTTAAGATCTTCCACAAAAATGATCCTCATAAAATTCCACTATATAACTCTGACAATAAGAAATCTCTCAGACATCAAATTACATAATTTTTTTATTATGAGTAATGTTCCCTTCGACGAAAAAATGAAAACTTTGACCCACTGCAAAAAACTCAGACCAGCTGAACAATATGTTTATTCTACAAAAATAATCTGATCAACATGCCCTTTCAAAATTAAAGAGTCGCTCTTCTGCTCCAATCATTCCATAGATATTACGACTTTTAATTTACATTATAATATCTTTTGTATAAGTTAGCGTGTAATTCAGCTTATTAAGCGTATAGAGTTATATTTATAACTTTGGTGTCTTTGGCGACCCCCACTGAAATTTTACGGCAAAAATTTTCGTAGAATATTTTAGTCCTTTAATGTCCTTTTTGAAAGGACTTTTTTAGATTTTTTCCAAAAAGGGCCAAATTGACCCATTAAGAGGGGAGCTAGAGGGTTAAGGTCTTCCATAAAAATGATCCTCATGAAATTCCACTATATAACTCTGACAATAAGAAATCTCTCAGACATTTAATTACATCACTTTTTTCATTTAGTATAATGCTGCCTTCGACCAAAAAATTAAATCTTTGACCCACTGTAAAAAAAAAACTCAGACCAGCTGGACCATAAGTTTATTCTACAGAAATGATCTACTCAACATGCCCTTTCAAAATTATGGGGTCGCTATTCTGTTCCAAAAATGCTGTTGGACAATGTAATCAATATATTTTTATTGTTCCATTGTTTTGTTTGTTCATTTTAATTGAAGATTAAGTCGAATATTTGGCTCTTAAGGAATAAGACTGGAAATTTTCTTTTCTCAACAATTTATTGTTAATTCTTAAATACAAAATTTAAATTCTTATCAGAAATATGTGACTTAAAAATATTCATATAATGAAGTTCTCGTTCTTTTCGATCAATATCCTACATTAATTAAAGACGAATACAACAACAACACTTTTTAAAATATATACAAATGTAATTCATCATCTTTATTTTTCCCTGCCTTCAAATAAAGGTTAACGATGACGGATGTGCGATGCGAGGCCACAAAAATCGAAAAAAACGCAAGTGTCAACTACTGACACTTCATCAGATTTCATGAGTATCTCAAGATGAAATACCTATGACGTATATATGTATTCGGCGGTGCGACAAGGTACATATGTGTGGGAAGGCGATTTCATTTCCCACTTTTTACATTGAATATTCCCGCCGCAGACATCGAATATAGCTTTGACAATGTGAAGGAGTTATTGACAGACTTGCCCAGCAAATACGTGTTCAATGGTCGAATCAAGTACATACTCGTATCTGAGAATTTATGCGTGTGTGTGTCTGAGTGTCTGTACACAACATGTCTTTTCTCTGGGTATGCGGTCTTTCCGGTCGTAACTGTGACATGGGCCAAACCGTAAAACGTCAATGGCCGTCGTTAAATATCAGTTCATCAACATAATCCCTGTTTGGCTGTCAAAAAGTAAATTTACTTTTATGTCGCAGCTTTTCAACCGGACACGCATGCACTCACACACGCAAAACCACACACACTGTCCTCACTCTCTCTATCTTCCGCCCCACTTCAATTAAGCACCTTCTCACAGACTCTCACTTGGTTTTATGCTTTCCGTTTTCTGTTTGCCAAACGATTCATGTCCTTCAAGTCTCTATAGCGAAAAAGCTGTTGTGGCTTTCACACACACACGAATTCATCAATACCCACATAAACCAACTACTAACGGGAGTTTCTCTCGCAGTAAGTGCGTGTACGGGTATACGAGGGAGTCTGAGATGATAGTGCTGGTGTTGGTGGTGGTGGTGGTGGTCTAGGGTGATGTCTGGCAAACATTTTTGTCAATTTTCGGCGCGGTTATTTTCTCTTCGCCAGCAGCATTCATGACTTTTATGCGGTCGCAACATTTTCACTCAGTTTTAATAAGACTTTTGCTCGGGGATCGCAATTGATGTCTTAAATGGATGGCTGCTGCCTGGCTGAATGCCTCGCTGGCTGGATGGCTGCCTGCGTGGATGACTGGTTGCCACAATGCCAGCCTGTTTAAGGTTTTTATGCCGGATATATATCGTTAAGTTCATTGAGCTCACAATGAACTGCTAAGAAAATTGATTTTTCATCCTTTTCTTTTGCAAAACGGCTGAAGACTTGAATGTGTCATAAAACTTGCTTACTCATATTAAATATTAAAATTATGTCTGGCATCTGTGAAACATGACAAAATAATCGTACACCCGGCGACGACGACATCTTTTTAAACTAATAAAAAAATGCCACAGTGCCTGAACAGCAGGGAGAAGGTGTTTATTTAACTGGCTCGCCGTAGTAATTTTCTTTGATCATTTAATAACCATCAACTCTTTAATAGGGGTATATGAGGTAATAAATGGAATAAACGAAATAAATGTAATGTCTGAGTTGTAAAAAAATCGATATACTGTTAAAAACAACATTAAATTTAAGGCAATATAACCATATGCTGGAAAATAATGACAATCCACGTTTTTTAAACCTAGTCAATTAAAATAGAACTTACTGCATCAATGAAAATCAAGAGTAGGTATACTTATTTTCTTATAATATTACTCATACTACCCCGGGTATTTTTCAAATAATATCGCTTATACCAACCCAGGCATTTTTAATTAATATTACTCATAGCACACCGAGTATTCCCACCTAATATTACTAATAGAATAATGACCTGGAATTATTTTAAATATATGAGGAAATTATTATGAAATAACTTTAAAACTTTTTGTTTTAATTTTAAATCACTACCCAGTGCGGAGATTGACAATAAATCCAGAGCTCCTAATAAAATCATATTTCTTTGAAAATACTCAATAAACTATCTTAATCTTAACCTATATCTCCTGAACTTTGGGGAAGATCATTTCACAATGTTCTAGACATTTGTGTACATAGAGTTAGCATTCAGAAACTGCTTACTTGAACCACCCTGTTGCAACGCATGATTGTGACACAGGGTGTCAAAGTAGACCACATTTGTCATGTCGAACATTCTGATGTCCGGTAACTTATAAACTAAGCGACCCATTTAAATGACATTTTGTTCATGATAATCTCACAGGCAAAATAAGAATATACTGCGAAAACTCGTGCCAATTTCCTCAAGTCTTACGTTTAACGAATATAGTAAAGAGGGACCGTACAATAGGCCTATCCACCACCGGCTTAGGCATATATCCATGGACACAAGACGTGTAAAATATCTCGTAGATATTATGAGTGAACAAAATATTCTTTAAATTTTCCCTTTGACTTATTTTGAAACTTTATTTTTATACGCTCCACCATAGGGTGGGGGTATACTAACTTTGTCATTCCGTTTGCAACACCTTGATATATTGATCTGCGACCCCATAAAGTAAATATATTCATGATCGTCGTGAAATTCTAAGACGATTTAGCCATGTCCGTCTGTCTGTCGAAATCACGCTACAGTCCGTAATAATAGAACTAGGCTGATCAAATTTGGTAGAAATATTTCTTATAGTTGCAGGTTGTTTGGGATTACAAATGGGCCATATCGGTCAATGTTTTGATATAGCTCCACTACAGAGGTCGCTCAAAAATACGGTTTTTGAACCATATATACCATATTTTTAAAGAAATTTAGCAGAAACTTTGCAGTTTGTAATCTATTTTGACAAGAATTTATCACAGCAAAAATTTTGCAAATCGGTTCATATTTTGTTATAGTCACCCTATAGAGGTCGCTCCAAAATATATGTATATTTAATCCATAAATACCACATTTTCTAAGCATTTTAACTTAATCTTTGCAGTTTGTATTGATTTAAGACAAGAATTCATCACAGTAAAAATTTTTTTAACTGAGTTCATATTTTGTTATAGATGTCGCTCCCAAAAGGGCTTATTTAAGCCATAAACACCACATTTTCTATGAAATTTAGATGAAACTTTGCAGTTTGTATTCTATTTTGGCCAGAATTCATCTCAATAAAATGAATACAAATCAATAAATTTTATTTTGTTGTAGTCCCCGTGTAGATGTAGCTCTCAAAAATGCGGCTTAAAATTTGGCTAAAAATTGCAGCGTTCCTTTTTTTAATAATTAACTTAAACAAAAACATGATACCCTTTGCCCAAAAATGAAAACTTTGACTCACTGTATAAAAAAAACTCAGACCAGCTGGACCTTACATTTATTCGACAAATATAATCTACTCAGAATTATAGAGTCGCTCTTCAGCTCCAATAATTCCATAGAAACCACGACTTTAAATTTACATTATAGTATGTTTTTATACCCTACACCACACTGTGGCACAGGGTATTATGACTTTGTGCATTTGTTTGTAACACCCAAAAGGAGAAGGGATAGTCCCATTGTTTATTATACCGATCGACTTGTAATCACTTTCTGAGTCGATTTAGCTATGTCCGTCTGTCCGTCTGTAGACGTATTCTTGTAATCAAAGTACAGGTCGCAATTATGGTCCGATCTCAACGAAACTTTGCACATATCTTTTTTTAGGCCGATCCCTATTGAATTTGGTTAAAATCGGTTCAGATTTACATATAGCTCCCATATATATGTACCTCCGATTTGGCATATATGCACTGTATCAGCAACATTTTGTAACCGATTTGTACAAAAATTGACAGAGAGTAGTCTCGTGATACACTTAGATACAATACAAAATTTGGGGGAAATCGGTTCAGATTTATATATAGCCCCCATATATATGTTGCACCCGATTTGACATGTAAGCGCTGTAGAAACTGTATTTTATATCCAATCAGTACGAAATTCGGCAGAAAGAGGTTTCTTATTACATGAAGGAATACTGCCAAATTCGGAGAAAATCGGTTCAGATTTATATATAGCCCCCATATATATGTTACCTCCGATTTGAAATTCAATAGCTGTAGAAACTGTATTTTATAATCGATCACAGCGAAATTCGGCAGAAAGAGGTTTCTTATTACACGAAGGAATACTGCCAAATTTGGAGAAAATCGGTTTAGATTTAGATATAGCCCCCATATATATGTTAGCACCGATTTGACATTCAAGCGCTGTAGAGACTGTATTTTATATCCGATCAGTACGAAATTCGACAGAAAGAGGTTTCTATTTTACATGAATGAGTATTCAGGGAAAATCGATTCAGATTTATATATAAGCTCCATATATATTTTCCTCCTGATTTGGTTACAAAGCGCTATAGCAGTTTTACTTTACTTCCGATCATTACAAAATTCTCCAGAAAGATGTTTCTCAATGTAGGAACGAATATTGCTTAATTTATCGATTATCGGTTCAGAATTAGATATATCCGCATATATATGATCTTACCCATTTACCAATTATTCCAAATTATTATCGCAATAACCCTTATCGCATTGTTAGGGAGGTGTAGGGTATTATATAGTCGGCCCCGCCCGACTTTCTGCCTTTCCTTACTGGTTTGTATAATATGTCATGTAATTTTGCGATTTAAACGTAAAGAGCTATACATATTTACAACTTTGGTATCTTTGGAGACCTCCACTGAAATTTTCCGGCTAAATTTTTCGTAGAATATTTTAATCTTTAAATGTCCTTTTGGAAAGGCCTTTTTTTGTTTTTTTCCAAAAAAGGGGCAAATTGACAAATTAAGATCTAGAGGGTTGAGATCTTCCACACAAATGATCCTCATAATACTCCACTATATAACTCTGAAAATGAGAAATCTCTCAGACATTAACATAGATCATTTTTTTCATTTAGTATAATGCCCCCATCGACCAAAAATTAAAACTTTGACCCACTATAAAAAAAACTCAGAACAGCTTGACCACAGGTTTATTCTACAAAAACGATCTACTCAACATGCCCTTTCAGAATTATAGGGAAGCTATTCTGTTCTAATCAAAAAGTCTTCATTTGTTGGACAGCGTTATTATTCAAATTATTCTATTATGGGACTATATTTACGATATTGGTGTGATAATAAAAATGTTCAATTCAAATTGATCATACGCACCCAAGTACTTTCAATTCATATTACTTATACCACAACGGGAACGATTTACCAATTCAACAATATCGTCGTCTTAATCATTTTCATCACATATTGAAATTATGTAATAAAGGTTTTCCAACAAGAGGTGTTATTTTGGTATTCAAAGGAAAATTCTATTTGTTGAGATAAATGATCGGATGTTTATTTCATAATAAAGAGGAATGTATGCCGTTAATAATGAAAAACAACACCAGCCAAATGGTCGTGGTGGTCATGATGCTTACATGACCATATCCTTTTCATGAAATTTGCCATAACCAAATCGCAAAGTGGCTGCCCTATGTCCTCGATAGCCTCACGAATTCTATCTTTGAGGTCATGAATCGACGCTGGGCTGTTGACGTAGACCTTATCTTTCACGTGGCCCCAAAGGAAGAAGTCGCAAGGTGTTAAATCACAAGATCTCGGTGGCCAATTGTGATCATCTCTTCGAGAGATAACACGGTCCGGAAACTTTTCCCGTAACAGAGCAATGGTTTCGTTGCTTGTGTGGCACGTAGCGCCGTCTTGTTGAAAGTAAACATTGTCCAGATCAATACCATCCATCTCCGACCATAAAAAATCATTAATCATCTCTCGATAGCGCAATCCATTCACCGTAACTGTTTATCCACACCGTTCATATATATATAAAAAAAGAGTTTAGTTACATCAACCATTATGAAAAATTGAACTGCAGAAGATATAAAATACAGATTTATAAAATATTTGAAAAACTAATTTTTCTAACAAATTTTACCTTTATAAAAAGTTTAAACATTTTAAAGCAATATATGGCCCCAAAAATTAAAAAGGATATCTTCCAAGTCATAAATCATTTTTTTAAACTTCCTTTATTTGCCTAACAGTCAGATTGTATCAAAATCAAACTTCAAACATGTTTTTATTCCTTCTTCAGACACTTATACGTATAATCGAATATCTTTTCTATTTTCTTTCTATAAGTATTTGTTTTTTTCTTCTGCCGCCTCTGATGCCTGACGGTCTTCTTATCATTTTAACCACATTTTCATTTATTGCATTTTAGCTTTTGACAACTTTGCCTACATCAACACATTTTGCCGGTCTTTTCTCTCTGTGGGATTTTCTCAGTTTTTCTTCATGTTTTTGTTGCCGTTTCAAATAGCAAGGATGAGTGTTGTGTGATATGAAATAAATTTGTATTATATTGACAAGGCCGATGATGTACAAGGTTAAAGCTGTGTAAGTGCCTCTCAAGTCCACAGCGAAGTGAATGGAAAATGTACACATACGTATAGAATACGTTTGAGAAATGAAAGTGAAAGGAAATTTCTGATAAAACAATTTCAATTGGAAAAAGTTTTTTTTAATTTTGTAAGATAAATTAAAACTTTGTACAATTCTATATGAACAAAATGATAAAAGTTTAGTTTATGTCATAAAAAAAATTTTTTGAGGACGAAATTATTCCGCATCACTTGAAATTATCCCCCAGATGGTATGAGTGATTTGAATAGTAAATCCCCCAGGTAGTATGAATAATTTTAATGGCGAATACCGGGGATCGTATGAGATATATTAATTGGGTATAATTTCGTTCATGTCACTCGAACTACAAAACAACTAATAAGTATAACTTTAGTTTCTTTAATTCTATTTATACTTAGTTACGCTCGTAAGGATGACATAAAATGACACTAATTATTGTCTATGCTTGCTTTCTATTTATCACTTTATGTAGTTTTAATGTCTCAATAAGTTTCGAGTATATTCGTATTTTATTCTGTTAATGTCCTCGGGAGTTTTGCAGAATTTTAATCTTATATACATAAATATAAATTGTCTTCTGAAACTTTACGTTTTGTTTTTTGTAGAACAAGAAACATCTCAAATAAACTCAAATTAAAGCAAATAATACCTTTGGGCGTATGAGCAATTTAAATTCCGTATACATATACAAATATTAAGTACAAAATCTGATGTTGAAAAATTAACTAATTGATTTTGAAGAATAGAAGTGTATGTACCTCAAAAATATACCTAGGCTCGTATTTTAATTCGACTTAAATATATTATTTTAATTGAAGAAAAACCCTGGGGTCGTATGAACAATTTTAATTTGACATAAATGTAAAGCTTTTTTATATTTTGCTTCCAAAAAAAAAGTGTTCTTATATAATTGAATCAGTTATTGTTATTATTTATCTACATATTTGTATTATATATTATATTTATATACATGAATAATTTAGATATCGACTCTAGTATGGAAGAAGACCTTGTATGCCGACTCTGCTACAAGGCAAGGCCTCAGAGTTCTCCTCTAGTATAGAGGAAGACATCAGAGGTCGACTCTAGCACAGAGTAAAGCCCCAGAGGTCCACTCAGGATTCGAGGAAGACCTTAAACGTCAACTTTAGTATAGAAGAAGACCTAAGCGGTCGACTATAGTATGGACAAAAATCTAAGTGGTCGGCTCTAGTATAGAGAAAGATCTAAGAGGTCGACGCTAGGATAGAGAGAGAGAGACCTAAGAGCTCCACTCTAGTATAGCGGAACACCTTAGAGGACGACTCTAGTATAGACGAAGGCCTTAGAGGTCGACTATTGTATAGAGGAAGACGTCAGAGGTCGAATCTAGTGTAGAGAAAGACCTCAGAGGTCGACTCAAATATAGAGGAAGACCTTAGGGGTCCACTCTAGTATAGAGGACGACCTTAGAGGTCGACTCCAGTATAGAAGAAGGCCTCAAAGGTCGACCATACTATAGAGGAAGACCTCAGAGGTCGACTCAAATATAGAGGAAGACATTAACGGGTCGACTCTAGTATAGAGGAACCCTTAGAGGTCGACTGTATAGAGGAAGGCTTGAGAGGTCGACTCCAGTATAGAGGAAGATCTTAGAGGTCGACTCTAGAATAGAGAAAGCCCTCAGAGGCCTAGTATATAGCAATTCCTTAGAAGTCGACTATAGTATAAAGGACAACCTTCGAGGTCGGCTCTGGTATAGAGAAAGACCTCAGAGGTCGACTCTAGTATAGAGAAAGACCTCAGAGGTCGACTCTAGTACAGAAAAAGACCTCAGAGGTCGATTCTAGTATAGAGAAATGCCTCAGATGTTACTCTAGTATAGAGGAAGACCACAGAGATCGAATCTAGTATAGAGGAAGGCCTCAGAGGTCGACTCTAGTGTAGAGGAAGACCTCAGAGGTCGACTCTAGTATAGAGGAAGCCCTCATAGGTCGATTCTAGTGTAGAAGAAGAAGAAGAAAGAGGAAGGCCTTACAGGTCGACTCTTGTGTAGAGGAAGACCTCAAAGGATGACTCTAGTATAGAGGAAGACCTATGAGGTCGACTCTAGAATAGAAAAAGACCTCAGGGGTCGACTCTAGTATACATTAAGACCTCAGAGGTCAACTCTAGTATAGAGAAAGCCCTCAGAGTTCGACTCTAGTATACATAGAGGAAGACCTCAGAGGTCGACTTTAGTATAGAGGAAGACCTCAGAGGTCGACTTTAGTATAGAGGAAGACCTCAGAGGTCGCCTTTAGTATAGAGAAAGACTTCAGAGGTCGACTCCAGTATAGAGTAAGACCTCAGAGGTCGACTTTAGTATAGAGGAAGACCTCAGAGGTCGCCTTTAGTATAGAGAAAGACTTCAGAGGTCGACTCCAGTATAGAGTAAGACCTCAGAGGTCGACTCTAGTATAGAGGCAGCCTTCAGAAGTCGACTCTAGTGTGAGGAAGGCCTCAGAGGTCGACTCTAGTATAGAGAAAGACTTCAGAGGTCGACTTTAGTATAGAGGAAGACCTCAGAGGTCGCCTTTAGTATAGAGAAAGACTTCAGAGGTCGACTCCAGTATAGAGTAAGACCTCAGAGGTCGACTTTAGTATAGAGGAAGACCTCAGAGGTCGCCTTTAGTATAGAGAAAGACTTCAGAGGTCGACTCCAGTATAGAGTAAGACCTCAGAGGTCGACTCTAGTATAGAGGCAGCCTTCAGAAGTCGACTCTAGTGTGAGGAAGGCCTCAGAGGTCGACTCTAGTATAGAGAAAGACTTCAGAGGTCGACTTTAGTATAGAGGAAGACCTCAGAGGTCGCCTTTAGTATAGAGAAAGACTTCAGAGGTCGACTCCAGTATAGAGTAAGACCTCAGAGGTCGACTCTAGTATAGAGGCAGCCTTCAGAAGTCGACTCTAGTGTGAGGAAGGACTCAGAGGTCGACTCTAGTATAGAGAAAGACTTCAGAGGTCGACTCCAGTATAGAGTAAGACCTCAGAGGTCGACTCTAGTATACATTAAGACCTCAGAGGTCAACTCTAGTATAGAGAAAGCCCTCAGAGTTCGACTCTAGTATACATAGAGGAAGACCTCAGAGGTCGACTTTAGTATAGAGGAAGACCTCAGAGGTCGACTTTAGTATAGAGGAAGACCTCAGAGGTCGACTCTTGTGTAGAGGAAGACCTCAAAGGATGACTCTAGTATAGAGGAAGACCTCAGAGGTCGACTTTAGTATAGAGGAAGACCTCAGAGGTCGCCTTTAGTATAGAGAAAGACTTCAGAGGTCGACTCCAGTATAGAGTAAGACCTCAGAGGTCGACTCTAGTATAGGGGCAGCCTTCAGAAGTCGACTCTAGTGTGAGGAAGGCCTCAGAGGTCGACTCTAGTATAGAGAAAGACTTCAGAGGTCGACTCCAGTATAGAGTAAGACCTCAGAGGTCGACTCTAGTATAGAGGCAGCCTTCAGAAGTCGACTCTAGTGTGAGGAAGGCCTCAGAGGTCGACTCTAGTATAGAGAAAGACTTCAGAGGTCGACTCTAGTACAGAGGAAGACTTCAGAGGTCGACTCTAGTACAGAGGAAGACCTCAGAGGTCGACTATAGTATAGAGGAAGCCCTCAGAAGTCGACTCCAATATAGAGTAAGACCTCAGAGGTCGACTGTAGTATAGAGGCAGCCTTCAGAAGTCGACTCTAGTGTGAGGAAGGCCTCAGAGGTCGACTCTAGTATAGAGAAAGACTTCAGAGGTCGACTCTAGCATAGAGGAAGACTTCAGAGGTCGACTATACTATAGAGAAAGACCGTAGACCGAAGAGGTCGAGGTGTAGTATATAGAAAGACGTAAGAGGTCGACTCTAGTACAGAGGAAGGTCTTACAGGTTGACTCTATTGTATAGTGGAAGTCCTTATAAGACGACACTAGAATGGAGGAAGACCTGAAAGGTCGACTCTAGTATAGAAGAAAACTTTAAAGGTCGAATCTAGTACATAGGAAGACCTTAGAAGTCAACAATATTATAAAGAAAGGTCTTAGAGGTCGGCTCTAGTATAGAGTAACTCTTGTATAAAGCACCGACCTCAATTCTCTAATACCAAGGAGATATTCTCTAGTATGTACAGAGAAATTCCTGATCGATTGAAGGCCACTAAGAAACACAAATCATCATCCAACCAAACATCCTTCCACGTAGACATTGTATATAACAAAATACCATAACCAGCCCCAAAAGTATGCAACGTATTTTTTCAGCCACAAAAGTATGCAATGTGTATTTTTATTAAGTCCTAATACTCTGCAACGTATTTGCTCAGCCCTAATAGTATGCAATGTATTTTCAATGTTTTCCATAAGCCGCTTTTGTATAACATAAATTCCCCATAAATTCTGCAACACAATACAAATAAATTTGTTCATCATTTTCAACGCTATCGCCGTCATCGGCAATCGCCAGGCGCTTAACAACATAATTTAATAACCACAAACTTGGATTGCGCTAACTGAAATCCTTGTATCAACACTACTAAATGGAAAAGAGTATTAAGTGAGTTTAAATAAATTGCTAAAATGATCAACTATATAAACGGACAAACGCAAGATATGCTACAGATAAATAGCCATTAACTAGCGAAACAAATCCAATGGATAGACAAGGCGTGCAACAAAAATAGCGATATGCTCGTTCCTCGCGCCCTGACTCCAGGGGAACTCCTCTCTTTGTATGCGATTGATGATAAGGTTTAAAATATCGCTATTTGTGGTTATTCTTATTAGAAGTGTTACACACTCTCTATCAATGAGAGACCACCAACAAAACAGCCAACCCAACGGGTATTCGTATCTGGGAACTGAGAGATACACGCACACAGACATTCACTCACATCCTGTCCTTTATGGCACTCTTTGGGAGTGAGTGGCTTTGGAAGAGACCGCAAAATCACAACCAGTAAAATGGACCGCAACATAATTTATATTGTAGCCCAGTCACATAGTTAGAAGCAAAAGAGTCGCCTCAAACCCATACACTCACATACATACTACATACACCGCGCGGGAGATACCGCAACAGCAGGAGTAGTAGTGCTGCTGTACGTGTGCCGCCATTAGCATGACCAAACATGCCGGGCAGACAAGCAAAAAAAGGATGCGCTTGCCTCCTTTCCACTGAACTTAACTTAACTCGTTCATACGTTCGTTCGACTGTTGGTTTGTTGGTTTGTCGGTTAGTTTCTCTCACTTTCGGCAGCCATTATTTTATTTTCTATGGTTATTTACAGAAAATATTTATAGCTCAAAATATTTTGAATAATTTATGACCAGAGAGTTGTCCAAGTTGTTAGCTTAGTTCGTTTTTTTTTTCCTATGCATATTTCGAGGTTTTTAGCGCAATTTAACGATGAGAGATCTGGTCAGGAAAATTGCCGGGGCGGAAGAGGAAACCCTTATTTATAGTCGTATGTGTGTTTGTGCTGGGAAAGGGGGAGTATTAAATCATGTAATTGTATATGAATTATGAGATACATAATGATAACGAGAAATGCCAATAACAAATTGCAGCAAAAAAAATAACAAATAACAAATGTTTACCGGATATATGGAATTTAATGGATTGTTTTAAAAGCGTTAAGTGCAAAAATTAATGGGTAAGTATAGATAAATATGAAATATGTTAGAAATGAAAAGGTAAATATTAAAAATACTATAAATTTGTTAACTTAATGCATTCAATTTAAAATTGTTCACGCTGTGGTATGAGTAATTTTAATTGCAATGTGTTGAGAATGCATGAGCCATTTTAATTGTAAAACTCAAATGTACTTTTTATTAAATAATTAACAATATAATAAAATTGCATTTAAGTATATTTGAAAGAATTGTTAAAAATGTAGAAAAGGAAAATAGATTAATTTTTTTAAAACATATACGAGTAATTTTAATTTGACATCACTCCTGTATATATCTATACGTTACCCTAAAATATTTAAATTTTCCCTCAAAGTTTATATGTAAACAACTCCAGGAGAAAAAAGTAATTTTAATTACAAAATACTTTGGGTCGTATGAACAATGCTAATTTGACATTAATATTTGATTAAATCTAAACGAAACGATACATATTTTACAGATTATTTTAGTAATAATAAAAATAATAAGTAGTATTAATTACACTCTGCTCGGAATGGACGCTTTTAAAGTGTAACAGCAAGGAGACCAAATTGAGATACCTACTTTGAACAAGCTGAATAAAGTGGTATTAGCCGTTTTTCTAGGTTAGCTCTTGTTTTCGAGATATTCGACCAAAACAATTATTGGAAAATCGGAGAGGTTGTTATCTTGGTGGTGATTTTGAAGTGAAGGACTTCGGAATACATGATTCAGTACAAAGACCGAAATAAAGGGAACCTTTGAGGAGGTCTTCCTCTGTTCTAGTATAGACGAAGGCCTTAGAGGTCGACCTAAGTACAGAGGAAGGCCTTAGAGGTCGAGTCTGGTATAGAGGAAGACCTTAGAAGTCTAATAAGTAAAGAGGAAGATCTTAGAGGTCGACCCTACTATAGAGAAAGCCCTAGTAGGTCCTTAGAAGTCGAATATAGTATAGAGGAAGACCTTAGAGGTCGACTCAATTATAGAGGCAGGCCTTAGAGGTCGAATCTACTGTAGAGATAAGATTTATCGTCGACTCTAGTATAGAGGAAGGCCTTAGAGGTCGATTCTGGTATATCGGAGGATCTTACAAGTCGACTCTACACCATTTTCAACTGTAATTCGAAAAAAATCAATTCAATTTCGAATAAGATCAATTGAAATTCGAAGATTCGATTTGAAACTCGAAAAAGGTCAATTGAAATTCGAAGATTCCATTTGAAATTCGAAAAAAATCAATTGAAATTCGAAATACATCAATTGAAATTCGAAACACATCAATTGAATTTCGAAACACATCAATTGAAATTCGAAAAACATCAATTGCATTGATTTTGTTTACATGTTTATACCCTCACTTTAGTGTGACGAGGGTATATATCATTTGCTACGGAAAAAAGTGTAACACGTCGAAGGAGTGACCTAAGACCCCCAATATGTTCGGAGGAAATCCGTTTTGGGACATTTTAAGTCGAATGAGCAATGTCCGTCCGTCCGTCCGTCTGTCTGTCTGTCTGTCTGTCTGCTGGCTGGTGCGCACGATAACTCTCGAAAGGAGTAACCGATTGACCTCAAATTTGGTATGTGGTAATATTTTTTTCTATCTCCGGCTAAATTCGAAGATGGACCATATTGGTCCACTCCTTCTAGTACCTCCCCCAAAAAGGGTTAAAATGTTGTGAAATATTGATTATTTAATAACTGCTATACTACTTATTCGAATCTTTTGAAATTCCACACATAGTATTAGCTTATTAGTAGCTATCAAATGATGAAGTCCCCATGTCCCACACAAATGCACCATTTTGCACCAAAAGTTAACAGCTTATAACATTAATAACAGTGTATAAAAATACTTGAAATTTTGTACAGTATTATGCTTTTATATTGCCTACAGTCCAGGGAAAATGGGTGTTGTTGCCACGCCCCTTTTGGTACCTCCCACACAAAGGTACCTTTTTGCACCAAAAGTTAACAGCTTATAACATTAAAACCAGTGTATAAAAATACTTGAAATTTTGTACAGTGTAATGTTTTTATAGTGTCTATAGCCCTGTGAAAAATTGGCGTTATTGCCACGCCCCTTTTTATACCTCCCACACAAAATGCCCAAATCATACCACAATTTAATGTCTCATAACGTTTATACATAAATACTTATAAGTCGGCACAGTGCAATGAATTTAAAGTTTCTAATGTTCAGCGAAAAAAGGTGCATTTGATAAACCCCTTCTGGTACCTTCAATGCAAAATGACAGAATAATTCGAGTAATATTCAATATTACATTACTCACAAAGTGAGGGTATACCTTAGTCGGTTTACCCGACTGAAACTTTCTTACTTGTTCGAATTTCAAATGATGAATTTCGAATTTCAATTGGTGTATTACGAATTTCAAATGGAAAAATTCGAATTTCAATTGACGTATTCCGAATTTAAAATGATGTGTTTCGAATTTCAATCGATGTGTTTCGTAGAGTTCAACTCTGTTATAGAAGAAGACCTTAGATGGCGACTCTACATAGTATACAGTCTACCCATGGGGTGGAGTCTGGTATCGAGGAAGACATTAAAAGTCGACTATAATATAGAGTTAGTACAGAACAAGGCCATAGTGGTTGACTCTAGTATAGAGAAATACCCTAGAAGTCCACTAAAGTATAGAGGAAGACTATACAGTTCGAGTCTAGTATAGAGGAAGGCCTTACAGGTCGACTCTAGTATAGGGGAAGACCTTACAGGTCAACTCTAGTATAGAGGAAGACCTTACAGGTCCGCTCTAATGTGGAGGAAGACCTCAGAGATCGACTCTAGTATAGAGGAAGGCCTTAGATGTCGACTCTAGTATAGAGGAAGACCTTTGAGGTCGACTCTACTATAAAGGCCTGAGAGGTCCTTAGAAGTCGAATATAGTATAGAGAAAGACTTAAGAGGCCGATTCTAGTATAGAAAAATGCCTCAGAGGTCGAGTCTGGTATAGCGGAAGACCTTAGTAGTCGACTCCAGTATAGAGGAAAACCTCAGACGTCGAACCTAGGATGGAGGAAGACCGTAGAGGTCGACTCTAGAACCAGGTAAGACGTTAGAAGTCGACTATAGTATAGACGAATCTCTGAGGTCGACCCAGTTTAGACAAAGTCCTAATACAGAAATTCAGAAAGACCTATGAGGTCTTTGGTCCATTTGTATGAAAGGTACCAAAATGGGCAATACGCTTATTTTTCACTGTCCTATAGGTACTTTAAAAGCATTACACTGCACAACATCTCAAGTATTTGTAAGGACTGGAATCAATGTTATAAGCCAATAACTTCTTGTACACAGTGGTCCATTTGTGTGGGAGGTACCAAAAGAGGCGTAGCAACTTCGCCCATTTTTCTCAAGATGATTGCGACTAAGAAACTAATACTATGTATGGATTTGTGAAAGATTCTGAGTAGTAGTATAGAAGTTATGAGATAATCAATATTTCACTAAATTTTGACCCTTTGTGGGGGGAGGTACTCGAAGGAGTGGACCAACATAGAACATCTTGACCTAAGTCTGAGGTAGAAAAAAATATTGACACATACCAAAATTTGAAGACAATCGGTTAATCCTATCGAAAGTTATCGTGCGCATAAACCAGACAGACAGGCTGGCGGACAGACTAACTGACATTGCTCAGATGACTTAGAATGGCCCAAAATGGATTTCCGCCAAATATTTTTGGGGTCTCTTAGGTCATGCCTTCATTACGTTAGACTTTTGGCCCACAGCACCCTCGTTCACAATAGGGGTGGGGGGTATAAAACATGGTTTTGTCGATGTTCTGTTACTTTTACCAAAAGGGTTATAATTTCCACATTTATAAATACATATTTTTTTTAAATAGGCATCGTTTTCTTCGTTGGAATGCTAGCTTTCAAAAATTGGAACAAACAAAAATTTCCGATTTTTTTAATTGTTTTTTTTTTTCTTACCAGCAGAAGCGATTGAATGAAAAAAATTCAATTTTTTCTAATTATTGTATTTTCACAAATATTGAATATTGATTATTTCATCCAAATTGTTACACAATTTAATGCCAAAGAAGCGAAACCTTTATTTTTTTCCTTATAAGCCAATAAAAGGCATCAACAATAAGGCAATTGTAGATCCTAAATTATACTAAACTTAGTAACATATCCAAATCCCCTAAGGTAGGCTATTTAAAATCTTCCAAAATAGAATCGATAATACCGACAAATCCGATAAGTTTCTATGGGCATATCTAGATGCAGCGGGCAGCAATAATAACAGGAGATGGAATGGAAAATTAAACCTAAAAGAAGATGTTGTCAGAAAACAAACTTTCAACACAATAAAGCATTTATAATGTATACCAATATACCCATGAAAATATGCTACAAAATTTGACGCCTACAACGCCTAAGTTGTTTCTATGAAATGGTTAGGGAACATGTACATAATTCAACAATCAACCATGTGGAGATAATCCCAGTAGCTTAAATTAAAAAAGGTGTTGAGAAAAGAAATATTTCCAGGAAATTACGAGATGATGTTATAGAAGGCTTATATTGAAAGGGTTGAAGGAGAAAAGTAACATAAACATTAGCTTAAGCTGGTGCTGGAATACAAGGATGATAATCCTACCCAAAAATATGAAAATTGTGGTAATAAAGACAGAACGGATATAACAAAAGACAGGTGAAGAGTTTGGTAGGAATAAGCGAAGAAATATTTACTATCCTCAGTCTGAATAAATTTATATTTGCCATAGAGACACAAATAACTTTAGGAGAATGATTAATTGCAATTGGGATCGTATAAGTAACATTAATTCAAAATACTCGGGTTCGTATCAGCAATTTTAATTCGTTTAGGAAATAAAATTTTATTCTAAATTACAAAAGGTGTTGAAAGTGGAGTATTTCCAGGCACTTAATTGTGATATGAAATGGGTCATATCGAAAGGGTTTAGGAAAAAAAGTAGCATGTAACATGGGGGATGATATAGAAATATTAATGATAAACTCAACCTAAAGTAGCCACATGGCGATAAGACCAAGGGGATAAAGATTATTTAAAAAAAATGTATGTGGGAATGATTAAGAAAACCAGTAAAATGCTAATTTATTTATGAAATAAAACGATGAAAATCCCCCCAAAAAATTTTCAAATATAAGTGAATATAAATAAGAAATAGGAAAAAATATATTTAATATTCCAACTCCTTAGTTTGAATAAAATTAAATTGGTAAATACGTAGGTCAGAGGTTCACTAATAAAAATTATTCTTATAAGCGGTCGTATAAGTAATATTAATTACTGAAGGTCGTATGAAAAATTTTAATTCAAATTAAATTAATAAATGCACTAAAAATACATTTATTTTTGAGAAAGACTTCACTAGGGTCGTATAAATAAAATTATTTCAAAGTACTTTAGTTCATAAATTGTATTTTAAATAACAAATAATCTCCTTAAACTAATTTATTACATATTTTTGTGATGTGGCATTTACTATGTACTTTGCTTTAGGAACAGTTTTTCCAGAAGTAACGATTTATCGTTTTTGACGAGTTTCTAGGGGAAAAAAATAACATTTCTTTTGACCTGAAATGGCGATTTTTATTGATACGAAGAACTAAAGAAAAAAATCCCTGATTGAGCTACAATTTTGCAGTTTGTGTTTTATTTTCAATAGACACATGTCTACGGAAATGGACATACTTGGTCTAAATTTCTATATAGCACCCCATACAAAGGAGGCCTCCCCATGTGACTTCTTGAAGTTATAGAAACAAAACTTTCCACTGATTTTGTTGAAATTTTGAAGTTTACGTTTAAAATTGCCCAGGCGTATTCTCACGGAATATAATCAAAATTCAACAGGATTAACTGTTTGATCCTTTTCATTTTTCCAATTGCTTTTGATTTTTTTTCTCAATACATTGCCTACTTTTAGGGTCATTGCAAATTAATTGGTCTGTTGGCGAAACTATTGCTTTTCCCAAGGCTTAGTTTAAATTTAATAGCTTCTGCTGAAGTAATAATATTTTAACAAATAAAATTCTATAAAATGTTCAATTTTTTTCTCTACTCCTTCGTCCTTCCTTTCGGCCTTCCGTCCTACCGCCCGCTTGCCCCAATCGTTGTCCTGCGCCACAATCGCCACAATTTGATAATCTTATTTTAGCAATTCATTGTGGTTGTGTAAAACTGCAATTAGAGGAAATCTAAATGGAATAGAAGAAAAGAGGAAATTGAACTTCCGGCTGCAGCAATACAACTGTAAATGCATTTTCATTTTCAGGCGTGCGACAACGACAGCAACAACAACGGCAGTAACAACAACAATATTCAGGGTATTTCACCGAATGAAAAATTGTGCAACGGACGCAGATTCCAACAAAGCGAACATAGCTGTACAACCACCCGCACACACACACACACCCTTACACCCCAAAGACACGATTCAGTTGTAGAGACATAGAGAAATATACAACAGAGATTCTCATAAACATACGTACGTACTCGTACATACATATGTACATACAAATAGACAATTCTACGTACATACACCTACAAAGTATTTCGCTTCTTTTTTATTATTCTATACAATATATGCAATACACACAGTATGCAACAAACTCACTCACACACACACACACCGCCACACATAGATGCGAAAATGTTATTGGGTCAATTTGTAAGAGAAAATGTTTCAAACATTCATTCATTCGTACACACACACAAACAAAACCTCCACTCACACAGTCACACACACACACTCTGGCATTCATATGCTCTGCTGGCATTCATAAAGACAGAGGAGACTACAGCACACGCCAGCCAGCATAGAGCAAACACCAAGAAAGAGATTCTCATTCACGCAAACCCACACATTCATACTAATATAGGCGGCACTGTTGTTCAGCGCGCTACAAACACATTCGCACGCACACACATCGCCCGCCATCACTGCTCGGGAAAGATGAAGTACGAAGAATCATGGAAAGAAAATAACCAAGGCAATTTTTTGAATTGCAGTTCCGTTAAATTGCAAATGGCAAAGGAGGATGCAAACAACCGCACGCATACAGAAATTCAACAAAAAAAAAATAGAATTGAAAGTATAACGCACAAAACGAGGGTGACTATTATAAATGGAGAAAAATAACAAAACTTTTGATATTACGCTTATCGGTAATAAAATATGCAAATTCTTATTCACAAATACAAATAAGATAAACGATTGTTTATTACACTGTGCAACAGTGAAAAAAATACACGGACTTGACAGTATAGGTTCGATTCTACTATCAAAGGGTAGTATAACCCTATACTCGGTTTGGCGAAATTGGTGACCAATTTTGTTTTATGGGCCTCCAAAGATTCTGAAAATCAGTGGGCCCCTCGAAAAAGTGTCATCAGCTTTTGTCCAAAAACTAATTCGGACTTGGTGATACCGCTTAACTATGTCTGGCAATAATGTAGCTAAGAATATGCTGAATAAAGTTTCTTAACCTTTTTAGCGACAAAAAAAATTTCCGGTACTTTTTTTTTGAAAAAGTGAAGGACAAAAATATTTTTTTCACTTTTTGCCGCATAACTTCCGGGGACTCGTAATTTTTCACTAACAATGCTTGGCAAAATTGTAACCAACGTAAATCTGAACAACTTTTGTAAACATATCAATACAATCTGAAAGTGTCTTGGCACCCTAAATAGCTCAAAAAACCACATTGTACCCCAAAAATGTTAGTATTTCACTGTTATGTAACAAAAATATATTTTTTTGGTATAGGGTATGTCCAGCAACATTATAGAAAATATTAAGGCCAATATTTTTGTGGAACATTTTAGCCCTCTAGCTCCCCCACATAACTGTAATTTTTGGCCCCATTTTAACAAATCGTAAAAAACACCCCTTAAAATGGGGAGAGAGGGGATGAAATGTTCTACAAAAATGTTCGCCATTAAATTTTACTATATGTGTCAGAACACACCAAAGCTCAAAACATAACACAAACACCAAAAAGGTCAAATTTTTTAATAAAAAACAAGGTGTTGTATAAGTAATATTAATTCCAAATACCACAGGTTGTATGAGCAATTTTAATTTGACATAAAGTATAAAATCACTTTACACAGAAAATACGTTTCGATGTTTTTTCAGCAAAAGAATATTTTTATTTGATTTTTAAGTTTGCAAATTGTTATTCACAAAAACAAATAAGTCAAAAGAGCGTTTATTATATAGGGTTTTCCAATAAGAGTGATATGATATGAATGATATGAAAAAAACGCACTTATTGTTAAGGAAATTCAAAAGTTTTATTTAATTTGAAGTACAATCGTACAATTAAGTTCTAAATAAAACGTCATTCAAATGGCCTCCACGACTTCTTCTGCAGGAACGAATTCGAAGAACCCATTTTTCGAGCACTTTTTCCACTAAATCAAGTCGTATGTCATGAATGGCACGTTCAATATTGACTTGTAAAGCTTGAAGAGAGTCTGGTTTATTTCGAAAGACTTCAAATAACCCCACCAGAAATAGTCTAATGGTGTTAAATCACAACTTCTTGGAGGCCATTCAATATCACAATTACTTGAAATAATCGAATCTCCAAACAATTCAATTGTTTCATTTGCTGTGTGGCACGTAGCCACAATCGGTCAATGGCAAAAAGATAGCTATTAACGAGAGCTAAAATATCGCTCATGGGTGTCAATGTCGTAGGTCGACTGGAAAGTGTTTTTTTTTATCATTTTCAAATGTGAACGGAAAGTTTATTTTTGCTCTAGCTCCTGTACGTCGGATCGGGAAAAAGATAGCTCTTAACGAGAGCTAAAATATTGCCCATGGGTGTCAAGGTCGTAGGTGGACTGGTTTTTTTTGGATTTAAAAAAAAATTATCAAATTTGACTAGGATCTGCTGAGAATTGAGGAGACAATCGCTCGTAGATGTAAAATCGAAATAAATGAACATATATATGGGTGCTACCTAACTACCTAATTTCTGCAAAATGTATAAAGATCTGTTGATAAATAAGAATTCTACAGCGCCTAGATGTAAAGTCGGGATATAAGTATATATGCACCGTTCTGCTTTACTAAAATTCATTAAGATTGGTTTGAAAATGCGGCTATCAAATCTGGTGTTATGTATAAAGAGTGGTGCTTTTTAAATTTATTTAAAAAAAAAAATCACAAAAACTAACATTTTCGGCACATTATTGGTAAATTTGAAAGGGAAAACATTCCCATTATTTGTGAAACACAATTTCATTCGAATGGCTGCTTCGGCTTGTTTCGAAGTAGCGTGAATTATCTCCCGAATTACTTGCGCGATATTCGCCTTAAGGGCCTTAGTCATTAATGGATTGTTCGCATATCTTCGGTCTTGCATGCTACATTCTATTGAGATAAGATAAAAATTGTGATATGTACCTTGGGAACAAACTTTATATGAACGGACGGGCGGACATGGGTCCATCGAATAGTGATTCTAGGTTGATCGATATACTCAAAGGTGGGTCTAGCTCCATTTGTACCTCACGGTCCACTCTTTTACATAAAATGTAATTATGTAGTCCATAGGACTTTGATAAGAATGGGAGAGTAAGAGAGGATTTTCTTCAACCTCTTCTCTCGATAAAAAAAAAACAATAAAATTACTTACGGCCAATTCCACATTCTCCGGTTATCCTACAGTTAGAGCTAACCTACAGTTCTAGCTGTCAAATTGTATGAAATTTTTATTTTTTAACTGCGAGTTAGCTCTAACCGGAGGCTGTGCAATTGGGGGTTAGCGTTAAAACGGCATCTATACTTAAATACCTACTTTTATCTACTTTGGGACCTACGAATAAGTGCAAATTTTCTACAATCATCTGCTGATTGTTCTCTCAGAGACACGAATAAAATTACGCACCGTTGAAGTGTGAATAGTCCTCAAACGAATTGTTCTCTGAGAAATTCTCTCTTTAATATACACAAATAAAATTACACACCGCTGAAGTGCCATCTATGCCTCAAGTTATAATTTTTTACTAAAAAACAGGTTTGCAGTGTAAAGGACTTTTGAAGGTATAGGTGTGAATTTTCTCAAATCAAAATTATTTTTTTTTTAAATTTCTCTCAGAGACTCTCTGTAAAATCCACAAATAAAATTATACAACATTTAAGCGCCACCTATACCTCAAGTTATACTTTTTACTGAGAAAAAGATTAACGCCGCAGTGAGAAACCCAAAGATAAAATGTCAAACACAAACCAAACCTTCATAGGGAATCATAAAATATGAAATTTCCTTGTTTTCTTGTTTAATATTCCATGTTTTAATGGTTCTCTCGGAGACTACAGCTCTATTGATGCACCATACGTACTTCAAGTTCTACCTTTTTAGTGAAAACTTAAAAAGGTAGTGTATAGGACTTTGGGAGTTATGGAAGAGTAGGTGCGAAAATTTGTCAATCATCTGCTAATTGTTCTCTGAGAAACTCTTTGCAATATCCTTCCACAAATAAAATTATATTTTACTAAAAAGATAATTACAGGATTTTGTGAGGTATGGGAAAGTTGGTGTGAATTTTGTTATCATTTGATGATTGTTATCTAGGAGAGTCTCTCTGTAAAATTCAGAAATACTGTTAAAGCGCCATCTATGCCTTAAATTCTACATTTTACTGCAAAAATGCATTGTGGAGTGTCTTTATTATTTATACGATTTTGGAATGGGAGAGTAGATATAAATTATTCTTATTTTCCTAAATAACAGTTTACTGCAAAAATGCATTGTGACGTGTCTTTATTGTTTATAGGATTTTGTAATGGGAGAGTAGATATAAACTATTCTTATTTGCCTAAATGAAATTGGAATATAAATGGCGCTTTCAGTTGAGTAGAATTTTATACTAAAGTTGATTGCAATACCCTAGCATGAGCATTAGGGCGGGTTGATTTGTGTGGATGAAAAAAAAATTAAAAATCGTATAGCAAAAACGTAATCTACATTAAATTCTAAGAAAATTCTCTGAAGAAACCATGGGTCTGAAATCAAAACCTAATCCGCGCCTCTCGACTTGAAAATTGTTTTCCTCTTCTTTCGCTAAAATTATTTTTTTTTCTTGAAATATATTATGTTTTATTATATCCTCACTTTAGTGATACGAGGATATATATCATTTGCTACGGGCCAAAAGTGTAACACATCGAAGGAGTGACATAAGACCCTAAGTATGTTTGGCGGATATCCGTTTTAGGTCGTTTTTAGTCGAATAAGCAATGTCCATCCGTCTGTCTGTCTTTCTGCTAGCTGGTGGGCACGATAACTCTCGAAAGGAGTAACCGATTGACTTCAAATTTGGTATGTGGTAATGTTCTTTTTTTATCTCCGGCTATGTTCGAATATGGGCCATATTGGTCCTCTCCTTCTAGAACCTCCCCCACAAAGTGTTAATATTAAGTGAATTATTGATTATTTAATAACTTCTATATTACTTATTTGAATCCTCAGAAATTCTACACATAATATTATTTTATTAGTCACTATCACCACAAGAAAAATGGGCGAATTTACCGCGCCCCTCTTTTGGTACCTTCCACACAAATGGGCCATTTTGCTCCAAAATTTAACAGCTTATAACTTGAATACCTATGCACAAAAAGACATGAAATTTTGTACAGTGTAATGGTTTCATAGTACCTACAATCCAGTGAAAAATGGACGAAGTTGCCACGCCACTTTTGGTACCTCCTACACAAAATGGCCAAATCATACCAATATTGAATAGACCATAACTTTAATATACCAGTGCATATAAACGTTTACAATTCGACACAGTGCAATATATGTATGTATTTGAAGTTTACTATTTGGCGAAAGATTGGAGTATTTGTTAATCCCCCTCTCCCTCCTTATCTCATATACAAATTGACAGATCAATTCGTGTATTTCATATTACCGAAACTTTCTTACTTGTTATATTATAGTTTATACAATACAGGTTTTGTCTTGAGACTAATCAAGATATTCAATTATCAGAAAAGCAGTTAAACCCCAATTTGCATCTCCTCTGATTTGCGTTCTATATGAAAACCAGTAAGGAAAGACAGAAAGTCGGGCGGGGCCGACTATATAATACCCTACCTAAAATGGGCATTGCGATAAGAATTTAGCAGTGTTCATACATGTAATAAGCAAACTCTCTCTGCCGATTTTCGTACTGATCGGATATAAAACACGGTTTCTACAGTGCTTACATGTCAAATCGGGTATAACATATATATTGGGACTATGTTTAAATCTGAACCGATTTTCCCCGAATTTGGCAGTGTTCATACATGTAATAAGAAAACTCTCTCTGTTAAATTTCGTACTGATCGGATATAAAACACGATTTCTACAGCGCTTAAATGTTAAATCGGGTGGAACATATATATGGGGGCTATATCTAAATCTGAACCGATTTTCCCCGAATTGCGCAGTGTTTTTTCATGTAATAAGAGAACTTTCTCTGCCGAATTTCGTACAGGTCGGATGTAAAATACGGTTTCTACAGCGCTTTCATGTCAAATCGGGTGAAACATATATATGGGGACTATATCTAAATCTGAACCGGTTTTCCTCGAATTTGGCAGTGTTTATTCATGTAATAAGAGAACTCTCTCTTATTACATGTCAAATCGGGTGGAACATATATATGGGGGCTATATCTAAATCTAAACGGATTTTCTCCGAATTTGGTAGTGTTCATTCACGTAATAATAAAACTTTCTCTGCCGAATTTCATAAAGATCGGATGTAAAATGTGGTTTCTACAGCGCTTACATGTCAAATCGGGTGAAACATATATGTATATGGGGACTATATCCAAATCTGAACCGATTTTAACCAATTTCAATAGGGATCGTCCTTGGGCCAAAAAAGAGCACTATGCTAAATTTCATCACAATGGGACCATAAATACGACCTGCACTTTGATGGACATGGCTAAATCGACTCAGAAAGTGATTCTGAGTCGATCGGTATAATAAACAATGGGTCTATCTCTTCTCCTTTTAGGTGTTACAAACAAATGCACAAAGTCATAATACCCTGTACCACAGTGTGGTGTAGGGTATAAATAGTTTTGAACACGTTTCACGTTTTTATTTGCATTATAAAATAAGAATTGTTTATCGAAACAAAAGAAGGTTATTTTATAAATACTCAAAACAATTTTGAGTGCAATATTTTTTTTGTATTTCCAATCTTTTTTATTAAATTATGAAAGAATATTTTTGTTATCAATGTTCCTTATAAAAATATTAAATATAAAATTATATACAAACTTTTTTACTTGGGTGAATATTTTTTTAATGAGAAAAAATGTGGGTGCAGAAATGATGTAAAGTGCAAAAGAGCTACCTTACTAAACAATTTTATTCAGAAAATTCGATTTTTGGTTTGGTAAAAGCTATTTTTTTAATATTTATTTTTTGTGGCAAAGGCGGACATATAAATTTTCAAGTCGAGAGGCGCGGATTAGGATTTTATTTTAGATACATGGTTTCTTCGGAGAATTTTCTTAGAATTTTATGTAGTTTACGTTTTTGCTATACGATTACCTTAAGCCAGCGGAAAGGCCTGCTGTGCGCTTCTTCTCTTAAAAATTCGGTACTTGAAACGAAATTTCTTAGTGGTTTTCAGTCAGATCCTGTGAGTTGATTCAGATCTGGTATTGAGTCGAAACCGAAGTATCGGCATTTGACATGTGCGAAATCTTGGCATTAACATAGAAAATGTTCCATCATTTCATGACCTACATTTCCTACCTACACGTTCTGCTTTCATCGTTATCTGCTAAAAAAATCCTGCTTCATATTATAATTCCGTGGTCGTGACTTTTAACGAATTTATATTGAAAAATAGAACAATGAAAGGATCCTTGCAGTTACCGCCCATGCAATAATGGGCCTTTATATTATTAATGTTATAAAGGCTGGTATACTCTTTGATTTTTAATAGATATTTATTAGTATTGCCAGTAAAGTTAACTGTTTCTATTGAAAAGAACTCGTGGTGGTATAAGTAATTTTAATTCCAAGTACCAGGTGTTGTATGAGCAATTATAATTATAAATATTTCAATGAATTGATTTTCAAAAACAAAGAATTTCACAATTCATAACTTTAATCCTGCTGTCTGAATCATTGAATCCTTACCATGAGTGCAAAGGGTTTATAGATGTATAGGCAATAACAGTTTATATCCTTGGCTTTCCCTCTGTTATTACAAATAATGCTAAGAAATCCAGTTATTTGACATCTTCTCGCCATTATTTGAAATTGTCGCCTTCTTTCACTAACCACCACCCGTCAAATACCAAGCTAGCAAAGGTCACATACCCTTTGGCCATTATGCAAATATGTATTCGCCTTTTGCCCACGAATGCATTCCTTGCTCGGCCGCACTTTCACATTCAGACCTCGTTTCAAGAATACCACAACCAGCAACTACAATTACAACAAGAGCTCAACCTCAGAACCACCATTACAACTACCAAAGCTACTAACACTGGTGACACACTTTCCTACAACATTCTACAATAAGGAAGACATGAAATCGCCTAGAGGAGGAACAGAAGACAAGGATGGAGACGAAGAAGAAGATGCGGGTGTTAACAGAGAAGTCAAGCCGTTGTAGGACCCGCTGAAGGAAGGCCGTGCGTGGCAAAAACTACAGTGTTCAAGTGTTGAGTATTCATTTCCTTTTCAATTTTAAGCGTTTTGAAAAGCAAGGATGTTGCCTTACCAACTGCCACCACCACTACCACAGCAACTATTACTGCTTGATGAGACCCGTCCTTCCTCCTTCAGTTACTTTTATAGGAGTACCTTCAGAACATACATACCTTCGTATAAATACAAACATATATTTTAATTTTAATAAATAGAAATGGGTTTTTTGTTTCTTTTTTCGAAATATAGTTAAATTATAATTAATTTTTATTTTCCGCAATACACAAACACACGAAGGCTTGCCTTCGAGAAACAGAAAAAGGAGTTGCGGAGAATGTCAGAAAATATTCCAGCGGAAGTGGCACATCGACACCTGTACCTTGCTGCAGCGGTACACCCCCACCTGTTTTTGCACGATGTTTTTACAAAGGAAAATTATACGAAACTATAGACACATTTTTGGGCCAACCAAATAGCAGCGGCTGCAGACAACTCCAGCAATAGGACTTTCAAAAGGAGCAACTTTCCTGTTTGTATCTCTCTCTCTCTCTAATGAATGCATTAAATTCGAAAAGCAAAAGACAGTTCCCCAAGAAAAAAAAAGAACAAAATCACAACTGCTTCAAGTTTTTCAAGGAATTATGGAAATTTATTATTTATGCAAAGTGAAAATATCTTCCAAAAAATTTTAATTGCTTGCTTACTTTTATGGCAGTTCTTTCATTGTTGTTGTTCTTGTTGCTGCTGTTGTTCTTGTCTTATTTAAGGTAGAAATGTTGAAAACTTTCTTTTGGGGTTTTGAGTGTATATTTTGTGAATGCTATTATAAAACACAAACAAACAAATTAAATATTTAATAGATATTTGCCTGAATGTATGCAATGCATTTATGAACTACTCACAAGAGAGGAAAAGAGCAATAGGTAGATTAACCCAGAAGCTATGAGAAATAATATTTCTGAATTTTTTTTTTGGGAAGTGCAAAATTTTGCGAAAGTACATGTAAGAGTAACAAATTTCATGCTCAAATTACGAAAAGAGAAACCATTGCCTACGCACAGGTCTGTTCAATTTTAATACATAATTTATTTGCCTACATTTAGGTGTAAAAAAGATTTTTTGTTATTTCTAATATCTTGCCTGAATGTATGTAATAACATATATAAAATGCGAAAATGATAAAGTAAATAAAGAATGAGAAATAAAATTCCGATTTTTTTAATAATAATGTTTACAAATAGTTTTTTCTCATATGGACAAAATGACTAAAAGGGAAACCATTGCCTGTGCTCAGGACTATTTAATACTAATTTAAAATTTATTATGTTGCCTATACTTAGGATCAATTAAACTTTTAGATTTCTCTAAAAAGAAAAATATCAATTGCAGATCAATCCTTCATGGAAAACAATAAAATATTAAAAATTCCTTGTGCAACAGTTCCAAAATATATCTGTAGGCAGCTCGAAAATTTTCTATTTAAAATATAAATAATATTCATTTCTTTCATTTTTTTGCAAAAATCTGAAAAATCCACAATTATACACCGCTGAGACGCCATCTACACTTAAAGTTAAACATTTTTAGTGAAAAAATAATGTTGTAGTGTATAGGAGTAATTGTTCTCTGAGAGATTATCTGCCATGTCCTCAAATAGAATTATAAACCATTGAAGCGCCACCTATACTTAAAGTTCTACTTTTTTAGTGAAACAATAATATTGTATTGTATAGGACTTTGGAAGGTTTAAAAGAATAGTTAAGAATATTCTTCAATCATCTGTTATTTGGTCTCTGAGAAATTCTCTGTAAAATTCACAAATAAAATTAAACTCAATTGTGGCGCCATCTACACCTCAAGTTATAGTTTTTTGACTGAAAAACTAATTTTGTTGTTTATGTGACTTTGTGAGGTATATGAGAATAGGTGTGTATTTTCTTCAATCATCTGTCAATTGTTCCTGGTAGATTCTCTGTAAAATTCACAAATAAAATTGCAAGCAATTGAATCGGCCTCTGTACTTCAAGTTCTACTTTTTTTAGTGGAAAATTAATTTTGTAGTGTATACGACTATTAGAGGTATGAGAGAGTACGTGTGAAATTTCTTCAATTATGTGTTATTAAATTAAGATTGATATATTAACAACAATATATAATTACAATACATTGAAGCGCCACCTATATCTGAAGTTCTACTTTTTTAGTGAAAACATAATTTTATAGTATATAGGACTTTGGCGGGAATGGAAGAATTTTTTTAGTCATCTGTTAATTTTTCTCTGAAATATTCTCTGTAAAATCAACAAATTATACTCAGTTAAAGCGCCATCTATACCTCAAGTTCTAGTTTTTTTTTCTGCAACATTTATGTTGTTGTTATATCACTTTAGGAGAAATGCTAGAGTATGTGAACAGTTTCTTCAATCATCTGTTAATTGTTCTCTGAGAGAATCTCAGTAAAATTCACAAATAAAATTACAAACCACTGACACGCCATCTATACCTTATGTTATGCTTTTTTTAGTGAAACATTTATTTTGTAATGTTGGGAATCCCCAACTTGGTAGTTATAGGAGAGTAGGTATTTCTATAAAAAATAATACTATAATTTTTCCAAATACATATGCCCATTATTTAATTATTTTTCTTTAAATTAATCTGCCTTAAAGTAAAACAAAATAAGACCGCCACAAGGTCCTCAGCAATTGATTAAATTGCATTACTTTATCCTTCACATTATTTTTTTCTTTTTTGTTCTGGCGCACAGAGAAAAGAAAATAAAGAAATGAAATTTTGTGATAAACCAAATGTAATTTTATTTTATTTTACACCTACGGTGTAAAATTTTTCAATTTCATATGTAAACGGAAACGGAAATGACAACACTTGCAGAGGGTCCGCACACACCCACCCGAACTCGAACCTCACACACACTCTCATTACAACGCTCTACTTTCCTGCCGCATAAAAACATTGAAACAGAAACATACACATACATACATACACACCTAAATGTACTTTGGGTTAAATCATGATATGTCAAGTTAAAAATGTGGTCGTATTCGCATGTGTCTCTGTGTGTGTGTGTGTGTGTGATACAACGACGGCTATTTAAATGTCCCTAAAGTGATAGTAAGAATAGCGAAAACAGCAGAGGAGCCATACGTAGCCTCAACCTGCGAACTATGTGGGAGAGGAAGTACATATATAGTTTTGTGTGCCGCTTGAATGGTGTGTTAAATCCTTCAAATCCTTAAAATACTCTCTAGACTTATATGAGCCGGTTAGTGAGAATATAAAGCGCAGTTTAACCGTTTCTCTACCTCACACTCAGTTTGCAACTCTCCCCTATGTCCTATGCATGGAGTACTGACCGGTCTGGCTAAATGGATTAAGACAAAAATGTGTGAACAACACACATTGAGCACACACACACTTTCACACATATTAATACGCTTGGTCTCTCTTAAACCGGCCAGCCAAGAGTCAGCCACACAAAAACACTGAAAATGAAATGAAAATGTCAACGTTGCATGGTGATGGATGGGGGGCATAAAACGAAGCTACACATAGGGGACACACACTGCAGGCACAGCAGGCATTTCCAAACAAGTACTTTCTCTGATGTGTGTTGTAGCCAGTGAAGGTACAGCCTCTGGGTTAAAAGTGATCAAGTGTGGCACAATCAAAACACTATCCGGACCCGTTTCTTCTAAAGTAGTGGGGAAATATTTTTGTGGTATCATCGGCAAAAAGTTTCCTCATAGAAATTACTATATATCCTTTTTTACACATTTTTTAAAAATTAACTATTTTTATGACATGACAAAAATGCGTACTAATGTAACGTCCGCAACACATGATTTGCCAATAAGCTAAACAGATATTTGTTTCTATATAAGATGTCTTCAAAGTGTCTTAAAATACTAATACGAGTTTTCTCGTATAGAAAATTGTTTAACTTCATATTCGAATTCCCTGTCTTAAGACACCAGTACACTAATTTTTCCTATAAAAACAGAAGAAACAGATTTTCTGAGCGTTAACTCGTTAATATAGCATTAAAACTTGTCATAATTCCCAGACTCTTTGCTGTAGAAGACAAAATATCGCTGGCTTGGAATGTAAAAATGATAAGTCCACTTCTGACGAAAATTGATTTTTAATCGGTTGTCAATAAAAAATGTAAATTTTTACCCAAATGTAGGAAGTGAAGCAAAAAAGTTCTAAGTCCATAAATTGGCAAAGAAGAAAAGAACAATAATGCACTAATGCACTCTTTTAAAGTTCATGTTTACTAGTAAAAGTTCAAAAATAAAAGTATCTACATTTCTAAAGAGCATTTTAAAAAAATTCAAATTAGAATTCGTTTCATCTCTTCTATAAAATTTCCAAAAATGGACTTAACACTTTTGCATTTCTCATAACGATTTGCAAGTGTGTATGTGTTGGCATGTCAATATGTTCGTCGTCCACAGAGTGAAGCTTAGTCAGCGCTAACAACGGTGCCAACAAATGTTTACACTCACACACTTGCATGTCTTGTAACAGACTCCCCCAGTGCCCGCCTGGGACACCATAGGAACGACATAGACTGACAATGAAGAAATCCCAGCCTCATGTGTGCCTCGCATACGAGGCTAACTTAATACATGTCCAAAAATTTTACGATCACCAATGACACACGGCTCTCCATGGGATATTATTTTACAACATGGTCATTTCTCTATAAATCTTGCAAGTCGTTGTCTTTCTCCCATATAAATACATATCTATATCCTTTTCGGAGTAAAAATGAAAGAAAAAAATATTACCGACATAGTTGTCCGCAATGTTAGTGTTGTTATGGCAAATGCTTCTTGAGGCCAAAAAGTATATCTCGCTTCAGCTTCTGCTTTGTGAACAGGACAAAGGCTGAAACATTCACTACTCTCTCTCTCTCTCTCCTCCCTCACCCTCTTTTATCAAGATAGTTGTGGCCTAGAATGTAGAACACAACATCCATTGATTATTGTATAGAGGACATATAATATTCAATATACATATTTTATTATGTGTCTGTCTGTAGGTAAGCTCTTTTTCTTTCCCCTCTCCCTCTTTCTCACCCACTCGTTTGTATCCTTTTGTGCTGCTGTGCTTCATCATCATCATATGAATATAAAAGAGCATTTTAGGATTTATTTTGAATACTTATCCTCAGCATACAGCAGCAACACTATTCAACGGACAGAACACAACGAACAAGATATGCATGTGTATTCATACTCGAACATTCATAAATAGGCCAACTTTTCAATGGATAGATAGATATAAGGTAAGCTTCTCAACGCCAAAGGATTTTCTTTCCTTTGGGTTTCCTAAGAATGTAGAGAAAAGAAGAACGGCTATTATATCCTTCTTACACAGCCAATTGCTTAAGAAATGTGACAATAATACACAATCAAGTGTGACAAGAGCTATTTAAGGCCAAATGTGGTGGCAGTGTTGCTTGTGGTATGGTTATTATTTTGATATCAATGAATGTTGTCAATATAAGAGTTTATATCAATTTGAGAAAAAACAACTTAAAACGTAGTCCTGTGATTATTATTTAGAGGACAGTTGAGGAAAAATATTTCTGGAAAATTTTTATTTATTTTCTGGGTATTTTAAGTCAATGGTAACTGATTTCGAAAATTCATACTTTTACCTATGACAATACCGAACTCCACTAGTGAGGTTATAAAATAACGTAACCTAACCTAACCTAACCTAACCTAACCTAACCTAACCTAACCTAACCTAACCTAACCTAACCTAACCTAACCTAACCTAACCTAACCTAACCTAACCTAACCTAACCTAACCTAACCTAACCTAACCTAACCTAACCTAACCTAACCTAACCTAACCTAACCTAACCTAACCTAACCTAACCTAACCTAACCTAACCTAACCTAACCTAACCTAACCTAACCTAACCTAACCTAACCTAACCTAACCTAACCTAACCTAACCTAACCTAACCTAACCTAACCTAACCTAACCTAACCTAACCTAACCTAACCTAACCTAACCTAACCTAACCTAACCTAACCTAACCTAACCTAACCTAACCTAACCTAACCTAACCTAACCTAACCTAACCTAACCTAACCTAACCTAACCTAACCTAACCTAACCTAACCTAACCTAACCTAACCTAACCTAACCTAACCTAACCTAACCTAACCTAACCTAACCTAACCTAACCTAACCTAACCTAACCTAACCTAACCTAACCTAACCTAACCTAACCTAACCTAACCTAACCTAACCTAACCTAACCTAACCTAACCTAACCTAACCTAACCTAACCTAACCTAACCTAACCTAACCTAACCTAACCTAACCTAACCTAACCTAACCTAACCTAACCTAACCTAACCTAACCTAACCTAACCTAACCTAACCTAACCTAACCTAACCTAACCTAACCTAACCTAACCTAACCTAATCTAACCTAATCCTCCTCCTCTTTGTCTCCACAGTTTCTGCAAAAGTCATTATGCAAGAGTGTTTACAGGTCGCTAAAGGCATGCCCACATGTTCCGGTCCCCTGGAGCGTGTCCTAGTCTTGCAAGTTCATCTGCCTTTAGTTCACTGGTATATCCCTGTGGCCCGGCACCCATATCACGCGAATGTTAAACTGTTTCGCCATCTCGTTAAGGGATCTGCGGCAGTCGAGATCAGTTTTTGAATTCAGGAATGTAGTAGATTGATAGCAGCCTGACTATCATCTGACTACCTCTTTAACAGTTCCGATTTCGGTCTGGTAAACACTACAGTGATGAGGCAGTCTTTTTCCAAGTGATACCTTAAGTTCCTCAGAAAAGACACCAAAGCCGACTTGGTTATCGTCTGTATAGAAGTTTATGAATCTCCTCTGTCCTGTGATATGACCATTCCATTCTGAATTATCAGGTATACGAGTGAGATACTTGTCAAAGAGTGGCTCAGTCATTGTGTAATCTACAGTGCCCGGTAGGTCAGGCATTCTGTCTAGAATGACACTATGTCCGTAGCCATTTCCCGTCCATAGTGACAGTTCCCTGAGTCTAATCGCATTTGCCGCGTAACATTTAGTGCCGCAGATGGTGTCATTCTCAGCGCACGAGTGATACATACAGCAGCCATTCGCTGAACCTTGTTTAGTATCGCTCAGAAGGTGGATTTCTGCAGAGTTGTCCACAAGACGACAATTTCGTACAGCATTATCGGTCTGACTACTGCCGTATACATCCAATAAACTATACGCGGGTTCGGACCCCAGCGTTTCCTATTGCCATTTTACAGGTATAGCGCTACCACAGCCTTGCTGTTTCCAAAATGTTGGGTTTGAAGTGCAACTTCCTGTCTAGTAAAATATCTAAGTAGTTTGCCCTTTCAGAGAAGGACATGCTGACAAATCTATGGAGGTCAGTTAATTAGAAGGTTATGAATGAACATACGACCTGTCAACCCCCAGGGTTTCTAATGCCGTAATTATAGGGCTGGATTTATGTTATAGGAACGTTTTGTTCATTGTATGTAATGCTATAGTCATTGGATTACGTTATGATTTGAATTTCGAATGAATTTGTCAATTTTTGTTCCGGAGAGTTTCCTGTAAGCAATACGTATTTTATAAGCTATTCCATTTTCCTATGATTTGATAAATTTACGTTAGAGGTAGCGAAAGGGGTGACAATTTCGCCTACTTTTCACTTAATTACGAAAACATTGCACTGTAGAAAATTTGCAAATGTGCCTCAAGATGTGTAGCACTTAAGTCCATTTGTCTGGAGATACTAGTGACGCTGAAACTGTTATTATGTGTAAAATTTGCAGAAGATCCGGATAAGAATTATAGATGTTATGGAAGATTCAAAATTTACCAATTTTTTTCCGAAGCAGTACATCAATATGATCCATCTTCGAAGTAAGCCTGAGACAGGATAAAATATAGGGTAATCCAAGTACAGATACTTTTTTTGATAGATCACGTGTGAGTCGTGTCATGCTGTCATGTTATTTTTGTTAAGTATTGTTTGGCATTTCATCATGGAAAGACTTACGCCTGAACAACATTTACGCGTGTTATTCGCCAGTTACCAGTCGAAATGCTCGAACGAGTCATCGAAAATTGGACTCAACGGATGAGACGTAGCCGCGGCCAACATTTGATAGACAAAATCTTCAAAAAATAAAGGCCAAAGAATGTTCTTTCAAATGATAATAAACATTCCCCATTCAATTTGAATTTTCTGTGTAATTTCTTTATAAAGGAGAGAACCTCGAAATGGATCACCCTACAAGATTTTATAACAATCGTTTACTCGTTTCAAGTCAATCAGACTGACGAACGGACATAGCTAAAATAGCTTATAAAGATTTGTAAGCGATTTCCGTCGTACAGACTTAAGGTCTTAGATCACTCCTTCGAAGTGTTACACTTTTGGCCCATAGAATTTTGGCCCTATAAAATGAGGGTATACAAATTATACTCGTACATACCCAGAAATATTGTACTAATGTGGAGTCAAAACAACCTTATCTTTAAAATAATGACATTTCGTATTCAAAATAAGGACAATTTCTTAACTTTAAGTAAATTTTCTTAATTTTAAATACATAATATCCTTATTTTAAAGTTTAACTCGTCTTTGGCACCAAATTTTTGAAAGTAGAACAATATTTTTTCTGTTTAAAAATACCCAATTATGTTTTACCTTCATAATATTTTCCCATAAATAAAACCTAATTCAATTCTAAAACATAAAAAAATATTGCTTCCCAAACACTGACTGTTTTACACAAATTAATTCAAATAACCTTAAGCCACAAACAAATTTTATATTTTTAATAAATATGTATATACATATGTGTATTCCAGACCTCATACATATACCTTAAACTTCAAGCAAAATGAATGAATAACCACATATCATAAAATTGAAAAGCAGAAAATAAAATAGTATTACTTTAAACCAAATCCCCCACAAAAAAACTCAAACATAGAGAGAGAAATATAAAAAATTCTGGAACAAAAAAAAACCAAACATTATTTTAAGGATAACAAAATCAACAACTAAATATCACAACTTTACAGAACCGAAAAAATATGTGAATAGACAGAAGAAAAACGACTGGTGAGAAAGTCAAAGGTACATGTTATCATAAATAACAAATGAATGACAGACAGGATGAAGGAGAAGGATGACGATGAGGAGTGAAAGAGCAGCTGGGGACTGGGAGTAAGGTCTGTGAGTTAAGCTCTAGTGGTTGATTTCTAGGGAATAAGCATCTAGAGACTATAGAAAGAAACTCTGAAAAAAAATGAACCCACCATGACATTTTAATTTGACACATGCTTAGTTTGTTCGTTCGTTCGGTCGTTAGTTAGCCAACTATTGTATGATAAAGCCAAGGACCTTTCCAGGGTTACCTAGCACCAGCTGCAGGAGCAGGGCAGGGACAACAGCAGCAGTCGAGTGTGACATGTGGAAGTCATAGATAAAGTTAATGTTAAAACGAGCAAAGGTGTATGAGAAAAAATCCAATTTTTGCTTGCCACCACACACCCACATACATATACTCGTATACATGTGTACACCCTCATCTCCTTCAAGGTATACGCATATATGTATTTAGGTGTAGTTGTAATAAGAAAAATTTACATTTTTAAAAAAAGAAAAAAAAACGTAAATGTAAAACAATGAAAAGGAAACGGAAACAGGTTAAATCCATTAAAATACAAAATTATCAAAACACCCATAAACCTATATGTTAAACAAATTTATTACCCCTAACACAGACAAATACAAATACTTGCACTCGAATGTACATATGTGTGAAATATTTTCTAAATACTTTCGGTTTTTTTCTCATTTTTGTTTGCCATAAATGTCTACCATCTGGTCGAACTTCCGGTTTTCGTGTATATGCATACTTTTACATATTTTCTTTTCCTATTCCTCTTTCCCCTGCTGAGTCAACGCTTCTCTTTATTTTTTTCTTCTCTGTGAACCTTTCGTTAGTGCATTAAGGTGTAAATATTGTTGTGCTGATATTTTGTTATTGTTGTTTTGAACTATGATTATGATGGGTTTTTTGCCACTGTTGCAGTGTACATAGTCTACATAAATTATACGCATATCCGGTGCCACAGTGTGTGTGTGTGCGCATGGTCTTAGGTATATGTATGTGTGGGTTTTTCATCCTGTATGTGGGAGCTACTACTTAAGGGAAAACAAACTATTTCCTTTGGTGGTAACCAAAACCGAACAACACCAAAAACCGGAATGCAAAAAATGAAGTCATGTTAGTAACTCTCTTGTGCAATTTCGCACTTAAAACTCATTTCATGCACTCCGTGGTACAACCGCAACATTTCGCGGCATAGGCGTAGCTATTAGTAGGGACCATTTATAACAAATTTAAAAGTAAAATGCAAATTTGAAAAGAAATCGAGAAAAATAAATTTTGGAAAAAAAAAATTTAGAAATAACCAACATTCCCGAAATTTTCTAGAAGAATGGAATTTTTACAAAATTCTCCAGAAAAAACGAAATTTTCAACAAAAATCTATTTTTAACAAATTTTCTAAAAAAAAAATTTAATTTCGACGAAATTTTCAACAAACCGTTATTTTAATGAAATTTTCAAAGAAAATTTGATTTCACGATTTTTTTTTTGAAAATGAAAAAACCTAAATTTTCTAGCAAAATTTTATTTCAAAGATTTTTTCTATAAAATTTACATTTTCTAGAGAAATTTAATTTTAGCGAAATTTTGTAGAAAATTGCAATTCCAAAGAATTTTTTAGAAAATTGCTATCTCAAAGAAATTTTCACGAAAAATGAAATTTCGACGAAATGGTTTTTCTAAAAAACATTAATATTTGTCAAAAATACATTTTTATTGAAATTACGTTTTTCTAAAGAATTATGTCAATATTCCATTCTTCTACAAAATTTTGGGGAAGTTTCATATTTCTAGAAATTTTATTTTTCTCGAACATTTTTTCAAATTTGCATTTTTCTTAAAAATTTGTTCAAAAAAATTTGTAGTCGAACTTTAGTCCGTCCAGTGACCCTTAATGCGGTCAGTGGACTTAAATCCGCTCTTCGAGCTTTAATCCAACTAAAGTTCTTTTAGCCATGCTAAGGAACCGGATTGATAAGGAATGGTGTTAACTGGAAATTTTATAAAAAATGCAATTTCGACGACATTTTCTAAAAAAATATCAAGTTCGACGAAATTTTCAAGAAAAATTCAATTTTAACGAAATTTTACAATTTCAGCAAATTTTCAAAAAAACAAAAATATTTGATTGAGAAAATGTCAAATTTTAAAGAAAAATTCCGAATTTCCGTTTTTAGAAAAATTAAATTTCAACTATATTTCTATAAAATTGCAATTTTTATAAAATTTGTTTTAGAAATAATATTTCGTCGAAATTTCATTTTCTTGAAAATTTCTTGTAAATTTAATTTCTCTAAAGAAAAATACGATGGAATGCATGTTTCTACAAAATTTCGCAGAAATTATTTAATTTTCTAGGAAATTTCATTTTTACAAAAAAATCGTGAGATCGATTTTTTTCTTGAAAATTTCATTGACATTTATTTTCTCTAAAATGTTATAGAAAAATCGTTTTTTCAAAAAAAAATCGTGATATCGAATATTCCTCAAAGTTTCATAGACATCTATTTTCTTTACAAATTCTTTTTTGAAATTAAATTTTCTTGAAAATTTCGCTGAATTGAATTTTCAGCAAAATTTTATTAAAATTGCATTTTTCTTGAAAATTTCGTCGAAGTTGGATTTTTTGGAAAATGTCAATCCGATTATTTATCATTGGTTAAAGAACTTAACAACTTAAGATGGATTAAAGCTCGACCACCGGATATGATGTCCACTAACCGGATTAATGGTCACTGGACGAACTGCCGGCTTTTTGAATGAAGAACATGAAATTTCGAACAAATGTCCAAAACAAATGCAAATTTGGGAAAAAAAATCGGGAAAAATTAAATTTTGGAGCAATTTTCTATAAATATGCAACTCCCAAAAGAATGGAATTTTGACATAATGTTCTAATTTTGACATAATGTTCTAATTAAATTTCCCCTAATTTTTTTTATTGTGAAATCGAATTTTTCTTCATAATTTCATCGACATTTTTTCTCTCTAATTTTTTTGAAATTAGATTTTCTTGAAAATTTCTATCATATTGCATTTTCAGCAAAATTGCATTAAAATAATTTTATTCTTGAAAATTTCGACGAAATTGTATTATTTTTAGAAAATTTGCAGTTAACACCATTAAATCTGGTTCCTTTATCAGTGCTCAAAGAACTTTAGTCGGATTAAAGTTCGACGAGAGGATTTAAGTTCTAGATAAAACATTTCGTCCAAATTTAATTTTCCTTTGATACGTTGAAAACGCTTTTTTGTACAAAATTTCGCTGAAATTAAATTTTTCGAGGAAATTTTATGAAAATTGCAATTTTATAGAAGAAATCAGTAAAATTTAATTTTTCAGAAAATTTAGGTAAAATTAATTAAAAAAATGGCGAAATCGAATTTTTCTTAAAAAATTCGTTGATTTATTTCGTTTATTTTTGATTACATTTTCTCAAAAATTTTGTAGAAATTTAATTTTTTTAAAAAGAAATAGCGAAATCGTATTTTTCTTAAAAATTTCGTTGAAATTTATTTTCAATACAAAATATTTTTGAAATTACATTTTCTTAAAAATTCCGTTGAAACTGCAATTTCAGCAATATTTTGTTAAAATTGCTTTTTTCTTGAAAATTTCGTCAAAACAGCATTTTCAGTAAATTTTGTTAAAATTTATATTTTCTTGAAAATTTCAACAAAATTTCAGTGTTTTTAGAAAATTTTGACGAAATTGCATATTTTAAAAAGTTTTGAATTAACATCGTTCAATTTGGTTCCTATCATGGCTTAAAGAACTTTAAAGGATGAACAAAATTATCTGCAAAATGCAATTACATAGAAATTTAAAAAAAAAAATTTTAATTTAAAAAAATTTTCAAGAAAAAATTTCCCCAAAATTTTCTAGAAGAATGGAATTTTGACATAATTCTCTAGAAAAACGAAATTTTCAATAAAAAATTGTGTTTGACAAAATGTGAATGTTTTTTAGAAAAACATTTCTTCAAAATTTAATTTTTCTGGAAAATTTCTTTAAAACTGCATATCTCTCAAAACAACGTTGAAATTGCATATTTGTACAAAATTTCGCTGAAATTAAATTTTTCTAGAAATTGTCAATTTTATAAAAAAAATCGTGGAAACTAAATTTTTCTAGAAAATTTAGGTGAACCAGAAATCGATTTTTTCTTGAAAATATCTTCAAAATTTATTTTCTCTATAAAACCTTTTTGAAGTTGTATTTTCAGCTAAATTTCTTAACATTTCATTATTCTTTCTAGCAAAATTTAATTAATTTTTCTTGAAAATTCCGACAAAATTTAATTTCTTTTAGAAAATTTTGACGAAATTTCATTTTTTAGAAAAATTCGAGTAATATAATAATTCTTTATTCAAAAAAAGAAAATTTTCAATAATAATTTAATTTTGACAAAATATAATGTTTTCTAGAACAAAAAATTTTTCTACAAAATTTTATGAAAATTTAAAATTGGTAGAAAAAATCGTTGAAATTAAATTTTTCTAAAAAAATTTAGGATACATTTTTTTCCAAAAATTAGTGAAATCGAATTTTTCTTGAAAATTTTATCGAAATTAATTCTACAAAAAAATGTTTTTGTAATACAGGGTGGCGCAGAATGAGCTATATGGTTTAAATGGTTTATAACCTTTCTATTTATGCGATTATTTAAATTTTTTTTGTTAAAAAATACATTGGGTAATTTTTTACAATTAGCTTTGGAAAATGATATCCTGTTAGTGATGTCCATTTTCTGCTTCGCACATATGTACTTTCTCTTTTTAGTATATTTTTCATAACTTTTCGCAAAATTTCAGAAAAATTCAATTATTTTTGTACGCTGTTCGATTCATAATTAATTCCCCAAGTCTCCTTCACAAAACGCTGAAAAAAAACAAAGAAAGAAATATAATTAAAAAAGTTATAAAGAATTCAAACTCATTCTGCGCCACCCTGTATGTATGTACATTTTCTTGAAATTTTCGTTGAAATTACATTTTCAGCAAAATTTTGTTAAAATTGCTTTTTTCTTGAAAATTTCGACGAAATTGCATTTTTTAGAAAACCAAAACACTTAACACGGTTCCTTATCATGGCTTAAAGAACTATAGTTGGATTAAAGCTTGACCAGCGGATTAAAGTCTACTGGACGAACAAAAATCTCGACTACCGACTTTAAGAATGAAGAACATTTTCTGGAAAATTATATTTCGAACAAATTTTAAAGAAAAATAAAATTTTACAAAAATAAAAATTAAGAAATTTTCTAGAAACCTCCTCGAAATTTTAACACAATTCTCTAGAAAAAACTAAATTTTCAATACAAAATGTATTTTTGACAAAATATTAATGTTTTTTTAGAAAAAAAAACAATTTTTACAAAATTAAAAAAAAAAATTACAAAAATTTCTATAAATCAGAGATTTTTATTAAATTTCCAATGAAATCCATTTTCGAAAAATTTTCTAAAAAAAAATCAAAATTGTAAAATTTTTTATATAAACTAAATTTCCACTTAATGTACAAGAAATAAAATTAATGGTCACTGGACAAACGAAAAAATCGACTACCGACTTTAAGAATGAAGATAATTTTCTGGAAAATGATATTTCGAACAAATTTTAAAGAAAAATAAAATTTGACAAAATAAAAAAATTAAGACATTTTCTAGAAATATGCAACATCCCCGAAATTTTGACACAATTCTCTAGCAAAAACAAAATTTTGCAAACACAATGTATTTTTGACAAAATATTAATGTTTTTTTTTGAAAAAAACAATTTTGACATAATAAAAAAAAAATTTTACAAAATTTTCTATAAAACAGAGATTTTTATTAAATTTCCAATCAAATCCATTTTCGAAAAAATTTTCTAAAAAATCTGAATTGTTAAAATTTAAAAAAAAATAATTGTTACTTAATGTTCTTACATGTTTTAAGCTGAATGTTAACTCCAATGTTATCAAACACATCATAATCAGTACCATTTAAAAATGCTCTAATAAATTAGATTATTTATTTTTAAATACAAGACTAATTTGCAACCCTAACAACTGTAAATCGGGGTGTTTTCTTGCATTCATACCCTAAGAAAGAAGAAAATGTGTTCTAAACCTAAAAAAGAAGAATTTACATATATGTAATTGTATCCCTTTTTATGCAAAATCAGCCCCTACTTAATTCCGACAGACATGAAATCTCAGAATTTAATCCATATAAACCATATCCCCCCTAAAATATACGCTGATTTGCATGCATACGTAAGTGTAAGTAAGAATGTACGAGTAAGTGTTGGTAACAATCTCTGGGTGTACTTGTATTATACCCGTGCGTATGTATGTATGTGTATATGCGGGAGTATATTTGTCGTTAAATAACTGAACACGTAGAGAACAGGTGCCTTGGCAAAAAGTTAAATGCTTTGGTATACAACAAACAATATTTCTTTCATTATGTTCAAGCTCTCGTATGCAGCTTCCATTTCCGTCAACACACACACAGAGAGAGAGTAGTAATCTTTAACACTAAGTAAGTATGTATGTGTTTGCATACACGTCCTCCCCGCTATACATACTTTTGTATATTTACATGTTATTGTATCAACTAAATGCAAGTGTAGACAGCCAGACAAAAGATTCAACGGAAGGACGGACATGTACATTGTCCGTCTGTCTGTCTGTCTGCTGTGTTCTTTTTATTTGGCAACAATTGTTGGTATTCAAACATTATTGCAACGTGACTTATATTTACTCCGAGAATGTTGCAACTTCAGCGAACAATAAACTCACACATCCATATATACACACATTCATACGCTAGGATACACAATGGATACAATAATATTTGCTTTCATTATACACTGCAAATAATTCGATAAGGATTCGATAGCGAACTATTTATTTTGTAATTTATTGGAAAGAAAATTGGGAGAAGACGGTTCTAAAGGGGACTTCAAGAATTTATAGACACTGGTATTAAAGTTATAAGCAGTTAACTTTTTGTGTGGGAGGTACCAGAAGGGGCGAATCTACTTCGCTAATGTTTCTCAAGGTGAAAGCGAAAGATACACTTTTACTATATATGGAATTACAGAGTATTCGGACAAATATTAAAGAAGTTATCAGAGAATCAATATTTCACTAAAGTTTAACCCCTTGTGAGGGAGGTACTAGAAGGAGTGAACCAATATGACCCATTTTCGAACTTAGCCAGAGATAGAAAAAAATATTATCGCATACCAAATTTGAAGTCAATCCGTTACTCCTTTAGAGAATTATTGTGCGCTCCAGACAGACAGACATTGCCTAAATGACTTAAATGTCCTTAAACGGAATTTCGCCGAACATACTTAGGGTCTTAGGACACTCCTTCGATGTGTTACACTTTTGGCCTGTAGCAAATTATATATGTTTAAGTATATATAGCTTAAAGCAGTATATTTTTATATTTTAAACTTCTATAAATTCTCCAACAAAAAATTATTTATATTTTATTTGAATTTTTTAAAATTTTTTAAAAAAAATTTAGCTGCTAGCCACTGTGCTTGTGGCTTTAAGGCTTCGAAATAGATCTTCCACACCAAAGAACAAAATAAAGAAGAAGTATTGGAAGTATTTCTTCCAAAACACCCTCCACCCCCGCACAACTTCTTGTAGGCCATTTAATATCACAATTTCTTGAAATAATCGAATCTCCAAACTTTTCTCGCAACATTTCAATTGTTTCATTTGCTGTGTGGCACGTAGCCACAATCGGTCAATGGCAAAAAGATAGCTCTTAACGGGAGCTAAAATATTGCTCATGGGTATCAAGGTCGAAGGTCGACTGGAAAAAAATTTTTTTTATTTAAAACCAGTAAGGAAAGGCAGAAAGTCGGGCGGGGCCGACTATATAATACCCTACACCTCCCTAACAATGCGATAAGGGTCATTGCCATAATAAGTTGGAATAATTGGTAAATGGATAGAAACATATTATCTAATTCTGAACCGATAATCGCTAAATTAAGCAATATTCGTTCCTAAATTGAGAAACATCTTTCTGGAAAATTTTAATGATCGGAAGTGAAGTACAACTTCTATAGCGCATTGATACCAAATCAGGAGGAACATATATATGGAGCTTTAATATAAATCTGAACCGATCTTCCCTGAATACTTATTCATGTAAAAAGACCTCCTTCTGTCGAATTTCGTACTGATCGGATATAAAATACAGTCTCTACAGCGCTTACATGTCAAATCGGGGGTAACATATATATGGGAGCTATATCTAAATCTGAACCGATTTTCTCCGAATTTGGCAGTATTCCTTCATGTAATAAGAAACCTCTTTCTGCCGATTTTCATACTGATCGGATATAAAATAACATTTTTACATCGCTCACATGTCAAATCAGGGGTAACGTATATATGGGGGCTATATCAAAATCTGAACCGATTTCTTCCAAATTTAAAAGTGTTCATTCATATAATAGGAAACCTCTTTCTGACGAATTTCATACTGATCGGATATAAAATACAGTTTTTACAGCGCTTACATGTGAAATCGGGGGTAACATATATATGGGGGCTATATCTAAATCTGAACCGATTTTCTCCGAATTTAGCAGTATTCCTTCATGTAATAAGAAACCTTTCTTTGCCGAATTTCATACTGATCGGATATAAAATAAAGTTTTTACAGCGCTTACATGTCAAATCGGGGGTAACGTATATATGGGGGCTATATCTAAATCTGAACCGATTTCTTCCAAATTTAATAGTGTTCATCCATATAATAAGAAAGCTCTTTCTGCCGAATTTCATACTGATCGGATATAAAATAAAGTTTTTACAGCGCTTACATGTCAAATCGGGGCTAACATATATATGGGGGCTATATCTAAATCTGAACCGATTTTAACCAAATTCAATAGGGATCGTCCTTGGGCCAAAAAAAAGATGTGTGTAAAGTTTCGTCGAGATCGGACCATAATTGCGACCTGTACTTTGATTACAAGAATACATGCACAGACGGACAGACAGACAGACAGACAGACAGACGGACAGACAGACAGACAGACGGACAGACGGACATAGCTAAATCAACTCAGAAAGTGATTCTAAGTCGATCGGTATAATAAACGATGGGTCTATTTCTTCTCCTTTTGGGTGTTACAAACAAATGCACAAAGTTATAATACCCTGTACCACAGTGTGGTGTAGGGTATAAAAATGGACTCGGCATCATTTTCAAATGTGAACGGAAAGTTTATTTTTGCTCTAGCTCCTTAACGATCGTCGGATCGGGAATCGGTCAATGGCAAAAAGATAGCTCTTAACCAGAGCTAAAATATTGCTAATGGGTGTCAAGGTCGTAGGTCGACTAGAAAGTCGATTTTTTGGATTTAAAAAAAGGACTTGCGCACGAAATGTTGCAATTGGAGAACGATTATTTTGATAATAAAACTGAATAATACGGTGTTCTTGCGTATATCTCTCCATGATGAAATTGTAAACACTATTGAATACAATGAAAAACAAATGACAGATCATGACATATTACCAATGGCCGAAACGTCACTTCAAAGTCATATCATCCTTATTGGAAAACCCGTTATATGCGTGTAAAATTTCATTGAAATCGAAAGGGTCAAATATTTAAATTGTAATTTTTGGGCACTTTAATTTTGGAATTACCTTATATATTCAATAAATTATCCATACTTGAAGAAATTCTTAACAATAACTTTGTTTGTGTGTAAACACATACATTTTGTTTGACAAATATATTTTGTTGCGGTATATTAACATACGCATTTCAAATAAATTGTCTCGATTTGAAATCAAATTTAGATATCCAAAAACATACGTATAATATTCAAAAATGTTAGTTCCAAATATATTGCCTTTCAATTCAAACATAAACGACGATATTCGCAGAGCCTACAGCCACACCCCTTTTGGTTGGTTCCACCTACACAATGTAACCAAATTCAACTAAAATTTTAATTAAATCCAACCAAAATGGTAACCAAATCCAATAATACTTCTGTCGGATTACTCTACTGTAATTTTAGAACTTTTGTTTTATTTATTTTCATATGAATGTTATTTATTTTATTATATTTCTCACATTTTTTTCAATTGAACAAACTCCAAATAATCGATGTACTCCTATTCTCCCAGCGTAAAGTGTAACAGTGCCACTGACTTTGTAATCATATTCTTATGCTGTCACATACACACACAACACGCTCACCCATAAACAGATGAGTTGTGCTCTTTGGCTCACATTTTAAGTAGAAATCTAACAGAGTTTAAACGGAGACATCATCAACCTGTTCGCATGTAAATGCGTTTTTTTCTTTTCGTTACATGTGTTAAAGTTTATTTGAAAGCAAACGTGCATGAGTATTATTATGAGATTGTCTTTGTCTGGCACTGTGCTTCCGTATTCCAATCTCCCTCTCCGTCTCCATCTCTCTCTCTCCCATCATCATGGCATCAATTTGTCCGTGAGTGTAGATATTCGGGTGTTTTGTAAGTATTTACATATGAGAGAATGTTTACTCGTCATTATACCCTCACTTTAGTGATACGAGGGTATATATCATTTGCTACGGAAAAAAGTGTAACACGTCGAAGGAGTGACCTAAGACCCCAAGTATGTTCGGAGGAAATCCGTTTTGGGTCATTTTAAGTCGAATGAGCAATGTCCGTCCGTCTGTCTGTCTGTCTGTCTGTCTGTCTGTCTGTGTGTCTGCTGGCTGGTGCGCACGATAACTCTCGAAAGGAGTAACCGATTGACCTCAAATTTGGTATGTGGTAATATTTTTTTCTATCTCCGGCTAAGTTCGAAGATGGGCCATATTGGTCCACTCCTTCTAGTACCTCCCCCACAAAGGGTTAAAATGTTGTGAAATATTGATTCTTTAATAACTGCTATACTACTTATTCGAATCTTTTGAAATTCCACATATAGTATTAGATTATTAGTCGCTATCAACTCGAGAAAAATGGACGAAGTCGCCACGTCCCTTTTGGTACCTACCACACAAGTGCACCATTTTGCACCAAAAGTTAACAGCTTATAACATTAATAACAGTGTATAAAAATACTTGAAATTTTGTACAGTATTATGCTTTTATATTGCCTACAGTCCAGGGAAAAATGGGTGTTGTTGTCACGCCCCTTTTGGTACCTCCCAGAAAAGGTACCATTTTGCACCAAAAGTTAACAGCTTATAACATTAAAACCAGTTTATAAAAATACTTGAAATTTTGTACAGTGTAATGTTTTTATAGTGCCTATAGCCCTGTGAAAAATGGGCGTTATCGCCACACCCCTTTTTGTACCTCCCCCACAAAATGCCAAATCATACTACAATTTAATATCTCATAACGTTTTTACCAGTGCACATAAATGCTTATAATTCGACACAGTGCAATGAATTTAAAGTATCTAATGTTCAGCGAAAAATAGGTGTATTTGATAAACCCCTTCTGGTACCTCCCACACAAATTGACAGAATAATTCGAGTAATATTCAATATTACATTACTCACAAAGTGAGGGTATACCTTAGTCGGTTTACCCGACTGAAACTTTCTTACTTGTTTTTTTCTACGCTTTTGTCTTTCTCTTGTCCCTACTTTAGTGTTAGGAGTATTTAAGATTTGTTTTTTATTTGCATATACAATCAAGCTCACACATGCACGAATACAAAAGAATAAACCTGTACACAAAATAACACGTATTTAAAACGGATAACAATATTGTACATGAATGCAAACATAATATTTATATATTCTTATAGGTGTTGGTGTGTGAGTTCGTGTGTGTGTTCGACACACTCATACACACCTGCATGTTAGCCCATTTGCAATGTTTCATCTTGATTTTCGTTTAGTTTTTACTGCCTTTAATTTGAAAAATTCAACCGCACATGTACGTGATCACACACACTTAACGCACCCAGACAGACAAGAGAATAATACTACTGCAGGTGTATTCTCTTTGCTTGTGGGAGTTGGTGGGTAGAGGGACTTTTGCTACCGTATTTAATGTCTTCGTTGCTCTACGGCAGTTGCATATGTAAATTTGTTAAGCTTGAACAGTTATTCGAGTTTGTTGTGGACCTTCTCTGGTTGTTTTCTTTGATGCAGCAGCTATTGTTCTTTATAATGATTTTTTTCGTAGTTATACAAAAAATGCTTGTTAGATTGTGTTTTGTATTAGGGTGTAGAAATTCGAATTATTTTGGTCTTTTAATAAGAGAAAAAGTCACCACGATGAACTTTCCTTATAGAAAAGTAAGCAGCGATAAACTTTTCTTCTAGAAAATTCATCAAAATTCATCTTTTCTTATAGAAAAGTCATCGACTATGAACTTTTCTTAGAGAAAAGTCATCAACGATGAATTTTTCTAATAGAAAAGTCATAAACGATCAAATTTTCTTATAGAAAAGACATAAACGATGAACTTTTCTTATAGAAAAGTCATCAACGGTGAACTTTTCTTATAGAAAAGTCATCATCGATGAACATTTCTTATAGAAATATCATAAACGAAGAACTTTTCTTCTAGAAAAATCATCAACGATGAACTTTTCTTATAGAAAAGTCATCAACGATTAACTTTTTTTTATAGAAAAGTCATCAACGATGAATTTCTCTTATAGAAAAGTCATCAACGATGAACTTTTCTTATAGAAAAGTAATCAACGATGAACTTTTCTTATAGAAAAGTCATCAATGATGAACTTTTCCTATAGAAAAGTCATCAATGATGAACTTTTCCTATAGAAAAGTCATCAATGATGAACTTTTCCTATAGAAAAGTCATCAATGATGAACTTTTCCTATAGAAAAGTCATCAATGATGAACTTTTCCTGTAGAAAAGTTATCAATGATGGACTTTTCCTATAGAAAAGTCATCAATGATGAACTTTTCTTATAGAAAAGTCATCAGCGAGGAACTTTTCTTATAGAAAAGTCATCAGCGAGGAACTTTTCTTATAGAAACGTCATCAACGATAACTTTTCTTATAGAAAAATCAACAACGATAAACTTTTCTTATAGAAATGTCATCAACGATGAACTTTTCTCATAGAAAAAATCATCAACCATGAACATTTCTTACAGAAAAGTCATCAAAAATTAACTTTTCTTATAGAAAAAATCATCAACAATGACCTTTTTTACAGAAAAGTAATCAACTTTTCCTATAGAAAAGTCATCAATGATGAACTTTTCCAATAAAAAAGTCATCAATGATGAACTTTTCCTATAGAAAAGTCATCAATGATGAACTTTTCCTATAGAAAAGTCATCAATGATGAACGTTTCCTATAGAAAAGTCACCAATGATGAACGTTCCCTATAGAAAAGTCATCAATGATGAACTTTTCTTATAGAAAAGTCATCAGCGTGGAACTTTTCTTATAGAAACGTCATCAACGATAACTTTTCTTATAGAAAAATCAACAACGATAAACTTTTCTTATAGAAATGTCATCAACGATGAACTTTTCTCATAGAAAAAAAAATCAACCATGAACTTTTCTTATAGAAAAGTCAACAACGATGAACTTTTCTTATAGAAAAGTCATCAGCGAGGAACTTTTCTTATAGAAACGTCATCAACGATAACTTTTCTTATAGAAAAATCAACAACGATAAACTTTTCTTATAGAAATGTCATCAACGATGAACTTTTCTCATAGAAAAAAAAATCAACCATGAACTTTTCTTATAGAAAAGTCAACAACGATGAACTTTTCTTATAGAAAAGTCATCAGCGAGGAACTTTTCTTATAGAAACGTCATCAACGATAACTTTTCTTATAGCAAAATCAACAACGATAAACTTTTCTTATAGAAATGTCACCAACGATGAACTTTTCTTATAAAAAAGTCATCAACGATGAACTTTTCTTATAGAAAAGTCATCAAAAATGAACTTTTCTTATAGAAAAGTCATCAACAATGAACTTTTTTTACAGAAAAGTAATCAACTTTTCCTAAAGAAAAGTCATCAATGATGAACTTTTCCTATAGAAAAGTCATCAATGATGAACTTTTCCTATAGAAAAGTCATCACTGATGAACGTTTCCTATAGAAAAATCATCAATGATGAACTTTTCCTATAGAAAAGTCATCAATGATGAACTTTTCCTATAGAAAAGTCATTAATGATGAACTTTTCCTATAGAAAAGTCATCAATGATTAACTTTTCCTATAGAAAAGTCATCAATGATGATCTTTTCTTATAGAAAAGTCATCAATGATGAACTTTTCCTATAGAAAAGTCATCAATGATGATCTTTTCTTATAGAAAAGTCATCAGCGTGGAACTTTTCTTATAGAAAAGTCATCAGCGTGGAACTTTTCTTATAGAAAAGTCATCAGCGTGGAACTTTTCTTATAGAAACGTCATCAACGATAACTTTTCTTATAGAAAAATCAACAACGATAAACTTTTCTTATAGAAATGTCATCAACGATGAACTTTTCTCATAGAAAAAAAAATCAACCATGAACTTTTCTTATAGAAAAGTCAACAACGATGAACTTTTCTTATAGAAAAGTCATCAGCGAGGAACTTTTCTTATAGAAACGTCATCAACGATAACTTTTCTTATAGAAAAATCAACAACGATAAACTTTTCTTATAGAAATGTCATCAACGATGAACTTTTCTCATAGAAAAAAAAATCAACCATGAACTTTTCTTATAGAAAAGTCAACAACGATGAACTTTTCTTATAGAAAAGTCATCAGCGAGGAACTTTTCTTATAGAAACGTCATCAACGATAACTTTTCTTATAGCAAAATCAACAACGATAAACTTTTCTTATAGAAATGTCACCAACGATGAACTTTTCTTATAAAAAAGTCATCAACGATGAACTTTTCTTATAGAAAAGTCATCAAAAATGAACTTTTCTTATAGAAAAGTCATCAACAATGAACTTTTTTTACAGAAAAGTAATCAACTTTTCCTAAAGAAAAGTCATCAATGATGAACTTTTCCTATAGAAAAGTCATCAATGATGAACTTTTCCTATAGAAAAGTCATCACTGATGAACGTTTCCTATAGAAAAATCATCAATGATGAACTTTTCCTATAGAAAAGTCATCAATGATGAACTTTTCCTATAGAAAAGTCATCAATGATGAACTTTTCCTATAGAAAAGTTATTAATGATGAACTTTTCCTATAGAAAAGTCATCAATGATGAACTTTTCCTATAGAAAAGTCATCAATGATGATCTTTTCTTATAGAAAAGTCATCAATGATGAACTTTTCCTATAGAAAAGTCATCAATGATGATCTTTTCTTATAGAAAAGTCATCAGCGTGGAACTTTTCTTATAGAAACGTCATCAACGATAACTTTTCTTATAGAAAAATCAACAACGATAAACTTTTCTTATAGAAATGTCATCAACGATGAACTTTTCTCATAGAAAAAATCATCAACCATGAACTTTTCTTATAGAAAAGTCAACAACGATGAACTTTTCTTATAGAAAAGTCACCAACGATGAACTTTTCTTATAGAAAAGTCATCAACGATGAACTTTTCTTATAGAAAAGTCATCAAAATGAACTTTTCTTATAGAAAGTCATCAACGATGAACTTTTCTTATAGAAAAGTCATCAATGATGAAATTGTCTTATAGAAAAGTCATCAGCGAGGAACTTTTCTTATAGAAACGTCATCAACGCTGAACTTTTCTTATAGAAAAGTCACCAACGATGAACTTTTCTTATAGAAAAGTCATTAACTATGAACTTTTCTTCTAAAAAGTCATCTACGATGAACTTTTCTTCTGGAAAAGTCATTTACGATGAACTTTTCTTATAGAAAAGTCATCAACGATGAACGTTTCTTACAACAACGTCATCAATGATGAACTTCTTCTAAGAAAATTCATCATCGATGAACTTTTCTTATAGAAAAGTCATCAACGATGAACTTTTCTTCTATAAAAGTCATCAACGATGAACTTTTCTTATAGAAAAGTCATCAACGATGAACTTTTTTATAGAAAAGTCATCAACGAAAAACTTTATATAAAACTATAAAAATTATAAAACAGAAGTTTTCTTTCCATTACGGTCCACCCCAATATACCAAAAAAAGTGCACACCACAGAAACCACTGTATCTACATATGCACATCTATATAAACAAATGAATTTATGTCCATTTATGTTGCCTTAATTGGAAAACTAAAGAAAGCTTCATTTCCATTTCAGGAAAATGACTATATGTAAATGCATATTTTTTCACCTCAAACATTTTAGTATTCAAATCTCAACAAATGATATGTATACATATATATGTATATGCATGTATATACATATGGAATAAAATGTTTATTCTAGCAATTATTGAATTATTTAAAATTTAATGTAAGATTGTTTTGCCATTATTTGAAAGCAAAAAAACCACAGACATCCGGTGTAAAGGACATCTACGAGTATAGTCCAGTGTCATACGACATATGTTAGTATTGTTGTTTAGTTGTTCTGCATTAGTTACATAGTTACTTAACTTGTTATTTCTGTCTCTTTCTCCTGAAGTTGTTTTTTTTTCTATGCAAAAAGGATTTATTACAAAACCAGTAAATTTAGAAAACAGATTTTTCCCCCTACAAAGGATATTAAAATCAAATTGAGCCAATTTAATTTGCTGATATAATAATTATTTACAATTACAACAGTATGTCTGTCCATCTGTCTGTACACTTGAGTAAACATTTTATTGTTGCAGCAGAAAATAATACACAGCAATAAATACAAATAAAAATTAAATACATTTAGCAATTACTACAACTATTAGAGGAATGAATGGGGCAGAACAGCACAGAACACAGGCAGAATGTCTGGTATTGTTCTAATGTTGCAATGGAGTCGTAAGTGTTTCCTAGAGCATATAAATATCGGTGGGAAGTTATGGAGCAGTTAAACTAAATGACAATTCAGGCGATTGCAGGGAATTGAATGGAAGGCAGATAGATGAACTTTATTGATTTTGTTTGCAAAAAAATAAAAGTACTAAATACTTTGGAAAAATTATATATTTACATGAAAACTAGTTTCAGTTGGTTGACATAGTTTAAAGAGCTGTAGGAAGAAAAAATAACAAAAAAATTTCAAACACTTTAAAATTTTCTTGGAAATTAGCAATATTTTGCAAAATAAGTAAAATACACCATTATTTAGAAAAAGATGTATTTATGGCTTATAAAAGCCTACTTAAGAGCGAACTCCATATGGGGACTATAACAATATACTCGTGTGAACCGAATTTTATTTCGATGAATACTACCCAAAATAAAATACAAAATTCAAAGTCTGAAATAGATTACTTAAATTAACATATTTGGGAACGACCTCTACAAGGAAGTTATTAACCGATACGGGTAATTTTCAATCCCAAACTTCTTGCAGCTAGTGTAAACAATATTTCCTCCAAAAAATTTTAGTTGAAACTACGTTTTTATTGAAAATTTCTTCAAAATTACTTTTTTTTTGGATATGCCTAAGTTTCATTTTCTAGAAAATTTCCTTAAAATATGCATTTTTCTATAAAATTTTGTCAAAATTGCATTATTAGTAAATTTTGTCGAAATTAAAACATCCTAGAGAATTGCATCGAAATGGTATTTTTGCAGATAGATATTTTTAAAAATTGCTTTTTTTTTTTAAATCGTCTTTTTCTAAAAGATATGTCGAAATTTCACTTTCTTGAAAATTTATTAATACTCCATTTTCCCAGAAAATTTCGTTGAATTGCAAATTGTAGATATTTTGTTTTTTACAATTTTTTCGTGAAAACTGCATTTTTCTAAGAAATATTGGTGACATATCACTTTTCTGGAAAATTTCGTCGAAATTTATTTTTCTGTAAAATTTTACAAAAATTATCATTTTAAAAAAAAATTGTCAAATTACATCTTCTAGAAAAAAAATTTCAAAAACGCTTTTTCTAAAAATGTCAATGATATATCGCTTTTTTCTTAAAAAATTTCATAAAAATTGCAATTTTGTGGAAAATTTCGCCGAAATTGCACTTTGTAGAAAATGTTTGTCTAAATTACAATTTTCTATATAATATTGTCGAAATTTAATTTTATAGAAAATTTTGTAAAAATGTAATTGTTCTAGAAAATTTTGTCGAAATTTCGCTTTTTTTTAGAAATTACTGTTGAATTTACGTTTTTCTAGAAAATTTCTTCTAAATTGCATAGACGAAATATTTCTAGTCCGATCAGTGACCGTTAATCTGGGAGCAGCAAGCTATAATCCGTTCAGTGGCCTTTAATTCGTTCGGCAATCTTTAATCCGGAATCATGGACCTCAATTCCGGCCATCGACGTATAATCCCTTCAGTGGTCCTTAATCCGAATTAAAGGTGGTCCTTAATCCGAATTAAGGTCGATGTCAGGATTAAAGATCGATGACGGGATTAAGGTTGATGACTGGATTAAAGGTTTATGGCCAGAGTAAAGGTCGATGACCGAATTAAGTTCGATGACCGGAATATTTATTAAATATAAATTATTTAATTATTATTTATAATTTTTTTTAATTTTCAAGAAAAATGCAAATTTTACGAAATTTTTTAGAAATGTGTAATTTTGGCGAAATTTTCTAGAAAAATACAATTTTATTAACAAAAATCTATAATGTTTTAAAAAATGTAATTTCAATAATTTTTTTTGGAGAAAATCAATTCTGTCAAATCGTAACTTCAATAACTTTTTTAGAAAGAATTCAGCGAAATTTTCCAGAAAAAAAATTCTAAAAAATTCTCTAGGAATGCTCAATTGTGATGAAATTTTGAGGAAGCGTTTTAGCAAAGTGCAATTTTGATGAAATATTCTATAAATTTGAGAAATCTTTTGGGAAAAAATGTCGAAATTTTCTAGAAATTTCATTCAGACAATTTTTTTTAGAAAAATTTATCTTGTTTGTGCGATAATTTTCCAGACAAATCCAATTTCGATGAAATTTTCCAGAAATATGCAATTTTGATGAAATGTTCTACAAAAATTTTCTAGAATGAACTTTTACCAATATTTTTTTTAAATTGTTAAATTTTGATGAAATTTTCTAAAAAATACTATTGGGAAACATTTTTTCAAAATGCAATTTTAAGGAAATATTCGAGTAAAATTATATTTGCTAATAAATACAATTAATAAAATTTTAACGTTATTTTGTAGAAAATATGAATTTGACGATGTTTTTAGAAACAAATTTAAATTTTAACGAAACATACATTTTTGGAAAATGATAAAATTTAAAAAAAAAAATAGATTTTGATAAAATGTTTTAGAAAAAAATTTAACGAAACATGAAATTTAGAAATGCTACAATTTTGATGAATTTTTCATTTAGAAAAATAAAATTTCAATGAAAAATTTTTAGAAAAATGCAATTTTGTTAAAATTTTCTTGAAAATGGAATTTTGAAAATAATAAAAATAAAATTTTCTAGGAAAATTCACATTTCACTACATTTGCAATAATTTTGCCGAAACATTTTACAAAAATAAAATTTCGATGAAATTTTCTAGATTTTTGAGGAAATTTTTTAGAAAAATTACGAAATATGAAATTTTGTCAAACTTTTCTAAGAAAGTTAAATTTTGACAAAATTTTCTAGAAATACGGTTTTGTTGATCATTTTATGAAAAAATTTAATTTTTTAGAAGCATTAAATTTTCTAGAAAAATACAATTGTGAAGAAATCTTCTTATTGCATTTAATTATATTAATAAAATAAGATCGAAGAAATATCCTACAAAGGTGATTTTTTTTAGAAATTTTAAAGTTAAACTAAAGTTTTTAGAAAAATGCAATTTCAAGAAAATTTTCGATAAAATACTATTTCATTAAATTTTTTAGAAAAACTGCTTTTTTTTAACTTCTCGGAAAGTGCAAATTTAACCATTTTTTTAGAAAAATAAAATTTTTATAGAAATATGCAATTTTGATTAAATTTTCTACAAATATCAAATTTGTTAAATGCTCTATAATAAAACAATTTTAACAAAATTTTCTAGAAAAATTCAATTTTAATTATATTTATAAAAAATACTATTTGGACAAAATTTTGTAGGAAAATAAAATTTTGCGAAATTTTTTACAAAACCGCTATTTTGATTTTATTTTTTTTAGAAAAATTTCATTTTGTTCTAATTTTTAAGAAAAATCTTCTAAATTTGCAGTTAGATGAATTAAGAACCCTAAATTGGACGAAATTTTCTAGAAAACAGATTTTTTTTTAAAAAATGCTATTTGACTAATTTTTATCGAAACATTTTATTTTGATGAGATTTAGAATTTAAGGATGCTTTCCAGAAAAATTCAAATTTTATTAAATTTTCTAGAAAATATTATTTTTTTTTCAATTTTCGAGAAAAATTTAAATATTTTAGAAATATGCAATTTTAATGTAATTTTCCACAAAAATCTATTATGATAAAATTTTCTAGAAGAATTAAAATTTTTGACAAAAAATTTTCTAAAAATATGTAATTTTGATTATATTTTCAAAAAAAAAAACTATTTCAACGAAAATTAAATTTTAACAAAATTTTCCAGAAAATGTTAAGTTTTAAAATTTTTTTTGAAAAAAAATCACTTTTGGGAATTTTTTCTATACTTTGTGTAATTTTCTAGAATTAAATTTTAACAAAATTTTCTAGAAAAATGCAATTTTGATACATTTTCTAAATAAAAATGCACTTTTGACGAAAAAGTTTAATTTTGACACAATTTTTGGAAAAAAATCAATTTTTATAAAATTTTCTATAATTTGTGTAATTTTCCAGAAGAAGAAAATTTTTAAAAACTTTCTAAAAAAAACTCAATTGATACATTTTCTAAAAAATAATATTTGGACGAAACTTTGTAGAAAAATGCTTTATTGACGAATTTTAGACAAAATTTTCTAGAAAAATTCAATTTTGATAAAATGTAGAAATTGATAAAAAAAAACATAAAATGTATGACACTTTCTAGAAAATTGCAATTTTTATAAAAAAATTTTTAGAAAATGTAATTTCGATGATTTTTTTAGAAAAAAAAAAAATAACGAAATTTTCTAGAATTATTTAATTTTGATAGCATTTTCTATAAAAAAAACTTTTTGAACGAAAATTTTTGGAAAAATTTAATTTTCACGAAATTTTCTAGATAAAATTTAATTTTGAATTTTTTTAGAAAAATACCAGTTTTGATAAAATTTTCAATAATTTGTGTAATTTTCTAGAAGAATAAAATTTTAACAAAATTTTCTAGAAGAATTACATTTTAACAAAATTTTGATGCATTTTTTAAAAATACCATTTGGATGAAATTTTGTAGAAAAATGCACTTTTGACGAAATTTTTAAAACAAATGTTGTTTTAACGAAATTTTCTAGAAAAAATTTAATTTTGATGAAAAATGATAACATAAAAATTTATGATATTTTCTAAAAAAAATATTTTTTTTATAAGAAACATTAACTTTGTGATGACATTTTCTAGAAAAATTCAGTACTGACGAGATTTGATGACGTGGATTTGTAACTATAATATTCTTCTTTCTGGTTTTAGACCATTTTTGCCTCTATACTGCTATGGAATGCAAAGTTTTTCAAAAAGGTATGGCAAATACAATTGCCTGAAAGCATAGCCTTGTCCATGTATGGCATTACTTATAAAGCTGCGTTTTGAACCGAATAATCACAGCAGAACCTTGTTGAAAATGTAAGAATCATTCATGACATTTTCAAGAAAAATACAACATTGACGAATTTTTTTTCTTGGAAATGTAGTTTTCTAGAAAATTGCGACGAATTTGTATTTTTCAAGAAAATTTCATTTCGACAAAAATTTTAAGAGAATGCAATTTATTAGAAAAAAAACAATTTTGACGAAATGTTCTAGAAAAATTTCAATGAAATTTTGTAAAAAAAATGCAATTTTGCTGAAATTTTCGATGCATATTAAATTTTTTTTACATTTTGAGCTCTAATTCGATTTTTTGGCACAATTTTACTACAAAATGTACGACAACCATCATAACTTAATCTCTGGTAAGGTTTTTTTTTCAAAATGATCACATTTTAAAAATATTTTATGATACCATTTTATGAAATTGTACCCCATTACCCTTTAAAAGTATAAATTTACAAAAAATTACATGATGAAATTTATAAGAAAAATCTTCTAAATTTTGCAATAAGATGAATTAAAAAACCTAAATTAAACGAAATTTTCTAGAAAACTGATTTTTTAAAAAAAAAATGCATTTTGACTATTCCAGAAAAATTCAATTTTTATTAAATTTTCTAGAAAATATTATTTTTTCTTTAATTTCCCAGAAAAATGCAATTTTTTTAGAATTAAAAAACCTAGACGAAATTTTCTAGAAAACTATTTTTTTTAAATGCATTTTGACTAATTTTTATAGAAAAAATCAATTTTGATGAAATTTAGAATTTTAAGGAAGCTTTCCAGAAAAATTCAATTTTATTGAAATTTTCTACAAAAATCTATTTTGATAAAATTTTCTCGAAGAATTAAACTTTTAACAAAATTATCATTACCCTCCAAAAGTATACATTTAAAAAAAAATTACATGTGCTAGTATATTTGTCTAGGACTACAACCCTTTCAAGGTTGTACCTCTGAAATTACTCCATTTTTAAGTATAGATTATTACCAAATTAAGTAAACGTAATTGACTATTAAAATCCTATATGATAACATTTCCAAAGGACATTATTTCAATGTTTCCTATAGGCATTTAGAACAAGGTCCTTCTGCCTTTACTTGACAACAAAAATTTATTTCTATTGGATTATTACTGCGGCCAAATGTGTCACTGTAAAAAAACTAGTTTGTATGACCTAATCCGGACTACCGCATAGATCTAACCCATAGACCTTTAACTCATTCAATAATAATTCCTTTGAACTTTTCACCCAAAACATCTTATTTCCAAAGTCACGTCTTCATTACAGCTGCAACAATTCCTTCTCTGGTTTTCATTGTTTTTTTTTTGATAGGAACTTCATATCTTGACCATCATAAATAGCATAAACTTTTATTTTATGTTCAAAAATTTATGAACCGCCAACAAGAGAAAAGAGTAGAAACTAAAATCCAACAACTAAACAAGTTCTGCCAGGGGGATGAAGCAAGAAAACTTGCTTCCCCCTGGAGGGCGATGGCTTGCTTAAGATTTAGATGATGTTAGCCAAGGAACACCAGGATAATGCCACTGACCAACCTACAGTCGTACATATTTATGACTTTATATTGAACCTACTCGTACACGTGTGTGTGCGAGGGGGGATATATGTGTGTCCGCTTGGCCAATATTAAATGATGTGACCATATGGTCATTTATATACGAATGGTTTTCTTTGCGGAATGTTAAATTTTTATGGAACATGTATTCTCTTCCTATGTCCTTGTGATGCTTAATGTTTCTCTCTATCCTGGTAAGTTGTTGGTCCTTTGTGTCTACTTATTGCTTATTATCCTACTTGGCAGCATTTTCTTTGGTTGCTAAGCTTTAAATTGCTTAACTTTTGGAATATTCTTTAAATACACATAATATTTTTGGTACGTACACTGCACAAATGGCAAACACTGTGCTAAAGGTACTTAACAAAATTGTTGAGGTGGTCTTCGTTTGACTGGAAGTTTTTGGTGGTCACATAACTTCATGACGGAGCCAAGGAGCAATCACTACCGTGCTTAGAATTGCAAAACATTTGCTGTGCAAGTGGCAAATAATAGCTTACCGGAGTGGAGTAGTAGCTAAAGCCACCAAGCAATCAACTTTCCATACTGGTGGACGAATGGGAGGAAGCGATGAAGCGAGGGGAAAGGATGACTATTAAAATAATAAAAATGAACACCGGGATGCCAAGTGTAAAGGCTGAGCAGAGTTCACAACAAAAGACACCGGAGAGCCACGACAAGGTCTTTAGCATTCGCGGCCATTGCTGCAATTCCAGCATTGGCCCCCTCCCGATGCCCCCCGCACTCTTTGCGTCTTCATGCAAATGTTGTGATTGTTTATTAAAAGTCTTCTCAAAGAGAAGCCCGCTTTTTGTTCGGAAATCCTTCGAATCCTTTGCATTTTTATGTCAGTGGCACCACGTAAAACGCATTGCAAATATTATTGTGCCCAGACTAGAATGCATAATTACAGATTAACATTGGAAATGTTAAGGATTACTTATTCGGAGGAAGGGCATAATAAGGCTCAGGGTTGGAAAACGAATCAAGGCATTAGGTACCTTATAAAGAACTTCCTAATTCTTATTTAGATTTGCTTGGCAAATAGAGAGTTCAAAACTCTTTTTAAATAAATAGAAGTTAAGTCAAAACTAATAAAATCATGAAATCTGGCAAGCGTATGATGAATTTCCTAACGTATATTGCGTATACGTCTGGGGTTTAAAACCATATTCTAATGGGACAGATAGCAGTGGGATTTTGAAAGGTCCTATCTTCTTTCACATTCGCGTACACTTCTAGTGAATACAAGGAACAGTCAGCTCTCGATGTTATGCTGATGAAGCAACCAAAAGGCTAATGGCAAAGAGTTCATATTTTGACAAACGTCAGCTAGTTAAGTTGTCTACAGAAGCATATCGTTTTATGTAAAGAAGAAACGTGGAATTTTGAAAAATAAATTCGTAGAAATGTTCTAGAAAAGTGATTTTTTTTTGAAAATTTACATTTTGGCAAAATTTTCTAGAAAAAATCAATTTCAAGGAAATTTTCTAGAAAATACTATTTCATTATATTTTTAGAAACATTATTTTTTTTTAATTTTCTCGGAATTTTCCCCAAATTTAACGAAATTTTCTTTAAAAATAATACAAATACGATGATTTTTTCACGAAATATGCACTTTTGTTGAAATTTTGCGATATTCACCTTTGTTATTACATGGTACATTTGTGAGGCAGGTACCATTTCCCCTCAGTTAAAAGCGATGAAGGAAGTATTACTATGAATAATAAAAAAACTATGAAAATAAATTTTCTATAAAAATAAAATGTTGCCAATTTTTTTTAGACACAATTCAATTTTCTAGAAAAATGCAATTTTGTAAAGTTTCTAGAAGAATTTTAGCGGAATTTTTAAGAAAAATTTAAGTAAAGAACTCTTCAAGAATAATGCAATTTTGACAAAATTAAAAAAAAAACTGGAATTTGGTGAAATTTTCAAAAAAAAAATACAATGTCGAAATTTTTTTAAAAAATTATTTTTTTAATTTCCTCCGAATTTTCGCCAAATTTAACGAAATTTCTTTAAAAAAAAATACGAATACGACGATTTTTGCAAAAAAAATATGCAATTTTGATGATATTCAGATAGGCAGGCACCATAAGGGGCGTGTACATTTCCCCTTAGTTGATAGCGATGAAGGCAGTATTACTATGAATAATTTCATCAAAATTTTCTAGAAAAATAAAATGTTGACAATATTTTTTAGAAAAAATTCAATTTTCTAGAAAAATGCATAACGGGCAACCGACACAAAATGCAATTTGTCAAAATTTTGTAGAAGAATTTTAGCGACATTTTTTAGAAAAAAATAATTTTAAAGATCTCTTCAAAAATAATGCAATTTTGTCAAAATTTCCAAAAAAAACTGGAATTTGGTGAAATTTTCAAGAAAAATAAAATTTTGTCGAAATTTGTTAGAAAAATTTAATTTTGAAAATTTTTTCTAGAAAAGTTAAATGTTGACTATCAAGAAGAACTGGAAGAAGAACAAAATTCTTTAGACAAATTTAATTTTAAAGAACACTTCAAGAATAATGCAATTTTGACAAAATTTTCAATTAAAAACTTGGAAATGGGTGAAATTTTCAAGAAAAAAACATAATGTTACCAAAATTTTATAGAAAAAGTAAGTTTTAACAAATTAGACTATTTTTAAGAAACATCCAATTTTAACGAAATTTTTGTAAAAAAAACTAAATTTTGACGAAATTTTTTAAAAATTTTGCAATTTTGACTATTTTTCAGTAAAATGCAACTTAGGCGAAAATTTTGTGAAAATATCAATTTTGACTGAAAAAAAATACAATTTGGAAAAAAATTTTCTACAATAAAGCAATCAATGTAAGCGAAATTTTCAATAAAATGAAATTTTGATAAAAATTTCCGAGAACTATTTAAATTTGATGAAATTTTCAAGAAAAATTCAATTTTGTCGAAATTTTCTAGAAATTATCGTTGTAATTTTCAAATTTCATATAATTTTAAAGAATAATGCAATTTTAGCAAAAAAAGAAATTTCGACTATATTGAAAAAATTTTGAGAAAATGTATAATATATGAAATTTTCAAGAAAAATATTTTTTTCAGAAATGTTCTAGAAAATTTCGTCAACTTTGCTATTTGAAAGAAATTTTTTAGCAAAACTTATTTTCGACAAAATATTCTAAAAAAAATTCAATTATGTACGGCAAAAAAAATTAAAAATTAAATGTTGACAAAATTTTCTATATTAATGCAATTTTATCGAAATTTTGTAGAAATAATCAATTAAACGACAATGCAATTTAGACAAAATTTTATGACCTTTTCAACAAAATAAACACCGTCGAAATTTTCCAGAAAAATTCGTCATTTTTGCAATTTCAAAGAAATTTTCTAGCAATATTTATTTTCTAAACAATTTTCCAAAAAAAAATGCAATTATGAACAAAAAAATTGAAAAATTAAATCCTGACAAAAAATTTTGGATTACTGCAATTTTAGCGAAATTTTCTAGAAGAACACAATTAGACAACAATGCAATTTTGAAAAATTGTATGACTTTTTAAAGAAAAATAAAATGCCGTCGAAAATTTCTAGAAAAATTCAATTAGAAAAAATCCAATTTTGACAAAGTTTTCTATAAATAAATCAATTTAAGGAAAATGTTCAAGAAAAATTTTCAATATACGAGAGCAATTTTGATTTGATGAAATTTTTAAGACAAATATCAAATTTTACGGAACATTTCTAGACAAATTCTATTTTGACAAAATTTAGAGAAAAATATTAATTTGATGAAAAGAAAAATTCAATTTTGCTAAAATTTTCTAAAAAAAATACTACAATTTCAAAGAATTTTTCTAGAAAAAAATAATTTCGACAAAATTTTCTAGAATAATGCAATTTAGCAAAATTTTTAAGAAAATTTAATTTTGACGAACTTTTCTAGAAAAATGCGATTTTAACAAAATTTAAATTTGAGGAAATTTTCTAGAAAAGAATAAATAATTCCGAAATTGTTATTGTGTTTCATTTACATGCTGTCTATTGCAAAAATGTAATAGAAACAAATTAACAAATAAATGTAATAGAAGAAATTTCAAATAGCATGTTTCTAGAAAATTTTTTCGAAAATAAATTTTGCTAGAAACATGCTATTTTTACGAAATGTTTTTGAAAAATGCAATTTTGAAGAGATTTTCGAAAAAATTTAATTTTTACGATTTTGGGAATTTTGTAAGTAAAATTGCAATTTTGACTATTTTTTTTTGAAAAAATACAATTTTGACAACATTTTCTCGGATAATTTAATTTTATCGAAATTTTTTAGAAAAATGCAATTTCGTCGAACTGTTTTTGCAAAATTAAATTTTGACAAAATTTCAAAAAACAATTTTTATTTGATTAAAAAAACTATAATATGTATAACAAAACTTTTCGAGAAAAATTCGTCAAAATTGCAATATCAAATAGTATACAAAATATTCTAGAAACATTAAATTTTGACAAGTTTTTCAACAAATTTCGAGAAAAATTTTAATTTTCAACAAAAAAAAAGCAAATTTTGCAAAAAAAAATCTTCAGCAAGCAAATCAAAGAAATTTTCTAAAAAAAATTTATTTCGGTCAGAATTAATTTTTGGTTTGAGACCATATGTTCCATTTACTTTCTATCTATAGAGAGAGTAGAGAGTTTTAATTGCTTGGTAGAATTGACTGCAGTTTCGATAGACACCACTCTATCATCTTCAGATTTGTATTTGTTTCTATTACTTTTTTGGAATAGATAGAAAGTAAATGGAACATATGGTCTCAAACCAAAAATAAATTCTGACTGAATAACAAAAGCACAGACCAACAATAAATAACAACAACACATACAAACACATGAGGTACGATGACGTCGGCATTAGCCGTTGACAAAACTACATTTGTTTTCGTGGTTCGCGATGCGAACCCAAGCAAAAAACAAAAATGTATTGGTATGAAAGTTTTAGTATGTTGACTTAGTTCGGCAAAATACGGGTTTGGTTAGCAGTTCTTGTTAAATGCAATTTACTGCTTCCACAAGTATTTCAGCTGATTTAAGTTAAAGACATACACTATTGCTACTGAATTCTGAAGATGATAGAGTGGTTTCTATCGAAACTGCAGTCAATTCTACCAAGCAATTAAAACTCTCTACCAATTTTTGTATTTGTTTCTATTACTTTTTTGGAATAGATAGAAAGTAAATGGAACACATGGTCTCAAACCAAAAATAAATTCTGACTGAATAACAAAAGCACAGACCAACAATAAATAACAACAACACATACAAAAATTTAGTTCTAAAAAATTTTCGAGAAAAATATAATTTTGTAGAATAATGCAATGTTAGCGAAATTTTTTAGAAAAAATCAACAACATTTCAATTTCAAAGACACCTTCTAAAAAAATGTAATTTCGACAATTTTTTCTAGAAAAATGCAATTTTAACAAAATTTTCTGGAAAATACAATATTATCGAAATTTTTTACAAAAAATTTTGACGATTTTCGTAATATCGTAGATACCAGAAGAAGTGGGCCAATATGGTCAATCTTGGAACTTAGACTGAAATTAGCAAACAATTACCACATGCAAAAGTTCAAGTTAATCTGCAAGACAGAGCGGACATAGTTCAATGACAAAATCTCAAATGAAAAAAAAAAATAGAAAAACTCTTTCGCAAGCAATTCAAAGGAAATTCCTAAAAAAAAATATTTCTAAAAAATTTTCGAGAAAAATTTAATTTTCTAGAATTATGCAATTTTAGCGAAATTTTTTAGAAATATTAACAACATTACAATTTCAAAGACACGTTCTAGAAAAATGTAATTTAGACAATTTTTTCAAGAAAAATGCAGTTTTAACAAAATTTTCTGAAAAATTCAATATTATCGAAATTTTTTACAAAATTTTTTTACGATTTTCGTAATTTCGTAGATACCAGAAGAAGTGGGACAGTATGACCAATATTGAAACTTAGACTGAAATTAGCAAACAATTACCACATACAAAATCAAAAGTTAATCTGCAAGACAGAGCGGACATAGTTAAAATGACTTAAAATCTCCTGAAATGAATTTCTACCAAACAGGCATAGATAGGCCTTAGGTCACTCCTGCGATGTGTTACACATTTGTCCCCCTTCCAATGACTGTAGACTGACAAAGAATGAAGATTTTGTTTTCAATGTTCTGACATTATATTACTCAAAAAGTGAGGGTGGTATGTATACCTTAGTCGGTTAACCCGACTGAAATTTTTTATTTGTTTTGAGAATTTTTAAGAGCAGACCTACAAATTTGTGGATTATTTGAAAAGCGGTCAAATTAATTCGATCCCATAACAATCAAATGACAATTTAACGCTTTGTCGGAGGGTTTAATTGCAATAAAATTGATTAATTCTTTAATTTTCACTAACACCTTAAGTCACCACCCTAACTTAAGAACTCTACCACCTTCCTTTTATTATTCCTCAACTTCTAGCCATTAACGATGCCGTAAAAAAATCTTGTATGTTCCTATTTTCTGTTATATTTCTACTAAATATTTAAATTATAACAAATAACTCGTATAGTAGAATAATTAGAGGTCATATGCCTTTGAGTGGACAACGAATATGCAGGACTTGTCAAACTACGTGAACACATACATATAGAGGGAAAAAATCCACTACTGTTCCAGATACCTTAGTAAAAACGCAAGTTTGTGTAAAAAAACACACTGCCTATATTAAAGTTTCATTCCTGCAAAACTTCACAGGATAAACAACTCCCACTGGAACCACAGAGTGTAAACTTATACATAGAAAGCTTAGGCAATAAATGAATACTTTGTTCCACCATAAAAGGTATTACAAAATGTAATAGCAAAATGACATCATTTTATCCTTTTATTGTCGTTAGAGCTGTTATTGGTGTTGGCGTTGTTGTTGTTTAAGCTGTTGCTACTGTTGCTGCTGTTCCTGCCTCTTGAATAAATAATGTCGCTGATGCGCCAACAGACAACGCAAGAGTGTATTTTGTTCACTCTATTCAACTATTCACCTGGTGGGATTAAAATTTTCTAATATACAAAATGATGATGAATACCAAAAAGGATGAAAAGGATAAGCACAACAGTAACGAGACCTACAAATAATAGTCGGTGCTCCACAAAGGCATCGTTGTATTGAGGCTGTAAGACACAGAATGAGCAAAAGTGTGTCATCGTTGCATCTGCTGCCACACAAAGTACACAATTCGTTAATACATTTCTTACAAAAGTGAGAATATTCTTTAGTCGCTTCAACCAAAAAAAAAAATTTGACATACATTAGCAATTCTTCTCTAACCCACTGTACTTTACTTTATTCAAAAGTATTTGTTGACGTACATCGATGTGCACGACAAAGTATTACTTTTTGTCTACTGCAAAACGAATCTGATACTGCATTCACTCCCTAATTCATTCATTCATTCATTGAATTCATCTCTCTCCCTCTATTTCCATTTTAGTTTATGTATACGCCATTTCATTGTTGAATTATAGAGGAAACGGAAGTGAATACTACTACTACAACAACTATGCGCGCAATGCAATAGAAAAAAATTAGAAACGCAACGAACAAAGTGCATCCGAGCAGCTGTTGCCAGCGCAGATAGATGGCAACAATTTCCAAAATTAAATTGCTTTCTGTTGTTATTAACGAATAACGTAATAACCACTTTGCGCCAAAAAAAAAAAGAATAATAATACCAAATGAAATTTATCTAAATTGTTATTTTTCCTTTTTTTCTGCTTTTTGCAAAATATACGAGTATGTATATTTTTTTTAATTCAATCAAAGTAAATGCATTGTGTGGTACAGCGATTTATTACAATGTAAAAAATAGTAACTAAGTTGTAAATATATATATATATATTCACGTATTTATTTTTCATTTATTTCTAATGAATTCCATGAAAACCAACACAATCAAAAATGCATTTTATGGAAATGAAAAAAAAATCTAAAATCATTTTGGAGATATGATATTAAACAAAAAAATAAAGCGTAGTAAATTATTTAAGCCTTTTGAAAAACAAGTATGAACATGTCTGTCGAATAAACCGAATGAGGTACGAGGACGGTCTCAAAATTAGCCGAACTGACGAATAGATTGCGACAGTAGATGGAAAAAAAAATTGCTTTGTTGAAAAATGAAATCAAATAAAACCTATGTTTTATGTTTCAAGGCGGCACGTTGTTTAGTATTTTTTTCGGTGGAGGCAGCAAAAATAATCGAACTGTGTAAATTTGTAAACATGGAAAAATTGCTCACCGTTATGTAATTAATTTGACAGGTCTCAATCCAGCCAATATAGTCGTTTACGACTATAAAATATTGGGTGGCAGAGTATAAACGAGGCCAAGACAAACACCGTAGTCGTGGTCGAGCGATTGAGGTGTCCACGCTAGAAATGGTTAAGAAAACCCACAAAATTCTATGGGAAGATCGCCGGCTGAAGGTGCGTGAACTAGCTGAAAATATAGGGATTTAAAAAAAAAACTGCTATACATCGCATATTGACCCAACATTTGGAGATGTGAAAGCAGTGCGCAAGATGGGTGCCGCGTTTACTCACAATGAAACGAAAACAGCATCGTGAAGATTTCAGCGCAATACAGCAGAGTTATTGCGTCTATTCGCAACCATGGATGAGACACCTCAGACAAAAGAATGGGAGAATCGTGTCCAAAGAAGGCGACGACAGTTCCATCTAATAACACTGTGCAGCAGTGAAAAAATAAAACACAGACTAGGTTCGATTTAACTACCAAAGGGTAGTATAACCCTATACTCGGTTTGGCGAAATTGGTGAGCAATTTTTTTTAGATGTCATTAGCTTTTGTCCAACACTAATTCAGACTTGGTGATGCCGCTTAACTATATTTGGCAATAATGTAGCTCAGAATATGCTGAAAAAGTTTCTTAACATTTTATGCGAAACTCGCACTATTTTTGAAAAAGTGAAGGAAAAAATATTTTTTTTTTTACCTTTTTCGGCACAACTTTGAAGGACTCGTAATTTTACACCAACAATATCTGGCAAAATTTTAGCCAGGGTAAATCTGAACAATTTTTGTGAACATATCAATACAATCTGAACGTGTCCAGACACCCTAAATAGCTCAAAAAAATACACATTGTACCTCAAAAATGGTAGTATTTCACTACTTTGTAACTCTAAGACAAAATTTTTTCTTGTTGGGTATGCTCAGCATTTTGTAGAAAATGGTAAGGCCAATATTTTAGTGGAAGTTATTAACCGCCTAGCTCCTCAACATAACTGAAATGTTTGGCCCTATTTTAACAAATCGAAAAAAACGCCCCTTAAAATGGGAGGAAGAGGGTTGCAATGTTCAGCAAAAATTTTGGCCATAAAATATTACTATTTGTGTCAGAACACACCAACGCCCAGAACTTAACACAAAAACCAAAAAAACGGTAAAATTCCAGACAAAAACCCTCCTTGGCCTGTTTGTGCAGCAAAATTAGTCATACGTCCTAGTGGTAAAGAGCGTTTTTGGAGTCTGCAGTTGATGGTATTTTAAGAAGTGGAAGATCTATATTACTTACAAACAGGGTATCGAAGCTTCTGAATATCACCCGGAGCAATGTGGCCTTCGTAACGCAGTGGTTAGTGTCTTAGACTTGGATTCCGAAGGTTCTGGGATCGATTCCCAGCCATGCACTGGAAAAATTTAACATTAACAATTCATAATTCGAGTTTCTGCAGCTACTCACCTAAGCTAAAGAAGATTGGGTGATTAAATGACAGACATTTATTAATAGATCCGAAGTTTTCATTTAAAAAAAAATAACAGCAAAAGAACATTGGGTGATTACGTTTGCCCCACCCGTTATAATAAATAATTATGGAGATTTTTTTTCTGAAAAAACTGCATCATTTTCTTTGCACTTTTCTCGAAAACTGCACTTTCCTAACATATTTTTTAGGCTTGAAATTTGGAGTTAAGTTAAATTCGAGGGACTACATTATTTCAACATAAAAGGTGTAACTACAGGGTTTTCCAATAAGAGTGATATGATTTCTTTGAAGAAAAAAAACACACTTATTGTTAAGGAAATTCTAAAGTTTTTTATTTAAGGTGAAGTACAATCGATACAATTAAGTTTTAAATAAAACGTCATTCCAAGGGCCTCCACGACTTCTTCTGCAGGAACTAATTCGATGAACCCAATTTTCGAGCACTTTTTCCACTAAATCAAGTCGTATGTCATGAATGGCACGTTCAATATTGACTTGTTAAGCTTGAAGCGAGTCTGGTTTATTTCGAAAGACCAATGACTTCAAATAACCCCACAAGGAATAGTCTAATGGTGTTAAATCACAACTTCTTGGAGGCCATTCAATATCACAATTTCCTGAAATAATCGAATCTCCAAACTTTTCTCGCAACAATTCAATTGTTTCATTTGCTGTGTGGCACGTAGCCACAAACGGTCAATGACAAAAAGATAGCTCTCAACGAGAGCTAAAATATTGCTCATAGCTGTCAAGGTCGTAGGTCGACTGAAAAGTGTTTTTTTATTTTTCAAATAATGAACTTAGCATCATTTTCAAATGTGAACGGAAAGTTTTATTTTTGCTCTAGCTTCTTAACTGTACGTCGGATCGGGAATCGGTCAATGGCAAAAAGATAGCTCTTAACGAGAGATAAAATATTGCTCATGGGTGTCAAGGTCGTAGGCCGACTTGAAAGAGTTTTTTTATTATTTACAAAAAAATGTACTTAGCATAATTTTCAAATGTGAACGGAATGTTTATTTTCTCTCTCTAGCTCCTTAACGGTACGTCAGATCGGGAATCGGTCAACGGCAAAAAGATAGCTCTTAACGAGCTAAAATATTGCTCATGGGTGTCAAGGTCGTAGGTCGACTGGAAAGTGTTTTTTTTTATTTTTAAAATAATGGACTTAGCATCATTTTCAAATGTGAACGGAAAGTTTTATTTTTGCTCTAGCTTCTTAACTGTACGTCGGATCGGAAATCGGTCAATGGCAAAAAGATAGCTCTTAAAGAGAGATAAAATATTGCTCATGGGTGTGATTTAACAAAAAATTGAAAAGTTGCAATTGGAGAACGATTATTTTGATAATAAAACTGAATAATTTGTAAACGTTGTTCTTGCGTATATCTGTCTATGATGAAATTGTAAACACTACTGAGTGTAATGAAAAACAAATGAAATGGCCGAAACGTCACTTCAAAATCATATCATCACTATTGGAAAACCCGTTACTAGGGATTTAACGATTTTTCAAGCAATTTATCTTTTTCTCTATTCTAATGTTTTTTTGGTTATTATCTGCCTCTTATACTCGTACACTCCATGGATACTCATTGTTTATTGAACTCAGTAGCCTTCAAAAGCTCAGCTTTTCTCTCTGAGAGGGAGTATCAAAATATGTAAAGGGTTTTCCAACAAGAGCTGTTATTTTGGTATTCAAAGAAAAATGCCATTTTTTGAGATAAATGATCGGATGTTTATTTCATAATAAAGAGGAAGGTATGCCGTTAATAATAAAAAACAACATCAGCCAAATGGCCACCACGACCACGCTTACCGGACCATATCCTTTTCATGAAATTTTCCATAACCAAATCGCAAAGTGGCTGCCCTATGTCCTCGATAGCCTCACGAATTCTATCTTTGAGGTCTTGAATTGACGCTGGGCTGTTGGCGTACACCTTATCTTTCACGTGGCCCCAAAGCAAGAAGTCGCAAGGTGTTAAATCAGAAGATCTCGGTGGCCAATTGTGATCACCTCTACGAGAGATAACACGGTCCGGAAAATTGTCCCGTAGCAGAGCAATGGTTTCGTTGCTTGTGTGGCACGTAGCGCCATCTTCTTGAAAGTAAACGTTGTCCAGATCAATACCATCCAAATCCGACCATAAAAAATTATTAATCATCTCTCGATAGCGCAATCCATTCACCGTAACTGTTGATCCAACCTCATTTTCGAAAAAGTAAGGTCCAATAACCCCGCCGGACCATAAACCGCACCAAACAGTCACACGTTGAGAATGGAGAGGCTTCGCAACAATAACTCTTGGGTTTTCCGAGCCCCAGATGCGACAATTTTGCTTGTTGACGTAGCCACCGAGGTGGAAATGGGCCTCATCAGTCAAGATGATTTTGTACCGTTCGTATCGTTTTTTTATTTATTTATTTATTTATTTATATGAATTACAATACAAAGTAAATTTATATTTTAATTTTAAGGTCCAGGGAAAGGCCGGGTTACTAAGACCATATGGCTAAATGTTTGCAGCGACAGACCAGAGCCTCTGGTGGGAATCGAACCCACGACCCCCAAACTCATAGGCGAGTACGCTACCAACTCGCCTACTGGGGCGCTCCATCGTTTTTTTGTTCGATCGTTTTGTATCGTTCGATGATCGTGTATCGTTCCATTTTTAGTAATGGCGTAGTTTCTACTTGTCAAATGTCAATAAATAAAAGCTTCAAAAGTGACAGCTACCGAAATACCGGGTGATTCAAAATAACACCTTTTGTTGGAAACCCCTGTACTTGTGATATTGTGAGAAGGTGCTCACTCTATGGATACTCATTGTCTGTTGAACTCTTTTTTAACTAGCCTTCAAAAACTCAGCTTTTCTCTCTCTCTCTCTGAGAGGGAGTATTAAAATATGCCAGTATATCTTTGGTTTGTTTATTGGGTTAATGAAACAATAAAAATTTAAAATGTATTTTAATCAACTCTTTGAGCTCCAAACCCCTGAATCAACAACTTTTTTCTTGGAACCCTTCCCAGGTGTTGGCATTCCTGTTCCCATTGAAGCATTCATAAACGTTCATCAATGTCTTGCCAAGCTGTGTATTTATTGGCGTTTTTCGAATCGTTTAAGCTGTTTGCACTCTTGATGACATATTGACATTCAACTTTCTCTAAGGATCACAAGAGTGTTGGAGCTCAACGTCATGATGACAACGTCAGCTAATGAATGACTGACTGACTGCCTAACTAACTGTCTCTGTGGTTGAATAGATGGATGGCGCTGGGTGTTTGTGGCCTGTTGTTGTTGTTGTTGACATGTCGAACAGTCAGTTGGGAGTCTAATAGGCTTAAAAACCTAAGAAGCAAACTGTAACTAAACTCTCTAAACTCTTGACTAAACTGGGGCTAAAAGGCGGAAGTCTCATTTCCATAATGAACTAAACCCAATGAATAACGAGCGACAGACAACGAGAATGCATCCCCAGCGAGGGAGCAGCTGCAGCAGCAGCGGCAGCAAAACGATGGTAAAAGTGGTTAAACCAAAGCAAAACCTGAAAACGAGCACATGGCTGTGAAACCGACACATTATTTGGTATTTCTGCAATTGGCGAATGGCTTCTAAAACAAACAATGGCAAAACAAACCGCACTTTTCCGGTCAGTTTTGTGGGTCTCTTTGCTAGAATCCATCCAACATAAAGCATAACATGGCCAAAGGGACAGATAGGGCCGGGGGAGGGGGAATTGGAGTGGAGAGTACCATAGCATAGCAATGCAATAATGGAAAATGCGTTAAATGCTGGAAATGTAAACAATTTTCATTCATCATTCATTCAACAAATCGTTTTCTTTTTTATGCCATTTAACGCTGCGGACAGCGCCACAAAACACAGCGCCCGTTAAATGTGGCGGGGCAATGGAATAGCCAACAAAAACTTTGGGAATTTCTAAGTTTTCATTTGTCACCGATTGCCTTTTGCGTTCAATGTTCGACTTGCAATGGTTCTGCAAAAACTTGGCCATTTCTCTAGACTTTAGTTTCGAAGAGACTTTAAAGGCATTTAAACGTATTGCAAACACTTAACGGATACCAAAAAGAAAAAAATCAAATCTAACTAATCTAGCAAAATTAACAAGAATAAAAAAACCTAAATCAAAGAAACACTTTTGAAATCAAAAGAAAAAACAACATATTTTTACAAAAAAAAAAAGGATATCAGTGCGAAAAAAGTTTTGTGTTGTGAAAACTGACAAATAAACGAAGAAACGATGTTTTTTTGCAAACATTTTGGTTAACAAATTAGAAAGAATAAAATTTTTATTTAAAAAATTTCTTTCTTGGTGAATGCATGAAAAAATATATAAAAAGGATATAACAATTGCTGCCCTCTCAGGATATAAAGTCGATTAACCCAAGGTGGTGTATTAATACTTAAAACAATTAACTATTTTTAAACATATACCGATAATATGATAATGGAAAATAATCTCTGAAAGTTATGTAAGAACATTATTTATGTTCACATTTTCTTCAAACGTTCAAGCGCTCGAAGCTAATTTTTCCCATTTTCTTGGGTGTGGCCTGAGACTGGCCAGTGAGTGTCTTTTTTAAAAGCAAAATCGAAAATGAAAATTGTGAACGACGCTGTGATTTGTTTATATTTAAATTAGAAAAAAAGGGAAAATTGAACAAAATAAATGGTTTAACAATATGTAAGATAAAAAAGACTAGGTCTTCAGTGGAAAGATTAGCCATCTCCCAAACATGAGGATTTAGCGATTTTACAAGCAATTTCTCTTATTCTCTGTTCTAATTTCGTTTTCTCCCTGACTCTTATACTTATGATATTGTGAGAGAGTACACTGTGGATTCGCATTGTTTTCTTAAACTCTGACTTTTGACTGACTCTAAAAATCTCCGTATCTCTCTGAGAGGGAGAATTTATATGCATATATCACTAATGGAGAAGGGCCAATGCACGCGTCATGCGGCGCGTTGCAAATTCAGTATTGCCCGGGCACAAAACATGTGGTTGTTTTGAATCAAAAGTTGAACAGGAAATTGTGTCAGATTGAGAATAATTTATTCTGACAATGCCAAATCAAGCGGCGGAGCGCAGAAGTTGAAAAAAATTCATCCAGTAAACGGGTTAACTACGATTTATTAAGATAACAGTTTCAAATATAACGGGTTTTCCAATAGGAGTGATATGATTTTGAAGTGACGTTTCGGCCATTTGAAATATGTCATGATCTGTCATTTGTTTTTCATTGTATTCAGTAGTGTTGACAATTTCATCATGGAGAGATATACGCAAGAACAACGTCTAAATTATTCAGTTTTATTATCAAAATAATCGTTCTTCAATTGCAACTTTTCGTGCGCTAAGTCCATTTTTTTTTAATCCAAAAAACACTTTCCAGTCGTCATGACGATCTTGATATTTTAGCTCTGGTTAAGAGCTATCTTCTTGCCATTGACCGATTCCCGATCCGACGTACCGTTAAGGAGCTGGAGCAAAAATAAACTTTCCGTTCACGTGTGAAAATTATGCTAAGTCCATTTTTTTAAAAATCAAAAAAAAAACACTTTCCAGTCGACCTACGACCTTGACACCCATGAGCAATATTTTAGCTCTCGTTAAGAGCTATCTTTCTGTGGCTACGTGCCACACAGAAAATGAATTAATTGAATTGTTGCGAGAAAAGTTTGGAGATTCGATTATTTCAAGAAATTGTGATATTGAATGGCCTTTGATTTAACACCATTAGGCTATTTCTTGTAGGGTTATTTGGAGTCATTGGTCTTTCGAAATAAACCAGACTCTCTTCAAGCTTTACAAGACAATATTGAACGTGCCATTCATGACGTACAACTTGATTTACTGGAAAAAGTGCTCGAAAATTGGGTTCATCGAATTCGTTGCTGCAGAAGAAGTCGTGGAGGCCATTTGAATGACGTCAGGGATGTTGCCTCCAGAGAATTTATGGCAGCCTGGCTGTCCGAGTAAATGACAACGACAGTGTTGGTTACTATGTTGCCACTCAGCCACTTGGCGACTTCCCATATTGCCATTATTTCAGCTTGATAGACACTGCAGGTATCTGGTAGTGTGTGAGCTATATCCAAACTAAGTTCTTCACAGTGTACTCCGAAGCCAACCTTTTCATCAAGCTTCGAACCATCCGTGTAAAAATGGAGATGGTTTCTATTACCTGGTATTCTGCCAACGTATTCATCTCTGGCGGCAATCATAGTGATGTAATTTCTCTCGAAGGTGTACACAGTTGGTATATAGTCCACTCGGTCGGTATATAGTCCACTCGGCACTACACTTTGATATCCTCATGTGACCGCAGTTCTTGTACTTCCACGTTGATAGGCATTTTAATCTTATTTCCCAACTTCTCTCGCCACAATATTAATCGGCAGTATATGGAGTAGGGCTTGCAGAGACTCGGTCGCTTGCAGGAATATAAGGCGACATTTGCCTTTCTTTCACGTTCCAATACGTTAAGTCTAAATAACAGTTTTATATCTAAAATTATTCCTAAAAATTTTGCACTTTCAGAAAAGACTAGATCTTTTCCCTTTATCCGAGGTGGAGGGTCCACATGTGGGACATTATTCATCCTAGTAAAGAGAACTAATTCTGTCTTGTTTGGGTTTACGCCCAAACCGTTGCTTCTGGCCCATCTAGCCAATTTGTTCAGAGCCACCTGTAGGATGTCTCTGAGGACGTTTACGAATTTGCCACTCACTGCGATTGCCACGTCATCCGCATAAGCCACGACATTGCAACAACAACGTTCTCTATCTAACAGGATTGCCTTCACCACTAGGTTCCAGATAAGTGGATACAATACTCCTTCTTGTGGGGTCCCTCTGTTTACAAGCCTTGTAAGAGTTATGGGCCCAAGACTTGTTGTTATGCGTCTTCTGTTGACCTTTGGATGCAACAGCGACGCATTTAGCGGATCTGAATGAATTGTGTTAAAAGTCCCTTCAATATCAAGAAATAACACCTTGGTAAACTTCTTGAAACGTAGACGCGGTTCGATAGTGCCCACCAGTTCATGCAGGGCCGATTCTGTAGACTTGCTCTTATTGTAAGCATGTTGTTTCCCGATAAGAGCCTTGTACCAGGTCTTATAAAATGAAAGAATCTAAGAGTCTTGCTAGACCTTTCAATAGGAACAAGAATAGACTAATTGGCCTGAAGTCATTTGGCCTAGTGTGCGATGTCTTCCCCGCTTTGGGTAGAAATACCACCCTGTTAGCCCTCCATCTATTATGCATATACGAGTGTCTGGATTTATCGGTCAACAATTTAGAGACGTTTGTATTCCACTTGCATTCCTGTTGGTTCAGCTGTTCCTCGAGTTCTGTTGGTGAGTTCCCCGGGAAATGTGTGTCAAGCTGTACATTTAGCAAATGATCGCTGTTTTTTGTCCACTTATTTGCCTCATCCCGCAAATATTATCTTACGCAGCCTTGCGACATCCGAAACCGATTCCACTTCTCCACCGAAGGTATGTCAAGAAAGCCTTTGCGTTTTCTAAGTTACTTCTTATAGATTTTGAGTTGCTCTTTAATCATTTGGCCTGGTTGAATAGCTTTTTGCAGGTCTTATTCCTATCTTAGCCTTTGGCTCAGAAGTTCACCATTGGGGTTTAGTTTTACCCTTGTACCTTGTTTTTGGGCAGCCTTCATAAGGGAGCTATTGAATGGAGTAGTGAAGTGATCAACTAAGTTGTCAAGAACGACTCTGTCATTCAGTTCGTACAGAAGTTTAGAGTTGAGGACCTTTTTGAAATTCTTCTCTTACAGGTTCACATTCTTCCTCACATTTCTGTGGACAGCAGGTTTAGTTGCTTTTTCAGCGAGTGTGCACTCTATACGAGTTGATCTGAGAATGAGTGGTCATCTGCTGCATTCCACCCAATAATTTTGTCTGACAGCCAGTCACTAGGGAACTTAACGTCGAGTATTTCCTGTCGGCCTTTACTTGTAAAGATCGGTATATTACCTTTGTTACAAATACTTAGGTTGGTAGTTAGAATTATGTCAAGAAGCGAAACACCCCTATTGTTACCCCAGATAGTACGTATGATGAGCGTTCGTGTCTGCGCCAATAATCAGCTCGACCTCGCCAGACGTTGCTTCTTCTACTACTTTCCTGAATAGAGCAGTCGGTACTACAGCTTCATAAGGCAAGTAACTGGAGACCACCCAATATATACGATTACCGATCACCAGACTAGCATATGTTTGGTTTTTACCACTTAAATTAGCCAGGAGAAAGATACTTAGATCTTTCCTGTCTAAAATGCAGGTTCTTGGAGTGCCTTCACAGTTGGCCACAAGCAGTTTGAAGTTGGATGTCTTGACACATACCCTTCCTCTCACTGCGTAGGGCCGCAGCAATAGAGCCGAAGAGGCGGCTTTAGCGTGATGGAGGTTAATCTATAGAATTCTTACCATCATTGGTAAACGACAGATTAACCTCCACCCCAACAAGGGTGTTGCCGAACTCCTCGTCCTTATCATAGAGGATCATGTCTCCATCAGAAGCATCAAGGAGTCAACAAACCCTCATAAGGCCCTCAGTCTCCGAAGTAGTGCTCCCGTCCTCATATAAAGGTGTTACATCCTTTGTGTATGGATGTGAGGCTCCAGATGTGAGGCTCCACATTGGTAGAAACCTGTGCTGCCATATCACTAGGTCTACTAATCTAGCATCACAGAAAGCTATGAGCTGTACACTCCTCCGATTCCATCCTATATTGTTGCAGATGTTGGAGGTGTGTCGTCCGGCCTCTCACCGAGGACGTCGAGGTAATGAGCCTTAATGGCTAATCGCACATGGCTCTATTTGTCAATGGGGATGGTACCATCCTCATTACTTCTGTCTATAACAGAAATCACTACTGTCAATGGAGACATTATGACAATATCAGATTCAATGATTGTACTGTAGTGCGTATGATTCACATTTCCGATGTTTTCTGTAAATCATACGACATCCTGAATTTATCTAAGACAAAAATAATAACAAATTTAAATTTCAATATTCTTTCTCCTTATTGTTTGGCTCAAGGTCCTTGATTAAAAGACTGATTTTATTCTTTTAATATCAACATTTTTATTTTCTCGATATTCGACTAACATCGTTAGTCGTCATCAGGAGATATTGAAAAATTGCTGAACGTAAAAGAAAATTGCCGACTTTCCTTCGCAAAGCTAATCACACCACTGATGTTAATTTCCTTACCTCCCCACAAAATTTATTTTTTTTTTTGGGATTATTAGAGTTATACTCAGAATTGAAACCTATTTAAACAATATTACAAACATTTTCCCATTCAGCATATTTGGGCATATTTGGGCTTTCGCCGTGATGACAATTTTGTCTCATTCATATAGCTTGTCTTATGTTCATGTTTATTCATTTTATGAATCTACAATTATCGGTCAATGTTCCTGTGGCCACAAACAAAATGTAAATATTTTTTAATTTAAAAAGTCTACATCAAAAGTCTGCGGTACCATTTGTTCAATTAAAGATAATGATAATGAATTTGCTATGAAATTATTTCTTTTTTTTTTCTCTTGTTTGCTGTCAACCCACAAATCTTTTGGCAAATCTTTCATTAATTCATTTTACCAATTTTCTTAGATCAACGCCTTGTCAGTGAACAGAAAAAACACACCCACAATACCTTTTTTCATGTTTAAGTTAATTAAACTAAATCTGCGAATTTTTTTTTTTAAATTCTTGGCAAAAGTTAACGAACTAAGACCATGAAATCCAGCGCACACCCGCACACACACACACACTCACTTGGTAATCCCCAGAATAAAAGAATAAATATTTACCGACAATTTAAATATTAAATCCCTTTTGATCCTTCCCTCGTCCCTGAAAACCAATATTTTTTTTTTGTGGCCAAGTCCTTGCCCAGCCAAGCTCAAGAACGAAATCCCCCTTCACAAGAACAGCAAAGAAAAACATTTCCACAAAACCTTTTACACATCAATGCTTAAATGAGCTTGAACACGCACGAATCCTGCCCGTTGTGAGTCCCTTTCTTAGGAACTTCACCGGCCCCTTGCCTGCTTCTCTGCCATATGATCTCCTATGCTAACCTCTTACCAAATTGGCTCAGTTGTGGCCAAGAGAATGAAACCGAAAACGCCAGAAGAGAAAACCTTAAGATATGAAACTACCTCGACTCGTATTGAATTTTTAATGACCCACTTTTTTGGATTGCGCTTTGTTTTGTTTTATTGCCGTTGTCTTTGTCATTGTCTGTGGCTTTCTATGTATGTGTATTTGTATTACGTTTTCATTTTCATTCCGTTTGGCGTTATGAAGCACATTATTGGTTTGCACTAATTCTGAACCCAGAGGCGCAAAAAATGAAGAAATTGAAAAAAAACTGAATTCAGAACCCTCCTCAGCTTGACTCCCTCAACGAGAACGTAAACAAAGAATAAATCTCTAAAATACCACAGCGTCGACGACAACGATGGCTGGAACAAAAGAACCAGAAAAAGATACAAAACCCCAACAAAACAAACAATGCTTATGAATAGCAGGAGAAACGAAATACAAAACAAAAGACATAGGGAACCCAAACAAACCCCTCGAAACGAAGGAAAAAAAAGAAGCGTAACAGGCGGTTTGCCTCTCCCTAAGTAAACAAAAAAAAACTCAAACACAAACATATCTCCCCCTAACAAAAACACTCTCTCTCTTTCAATATCTTACTCTCACATACATTCATGCACACACAAACAACTTTTAAGGTTTCCACTGTTATCTCTGTCAGATTCAAACACACGGAGGCTTTCGGCAGCAACACCTCAGCCGAAAAAGAGAAAAAAACGAAAAATATGAGCTAAGGAGAAGAGGAGGTCGGTCGCTTAACAATAATAACAATTGAAAAAATCCACAATAAACAATTAACAAGGCTACACATAGAGTGGGTTAGGGTTAAAGCAAAGCCCATTGTCATTAGAAACATTTTTTGGACCAATAAAGCGGCAGCCATAAAGCGCTGAGGGGAACAAATAAACATGAAAGCAAAAAACAAGCGTCGGCTAAACAAGACAATTGATTGTGGGTAAATAAAATTAATAGCACTTTAGTGTGTTTGCCTGTGTGTGCGTGTGTTTCGGTGTTTCGGTGTGACAGGTTGTTGCATGCAAGCAAGGCAACAGTGATTTGGAAATCCTCGTTCATGCACAGCTGCGTTGGTGTGCGTTTATTTGCAAAAGGTGAATGATATACGCCCAAGAACAACAATACAAAGGTATTGTTTAATTCAGAGTACAGGGACATTTAGAATTCAGTGAGTTTTAAGGTTTAATTCATGCATACCAATTCGTGTATACCGTCATGGACACAAATATATATATATTTTCAAACTGCGTAAACATTGGATATCAGCGGCCTGTCAGGGTATTACGACCTGTACACACACAGTGGGAGGAATTGAAGAAGGGAAAGAATTCGGCCGTTTCTTAACTAGACAACGAATTGTGACAAAACTTGGCATGATTGTAGAAGAGGTACCACAGAAGTTAGGTTTTGAATTTGGGCCCCCTATGGTAAACAGGGGCGAAGCTACAGTGCCTCAAAGTTGGCCACCGCGGGTGAACAACATTTTTACACCCGTGAATCTTTTGTGTTTTTCATCTGATTCATAAAATCTTTTTTTCGAGTGTATTATACTAACCGATCAATTTACACCTAAGAGTTGTTTCGTAAAGGGTTTTCCAACAAGAGGTGTTATTTTGGTATTCAAAGAAAAATTCCATTTTTTGAGATAAATGATTGGATGTTTATTTCATAATAGAGAGGGAGGTATGCCGTTAATAATGAAAAACCACATCAGCCAAATGGCCACCACGACCAAGCTTACAGGACCATATCCTTTTCGTGAAATTTTCCATAACCAAATCGCAAAGTGCCTGCCCTATGTCCTCGATAGCCTCACGAATTCTATCTTTGAGGTCTTGAATTGACGCTGGGCTGTTGGCGTAGACCTTATCTTTCACGTGGCCCCAAAGGAAGCAGTCGCAAGGTGTTACATCACAAAATCTCGGTGGCCAATTGTGATCAGCTCTTCGAGAGATAACACGGTCCGGAAACTTTTCCCGTAACAGAGCAATGGTTTCGTTGCTTGTGTAACACGTAGCGCCGTCTTGTTGAAAGTAAACTTTGTCCAGATCAATACCATCCAACTTCGACCATAAAAAATCATTAATCATCTCTCGATAGCGCAATCCATTCACCGTAACTGTTGATCCAACCTCATTTTCGAAAAAGTAAGGTCCAATGACCCCGCCGGACCATAAACCGCACCAAACAGTCACAAGTTGAGGATGGAGAGGCTTCTCAACAATAACTCTTGGGTTTTCCGAGCCCCAGATGCGACAATTTTGCTTGTTGACATATGGGCCTCATCAGTCAAGCTGATTTTGTATCGTTCGTATCGTTTTGTATCGTTCGATGATCGTGTATCGTTCCATTTTTAGTAATGGCGTAGTTTCTACTTGTCAAATGTCAAAGAATAAAAGCTTCAAAAATGACAGCTACCGAAATACCGGGTGTTTCAAAATAACACCTCTTGTTGGAAATCCTTTTATTTCTGATTTATTTTTAATTTTAAATGGAATATTTGAATTTCAAATTATTGTACAGGGTTTTCCAATAAGAGTGATATGATTTCTTTGAAAAAAAACACACTTATTGTTAAGGAAATTAAAAAGTTTTTTATTTAATGTGAAGTACAATCGATACAATTAAGTTCTAAATAAAATGTCATTCAAATGGCCTCCGCGACTTCTTCTGCAGGAACGAATTCGATGAATTTTCGAGCACTTTTTCCACTAAATCAAGTCGTATGTCATGAATGGCACGTTCAATATTGATTTGTAAAGCATGAAGAGAGTCTGGTTTATTTTGAAAGACCAATGACTTCAAATAACCCCACAAGTAATAATCTAATGGTGTTAAATCAGAACTTCTTAGAGGCCATTCAATATCACAATTTCTTGAAATAATCGAATCTCCAAACTTTTCTCGCAACAATTCAATTGTTTCATTTGTTGTGTGGCAAGTAGCGACAATCGGGCAATGGCAAAAGCTAAAATATTGCTCATGGGTTTCAAGGTCGTTGGTCGACTGGAAAGTGTTTTTTTTTTTTGGATTTAAGAGAAATGGACAGCATCATTTTCAAATGTGAACGGAACGTTTTTTTTAATTTAAAAAAAAATGGACTTAGCGAACGAAAAGTTGCAATTGGAGAACGATTATTTTGATAATAAAACTGAATAATTTGTAAACGTTGTTCTGGGGTATATCTCTCCATGATGAAATTGTAAACACTACTGAATACAATGAAAAACAAATGACAGATCATGACATATTACAAATGGACGAAACGTCACTTCAAAATCATATCATCCCTATTGGAAAAACCGTTATTTGAAATTTAATTCGGACATGTTGTAAAATATGGCTTCTGGAACATAAAAAGACAATTCATTTTTGAAAAAAAAAAAACAAAAATTTTCTAAATACAAAAAATATTTTTTGAAAATTATAAGTTTAAAATGACTTTTAACTTTTGTCCTACTGGTATATATAAATATAAATAGCTAATTGTTTTATCTGTCCAGAAAAGATAATGAGAAAGGTATATATTGTCATCAGAAACGAAAAAGAGCCTATCATCATATTTGGAAATTTTACAGGAGAAGCAAAAAAACTAAATAAAATGAAAAGTGCTGTCGTTAGAAAAACGAGGTTTTCAGGATAATTTCTAAACATAATGATGTATATATAAAATCGCACAAACATGATTTATAACTTGTTTGTGAAAATTGCGTGAAATAGGATTTTTTAACTATGAAAATTTAAATAATTTGTTGTTAGGCCCTTTTGAAATTCGTTTAAAAAATTCGCCAGTTTTAATATTACGCCGCTAAAAATTTGTCAGGATGTGTATTTTGATGCAGTGTACCGAAATCCATCAAAAACTGAATTTCCATTTTTCTTGTTGTTACGCCCTTTTTCGTTTCTGATGACGAATATATACCGATTCTGGGAAGAAACATTTTTGAACCGATTTTGACCATTTTCATCGGGTGGTTTCTTTTGAATCATGATGTCAATTGTCTGCGATTTAAGGCCGTTGGACTTTTTTGTCGTTTCACGATTCAGGCCCTTAAGACGACTATCGAGATAGAGCCACAAAGACTCCGAAAATTGGGTTGACAAAATTTTAAAAAAAATTGTATGGTCATTTTATAAATATCAGTTTCTCATTGGTTTAGTAAAAGTTGTAAAAAATAATAGAAAAAATTAGATTTTTAAAAAAATTCTTTTTTGTTGGTGCGATAAAAACATAGAAAAATCAAAAAAAAAATATTTTTTTAAATCTAGCATCGTAACGAAACAAACCAATGCCAACTTGATAAAATCTATGGACAAATGTATAAGTTATGACCCATTTTGTAAAAGTGCGGCAAATTCAATTTTGTTTCATAGTGTAATATTAAGAAAAAAAATCAGTTTTGTTAATTTTTTTTTTAAATTTTAAGAAAAAACTTGCATTTCGACCACACTCTAAAATATTTTTCATAACCAGACATGACTTTTGTTCTGTAAAATAATGTTATTTCCCGTGTTTGTCACATGGAACGACTTACATAGATATGTAGAACAAATGCTTTTCATGTTCCCAGTTTAAGACTGCTGTTCGTCCTTGACATGCTTTGTGTCGCACCAATGTCACAGAAATTTGCTTCGTGTGACTTCGTGGCTGAATACGAGTATAGTTTTTGCATACAATGTTTCCCCCACAAAGGTCAGTGAAACCATTAGCAATGCGATGAGTGATTGAGTGAATGAGCCGGTTAAACGACTGATGGCTCTAATTGTTGTCACTTGCCAAACCGAGGCATTAAACCACACTAACATGAGCTTTAAGCAAAAAAACGACCCTGATGTTTGGTTAATAGCCAAAAACCAATTTCAACACACTTAGGAATGAGGACTGAGGAGGACTGTGACGTGTAAGCAAATGTTGAATGCTCGTCGCCATTCATGTCGATGCATGTCTATTCATACTGTTAATAGAATTAACAATTCAAACAAAAAAAAGTTCAGTTCAATCCCTCACTAGCATTTCAATGCTAAACTCAAGGATTCTGGGAAAAAATAAAGCGAAACAAAATAAAAACGTCTGCCAGTCTCTCGTTCGTTGGTAGCTGTCTGTCTGCCTACTTTTCAAAGAGTCTAAAGGCAATATTATTAAATTTCTATTGGCTGTGGGAAGAGCTGAGCAGAGGACAGACAATCTGTTTATTTTTCGATTTTTATTTGTTGCTGTCCATTTCTCTTTTTTTGCGAAATGAAGCGTATAATTTACGTGACATTTCGGTTTTGGGGCTTTATTAAATTCCCTACACCCCTCTCACGCTCACTCTCTCTCTCACTCTGTCTCAATCCAAAAACATAACACAAAATTGCTCCAATTTACAAAATGGTATTTGTGTATTCTGCTGGCAGATCGCGCGCTTCACTTCGCGCCAAAAATATAATTAATTTTATTAATTTTATAAAGCTCTGTCCATGAAATTCAAAATAAGCAAAAAATAATAATAATACGATTGTGGTGGTGGTGGCGGCCGTGTCGGATACGGAAACAGACAATTTAAATGTTGACCAGGCAGGACAAGCACACACTTATACACATACGTATGTATATACACGTTCATCGTATAAGTGTACTCGCCTAACGCTTATATCCACTTGTATTTAGCGACCACAAAACCGCAAATTCATTTCACATTTAGGATTGTTATTGGTAAAAACTTCAAATTACTAATTGAATTTGAATCATATCGTTGATGTTGGTTTGTTAAGCTGTTTTTTTTTGTGTCATTTGTGATTTTACATATAAACGAGGGTTGTTTATAAAGTTGTGGGGGGGAATGGAAAAAAATGGGTCATCTTAAAATTAGATCCAGGTTTTTGGAATAAAACACCCATTGCAATTATCTCTCCATTGAATTCGAAAATAATTGTGCATCAGAGACCAGATAAACGGCCTGAATTCCGGCGAGATACAGACGGAAAAGAGATGTGACCTTATTGGAATGAAATTAGAAAAAACTATGTTGGGTTTTCCGTTTATCGACCCACGGGAATAAAATTCCCTAGATACCTTTGATAAGTTTAGTTCAAAAAGTAGCTCTTATTTCGTGGATGAATTTGCGGCAGAGGACGTCAATATACGACTTTAATGGCAAACAAGTAAAGTTTGGTCACGAGTACAACACGTATTGTACTCGTATTTAATTCTATAACCGGAAAAATCGTTGAGGTAAAAAAATCTAATCATAGCAGATACGGACCTTTTTTGTAAGAAATAATTTTAATAATAAGTGAAAGCAGCGTTAAGTTCTGTCAGGCCGTATATTATATACCCTCCACCATGGATCGCATTGCAAAGTATACTACGAACGTTGTTCGTGGGAATGGTTCCAAGTATAAATGAACTCACACTAAAGAATTTCAAACTTTTCTCGTAACAATTCAATTGTTTAATTTGCTGTGAGGCACGTAGCCACAATTCGTCAATGGCAAAAAGATAGCTCTTAACGAGAGCTAAAATATTGCTCACGGGTGTCAAGGTCGTAGGTCGACTGGAAAGTGTTTTTTTTTTTTTGATTTAAAAAAAATGCGCTTTGCATCATTTTCAAATGTGAACGGAAAGTTTATTTTTGCTCTAGCTCCTTAACGGTACGTTGGATCGGGAATCGGTCAATGGCAAAAAGATAGCTCTTAACTAGAGCTAAAATATAGCTCATGGGTGTCAAGGTCGTATGTCGGCTGTAAAGTGACTCTCTTCAAGCTTTACAAGTCAATAGTGAACGTACCATTCATGACATACGACTTGATTTAGTGGAAAATGTGCTCGAAAATTGGGTTCATCGAATTCGTTCCTGCAGAAGAAGAAGCGGAGGCCATTTGAATGACGTTTTATTTATAACTTAATTGTATCGATTGTACTTCACATTAAAAAAAAACCCTTGAGTTTCCTTCCTAAGTGTGTTTTTTTTCAATAAAATCATATCACTCTTATTGGAAAACCCTGTATATATATACAAGTATCAAACAGTGACCCGAAGCGTAAAAAAATTCAATCTGCCAAATTGTTTGAAAAATGTGGCGTGTAAGGCTCCGACAAAAATATTTAAGAGCTATATCAAAACATATACCTATAGGAGCAGTTAGCAGAATTTAAGTATTTATGAAACACAACTGTAAAATTGTAGCCTAATCGTTGAATTGGGAAATAGTGGTATTTATGGCTTAAATAAGCATATTTGAGGGCGACATCTATGTGTGAGAACTATAACAAAATATGAACAGATTTGGATAATTATAACTGTGATAAATTCTTGTCAAAATAAAATACTAATTGAAAAGTGTATGCTTAGAAAATTTGTTTTTATGGCTTAGAACTTTATAGAGTCTCAGATAAATATTTCAGGGAACGACATAGTTAGTATACCCCCTTTCTATGCTGGAGGGTATAAAAACAAAATAGTGAATTTCATTGCGAATTTTAAGGCACTGGATGCACTTTTTCTGTAAGGTTTGTTCCGCACTTTGTTTCTCCTATTCAATATCTACAACTTTGCTTCAGACACAAAAGAGATAGTCAGTACCGTACACCGAGAAAAAAATATAGAAAGTGCGCTATGCACTATGTATATAGTGCATAAATCCACCTTGAGCAAAAAAAATCTTATGGCCACTAAATTATTAATTGAGCCAACTTGACTAAACGAGTGATGCCGAAGTTCTTATTTTTGGGGACAACTTTCACGTCCCATTGTCCGAATTGAGTCCCAAATCAATGAGTTGAAAAATGCTGTACTGTGTAATTATTTTGTATTTCATTCAAATAATAATAATAATCATACGCACCGTGGTCTTTTAGCAAATTAAGTCAATTATACGCAATGTAATAGTTAATCATCATCATTTAAGGAAGTGTTTCTATTAGAAAGAACTTCATAGAAATCTTATATTTATAGAAAATTTATATTTATGGAAAATTTATATTTATAGAAAATTTCATAAAAATGTTATATTTATAGAAAATTTCATAGAAATTTTATGTTTATAGAAAATTTCATAGAAATTTTATATTTATAGAAATTTTCATAGAAATTTTATATTTATAGAAAATTTCATAGAAATTTTATATTTATAGAAAATTTCATAGAAATTTTATATTTATAGAAAATCTCATAGAAATTTTATATTTATAGAAAATCTCATAGAAATTTTATATTTATAGAAAATCTCATAAAAATTTTATATTTATAGAAAATCTCATAGAAATTTTATATTTATAGAAAATTTCATAGAAATTTTATATTTATAGAAAATTTCATAGACATTTTATATTTATAGAAAATTTCATAGAAATTTTATATTTATAGAAAATTTCATAGAAATTTTATATTTATAGAAAATTTCATAGAAATTTTATATTTATAGATAATTTCATAGAAATTTTATATTTATAGAAAATTTCATAGAAATTTTATATTTATAGAAAATTTCATAGAAATTTTATATTTATAGAAAATTCCATAGAAATTTTATATTTATAGAAAATTTCATAGAAATTTTATATTTATAGAAAATTTCATAGAAATTTTATATTTATAGAAAATTTCATAGAAATTTTATATTTATAGAAAATTTCAAAGAAATGTTATATTTATAGAAAATTTCAAAGAAATGTTATATTTATAGAAAATTTCATAGAAATTTTATATTTATAGAAGATTTCATAGAAATTTTATATTTATAGAAGATTTCATAGAAATTTTATATTTATAGAAGATTTCATATAAATTTTATATTTATAGAAGATTTCATAGAAATTTTATATTTATAGAAAATTTCATAGAAATTTTATATTTATAGAAAATTTCATAGAAATTTTATATTTATAGAAAATTTCATAGAAATTTTATATTTATAGAAAATTTCATAGAAATTTTATATTTATAGAAAATTTCATAGAAATCTTATATTTATAGAAAATTTCATAGAAATTTTATATTTATAGAAAATTTCATAGAAATTTTATATTTATAGAAAATTTCATAGAAATTTTTATTTATAGAAAATTTCATAGACATTTTATATTTATAGAAAATTTCATAGAAATTTTATATTTATAGAAAATTTCATAGAAATTTTATATTTATAGATAATTTCATAGAAATTTTATATTTATAGATAATTTCATAGAAATTTTATATTTATAGATAATTTCATAGAAATTTTATATTTATAGAAAATTTCATAGAAATTTTATATTTATAGAAAATTCCATAGAAATTTTATATTTATAGAAAATTTCATAGAAATTTTATATTTATAGAAAATTTCATAGAAATTTTATATTTATAGAAAATTTCATAGAAATTTTATATTTATAGAAAATTTCAAAGAAATGTTATATTTATAGAAAATTTCAAAGAAATGTTATATTTATAGAAAATTTCATAGAAATTTTATATTTATAGAAGATTTCATAGAAATTTTATATTTATAGAAGATTTCATATAAATTTTATATTTATAGAAGATTTCATAGAAATTTTATATTTATAGAAAATTTCATAGAAATTTTATATTTATAGAAAATTTCATAGAAATTTTATATTTATAGAAAATTTCATAGAAATTTTATATTTATAGAAAATTTCATAGAAATTTTATATTTATAGAAAATTTCATAGAAATTTTATATTTATAGAAAATTTCATAGAAATCTTATATTTATAGAAAATTTCATAGAAATTTTATATTTATAGAAAATTTCATAGAAATTTTATATTTATAGAAAATTTCATATAAATTTTATATTTATAGAAAATTTCATAGAAATTTTATATTTATAGAAAATTTCATAGAAATTTTATATTTATAGAAAATTTCATAGAAATTTTATATTTATAGAAAATTTCATAGAAATTTTATATTTATAGAAAATTTCATAGAAATTTTATATTTATAGAAAATTTCATAGAAATTTTATATTTATAGAAAATTTCATAGAAATTTTATATTTATAGAAAATTTCATAGAAATTTTATATTTATAGAAAATTTCATAGAAATTTTATATTTATAGAAAATTTCATAGAAATTTTATATTTATAGAAAATTTCATAGAAATTTTATATTTATAGAAAATTTCATAGAAATTTTATATTTATAGAAAATTTCATAGAAATTTTATATTTATAGAAAATTTCATAGAAATTTTATATTTATAGAAAATTTCATAGAAATTTTATATTTATAGAAAATTTCATAGAAATTTTATATTTATAGAAAATTTCATAGAAATTTTATATTTATAGAAAATTTCATAGAAATTTTATATTTATAGAAAATTTCATAGAAATTTTATATTTATAGAAAATTTCATAGAAATTTTATATTTATAGAAAATTTCATAGAAATTTTATATTTATAGAAAATTTCATAGAAATTTTATATTTATAGAAAATTTCATAGAAATTTTATATTTATAGAAAATTTCATAGAAATTTTATATTTATAGAAAATTTCATAGAAATTTTATATTTATAGAAAATTTCATAGAAATTTTATATTTATAGAAAATTTCATAGAAATTTTATATTTATAGAAAATTTCATAGAAATTTTATATTTATAGAAAATTTCATAGAAATTTTATATTTATAGAAAATTTCATAGAAATTTTATATTTATAGAACATTTCATAGAAATTTTATATTTATAGAAAATTTCATAGAAATTTTATATTTATAGAAAATTTCATAGAAATTTTATATTTATAGAAAATTTCATGGAAATTATAGAAAATTTCATAGAAATTTTATATTTATAGAAAATTTCATAGAAATTTTATATTTATAGAAAATTTCATAGAAATTTTATATTTATAGAAAATTTCATAGAAATTTTATATTTATAGAAAATTTCATAGAAATTTTATATTTATAGAAAATTTCATAGAAATTTTATATTTATAGAAAATTTCATAGAAATTTTATATTTATAGAAAATTTCATAGAAATTTTATATTTATAGAAAATTTCATAGAAATTTTATATTTATAGAAAATTTCATAGAAATTTTATATTTATAGAAAATTTCATAGAAATTTTATATTTATAGAAAATTTCATAGAAATTTTATATTTATAGAAAATTTCATAGAAATTTTATATTTATAGAAAATTTCATAGAAATTTTATATTTATAGAAAATTTCATAGAAATTTTATATTTATAGAAAATTTCATAGAAATTTTATATTTATAGAAAATTTCATAGAAATTTTATATTTATAGAAAATTTCATAGAAATTTTATATTTATAGAAAATTTCATAGAAATTTTATATTTATAGAAAATTTCATAGAAATTTTATATTTATAGAAAATTTCATAGAAATTTTATATTTATAGAAAATTTCATAGAAATTTTATATTTATAGAAAATTTCATAGAAATTTTATATTTATAGAAAATTTCATAGAAATTTTATATTTATAGAAAATTTCATAGAAATTTTATATTTATAGAAAATTTCATAGAAATTTTATATTTATAGAAAATTTCATAGAAATTTTATATTTATAGAAAATTTCATAGAAATTTTATATTTATAGAACATTTCATAGAAATTTTATATTTATAGAAAATTTCATAGAAATTTTATATTTATAGAAAATTTCATGGAAATTATAGAAAATTTCATAGAAATTTTATATTTATAGAAAATTTCATAGAAATTTTATATTTATAGAAAATTTCATAGAAATTTTATATTTATAGAAAATTTCATAGAAATTTTATATTTATAGAAAATTTCATAGAAATTTTATGTTTATAGAAAATTTCATAGAAATTTTATATTTATAGAAAATTTCATAGAAATTTTATATTTATAGAAAATTTCATAGAAATTTTATATTTATAGAAAATTTCATAGAAATTTTATATTTATAGAAAATTTCATAGAAATTTTATATTTATAGAAAATTTCATAGAAATTTTATATTTATAGAAAATTTCATAGAAATTTTATATTTATAGAAAATTTCATAGAAATTTTATATTTATAGAAAATTTCATAGAAATTTTATATTTATAGAAAATTTCATAGAAATTTTATATTTATAGAAAATTTCATAGAAATTTTATATTTATAGAAAATTTCATAGAAATTTTATATTTATAGAAAATTTCATAGAAATTTTATATTTATAGAAAATTTCATAGAAATTTTATATTTATAGAAAATTTCATAGAAATTTTATATTTATAGAAAATTTCATAGAAATTTTATATTTATAGAAAATTTCATAGAAATTTTATATTTATAGAAAATTTCATAGAAATTTTATATTTATAGAAAATTTCATAGAAATTTTATATTTATAGAAAATTTCATAGAAATTTTATATTTATAGAAAATTTCATAGAAATTTTATATTTATAGAAAATTTCATAGAAATTTTATATTTATAGAAAATTTCATAGAAATTTTATATTTATAGAAAATTTCATAGAAATTTTATATTTATAGAAAATTTCATAGAAATTTTATATTTATAGAAAATTTCATAGAAATTTTATATTTATAGAAAATTTCATAGAAATTTTATATTTATAGAAAATTTCATAGAAATTTTATATTTATAGAACATTTCATAGAAATTTTATATTTATAGAACATTTCATAGAAATTTTATATTTATAGAAAATTTCATAGAAATTTTATATTTATAGAAAATTTCATGGAAATTATAGAAAATTTCATAGAAATTTTATATTTATAGAAAATTTCATAGAAATTTTATATTTATAGAAAATTTCATAGAAATTTTATGTTTATAGAAAATTTCATAGAAATTTTATATTTATAGAAAATTTCATAGAAATTTTATATTTATAGAAAATTTCATAGAAATTTTATATTTATAGAAAATTTCATAGAAATTTTATATTTATAGAAAATTTCATAGAAATTTTATATTTATAGAAAATTTCATAGAAATTTTATATTTATAGAAAATTTCATAGAAATTTTATATTTATAGAAAATTTCATAGAAATTTTATATTTATAGAAAATTTCATAGAAATTTTATATTTATAGAAAATTTCATAGAAATTTTATATTTATAGAAAATTTCATAGAAATTTTATATTTATAGAAAATTTCATAGAAATTTTATATTTATAGAAAATTTCATAGAAATTTTATATTTATAGAAAATTTCATAGAAATTTTATATTTATAGAAAATTTCATAGAAATTTTATATTTATAGAAAATTTCATAGAAATTTTATATTTATAGAAAATTTCATAGAAATTTTATATTTATAGAAAATTTCATAGAAATTTTATATTTATAGAAAATTTCATAGAAATTTTATATTTATAGAAAATTTCATAGAAATTTTATATTTATAGAAAATTTCATAGAAATTTTATATTTATAGAAAATTTCATAGAAATTTTATATTTATAGAAAATTTCATACAAATTCTATATTTATAGAAAATTTCATAGAAATTTTATATTTATAGAAAATTTCATAGAAATTTTGTATTTATAGAAAATTTCATAGAAATTTTGTATTTATAGAAAATTTCATAGAAATTTTGTATTTATAGAAAATTTCATAGAAATTTTATATTTATAGAAAATTTCATAAAAATTTTATATTTATAGAAAATTTCATAGAAATTTTATATTTATAGAAAATTTCGTAGAAATTTTATATTTATAGAAAATTTCGTAGAAATTGTATATAAATATAAAATGTATATAAAATTTCATAGAAATTGTATATTTATAGAAAATTTCACAGAATGATTTTCATAGATTTTTAGATTCATACCTGAATTATTGCACCACACACTCGTTTGTGCTACATATTTTCCAATACATGTGTAACAATTCATTAATTCCATTTAAATTGGTTAGTCAAATGATAAACCAAAATCCCATATTAAGAAAAAACATACACAGAGTGTCAAATTAAACAAAAGTACAAATTTGGATGGCTTTAATCGTTCACTAAATGACAATAAGCTTCCAGCAGAGAATGGAAAAAAACGTTGGGAAAATCGATCAGAATATTTAAAAATCGATTGGCATACAAATTGCCAATGCATTAAATACAAAATATAGATAAATAAATATTACCAATTGCGCCTCTGTAACACTTGTATCTTCTTTTATGTTGCAGGACCTTAAAATGGCCAACAATGAAACACTGCCCACAGTATCCACAACCACGGGGACATATTACTCATACACCATACCGGGTATGGACATTAATAGCGGTTCCATGATATTCACCCTCGTAAGTCAATTTATGGGTGTTATAACACCCAATGAATTGCCTCTAGGTAAGTAGTTTACGGACAACAACAAAAATTTGAGACAATTATTAATTTTAAAAACAAAAATCCCTTAAACTTCAAGGACAAGTTAGACAATTACTACATTCAAATTTAACCTTATATGAGTTTGCCGTAAATGTAAGTAAGCCTAAATAAGAAATTGCAAGTTGCAACTTGGAAATTGAAATTAAATGTTTCCTTTACAAAACCACCAAAAAAGGCCATAAAAGTCGAATCGGGCTTTATAGCTCTGATGAGCATTTTCATGATCTTAGCCGTGGTGCCATTGCTGGCCGCCTGCTGTTGGTGCTGTTGTAATCGTCAGCCGGGAGAAGATGAGGAATTTGCTCGTAATGCTGCCATGATGAACGAGTCTTTGGAACAAAGTTTAATGTGTCGTAAAAGTGCCTCCATTACCGCAATGTGGATAGTTTTCATATTACTAAGGTAATTCAGTTATGTTCACCCTTAGCTCCTCTTCAAAATAGTAGTGATACACAAACAGAAACGGAAATGCATTTTTCTCTTTTCTCTTAAAGCTTAAGTGATTTGTGCATATTCTATGCCAACAGTCGTTTGGCCACCACAGTGGAGATGACACCCGAAATGATCAAGTCCACAGTGCATGACATGGAGGTATTCCTTAAGGACACTCATTTGCAAATAAAGCATAAACTTGATAATGGTTTTCATGTTTCGGTGGAAAAGGTTATCAAAGATTTGGAAGGTTAGTACAGAGCACCTCAGCAAACAGGACAAGTTTATAACTTTTAGAGTATTTACGAGTATTCTGGCAATACTGTGGTCACAGTACATAAAACATGTTTTTATGACCGATATTGATATTATATAGTGTTTATACATTTTTTCTGTTTTTTTTTTGGGCGTTTTGCTATCATTCATCTGTATTTTTTTCTCTTTCTTGCATTGCATATCCCGGCAGATGTTGATGTCTTACTTGGTGAACCCATCCAAGCGGAAATTTCAGCACATACTGGCATTGAACTGGCCTATGATTCCTTGGCAACTTTAAGCTTGGGTAAGTCATGCACATATACATATAATCCATTTGGCCAAGAAAGTGAAAGTAAATGGAATTGAAAGGAAAAAGAGTTAAAGAACTGTAGTAACGCGAGTCCAATAATCCTTTGAGAACTGGTAAACCACATTAGGAAAAGTAGCTTATAGCTGATATTTAAAGTAGTTTCAATTTTAAATAATAATAGTTTAGTAATTAAACAATACAGGTGGAAAAAATACATATAAATTAATAAAAGTTGTTTATAAAAATCATAACACTAAACCTATTTTCAAGAAATAATGAATGAAAAAGTTTATGTTAACCCACTCCTTGTCATACCTCTCCCGCGAACCATCAATATTCAGAGAAATAATAAATCAATTGTGATTTATAACTAGGATATTCTATTAAATTATAGCAAAAACTGTAACATTAAACAAAACGAATTTTATAAGTTATTATAAAAATTGTAAACAAAACAAAAATAATTTTAATTACGCACACAGACTTTTGTGGTACACTTTTGCCCTATTTATAGCTCTAAAATTTTATTTAAATTAATGTGAGTCAAATCTCTTCGTTCTATAGATGTACAGAAAAATACTTTCAATTTATTATAGCAAATTAAAATATTGAAAAAAACGGATTTTAAATAAACACAAAAATAGCCATACGCAGACTTTTGTGGTACACTTTTAATCCTTTTAAAGCGCTCATATGCGGAAACAATTTTTACCAAACGACACTTGCTTCTCCAAAGATGTGCAGAAACATATTGTCTATTTGTTATAGAGATTGGATATATCGAAAAAACCAAATTTTAATGACCCACATAAAAAAGTTATACATAGGCTTTTCTGGTGCTCTTTTTGGTTATTTTAAGGTGATGTACTAATTCATATTTTCGGCAGCACAAGCATTTAAAGATACCAGTTTTAATTACACTCACAAAAAAATCTCTACCCACAATTTTGTGGTTCATTTTTAGTCTAATTTGATCCCAATTTTATGGTTAAAAAAAATCATAACACTAAACCTATTTTCAAGAAATAATTAATGAAAAAGTTTATCCTTTCCCTTGTCATACCTCTCCCGCGAACCATCAATATTCAGAGAAATAATAAATCAATTGTGATTTATAACTAGGATATTCTATAAAATTATAGCAAAACCTGTAAAATTGAACAAAACCATTTTTTCAAATTATTATAAAAATTGTAAACAAAACAAAAATAATTTTAATTACGCACACAGACTTTTGTGGTACACTTTTGCCATATTTATAGCTCTAAAATTTAATTCAAATTAGTGTGAGTCAAATCTCTTCGTTCAATAGATGTGCAGAATCATATTTTCAATTTATTATAGCAAATTAAAATATTGAAAAAAACCGAATTTTAAATAAACACAAAAATAACCCTACACAGACTTTTATATATACTTTAAAGTGCATATGTGCACTTTAAAAGTATTAAAAGTGTACCACAATTATATATATATAATTATACCAAACGACACTAGGTACTCCAAAGAAGTGCAGAATTATATTTTCTATTTGTTATAAAAATTTTAAATATCGAAAAAACCAAATTTTAATTACCCATACAAAAAAGTTATACACAGACTTTTCTGATGCACTTTTTGGGTTTTAAGGTGCCCTTGCTTTCCCAATAATGTACAAAATCTTATTTTGAGCTACTTGATACTCACAATAAAAATCTCTACCCCCAATTTTAGAGAGGTAGAGTTACTTGAGTAAAAAACAGCATTTAAAAATACCAGTTTTAATTACACTCACAAAAAAATCTCTACCCACAATTTTGTGGTTCATTTTTAGTCTAATTTGATCCCAATTTTATGGCCACATTGTGGAATTGATAAGAGCCAATTTTTAATCCACAAAATCACAGTCTTTCCACTAGATTATAAATTATCGCCAAACCTGTAACATTGAACAAAATCATTACTCATGTATTTTTCAATAAATCAATTGTGTACCATAAAACACATTTGACCCACTTAATCAGCGACACGGAGTGCGTGCAGCAAAATCTAGCCATAATGTATACCCTACATCAGAAATGTTGATATAATGAGGTTAATAAATGATTTGTATAAATGAAATATGGTTTCCCAGAAGCTAAACCTACATTCCTAAATACGAGTATATGCAGAATCATATTTTCATCTTTATATAGAAAATTTAAATATTGAAAATAGCTAATTTGAATAATGCATGTACTCGTACGAGTATGTATCTCCTACACAGACTATTGTGGTACACTTTCAGATTCTTTGGTGTCCTTGAATGTTGATAAAATTTACACCAATCGAAACTGATTTTTCGCAAGATGTGCAGAATCCTATTTTCATATTTATATATGAAATTTAATTACAAATAAAATAATACTATATAGACTTTTATTACAATTTCGTTTTTGGAAAAAATGTTGCACCGTCGAGGTGCAATACTATAAAATATTTACGTTTTTTAGGTCGAAATTATGAAGTCCCTTGAATTCAACTTAACTCAAATATTCAAGTTTCCAAAATGTTTTAGAAATCTCCAGTTTTCGGAACAAATGCTTCACCTTTTCCAGAAACGAAATCGCCATTAGTCTTTAGGTGCCCACCGATTTCGATAAAATTTATACCAAAAGACTCTTAAAATAAAGGTGAGCGGAATTAGTTTTTAATTTTTTTTTTTGAAAAATTATTACTATGTCAAAAATCCTTGTCACAACTTTGTGGTACATTTTTGCCTATTTAGCTCCATCAAATTTCAGAAACTTGTTTATCAATCGAAAGCTATATTCCTAACTATGTGCAGAAACATACTTTTGACTTGTTACAGAAAACTTATGTATTCGAAAAGGTAATTTTAATCATCAACGATGACATTTTATTTTATTTTTATGACCCTTTCTTATAGAAATGTCATCAACGATGACCCTTTCTTATAGAAAAATCATCAACGATGACCTTTTCTTATAGAAAACTCATCAAAGATGAACTTTTCTTATGGAAAAGTCATCAAAGATGAACTTTTCTTATGGAAAAGTCATCAACGATGAACATTTCTGATAGAAAAGTCATCAACGATGAACTGTTCTTATAGAAAACTCATCAACGATGAATTTTTCTTATAGAAGGGTCATCAACGATGAACTTTTCTTATAGAAAAGTCATTAACGATGTCCTTTTCTTATAGAAAAGTCATCAACGATGTCCTTTTCTTATAGAAAACTTTTCTTATAGAAAAGTCATCACCGAGTTCCTTTTCTCATAGAAAAGTCATGAACGATGACCTTTTCATATAGAAGAGTCATCAACGAAATACGTTTCTAATAGAAAAGTCATAGAAAAGTAATTAACGATGACCTTTTCTTATAGAAAAGTCATCAACGATGACCTTTTCTTATAGAAAAGTCATCAACGATGACATTTTCTTATAGAAAAGTCATCAACGATGACATTTTCTTATAGAAAAGTCATCAACGATGACCTTTTCTTATAGAAAAGTCATCAACGATGACCTTTTCTTATAGAAAAGTCATCAACGATGACTTTTTCTTATAGAAAAGTCATCAACGATGACCTTTTCTTATAGAAATGTCATCAACGATGACCTTTTTTTATAGTAAAGTCATCAACGATGACCTTTTCTTATAGTAAAGTCATCAACGATGACTTTTCTTGTAGAAAAGTCATCAACGATGACCTTTTTCTTATAGAAAAGTCATCAACGATGACCTTTTTTTTATAGAAAAGTCATCAACGATGACCTTTTTCTTATAGAAAAGTCATCAACGATGACCTTTTTCTTATAGAAAAGTCATCAACGATGACCTTTTCTTATAGAAAAATCATCAACGATGACCTTTTCTTATAGACAAAACATCAACGAGTTCCTTTTCTTATAGAAAAGTCATGAACGATGACCTTTTCTTATAGAAGAGTCATCAACGAAAAACGTTTCTAATAGAAAAGTCATAGAAAAGTAATTAACGATGACCTTTTCTTATAGAAAAGTCATGAACGATGATCTTTTCTTATAGAAGAGTCATCAACGAAAAACGTTTCTGATAGAAAAGTAATTAACGATGACCTTTTCTTATAGTAGTGTCATCAACGATGACATTTTCTTATAGAGAAGTCATCAACGATGACATTTTCTTATAGAAGAGTCATCAACGAAAACTTTTCTTATAGAAAAGTTATCAACGATGGCCTTTTTTATAGAAAAGTAATTAAAGATGACCTTTTCTTATAGAAAAGTAATAAACGATATCCTTTTCTTATAGAAAATTCATCAACCATGTCCTTTTCTTATAGAAAAGTAGTTAACGATGACATTTTCTTATAGAAAAGTCATCAAAGATTACCTTTTCTTATAGAAAAGTTGTCACCGACAATCTTTTCTTATAGAAAATTTATCAAAGATGAACTTTTCTTATCGAAAAGTCATCAACGATGAACTTTTTTTATAGAGAAGTCATCAACGATGAAATTTTCTTATAGAAAAGTCATCAACGATGAACTTTTCTTATAGAAAAGTCATCAACGATGAACTTTTCTCAACGATGAAAAATCATCAACGATGTCCTTTTCTTATGGAAAAGTCATTAACGATGACCTTTTATTATAAAAAGTCATCAAAGATGACCTAAGTCATCAACGCTGATCTTTTCTTATAGAAAAATCATCAAAGATGAATTTTTCTTATAGAAAAGTTATCAGCGATGGCCTTTTCCTATATAAAATTCATCAACGGTGGCTTTTTATACCCTCACTTTAGTGTGACGAGGGTATATATCATTTGCTACGAAAAAAAAGTGTAACACATCGAAGGAGTGATCTAAGAACCTAAGTATGTTCGGCGGATATTCGTTTTGGGTCATTTTAAGACGAATGAGCAATGTCCGTCCGTCTGTCTGTCTGTCTGTCTATCTGTCTGTCTGTCTGTCTGTCTGTCTGTCTGTCTGTCTGTCTGTCTGTGTGTCTGCTGGCTGGTGCGCGCGATAACTCTCGAAAGGAGTAACCGATTGACTTCAAATTTGGTACGTGGTAATATTTTTTTCTATCTCCGGCTAAGTTCGAAGATGGGCCATATTGGTCCACTCCTTCTAGTACCTCCCCCACAAAGTGTTAAAATGTTGTGAAATATTGAATCTTTAATAACTGCTATACTACTTATTCGAATCTTCTGAAATTCCACACATAGCATTAGTTTATTAGTCGCTATCAACTCGAAAAAAATGGGCCATGTTGCTACGCCCCTTTTGGTACCTCCCACACAAATGCACCATTTTGCACCAAAAGTTAACAGCTTATAACATTAATACCAGTGCATAAAAATACTTGAAATTTTGTACAGTATTATGCTTTTATATTGCCTACAGTCCAGGGAAAAATGGGTGTTGTTGCCACGCCTCTTTTGGTACCTCCCACACAAAGGTACCTTTTTGCACCAAAAGTTAACAGCTTATAACATTAAAACCAGTGTATAAAAATACTTCAAATTTTGTACAGTGTAATGTTTTTATAGTGCCTATAGCCCTGTGAAAAATGGGCGTTATCGCCACGCCCCTTTTTGTACCTCCCACACAAAATGCCCAAATCATACCACAATTAAATATCTCATAACGTTTTTACCAGTGCACATAAATGCTTATAATTCGGCACAGTGCAATGAATTTAAAGTATCTAATGTTCAGCGAAAAATAGGTGTATTTGATAAACCCCTTCTGGTACCTCCCACACAAATTGACAGAATAATTCGAGTAATATTCAATATTACATTACTCACAAAGTGAGGGTATACCTTAGTCGGTTTACCCGACTGAAACTTTCTTACTTGTTCATATAGAAAATTCATCAACGGTGGCCTTTTCTTATAGAGAAGTCATCAACGACGACATTTTCTTATAGAAAACTAATCAAAGATGACGTTTTTCATAGAGAAAAGCATACTATACGAAATACTTTAAAACTGACCACATGATTAATATCGAATACTATTGAAGGGTATACACAATTCGTTAGTTATTTTACTTTTGATATGTATGTACTCGTATGTGTGTACGAATGACCTCCACTGAAATAAAATATATTGCCTTATTGCAATTTTAGCAAATGCCGAACTCATCTATCGTGTTCTGATGCTGCAGGAGACCGTGGGACGGGCCTTGAAAATCTCTCAAGAGGCTTCCGCACGAATGGAAGAACTACAGATACAACTATCTGTATTGCAGCGCCAGTGCACATATCGGGATCGGCCATTGTGCGATACGTTGCGTATACGAAGCTTTGAGGAGAATGGAATTATAGATGCTCTCAAAACGGTAAGAAAACAAATGTCAGATGATTACAAATCCACACACACATACACGCACACGCCCTCTCACACCCTCAACTCTGAAAAATTGCCATAAAAATTACCCGAACACGTTATATTACATTACATTGTGGTCGTCCAGTGAGAGAGAGAGCGGGCCAAGGGTTTGTAAGTGCCTGTTTCTGAGTGTGAGTGTTTGTAATTCTTGTCATTTCCTTTCTACAAATATTGAATTTGTCCTTCTTGTGTTTGTTATGATTGAGTGCCAACTGGTAAAGGAAAACAGTTGTTACTGAACAGGACGAGAAAGACAACAGACAGAGGGACACTCTTTCAAACAAAAAAGATTTATCATTTGTAGGAGTAGTCGTTCATGTTATGACACAAGAAGTTGAGAAAATTAATTTCTTGTACACTAGCAGTAGGACTAGTAGTACTCATAGTAATTTTGTAAAATATTTACTTTTTCACAGTGTGTGTATGTGTTTTCTTCACTATATATATTTCATTTCATACTATTCGTTTCTTTGTCCTGCTTTGGTTCAACAACGATGCGCCTCCCAGTTACAAGAGGATCAAACCATATTCCGCATGCGATATTTGGGTGAGATTGAGTTTGGTGCAACCGTCAAGAATCTAACATCGGAAGTTGGAATGTCACGTTCGATATTCAGTAATTTCCCACAACAAGTTAAACTCGATACGGCATACGAACGGAATTGTAAGTACAGTACATAATAAAAATAAATATTTGAGCAAAGTTATTGCAAAGGCTTCTTTCTGCCAAAATCTAAAGTATACCAATTGAAATTCTAAAAACATAGTACGACACGGATCAGCAAACATTCAACGGACATTTATTTAAAAATTAAGGAACTTTATTAACGATAAACCTAAAAATAAATTATAAACGATGATTTTTTCTAATAGAAAAGACATCAACAAATAACTTTTCTTAAAGAAGAGTCAGCAACAATGAACTTCTCTGGAAGAAAAGTCAGAATCGATTAACTTTTCTTATACGAAAGTCAACAGCGATGAACTTTTCGTATAGAAGAGTCATCAACGATGAATTTTTGTTATAGAAAAGCCATCAACGATGAACTTTTCTTATAAAAAAGCCATCAACGATGAACTTTTCTTGTATTAAAGTCATCAACGATGAACTTTTCTTATAGAAAAGTCATCAACGATGAACCTTTCTTATAGAAAAGTCATCAACCATGAACCTTTCTTATAGAAAAGTCATCAACGATGAACTTTTCTTATAAAAAGCCATCGACGATGAACTTTTCTTATAGAAAAGCCATCAACGATGAACTGTTCTTATAGAAAAGACATCAACGATGAACTTTTCTTATAGAAAAGTCATCAACGATGAATTTTTCTTACAGAAAAGTCATCAACGATGAACTTTTCTTATAGAAAAGCCATCAACGATGAACTTTTCTTATATAAAAGTCATCAGCGATGAATTTTTCTTATAGAAAAGTCATCAACGATGAATTTTTCTTATATAATAGTCATCAACGATGAACTTTTTTTATAGAAAAGTCAGCAACGATGAACTTTCCTTATAGAAAAGTCATCAACGATGAACTTTTCTTATAGAAAAGTCATACGCGATGAACTTTTTTTATAGAAAAGTCATCAACGATGACATTTTCTTACAGTAATAGGAAATTGCTAAGAATGAACAGAAAAATAATACTTATTCATATTAATGGACCCACTCAAAGTGTCTAATTTCATTCATTAGTCACAGTCATCAACGATGAATTTTTCTTACAGAAAAGTCATCAACGATGAACTTTTCTTATAGAAAAGCCATCAACGATGAACTTTTCTTATATAAAAGTCATCAGCGATGAATTTTTCTTATAGAAAAGTCATCAACGATGAATTTTTCTTATATAATAGTCATCAACGATGAACTTTTTTTATAGAAAAGTCAGCAACGATGAACTTTCCTTATAGAAAAGTCATCAACGATGAACTTTTCTTATAGAAAAGTCATACGCGATGAACTTTTTTTATAGAAAAGTCATCAACGATGACATTTTCTTACAGTAATAGGAAATTGCTAAGAATGAACAGAAAAATAATACTTATTCATATTAATGGACCCACTCAAAGTGTCTAATTTTGGCACACATTCACCAACCATCTTTAATATGTTTTTCATTTTATCATTGATATTCGATAGATACCCTGGAACAATTGGAAACCATACGACATCGTACCACAACCAATGCCCAAATGCTAACGGCCACCATCAATGTCCTGCTGGGCCGTCTGGAGGGTGTATGGGACTCCATAAAACCGCACTATGATAAACTGCAAGACTGGTCGAATACCTATTGGACCACCGGTTGGGTGGCTGGCATGGTCATCGTTTGGATACTTGTCTTCCTGCTCATGTCATACTGTTGTTTTCTATGCGAATCCAATGTTAAAGCCGGCGTTATACTCTTCATAGCGGTAGTAATCATATGCTTGAGCTGTATTGGTGTAACCATGTATGGGGTACTCTCCCTGGCCATCGGTGGCAATGCGGAAGTGTTTCTGTGTAAACCGCTGTATGATGCAGGTGTCAGTGTTGCCAATCGTATGGATACAACAACAACGGGCTTGATGCCGTATGACTTGAATGCCAACAACCATAATGCCTTCGAAGTCCTGGGTAAGTTATTCGATAAACCGGGTTATGTCTATGAACATGAACCAGAAGCGGGCATTATTGGTGAACTTTTGCGACCGGATGGTGTGAATCGTGCCATTGTTAATGTTAGCCTAGCAACAGCGTTAAGGTATGTTTGTCCCCAAACCAACTCAGTGCACGAGTGTGTGTGTGCGGTAGAAGTGCTAGAGTCTGTAGTATATGTAGTAAGTATCGTATAAAAAGCCCTTTAATAAGTCGGTGTACTGGATTGTACGTCACTTGTGCGTATAACTTGGTATACAAACAAAGTAATTTAACTTAGTTATGAACCACTTTGATCACTTTTCTATAAGAAAAGTTCATCGTTGATAAGTTTTCTATAAGAAAAGTTAATCGTTGATAAGTTTTCTATAAGAAAAGTTCATCGTTGATAAGTTTTCTATAAGAAAAGTTCATCGTTGATAAGTTTTCTATAAGAAAAGTTCATCGTTGATGACTTTTCTATAAAGAAACTTGATCGTTGATGACTTTTCTATAAGAAAAGTTCATCGTTGATGACTTTTCTATAAAGAAACTTGATCGTTGATGACTTTTCTATAAGAAAAGTTCATCGTTGATGACTTTCCTATAAGAAAAGTTCATCGTTGATGAGTTTCCTATAAGAAAAGTTCATCGTTGATGAGTTTCCTATAAGAAAAGTTCATCGTTGATGAGTTTCCTATAAGAAAAGTTCATCGTTGATGACTTTTCTATAAAGAAACATGATCGTTGATGACTTTTCTATAAGAAAAGTTCATCGTTGATGACTTTTCTATAAGAAAAGTTCATCGTTGATGACTTTTCTATAAGAAAAGTTTATCGTTGGTAACTTTTCTATAAGAAAAGTTCATCGTTGATGATTTTCTATAAAGAACCTTGATCGTTGATGACTTTTCTCTGAGAAAAGTTCATCGTTGATGACTTTTCTATAAAGAAACATGATCGTTGATGACTTTTCTATAAGAAAAGTTCATCGTTGTTAACTTTTCTATAAGAAAAGTTCATCGTTGTTAACTTTTCTATAAGAAAAGTTCATCGTTGTTAACTTTTCTATAAGAAAAGTTCATCGTTGTTAACTTTTCTATAAGAAAAGTTCATCGTTGTTAACTTTTCTGTAAGAAAAGTTCATCGTTGACGACTTTTCTATAAGAAAAGTTCATCGTTGATGAATTTTCTATAAGAAAAGTTCATCGTTGATGACTTTTCTATAAGAAAAGTTCATCGTTGATGACTTTTCTATAAGAAAAGTTCATCGTTGATGACTTTTCTATAAGAAAAGTTCATCGTTGATGACTTTTCTATAAGAAAAGTTCATCGTTGATGACTTTTCTATAAGAAAAGTTCATCGTTGATGACTTTTTCTATAAGAAAAGTTCATCGTTGGTAACTTTTCTATAAGAAAAGTACATCGTTGACGACTTTTCTATAAGAAAAGTTAATCGTTGATGACTTTTCTATAAGAAAAGTTCATCGTTGATGACTATTCTATAAGAAAAGTTCATTGTTGATGACTATTCTATAAGAAAAGTTCATCGTTGATGACTTTTTCTATAAGAAAAGTTCATCGTTGGTAACTTTTCTATAAGAAAAGTACATCGTTGACGACTTTTCTATAAGAAAAGTTCATCGTTGATGACCTTTTTATAAGAAAAGTTCATCGTTGATGACTTTTTTATAAGAAAAGTTCATCGTTGATGACTTTTCTATAAGAAAAGTTCATCGTTGATGACTTTTCTGTAAGAAAAGTTCATCGTTGATGACTTTTCTATAAGAAAAGTTCATCGTTGATGACTTTTCTGTAAGAAAAGTTCATCGTTGGTAACTTTTCTATAAGAAAAGTTCATCGTTGATGACTTTTCTATAAGAAAAGTTAATCGTTGATGACTTTTCTATAAGAAAAGTTCATCGTTGATGACTTTTCTATAAGAAAAGTTCTTCGTTGATGACTTTTCTATAAGAAAAGTTCATCGTTGGTAAGTTTTCTGTACGAAAAGTTCATCACTTATCTGTGCGAGAAATGCTTCTTTTTATCTAGAATGTAGTTCTGGGTTATAATTTATTTGTTGGTAAGTGTAGCTTATTATTTATATAGTATTGCTTAAAGTTATTAGCTAACTAAATGATATTTAAAAAAACTTTACACATATCCTTCTTATTTCTATTCTATCTACATGAGTTTATAATAGTGAATACATTCCAATTATTTATGATACTGTACGTGTTTCCTTCTTTTCCGTAAACCTTGAAAACAAAATTATGCGCCCAGAAAAAGACACCAGGCTTACCCTCTTTTATACACATACATATATATATATATTAATGTAACGATATAGAAAGTTTCCAAGATTATCTTCTACCTTTATCTAATGAATTGGCTTTGGTGCTAATGACAAAATAATTAAACCTGCTATCAGAACCATCTCGATAATAAACCTTAAAAAAATCAACGGGGTCACCCCTCCTCTCTTGTCCTCTTAAAACAAACTACGTAGACCACGGTTTCCAATAGGAACAGCCATGTCTAATTACACCCCCAAACCCCGTCACCCAAATCTTTTGTTAGATGAAAAAACTTCAAAGGAAGTTCCTCCTGTCTTTTTCCTCTTCATTCTTCAATGCTATCAATTAATGATACACAAAATAATTTTCATTGACAACTACAACAACATACGCTCGTAATCACATGGTCGATAACAACAACACCTACTCACCACCTATGTAAAATTGATGTGACTTATGCTGCTGTGTATTGACAACGACAACTTACCTCTGCTTATCCATCGTCGTCGGTCATGGTTTTTTTCTCTGTTGTTCTTGCTCTGGCCCTCTTTCGTCTTTCACTTCCCATATCTGTGTACAGAGGTTGTGAAAAAAATGAAGCATCGTACAATGTCTTTCAATTGGATGCATTCGTTAATACAACGGCAATTTCCAATTTGAAACAATTCCCCAAAGTCACGCAAGCCATTGATTCCATCGATGTGTCCGAGCGCACCCTGCTGTCGCTGACACAGACCATACAGAGTATTCTGGAGAGCATGTTGCAGACGTCATCGTTTAATTTGACCACATATCGGGCCACAATTGGAGCACCAACACCGGAAAAAGATTTGGCGACATTCATTGATCAAATGCAAAGGGTTGCACTACAGGTGAGTCTATAGTAGTGGCTGAAAGACGGAAAACAAAACAATTTGTTATACTTCATGATGTTTAGGTACGAGGGTGATTGACAAATGAATTAATTTTTAATTTCCCAATCAGATACATACTCATAATTAATTGGGCATTTGTAACAACCAGTTAAGTTATTTTCATAAATTAACCGAATTTTTAATTTTCGCACTATGAAATAATTCAAAACGATCCTTTTGATCTAATTACTTTCATACGTTTGACGTTAATCACCACCTGCTGTATGAATGAGGTTGCCAGATCTAAAAAGCATATGTACCGCCACAAATGTGTTGCCAATCACTTTTTCGAAGGGAAATGATTTGAAGTCGAATCTTTTAATATTGCTTCCACCTTATAGCGGAAACATAGCATAATACTAGGTTTTCATTATAAAATAATATGCTTTAAAATCTAGTCTATTATTTACATTAGTTGGCAGTGACAATTATTATAACCATTGTAATGAAATGGCCGTATTTTCCAATTTATGCTAATAATCGATTATATTTCGAAGTAGATTATCTTATAATAAAAAAAACGTAGTAAAGGGGGTCTCACAAAAAAGTTGCGTTTTAAAATTGTTATAAAAAAAGACGGATTAATATTTTTCAATGATTTTGCCTTCATTGAAATGCTTCAACATTCCGGTTAACAATGGAACACCACTTCAGTCATATGACAGCCGCGGCTGGCCTTGCATTAGTTTTCCAGATATTTCGTTTTTGGTTTGAATATTAAAGATTTCTGTTAAATACAGGGTGGCCCACAAAAAAATTACGTTTTAAAAATATTGTAAAAAAAAACGGATAAACATTCCGGTTAATGATGGAACGCCACTTCATTCATATGGCTGCCACGGCTGGTCTTTCTGTGTCGATCCAATTTTGCAACAAATTTTCGATTGTGTAGCCCTCCATGGCGACAATTTCGTGTTTCAAGTCATGAATCGTCTCTGGATGATTGGCGTAGCACTTATCCTTAACGGCTCCCCATAAAAAATAGTCCAACGGAGTCATATCGCAGCTGCGTAGTTCAAACAGCAACCGTTAGATGGGCCACCCATTATAAAGACCGGTAACAAGACCCTTATTTAAAGAGGGGATTTTCCGCGAAGAGATGCCAAATTTGCAAACCATAACAGAATTTGAATATTTTGACTCACATTTATTTTTTATTTTTAACATGATTGTTTATTTTTAACATGTAATTTTGTTGTTGCAGCCCTAGCGAAGAGGTATACATAAATAGTCTTTGACTAATTCTCCTACCTTTAAATTTAAATAAAACAAAGTGTGTGTAAAATACCAGAATTTAAACTATGTCATGGGTTATGTTGGCTTTGAGGGCCGATGTCGCTTGTGGTTTATTCCCATAGACCTGCCTCTTTAAAAAACCCCACAAGGAACTTTGATGTCCATATCATATAATTCAGGCCAAAAGATGTTGGTAATCATCGACCTATAGCGCTGGTCTGTGACGATGATGGACCGATGGCAGACTGAATGAATGACAGCCAATTTGACAGATGTGGTTTCAAATATATGACCGTTATCAACTGTCATCCTATATGTACTATCTTTCTTTAAAAATCAAACAGGGACAGATTTCTTTAACGGTGACAGATTTCTTTACAAATCTGTCACCGTTAACTTCGGCCCTGGCGGAGAATCGTGAATACGGATACAATGATCATGTGTCCCTATGATCTTAGGTGACATCGGGATTTACATTGGCACACTTTGCCATGCGATTTTTGAGGAAGACATTTTATTTGATTTTATCTTACTTGTGCGATCCTTTAGCGATGTCCTGCGATCCTATCTCAAAATCGTGCGGTCCTCGTTTACATGAACCGACTAGTCGACCAGGGATGTATTTTCCACTGTTCGATCGATTGGGTCGTACAAATCCCACGACTCTAAATACATATATGTTCCCATTTGTAGAAAATATGGGAAAAGTGCTATCAAAAGTCTTAAATCCAAATTATTAAATTTTAAATTTTCTACTTCCCTAGGTTGAATGTACATTTCATTCGATAGTAAAATAACCATCAACTACAAAAACTCCTGCCAAGCTTTTCTAATCAAAGGAGATTTGCCATACTTATTGTATGTAGGTATACGTTCCTCGACACGACTCCATTCATGTTCAAGCATACAAACATACACGGATAGTGTGTAATTGGTCTAGTAACTCTTGTTAAAACAAACAAGCTGGCATTGTTACAAAGCTACACACAAGGCAAACCACCGCCGACAGTCCCCACACATAACTGGATACCACTACAACACCGATATTTGTAGCATAAACAATTTAATTCCCTTGTGGAGGCACAGATCACCACCCTTCAACCCCTCAAAAGCGAATGGGGCATAGCTATTATTACCTATTTTTTGTATCTGTTTCCGGTTGGTCAGTGATTGTTTGTGAAATGCAATCCTTGTTTCATTCGGAATGATGACTATCCATGCATGTTCGTGTGGGACTCCATATGTCGTCGAAAGTGTGGGTGTGTGTGTGTGTGGTTGGGTTAGTGGCTCTTTGCAGGAGTTCAACAAAAATTGCATTTCAGTTTTTTTTTTCTTAGTAAACTTGTATTCATATTGTCATGTTTTGATTGTTTTTGTTTCGGTTTGTACATATATTTGTGTGTGTGTGCGTTTGTGTAAATCTTGTAACCATTTATCTGCAGATACAAGACGTGGCAACATCCTCACGTATGACAACACTTGGCAGTCGTTCGAAACGTTTACAAGCTTCCATTCTGCAACCATTGGAGCAATTGCAAAATGAAATACTTTATCATTTGACAGCATTGGAATTGCAAAAGGACCCCTGGGCCAAACAGGTCAATCAGACATTAAACCATTTGCGCAACATACAGGAGTATTTGGAGAAGACAGCAGGCGAAATATGTGACAATCAGACACGTATCTATACAGAAAGGTAATCTCTCCTAAACCACCGCCATAACCACATGCCAATAGCACTTTTAATTAATTCCCTGTCTGATTTATGTATTCCCTGTTTGATTTGTTGCTTCGACAAGCAGACTGAAGACTTATTTGACCAGCAGCAAGGCCACCATGTCCTCACAATTGGGTGATACCACGGCCAAGTGTCGTCCATTCTTTGATATATTTGATGCCAATCGCATATTTCTTTGTCGAAATATGATCGATTTCGTCAATGCTTTGTGGTTCTTCACCTTTGTGACTCTGCTACTGTGGTCAATTGCCACACCGGTGGGTTTGAATCTTATAACGCTGCAACGTAAATTAACCAGTCTAAAGCGGGTGAGGCTACGTCTTGGCGAAAGGGGTGAACGAGGTCGTAGACGAGACCGTGACCGTGACTCAAGCGAGTCCAGAGATCGCAGCACAAGTAGTAGCAGGCGTCAAAAACCTGCACCTTTGTAAGTTTCATGAGAGTCTCAGCACTTAGAATATGAAATTACTTCCTTATTAATCCTTCACTCATCTGTACAGAAGGCGCAGCGCTACCGAAGAGACTTTGGATATAGATGATATTGATAGAGCAGCTCCTAGAACACGACAATCATCGCAATCGCCCGTACGTAGTCGTAGCCAGGGGTAAGTTAATAATTTCGGAAAATGCAAAAATATATTTGATCATAAATGTATGACCCTCAGACGTCGTCAGGATTCTGACCAGGAGGATAACTGGCGATCGTCCGGTCCCAGTCGTGGTACTTCTCGTGATCGTAGTTCCTATGAACGCGAACAGCCGCGTGGCAAACCACCAATGTAAGTATCTGCTATTTTTAGTTATCTTCTGAGACTCATAAACGCTATCCAAACATATCCTTAGTAAAATGTTTTTTTATGTCTAATAAAACTAAATGCACCATTTTTTCTTTTTACTTCCTTTTACTCTTTCCGTAAAAAAACTATTTCTCAAGCTCAATAGAAATTTCATTAATTTGTATTATACACTCACTTATGAGCAGAAGGCTATATATCATTTGCTTCGAAAATAGTATAACACATCGAATGAGTGACGCAAGAACCTATGTATGTTTGGAGAAATCCATTTTAGGACATTTTAGGTCATTTGAAAAATTTCTGTCCGACTGTCTCTCTTGTGCGCACGATAGCACGATCAAAAGGAGAAACTGATTTACTTCAAATGTAGTATGTCGTAATAGTTTAGCTATCTCAGGCTTCTTTCGACAATTGGTCATATTGGTCCACTACTTCTAATACCAATCCAACAAAGGGTTAACATTTTGTGAAATATTGATTCTTTAATTACTTCTATAATGTCTATCCGAATCTGTTTCATTTTAGAATTTTAAATGACTATAGCCTGAGTAAAATCTTTCCACCTTCCTGGCTTCCACATAAAGTACCATATTATATTACTCACAAAGGGAGGGTATACCTTAGTCGGTCTACTCGACTGAACTTTTCTTCCATTCCTTTTTTTACTCTGTCATTACTCGAAGATCGTATAAAACTCTCTATCTAATGCTTTCAGATAGTTCGGTTTGATACATAATTTTGCCTTTTTATTTTCTTTATCATCCGTTTAACATTGGTCATTCGTTTCAAATCGTATAAAACTCTCCAATGTTCCAATAGATTTCTGTTGCAGCATTTTTTCTTTTGTTTCCTTTTACTCTTTATGTTCCGTTTAAAATGGTATCATTCACTTAAGCTGAGTATAGACGATTGCCAGATCGGCAAACGTTATCAACCCTGTTAAAGTGCTGCAAATATACGGACAATGACAGATTGTTAGGCATACGTGAATTGACAGTTCAGACGATTGCAAGAAAACATTACAATTTCATATATTTACAATATATTTTGTAAATATTTATATGCAGGATTTCCAATAAAAATACATTATAGACAGTGTTGCAAAAACTTCGCACATATAACAATCTGCAAATTATCTCGCAATGACATTTCTGCTAACGTTGCAAAACAAAAATTGTGTGTTCACACGGTTGTAAATTCACAGGGTTGCATTTTTCCGCCATTTTTCTGGCAACGTTGTCCGATCTGCAAATCGTGTGTACTTACCTTTAAGATTGTATAACCTATCTTTCCAATTCTTCAACATATATCGGACCATTTTTTTTTTCTTTTTACTTTACTTTACTCTTTATCATCAGTTGAACACAGTATAATTCGCTTTAATTTTTATAAATCCCTATTTCTAATGCTTTAAGTCATTTCGGTTGCAGTTTTTCTTATACTTTTTATCATCTGGTTAACGGATCGTATAAAACTCTTTCCATTGTTTTCGGACATTTTGGTTGCATAACTTTTTCTTTTTTATTTCCGTTTTCTCTTTATCGTCAATTACGTATTTAGTATCATTATTTTAAGATTTTATAAAACTCTCTTTCCAATGCCTCAAGTTATTTCTATTGCATATATTTTTCTTTTTATTTCTTTTAACTCTATTTCGTTTGAGATCATTAAGACTGTCCAATGCTACAAGAGATTTCGGTTACATAATTTTTTCTTTTTATTCAATTCACTTTTTATCATACGCTTAACATATTATCATTCCAATAAAATCATAAACAAGTAAAAGCGTTCAGTTCGGCCATGCCGAATCTTATATCATCCACCATGCATCGCACGTGAATGGTTACAGGTACTAATAAACTCATTATACCAAATTTCAGCCCAATTCGTTGAAATTTGAGGTTTTTTAGGTTTTAGGAAGACAAATCTAGGGGGACCTTGGTGTGGGGGCTATATCAAAACATGGACCTATCACTACTGTTGCTCGTGTGAAGGATGCCGGGTATAAATAAACCCCAGTTACCAACTTTCAGTCCAATCAGTTGACATCTGTGGTCTCTATGACGTTAAGAAGTCAAATCGGGGAGATGCCTTATATGGATGCTATATCCAAAATTGGATCGATACTGCCCATTTTCAATCCCAACATACCTGCAGCTCAAATATTATAGATTGTAGCGTGAATACAACAGAGGGACATGGCAAAATCGTCTTAGAATTTTACGACGTTTAATAATATATATGTATACTTTATGGGGTCTCAGATCAATATTTAGTGATGTTACAAACGGAGTGACAAAATGAATATACCCCCCATCCTTTGGTGGAGGGTATAAATACTCCCCAATGATTCAAGGCATTCGGTTACTTCACTTTTCTTTTTATTCCGTTTACTCTTTATCAGCCGTTTATCATAGTATCATTCGTTTGAGATCGTATAAAACTCGAATTCTAATGCTTCAAAGAATTTCAAGTGCAAATTTTTTTCTTTTTATTTCCTTTTACTTTTTATCATCCGTTTAACATAGTATCTCTCGTTTGTATAGATCTCCTTTTCTAAGGCTTCAAGACATTTCGGTTGCATATTTATTCTTTTCATTCCCTTTTATGAGGGTATTTATGCGGAATCCATTTAATACAGCGTCATGCTTAGATCCGTAGCATTAGTATTTTTTACTTTCTTAATACAAAATTCTTGCACATGAGTACAAAAGAAAAAACATGCATTTATATATAAAGGTCTAAAATAAAGTCAATTAAAATAATTTTACGAAAAATTTTACTATTAGGCGAAGACAAGGCACAGAAGATTTTGATTTGGATGAGGTAGAATCGACAACCTACAATCGAGAACGAAGCCAGCCGAGAGCACCGAGCAGCAGTCGACAACAGCCGGAACGTGCTCAACCACAGAGAGCTTCCAAATTTATACCATTCCTGTAAGTTCACTATAATACTTATTAGGAGATTTTTGTGAACCCTTACCTAATATCTACTGACTAACTTTAAATTTAACATCACCGCAAGTCGCAAAAAATGCGTCGTTATTACTTCTTTTATTCGTATCTCTCTCTCCCAATTTTTTTCTATTTATTTTTTTGTTTCCTTCTGTTTTACTTTTGCCATCAATCTCGCTCTATGCATTATTTTGTTTATTACGGACATAGAAAATAACCCCCGAATAATCACTATTTTCCAGAACTATCCAAAAGTTTTCTGTTTAGAACGTTTTATTTCGTTTTACTCCACATTATTTCATTATTATCACATTATTTGTTATTAGACGAAGACAAGGCACAGAAGAATTTAATTTGAATGATGAGGAAACGCGCACCTATGATCGTGAGCGAAGCCAAGCGCGGGGCTCCAGCAGTAGTAGACAACCAGAACGAGGTACACAACAGCGAGCTCAATCGCAGCAAGCCACCAAACCAGTCATGTAAGTTGCTTTGTCAATAGACATCTAAAGGATTAACCATCCTTACGATACTAATGAATTGACAGAGGTGAGGTTTCTAAAGAAATAAGAAATAAGGTTTAAAAATTTGTGATTTCTTTCATCTCCCTCATTTTTCTATTTCATCCATATACACATCTCATACATGTTCTCTCCTTGTGTTTTCTAATGTGTCTATATGCTGTAGACGTCGACAAGGTACACAAGAATTCAGCATGGAAGACGATGATACCTGGCGATCTCCCCAAGAATCAACGCAACGCGGCCGTAGCGAACCCAGACGGGGTGAAGGACGTTCTAAAAGATCTATAACACCAGTGCTTACATCAAGGCCAGATATGCAACCGGCTCAACCAATGCCGCGAACGCCGCCACGTTTACGATCTCGAGTTTCATTGACCACAAGAGCCGTTGCCAATATTGTTAAAAATCGCAAACCAGCTGATAAAGTTTTGTAAGTCCGATTCAAATTATAGGTTGTTCAAAAATTTAAGAAATAAATAAATCTATAGAAAACGTCGAGATACTGAAGATTTTGATCTAGAAGATGACAACACATATAGTACTTCTACTACCAGTAGACGAGCCGTTGAAGCGTAATGTTTTAATTAATTAACATATGACATTTACTTGACTCCTCTCTCTCTTTTGTTTTCTTCAGAGCACGGCGAACACCACCTCGTTCAGCACCACCCCCACCGCCACCACCGTCTAACAGGTTCTCTCGTTATTAAAATTTTTGTTCTTTGTTGTACTCAGACCAACAAAAATATCCTTCAAAATATCAACCTGCCGTAAGCTCCATATCTGATTATTTTAAATGTTTCTTTTCTTCTTGATTCTTTCCGCCTAGAACCCCTAGAGTTAGTAAAGGTCGTTCTGTTCGCTGGATCGCTGATAATGAGGACATAGTTTTTGAAGATTGTGATTCACCGAATCCCATGTATATGATTCATGATCTGAACGACTAGAGGACCAAAAAATTCGACATAGAAAAAAACAATAGCATACGTACTTGTATACATATTCACATACTGACGTATCTAACTAAAGACGTAATTAGTTATGTATGTATGCATGTACATATGTAATTTATAGAAAGCCCACAAGCACGATTTTACCACAAAGTAATCATTTTTTTAGAATTATACTTTTTTTAAGAAGAAAACAAAAAAGCATCAATTGCATTTTAGCCGTAACTGTATTTAAGTTGGATAATTTTAACTTTTAAATGTTTTACGTTTTTTGTAGCTGTTAAGCATTTATCGATAAATAAATAAAAACAAATGCATAACGATAAATGGGCTATTAAATATCCTTATCTTAAAAGAATATGAAGTTTATTTTTTCCTGGTTTTGTTGTAGCACAATGCATAGATAGATCGAATTTGCCTACATCTTTATCTCTAAAAATGCAGTCGTCATGAACCGGAATCTTTTATTTACGAGTATATTTTAAAACCAGTAAGGAAAGGCTAAAGTCGGGCGGGCCGACTATATAATACCCTACACCGCTCTCGTAATATTGAATAACTCTGATATATAAATTTTGTAATTCATGTATAAATTGTTTACATAAATTTACTTTTGGGACATTTTATACTTAAATAATACCCTGTACCACAGTGTGGTGTGGGGTATAAAAACGATTGGATCTAAAGTGCCAAATCGGATGAAACATATATATGAGAGCCATAGCTAAATCTTTACCGATTTTCTTCAAATTCGGCAATGTTGGTTCATGGATCAAGAAACTCTACCATTCTAAATTTCAAAACGATTGGATGTAAAGTATAGCTTCTATAGAACTAAAGGGCCAAATCGGACGAAACATATATATGGGAGCTATAGCTAAATATTAACCGATTTTCTTCAAATTCGGTAGTGTTGGTTCATGGATCAAGAAACTCTACCATTCTAAATTTCAAACTGATTGGATGTAAAATACAGCTTCTACAGGACTAAAGAGCAAAATCGGACGAAACATATATATGGGAGCCATAGCTAAATCTTTACCGATTTTCTTCAAATTCGGCAATGTTGGTTCGTGGATCAAGAAACTCTACCGTTCTAAATTTCAAAACGATTGGATGTAAAATACAGCTTTTATAGGACTAAAGGGCCAAATCGGACGAAACATATGTATGGAAGCTTTAACTAAATCTTAACCGATTTTCTTCAAATTCGGCAATGTTGGTTCATGGATCAAGAAACTCTACCATTCTAAATTTCAAAACGATTGGATGTAACATACAGCTTCTATAGGACTAAAGGGCCAAATCGGACGAAACATATATATGGGAGCTATAGCTAAATCTTAACCGATTTTCTTCAAATTCGGCAATGTTGGTTCATGGATCAAGAAACTCTACCATTCTAAATTTCAAAACGATTGCATGTAAATTACAGCTTCTATAGGACTAAATGGCCAAATCGGACGAAACATATTTATGGGAGCTATAGCTAAATCTTAACCGATTTTCTTCAAATTCGGCAATGTTGGTTCATGGATCTAAATTTCAAAACGATTGGATATAAAATACAGCTTCTATAGGACTAAAGGGCCAAATCGGACGAAAGATATATATGGGAGCTATATTCAAATCTGAACCGATTTCAACCAAATTCAATAGCGATCTTAACGGCTGCGAAATACTCTAAACTGCAAAATTTCAGAACGATCGGAGTGAAATTGCGACCTGTAGTCCGCGAACAACTTTACATGGACAGACGGACGGACGGACAGACATGCTTAAATCGACTCAGCTAGTGATTCTGAGTCGATCGGTATACTTTAAGGTGGGTCTGGCTGTGTTATTTTCAGGTGTTACAAACATCTGCCGTGAAACAAACTTATAATACCCTGTACCACAGTGTGGTGTAGGGTATAAAGAAAATGTTCTTCACTCTGGGTATAAGTCCAGATTTACACTAGTATATTTTTTTCAGCAGCTTATCCGCTAACTCTCTTTTAAACTTGCCTCTGCGTTTAGACACATAATTTTCTTTCGGATATTTGTGTGTGAATTGTTGTTGTTTCAAAGTCCGAGTGAAAAACACAAAACGTTCAGTCCGATAAGCCCGAGTACGGGAGAGTTTTTTCCCCCTCTTGCCGAATGCCTCTCTCTCCTACAAAACGCCGATAATCTGCTGAACATTCAGCCAATGTAAATAGAGACAATGGGCCTTCTTCATAAAAAGTTAAAGAAGGTTTGATGAACCTTTTAGCAGTGTTAAAACCTTCTTCAAACCTTCACTACATTTTTATTAATAAGTTCCTAATACTTTAATATGCCGAAAACGAAGAATATAACTTTAAGTATTATTGCCAAAATTCTAGATTTCGGAACAGTAATCTTAGCATATCTCAAAAACGTAGGAAAATTCTAATTCAGATTTAGCAATTATGATCAAGATAAATGGATGTCCGCCGGGGAGGTATACTACTTTGTTTTGCCGCCATTTTGTAAACATTAGTCTTGACACTTCATATTTGGCAGTCGTGAAGTAGAGACGGGGCGAATTTATTATGGAAAAATATTGGATAAACCAACGAGTTTTAATCGTTAAAACATGACAACCCCGATTTTCATGAAAAAATCATAATGAGTGACTAGGCACATTTTCATTTGAATGGATATGTGAATAAACAAATAGTCGGTTCTGGGCAATGGAAAACCCTCAAATTATTCATCAGTCACCTTTGCATCCAAAAAAATTTACAGTCTGGTGTGCAATGTGGCCGGGGGGATCATTGGACCTTACTTCTATGAAAATGAAAACTGTCAATGGGGAGTGATATCGTGATATGATTGGAAACTTTTTAACGCCAGAACTGCATGGTTTGGGCTTGATTAACATGTGGTATCAACAAGACGGTGCCACATCGCATACAGCCAGCCAGGAGTACAATGGAAACAAACAAAGTAGTATACCTTCCCGATGGACACACTTTATATAAGGTTAGTACCCGCTAATTGAATTTGTAGTTAACTTTCCGATAAGATTAAATGTTCTACTTGTAGAATTCGCAAAGTGATTTTATTACTTGTACAGGGTGGCTGATATGTATTGCAACCAACTTCAGGTTGCTATCATTTCTAAACCGCTAGTCTGATAGCTGACAGATTTATTTCAGTGACAGTTCATTTTATTGTTTACAAGCTTACAAAAGCATTTTGATCTATTGCATTCAGAAAAAAGTCATTCGTGATGGAATTCAAGCGTGATAGTGTGATTGCTTTATATTTGGGTGGAAAAACACAAGTGGCTATCGTTAGAGCCCTCCAGCATTTAAATGTGAATAAATCTTTTTTTTTCTCGTACCATTGCTCGTTACCGTGATACTGGCAGTTTTGCATAGCGTCTAAAAACGGTAACAACACCAGAAATGATCCGAAAAGTGAAGGCCAGATTTGGTCGAAATCCACGCCGCAGTGGTAGAAAAATTGCTCGTGAGCTGGACATATTGCGAGAACGGATACAACACATATTAAAAAATGAGCTTGGACTAAAGCCATTGAAGTTCCAAAAAGTGCAAGAGCTCACCGATTCACAAAAAATGTTAGACTGGAAAGAGCCAAGGAGTTGCTTCGCTTGCACGAAAGTGGCCAGTTACCGAATTTGGGTTTCTCCGATGAGAAGCCATTCCAAATTGAGCAGTTTGTGAACAAACAAAATGATCGGGTTTACTTGCCAAAGAGGTCAGCTGAAAATTTACACCTTCGATTGGCCAGCAGAACTCAAGCGCCGCCGATGGTAATGGTGTGGGCCGCCGTAACGGCCGATGGTCGCTCCCCGCTCGTATTCATCGACCATGGGGTCAAAATAAATGCCGAATATTATCGGGAAAATTTCCTAAAGACAGTGAAGATAGTGAAGCCCTGGGCAGACAAACATTTCGGCCGCAGACCATGGACATTCCAACAGGACTCAGCACCATCGCACTCAGCACGCGTCAACCAAGAATGGCTTAAAAAGGAGGTTCCTCGCTTCATTTCTACCGCACAATGGCCAACAAGATCTCCGGATCTCAATCCGTTGGACTTTTGCGCCTGGGGCATTTTAGAGAGTAAGGTTCGCACTAAAAAATACCAAAGTATCGATCATCTCAAGACGGCGCTTCGCCGGAATGGGCCAAAATACCGCAGAGCCACTTTCGTGCAGCGTGTGATGGCTTTGCGGGCCGTTTGAAGGCCATAATTCGTGCCAAAGGTGGCCAATTCGAACAAATCTAAACTGTTTCTAAAGTTTTATGTTATTTCCGACATTCTTTGCTTTTGAACAATAAAATTTAAAAAAAAAATTTAAAAAATATAGCGCTTTACTTTGTTGCATTACATATCAGCCACCCTGTATAATGTAGCCACTTGATTATTCCTAAATGATTCAGTATTTTAACACAATCTCCATATTAATAGGGTATTTTCTATAATATATTTCAATCTCCCTCCCATGTATCTATAAATTCAGCTGTGTCTCCGTAATCTAGATACAGTTTTAAATTAAGCGTTTAAGGTTACCTATCGGAATTAGCGAGAACGTCAATTGAAAATAAGTGATTCGTTGTTTGTGGTCATTAAAATAAGTATAATAAACAAGTATCAAAGAGATAAGAGGTATTATTCGACTCATGTGTGCAAAATCTATATATTTTTTGTTTTTTTAGTCATGATACAAGGGTTTTCCAATAGGATTTTGAAGTGACGTTGCGGCCATTTGTAATATGTCACGATCTGTCATTTGTTTTCCATTGTATTCAGTAGTGTTTACAATTTCATCAAGAAGAGATATACGCAAGAACAACGTTTACAAATTATTCAGTTTTTTTTTTGTCAAAATAATCGTTCTCCAATTGCAACTTTTCTTGTGCTAAGTCCATTTTTTTGTAAATCCAAAAAAACACTTTCCAGTCGACCTACGACCTTGACACCCGTGAGCAATATTTAAGCTCTTCCTAAGAGCCATCTTTTTGCCATTGACCGATTCCCGATTCGACGTACCGTAAAGATGCTAGAGCAAAAATAAACTTTCCGTTCACATTTGAAAATTATGTTAAGTCCGTTTTTTTTAATTTAAAAAAAAAAACACTTTCCAGTCGACCTACGACCTTGACACCCATAAGCAATATTTTAGCTTTCGTTAAGAGCTATCTTTTTGCCATTGACCGATTGTGGCTACGTGCCACACAGCAAATGAAACAATTGAATTGTTGCGAGAAAAGTTTCGAGATTCGATTATTTCAAGAAATTGTGATATTGAATGGCCTCCAAGAAGTTGTGGTTTAACACCATTACACTATTTCTTGTGGGGTTATTTGAAGTCATTGGTCTTTCGAAAGAAACCAGACTCTCTTCCAGCTTTACAAGTCAATATTGCACGTGCTATTCATGACATACGACTTGATTTAGTGGAAAAAGTGCTCGAAAATTGGGTTCATCGAATTCGTTATTTATAACTTAATTGTATCGATTGTACTTCACATTAAATAAAAAAACTTTTGAATTTCCTTAACAATAAGTGTGTTTTTTTTTCAAAGAAATCGTATCACTCTTATTGGAAAACCCATTAGTTCAAATCTAATAACATTCCTAAACTAGTACCAGCGGGTTTCGCAATCAATTGCAAATTGTCTTGCAGACATTACACTGAGTTTGCCACTATTCGTATAGTAATCGATAACTTATATAGTTATCAATTATGGAAATTCGATAAAAATTATGCTTATTTTTATGTAAAGCAAAATTAAAAATTGCAAGGAATTCAAATATGAACAAGTAAAAGCGTTAAGTCCGCCATGCCGAATCTTATATACCCTCCACCATAGGTTTAGGTTTAGGTTAGGGTGGCAGCCGTATTTTTTTACAAGCTCACATAGACCAGTTTAGGTCCCTAGTGTTACCACGGGGTGAAATGCCCCTCATCGAAACCAACCTGTTTGATATATAAATTTATCGATAGTACGAATATCAGTACTGGAAAGATCTGTTAGGCTGCCTAAAAAGGCCGACCCCAGTATGTCCAGTCGTCGTTTACTCAAAGCGGGACAGTCGCAAAGCAAGTGCTCAATGCTCTCCACTTCTTCCTCATCTCCACAGCTTCGGCAGAAGTCATTGGAGTCAATACCCAATCTTTTGGCGTGTTCGCCGATCAAGCAGTGTCCCGTCAGAACCTGTACTAACGTAGACAATCGTTTCCTCTCTAGTGCGAGGAGATATTTTGACCTTCTCAGGTCATACCTTGGCCAGATTTGTCTAGCTACCCTGCAGGTGCCGATTTCTGTCCATCTTTCGTTGGACTGCCTGATTGCCTCTTGCCTAAGCCAAAGCTTGCACGTGGATAGTGGCGCACCAATATATGCAAATTCTTCGAGAATTTGTAATGTCGTCCCTTTCCTAGCAAGTTCATCGGCTTTGCAGTTCCCCGGGATATCCCTATGCCCAGGCACCCATATGAGGTGTATATTAAACTGCTCAGCCATCTCGTTAAGAGATCTGCGGCAGTCGAGGGCTGTTTGTGAATTTAGGGATGTTGCCTCCAGAGAATTGATGGCAGCCTGGCTGTCCGAGTAAATTACAACGCCAGTGTTGGTTACTATGTTGCGACTCAGCCACTTGGCGACTTCCCATATTGCCATTATTTCGGCTTGATAGACACTGCAGGTATCTGGTAGTCTGTGAGCTATATCCAGACTGAGTTCTTCACAGTGTACTCCGAAGCCAACCTTTTCATCAAGCTTCGAACCATCCGTGTAAAAGTGGAGATGGTTTCTATTACCTGGTATTCTGCCGACCCATTCATCTCTGGCGGGAATCATAGTGATGTAATTTCTCTCGAAGGTGTACACAGTTGGTATATAGTCCACTCGGTCGGTTACCATAGCACTACACTTTGATATCCTCATGTGACCATAGTTTTTGTACCTCCACATTGATAGGCAGTTTAATCTTATTGCCGCTTTGGTTGCAACTTCTCTCGCCACAATATTAATCGGCAGTATATGGAGTAGGGCTTGTAGAGACTCGGTCGCTGTAGTCCTTAAGGCTCCGCTTATGCTCAGGCAGGCTGTTCTCTGAACCTTTGTTAGTAGGTTGGTAATGGTTAGTTTGTCAGTTGCCGTCCACCATACCACAATACCGTATAACAGTATTGGACGAACTACTGCTATATATATCCAGTGGACGATTTTAGGAGAGAGTCCCCACCGCGACCCTACAGCCTTTTTGCAGGAATATAAGGCGACGTTGGCCTTCCTTACACGTTCCAATACGTTAAGTCTAAATAACATTTTCCTATCTAGAATTATTCCTAAAAATTTTGCACTTTCAGAAAAGACTAGATCTGTTCCATTTATCCGAGGTGGAGGGTCCACATGTGGGACATTATTCATCCTAGTAAAGAGAACCAATTCTGTCTTGTTGGGGTTAACGCCCAAACCGCTGCTTCTTGCCCATCTAGCCAACTTGTTCAGAGCCACCTGTAGGATGTCTCTGAGGACGTTTACGAATTTGCCACTCACTGCGATTGCCACGTCGTCCGCATATGCCACGACCTTGCAGCCACAACGTTCTAGATCTAGCAGGATTTCATTCACCGCTAGGTTCCAAATTAGTGGAGACAATACTCCTCCTTGCGGGGTCCCTCTGTTTACATACCTTGTTAGAGTTGTGGACCCTAGACATGCTGTTATGCGTCTTCTGGTGAGCAGACTTTGAATTAGTCTAATCAAACTAGTGTTAACTTTTAGATGTGAGAGTGCCGCAATTACCGCATCTGAGTGAATGTTGTTAAAAGCCCCTTCTATGTCAAGAAATGCCACCATGGTGAATTCCTTGAAATGCAGGGACGATTCGATAGTGCTCACAAGTTCGTGCAGGGCTGATTCTGTAGACTTGCCCTTATTGTAAGCATGTTGGTTCCCCGACAGGAGTTTTGTATCCAGGTTTTCCCTAATGAAATGATCTAAAAGTCTTTCCAGACCTTTCAATAGGAAGGAGGATAGGCTAATTGGTCTGAAGTCTTTTGGCCTAGTGTGTGATATCTTTCCCGCTTTAGGTATGAATACCACTTTGGTATCCCTCCATCGATTCGGGACGTATGAAAGCCTGATACAGCCTACATAAATTTTCTCCAGCCAGGGGATAATGTACTTTAACATTTTCTGCATTTCTGCTGGAGTGATGCCATCTGGTCCAGGTGACTTGAAGGGCTCAAAGCTGTTAATAGCCCAGCTTATTCTGGATCTCTCAGTCAAGAAGCTAGCGACGCTCGCAGTCCACTCGCACTCTTGTTGGTCCTGCTGATCCTCGGGTTCTGTTACAGAGTTCCCCGGGAAATGTGTGTCGAGCAGTACATTGAGCGACTGCTCGCTGTTTTTGGTCCAGTTATTTGCCTCATCCTGTAAATATCCCACTGTACATGGTGAAGCAGATAATATCTTCCTCAGCCTAGCGGCGTCGGAGACCTTTTCCACTTCACCACAGAAGGTATACCAAGAGCGCCTTTGCGCCTTTCTAAGCTCCTTCTTATAGATCTTGAGTTGCTCTTTATAGGCATCCCAATCATTACCGACCCCAGTAGATTTAGCCATATTGAATAGCTTGTTGCAGGTCTTTTTCATAGCCGTTAGCTCAGAAGTCCACCATTGGGGTTTAGTTTTACCCTTGTACCTTGTTTTTGGACAGGCTTCTTCAAGGGATCTATTGAATGATATGGTGATATGATCGACCAGATTATCCAGACCGGCTTTGTCATTCGGTTCGTACAGAAGTTTAGAGTTGAGGACTTTCTTGAAATTCTTCTCATACAGATGCCACTTTGTTTTCCTTACATTTCTGTGGACGGCGGGTTTAGGCGCTTTTTCCGCGAGTTTGAACTCAATATAATGGTGATCTGAGAATGAGTGGTCGTCCAGTACATTCCACCCAATAATTTTGTCTGACAGCCGGTCAGTAGCAAACGTTACGTCGAGTACTTCTTGTCTGTCTTTAATTGTGAAGGTCGGTTTATTACCTATGTTACAAATACTAAGGTTGGTAGTTAGAATAAAGTCAAGAAGCGAATCGCCCCTATTGTTTATATCCGTACTACCCCAGATAGTATGATGAGCGTTCGTGTCTGCGCCAATAATCAGCTCGAGCTCGTCAGACGTTGCTTCTTCTACTACTTCCCTGAATAGAGCAGTCGGTACTACAGATTCATAAGGCAAGTAGCTGGAGACCACCCAATATATGCGATTACCGATCTCCAGGCTAGCAGCTGTTTGGTCTTTACCACTTAAATTAGTCAGGAGAAATATACTTAGATCTTTCCTGGCCAAAATGCAGGTTCTTGGAGTGCCTTCACAGTTGGCCACAAGCAGTTTAAAGTTGGGTGTCCTAATACCGCACACCCTTCCTCCCACTACGTAGGGCTCCTGTATCAGGACGATGTCTACTGCGCCTGTGGACAGGCGCAGCAATAGAGCCGCTGAGGCTGCTTTAGCGTGATGGAGGTTAATCTGTAGAATTCTTACCATCATTGGTAATTGACAGATTAACATCCACCCCGACAAGGGTGTTATCGAACTCTTCGTCCGTATCGTCGAGAAGCATGTCCTCGCCAGATGCGTCAAAGAGTCCGGAGACTCCCCTCAGCCTCTCTGTGTCCGAAGTAGAGCTTTTGTCCTCAGAGAAGGACGTTACAGATATTCTGTTAGAGTTGGAGTCACCAGAAATAATAGGCGTGGGTACCTCCGCACTTCCAGAAAGTGCCACGGTGGACGACTCACCTTCTGCAGTGGGAGCTATATCCTGCTTGTATATCTTCAAGACTATAGTCTCGAAGCCATATTGTAGGGTTGCACTCGCACTTTGTATATGGGAGGTGGATTCAGCGTTTAGGATAAGATTGACCTGCCGCTTTTTACCATCCGCCTCACCCACCTTGCTGATTCTCCAATTATGGGCCGGCAGACCAGGATTGGAATCTTTTATTATTTCTAAGATGTCAGCCGGGTTGGAGGGTTCTTCTGTAACCCAGGTGATGGCTCTAGGGTGACTAGGGATGTTGTTTTTTTCGACAACATCCAACTGGGCACCCGGCCACACCTCACCCGCTCGACTCAGAGCAGCCTTATACAGGTCTACTGATCTGGCATCACCGAAATATAAGAGCTTTACTCTCCCCTGATGCCATCCTGCATCGTTGCAGATTGGTGGTTTGCCCGGCATTTCTCTACGGACATCGAGGTAATGAGCCATAATGGCTGATTGTACATGACTCCATTTGTCCTTGAGGATGGATCCATCCTCACTACTTCTGTCTATAACAGCCATCACTAGACTCTCCTTCGCCACTTCATTGAAGGGCTTGGTGAGTGTCCTGTTGATGGTGACATTAGGGCCTCTTGCCTTTTTCGAAGGCAGTGGTTCATCAGGTGATCTGATTCGTTTTACTTTATTAGCCGTTAACACAGCTGAATTTGTGGCTCTTCCAGCCGACTCATTGGTCTTAGAAGCATCTATGACGCCTTTAGCCCAGGTAAGTGACTCTTTTTGTTTTTCGGTAAGAGCCGAAACCTCAACAGCCTCCAACTTCGTCAAAACTCTGAGCGCTACACGATGCTCATTGTGCTTCCGTTTTGACGGTCGGACATGACGTTTCCCCCTTACCGCACCACCTGTTGTGAGTACTTGGGGGAGATTTTCGCCATTTTTGGTGTGGTCGGCTTTGGCCAAGACCAACGGACGGACAGTCGGACGATTGGGGAACCGCGCTCCATCGGAACACGAAGGCATCCCCGTCAAGAGAATTTATTTTTATTTTGTCTGTATTAGACCGTAATAGGTACTACGATGTAGGCCTTACAGACTTTGTACAGATTTTTGCTATTGCGTAATAGGTACTGGTAACTATCCGCTATGTGATAAACACGTCCGTTCACTGCGAATGGTTTAGTAACAGTACCCTCCACCATGAATTGCATTCAATTCTATTACTAGAAAAATCTTTGGATATGGAGCAAATCATGGAACGATGCTTTTTTAAGCAAATTATTAAATAAACGAACGCTGCATTTCTTAGCCAAATTTTAGGGCTCAAATTCTTTAGACAAACTCTTCATCTGAAAATGTGATATTTATAGCTTAAATTAGCATATTTGAGAGCAACCTCTACAAGGGGACTAGAATAAAATATGAACTGATTTATATGAATTTTATTGAGATTAAATCTTGCCAAAATAGAATGCAGACTGCAAATTTTCAGCTAAATTGCTTAGAAAATGTGGTGCTTATAGCTTATACATTCTTTTTTGGGAGCGACATCTATAGGTGGACTATAACAAAATATGAACTGATTTAAAGAAATTGTACTGCGATGAGTTCTTGTCTAAATAAAATACAAACTGCAAGGATTCAGCTAAAATGCTTAAAAAATGTGTTATTTATGGTTTAAATAAGAGTATTTGGAGCGACCTCTATAGGGTAACTATAACAAAATATGAAACGATTTGTAAAATGTTTGCTGTGATGAATGCTAGTCAAAATAGGATACAGACTGCAAAATTTCAGCTAACTTGCTTTAAAAATTTGGTATCTATGGCTCAAAACTCGTATTTAGGGGAGCTATATCAAAACGTTGACCGCTATGGCCCATTTGCAATCCGAAACGACCTGCAACTATAAAAATTATTTCGACCAAATTTGATCAACCTAGCTCTATTATTACGGACTGTAGTGTGATTTCAACAGATAGACGGACATGGCTAAATCGTCTCAGAATTTCACGACGATCAAGAATATATATATTTTTTGAGGTCGCAAATCAATATTTCAAGGTGTTGCAAACGGTATGACAAATTTAGTATACCCCCATCCTATGGTGGAGGGTTTAATATTTATTGAGCATGTAACACTAGTCTAAACAATTTTTGTCGGAGGGATGTACATACATAACATTTTCTGGTCTAATTTTGTATCCTACAGACATGATAATTTTTGGTAACTTTTTTTTTAATTTTTTAAGTTCCAATTTTCATAGATGCCTCTATATTTAGACTATATTTATTTTTAAGTATAGGCCCGATAGATACGGAATCTGCATTAGATTTAAGGTAATGATGAAGACTACAAATGTTACAAATTTTACGTAGAACTTTTGGTTTAGTAACAGTCTTAAAAAATACGAAAAAATAAAAAATCGTTTTTTGCTGGCTTAAAAAAATCCAAAAAAAATAGAAAAAAATCTATGGATAATCTATTTCTTTAACTTTTGGTGCAAAATGGTCCGTTTGTATGGGTGGTACCAAAATGGGGCGTGGCAACTTCGCCATTTTTCCCAAGGTGATAGCTACTAATAAACTATTACTATAGAATAGAAGTATAGAAGTTAATAAAGAATCAATATTCACTAAATGTTGATCCCTTTTTGGGTAGGTACTAGAAGGAGTGGATCAACATGATACATTTTCGATCTTAGCCTGATAAAGAAACAAATATTAAGATTAAGAACAAATTTGTAGTCAATTGCCAGACAGTCTGTCAGTCTGACAGATGCGGGGCATTGTGACTTAAAATGGCCCAAAACGGATGGCCCTACTTGAAGTCCTTCGATGTGTACACATTTGGCCCGCAGCAACTGATATATAAACTCGTTCACAATAGTGAGGTTATAAAAACATGATTTTGTTGGCATTCGTTTATTTTCTTTCTTTTTTAAAAAAGTCGCGCAGAAATACTTAATCCGCGTAGCCAGCTTTGGACAAAACCCCAGAGAAGAAAAGATACGCCACATTCTTTTTGCATGCAAGTGAGCTCAAAAAATTTGAAAAAAATAATGATTATATATAAGCTCTCGATTTATATATGGGGGATTTCATGGCATGTTTAGTCCTATTGGATAGTAGTTATGACACAAAATATCAACGAGATCGAGTTGGAGGGTGTTGATTTTTTTTTTTTTTGATCGGACGGCCCTTTTTTCCAACCCATATAACTAATTACCTATTGTATTGTGCTCAAAGCGTTTTCTTCAGTCATTTTAGGAAAAAAAAGTCCCAAAAAAGTATTTTTTTAATTTTATTTGCGAAATTAAAACTTTTTTTGACATTTATGTAAAAACCGATATTTTTATTTGGATTTTTTTGCTCAAAAGGTCATTTCCTTTAAGGGCTCTGTGGTCTATTATTGGGATGGGGCCTGTTAATAAATGTAACCCTATTCAACCATATATATTAGCATAACTGGAGAACTATTTATCGTAGTTCTAAACCTGTTGATTTTTCCGAAATATTTGGAAAGAGGACTCATAATAGGTTTTCGCGAGGAATATTTTTCTCGAAGACACCATCTAAATATGTTGACGATTTGTATGACGTTTGACATATGGTAAGATCTGACTGCAATTTTTCTGTGGTAAGGGGGTGAGAAGCGTGGTCGACTGCTTTGAGAGAAATAATTCTTCAAAGGTTCTCTTTATTTCGTTCTTTGGACTGAAGCATGTATTCCGAAGTATTCCATTTCAAATTAACACTAAAGCAACTAACCTTTCTGATTTACTAGCAAACTTTGTGATCGAATATCGCGAAATACCACTGGATTCAGGATGGTCGAAATAGGCATATCCATAGGGTCTACTTTCTGTTACATTTACAAAGTGTCCATTTCGAGCACAGTGTAATTAATTATATGGATGGGAAAAGGGACGTTTGATCAAAATTTTAAAATTCAACACCTCCAACTCAGACAGTCCTTAACCGATCTCGTTGAAAATTTGTGTCATAACTACTGTTCAATGCAATAGGACTAAACTTGGTGTAAGTTTCATCCCGATCAGAAGATATCGCTTTTAAAAATTGAACCATTTGGCATGAAATACCCCATATATATAAAACATATAATTTTATAAAAATATATAATATGTATATTTAATAAAGGTAGTTATCGATTTTTTTTAATTTTTTTCTCTTCTTCCATGTTGAGTTCATTTTAATAAAAAAATGAGTTTATACAGATTTTTTTTCACATTTTACCATCCGTTAACTAAGCGAGTTATCGATAATATGCCCCCAATTTTTATTTTTTAAGGTCCTCTATAGCATACTCTTGCCATTTGTAAAAATGTTGCAGTGGGAGTGGGTCCAAGCAAATTTCGCCCACAGTGCTTTGAAAACTAAGTCCTTAATCCGTAGAGAAATGCCGGGCAAACCACCAATCTGCAACGATGCAGGATGGCATCAGGGGAGAGGAAAGCTCTTATATTTCGGTGATGCCAGATCAGTAGACCTGTATAAGACTGCTCTGAGTCGAGCGGGTGAGGTGTGGCCGGGTGCCCAGTTGGATGTTGTCGAAAAAAACAACATCTCTAGTCACCCTAGAGCCATCACCTGGGTTACAGAAGAGCCCTCCAACCCGGCTGACATCTTAGAAATAATAAAAGATTCCAATCCTGGTCTGCCGGCCCATAATTGGAGAATCAGCAAGGGGGGTGAAGTGGATGGTAAAAAGCGGCAGGTCAATCTTATCCTAAACGCGGAATCCACCTCTCATATACAAAGTGTAGCATATAACGAATTAGATTGAGGCAAGATGGTATTATAAAACATATTATTGAAGCCTAGCACGTAGTAACACCGGCCTTATTGCTCGACGGAAGGATGGGTTCATGGCTCCTATGTCTTAGCCTCCTCTACATATAAATTATAAAATTACGTGCAGGATAAAGATAAGAAGTCCAAGCTTTAAAATGCTAATGGTGGTTAGACCCTAAGATGATATTTGACCTAACATGCCCTCCCGTCCATGACCACACCTGATGCAAGTGCCGAAAAAAAAACATTTAAGTGTGATCCCATATCTACGACAACCTGAATCTTCGAAGCTTACAAAATCAAACAGGAAATATATGAGGCCTACGCACAAATCATTTGGATTTTATTCAAAAAAATTCAGTTTTCATATCCATAAAGAATTTAATATTAAATATAAGCAATTCATAGTAACTATATAAAACTAATATAAGACCTAAAAAAACTCTTAAGTGCTATTTTAAGATAAATGTTATTTTGATTGATCGGATAAACAATTATCTTCGCATGTACCTGTATATGAGATTGAAAGCAACGAAATAATCTGTTACGGCCAAACTATAGGACCATACATCAATTTGTACATTCATAAAGAAAAAAAAAACTGCCAAATATGGTCACCTTAACCTATGAAATATCGCTCGCAACAAGGAAAAAGAAATCCAAACCAACAATAAACTGAGTGAGCTTCATGTAGCTCTGGTTTTAAATACCAAAATAAATGAAAAATATACTCTCACTTACATTCACTGCAATATCAGTTGTCCAATGCTCCCACGACGAAAGGCCTTTCGATGAGTGCTGGATGCTGAAACTCGGAGAGGGTAAACAGAGATAAGTCGCGAACGGTGGTTTGGGCATCTCCTCAACAATGTTGCTAGACGACTGGCAACAAAACCTAAAATGTATAACATGAGTACCTACAGTCTTCTAAATGTATAGATACTGGTTCAGCAACATTTAGTAAAGAGCGCAACCAGCTGATTATCTACAAATGTAAATGAGATTAGAATGATAATTAAGCAAACATCATTAACAGAAAACAATTAACAACGAAGAATATACCGTAATGTATGTATGTCAATGGTAACTATATTTATTAATGTGTACAGCTGATTGTGCTCTCTACTAGGCTGAAGCAGTTTGACATTTTGCAAGGAAAAAAAAAACCGAAAGCATTACACTAGACAACTTATGTTTCTATAAAATTGAAACACAATTCACCTTAAGATTTCCTTTCATTAAATCATGACAACCAATGTTAGAGGAACGGCACTCTTGGCACTTTTTACACATAAAAGAAAATAAAATAAACTGAGTGAATTATGGTTCAATTTTGGAAATTAATTTAAATATATAAAGTCTTAATACAATTGTTCCTCTTTCCGAATCTTACAAAACTTCGCTTTTACTTGCTACAGCATCTCACTTCGTTGCAACATCAATATTTTACACATTGGTTAGGGGGTTCGTCTCGCCGGGATAATGCAGCACTATGATTCTTCACTTAAGCCACAAGTTTCGCTCTTTTATCAAAATTAATCCACCAGTCTCGTCACGTCGATCAGTAATAAGGACACTTTTTGTAATATTTCCAATGTTTGCGGATTTTTCCTTTCTTAAAATTTCTTGTGTATTTATTTAATTCGGTAACTACCACGAGGTAAGTGGTGAGGCTTTCAAAATCAAATGACTGCGATGGGTATGCATACCATGTGTGCGGTTAAAAAAAATAACAGCTCACAGCAGTGAGAGCAGAATGACCAACCAAATGGCTTAGGCAGATTCTTTACTCTCTTTTTTAATAAGATTTCAAATGAGTTATGGACAATCACTTGGTGTCAAATCTAACAAAAACAAAATAAAGCGACATCGTTTATTTGATTTCTGGGAGAGGGATAAATAAATAAATTAAGAAATTACCGCTTTGGCGAGATGACACCTGGGATGGTATTAATAAACGCACTGTTGGTAGTTGAGAGCTCCAACAAGAAATCAGAAAAACCCCTTCGATCTTGGGAGGAAATGATTAAATCCCTTTTCGATATATGGGCAAAAAAAATAATGTATTATTTCACACTTCTGTTAATTTACTCTTCTTAAAACCACACTTTATCTGTATGACTCTTTTACGGGAATAATTTAACTTTCCACATGTATCACGTATAGCAAAATGGCAGAGTTAAGGTAATTTCGTCCGCAAGAAACCTCGCAGACGCTTGGAAATAACACATTCCTTCCAGATTAGTGGTAGTAACACTAACTAGTAATTGAACGAAACGGCAACACACCCGATAACTCAATGCTTTCTGGCCTATTCGCATCACATGTAGATGGCGCAGTCCATACATACATAAACCAAACTAAGCGAAAAGTTTACAAATCAGCGAACAAGGATAAGGATGTATATTTTGGGGCAAGCTACTCTACATTCCCCCACTCCAGAATCAGACTTCGGGGGTAATAACAGGAACGAGGCTGATCCAGCTTGCCAACTATAACAGACATGCGAAACTAATCACTGCCTTACATCTTTTGCATGATAGGTACCCACTAAGTTGCCTTTGAGGTCCTCAAGTACATAATATGAGTTCCCTAACTTCTGCCTCACCCTAGCTTTTAAGAATGTAGGTGCAAGTTTGGCATTGTAGCCTTGCTCGAAACAGCTTTGCTTGAAATTCCTTCGATAGATCTCCTGGCCTACCTTAAAAGACACCTCCTTGGAACGCAAATTGTAAGTCCTTTCATTCCTGGAAAATTGTTTTTGCATCAAATCCGATGCCTTCTTTGACATTATCTGCAGGGAATCATTTCTATTAAATCGCACGGAGCGATCCTCGAGCATTTCTAATTGCCGCAGTAGCGGATATGTTGCACCATTGGTTATCATGTGCTGGCCGAATGTTAAATAATATGGAGTGGTTCCTATAGCAGTGTGAACTGAGGAACGTAGAGAACAACAAATACTGCTTAAAAGTTCATCCCAATTTTTCTGGTTGGGTTTAACATAGGATTTAATGGCAGCCAAGACCGATCTGTTCACCCTTTCTGAGGCATTCGCCTGTGGGGCATGAACAGCAGTATACACATGATTAACACCATAGCGTTTCAGCAGATCGTTAAATTGGTTAGATCGAAACTGCGAACCATTATCTGATATTATGGTTTCAGGAACTCCAAAGGTATGAAACAGTTCACATTCCAAATACTTAACCACAACTTCCGCAGTAAACTTCTTCACGGCCTTCAAAAATGGGAATTTAGAAAAATGATCCAGTACAATAAATATTCCTATATGACCGGACTTAGATCTTGGATACGGTCCAAGAAAATCAACATATAATTTTTGGAAAAACCTGTGAGTTTCCGAAGTTTTACCCATCGGAGGACGCAGTACCGTATTGGGGTGTTTTATAGATTCACAAATTTCACAGTTATTTATATATGACTTCACATCAACTGCTAGATTTGGCCAAAAATAATATTTACGGATCCTCTCCAGTGTTTTGTTTATGCCTCCATGAGACGAAATGGGATCATCATGAGCTCTCCTCAAAACATCAGGAATCATTGCTCGCGGAATCCACAGCTTCCAGGCTAAGTCATCGTGCATTTGCTCCCCAGTGGCATGTTCAGTCCGTCGGTATAAGTATCCGTCCACAATCCTAAGGTCGGGCATTTTATCCATATTCTTGTCTATTCGATCCAAAAGCTGTCTGTATTCGTCCGATTGAAAATGTATAGAATTAAGATCTACGAAAACCCCATTATCGTTTTCAAAATCGGACAGACTATTCGGACCTAGAGCGGACATGTCGTCTGTATTGGCCCTGGACAGAGTATCAGGAACTATGTTCAGACTACCTTTCCTATGCTGAATATTAAATTTGTATACCTGCAGTTTCAAAGCCCATCGAGCCAACCTTGTACTGAGATCAGTCTGGGACATAAGCCACTTCAATGACGCATGATCAGTGATTATAGTGAACTCATGTCCCTCGACGTAAGCTCTAAATTTCTGAACGCTTAGCATAGCTGCTAGGCATTCTTGTTCGGTAACTGAATAATTACGTTGGGCTTTGTTGAGTTTCTTCGACATAAAGGCGATAGGAACTTCTTCACCCTCCGCATTCTTCTGAACCAATACACTTCCTATTCCAGTTTTACTAGCATCGCAGTGTATATAAAACGGCTGTGAAAAATTGGGGCTGTGTAAAACGGGGGCTGTGCTCAAATGGGACTTCAAAACTTCGAAAGCTTTTTGGGCTTCATCGGTCCATACAAATTTCTTTTTGCCTTGTAACATATCAGTCAAAGGTGTGGTAGTAGAAGCATAATCCCTGATAAACTTCCGGTACCATCCTGTCATTCCTAAAAACCTGCGAAGTTGTTTCACCGATCGCGGAGCAGGAAATTCTGTAATGGCGGACACTTTTTCCGGATCTGTACGAATCACCCCATTCCCAACCACATGGCCTAAATATCTCACTTCCGGGACACAAAAATGGCTTTTCTCTACGTTTATGGTCAGTCCAGACTCGCGTATTTTCAGGGCAACGCAGCTTAGAACTTCCAGATGCCTTTCAAAAGTGTCCGATATGATCAATAGATCATCGAGATAGACGAACACTTCCATCCTGAGAGCCGCAGGGATAACCCTATCCATTAATCGGGACATGGTTTGAGGGGCGTTGCATAGCCCAAAGGGCATAACCTTGAAATGGTACAACGGCCTCCCAGGAACGGTAAATGCTGTCTTTTCTCGCGATCTAAGGTCCAAAGGAATTTGCCAAAAAGCATCCTTCAGATCTAAACTGGTTATAAATTCGGCTTTTGGGAGCCTACTTAAAATACCATCAATTTGTGGTAAAGGATAAGCGTCACCTATCGTAACTGCATTCAATTTCCTACTGTCTAAGCAGAGTCTGTTCTTTCCTGGCTTTCTGTGTAACACCACTGGAGAGGACCACGCACTATTGGACTCTTCTATTACTCCTAGACTTATCATCCTATCCAATTCTTCATAAATCAACTTCTCCACAGCCGGAGACACAGGAAAATGTCTCTGCTTTATTGGCTTGGCTTCACCAGTGTCAATGCTATGGCTCAAAATATTAGTTTTACCTAAACCTTCTTTAGAAAAGGATGGAAATAATCCTATAACATGGTTCAAGCGCTGTCTGTGGGTACTTGATAAGGGTATTTGGTCGGAAAGCTCAGCCAAATCAGATGTTTTAACAGAATTATAAAGATGGAATTCATTCGGGAGCAAATTGAAAAATTCCCAGAAATCAATTCCTAAAAACAGGTCTTTATTTAAACTAGGGACAATAAAAATAGTTATCGGCATCTCCTTTCCTTTAAAAACAAGGGTAGTTTTAACAAAGCCAATCACCGACTGAGCCTTACCATCAGCCGTACGGACTGAGGAGGTTATCTTCTTGAAAGGAGCACCAGACGAAATATAGTTTTGAGCAGCTTTTGCCCCTATACAGCTTATAGACGCACCTGTATCCATGAGCCCTAATAGTTTATTCCCAAAGAGGGTTACCTCAGCATAAGGCCTTATATCAGATGGACAACTCAATACTGAACATATAAATTTTTTCTTTAAGTTTTTGACTTTCCTCCAATACGAGTTCATACGTCGTGCTGATCGAGATGAATTGTGAACATCTTCATTGAAAATTCTATCTCGAGCAGAATTATAGTCCCTGAGTCGAATGTGAAAAGGTTTGAACTGACAAAGTTTTGGGCCAAAAGAATTCTTCCTAACAAATGGTTTATCAAAGTCTATACTATTTCTGTTACCAATAAATTGCGTATTATCAGAATACCCTGCTTTCATTTCAAGTTCGGGCACCTTGTCAATAGGTTTTCTCATAATTTTTATTCTAGATTGGGGTCTGGTCGTCCCATAGGTTTCTGTGCACCCCTCTGTGCACCTGGTCGGCCGTTTTTTGAAGCACATTTAGTACAGCTGGGCTTATATATATCGGGAGTACCACATCCGTAGCAAAATATTGTTCGATCAGAGAGGCAGTCCTGATACCGGTGGCCGCTTTTGCCACAATTCCAGCATACTAAATTGAGAGCAGAAATATCCTCCGTAGATATTTTTGGCTCTTCCTCAAAATCCTGATCCAGGTCCTGGTCAATCTCAGAAAGTCTTTTGGTTACTGGCAACGTTTTAGAACTTGTAAGGCCGTGTTTACGGCGTATATCCTGCATGAAAAACTCCCTCCGCCTACATGTGTCGCGTAATAATTGTAATGATTTGATTTCCATATTCAAAATCTCATGCTGAATCTCAGGCAGAAGATTTCTGCGAAGAATCTCTACCAAAGTGTTATCAGCTAGGGGTTCCTTAAGCCTGTCAGTCAGGGCTACGATAGACTCATAGAAATTATCAAATGATTCATTAGGTTTCTGTCTTCGGTCTCTAATTAATTCACGTATGTCTACGTCAGTCCGGGAATCCTGATATTGCTGGCGTAGAGCCCTACATAAGTCGCTCCATCTTATGGTATTAACTGAGCGATGGTATCGCCAAAACCAGTCAGATGTTTTGCCTTCAAACAAGGAACTAGCATTCCCACAAAGCAATTCAAAATTTCCCTGTAACGTTTGAGCGGTTAGAGCCTCGACCCTGTATATAAAATTTTCCACTGACAGGCAATTCGGACCACCGTTGAACTTTAACTTCCAATTTGACATTATTTGCAAGACTTTATCGGGGCGGGAAATGAGATCGGATGATGATGAAATACCAGCGGCCGACGTATTTGAAAGGACGGGATTGGATCTAATCTGTGCACTGGTGTTAAAATCAGAGTTCGGCGCAATACCAAATAATTCCCTAAATGTGCGGTTTTCAACAGCAGGAAGTGTTTGCATTCGCTCAGGCGATGTATGGGGCTGTATGGGCGGAGCAACCGGGGAATTTCGGAGGTTAAGTCTAGATAGACTAGCTTCGATATTACTTTCAATTAATTGTGCCAACTGAACATTAAGCGTGGCGAAAAATTGGGTTTGTTGCGCTGAAACTATAGAGGTTACCAGTTCCTGTATTCCATCTTGCGATAAACTCGGATTTGGTATCTGGTCACCCAAGTTATTATTGGATGTTCCGCTATTGGGATTATCTATAGTGTCCTGAATATTAGCTACCTTACTTTGGGACCTGGTTGTTCTTTGTGACGAACTAGGCGTTGGAGGCTCGATGCCAATTCTGGTGTTACAGATCGGACAGAAGGGTCTGGTTTTGATACATTTAGCTAAACATTGTTTATGGAAAATATGGCCACAACCTAGTTTTTGATAGGGTGTAGTTGAAGTAACTACTTCAGTACAGGCACTACAAAGCAGTTGTTGATCAGAACCAACTGCAAGGGTTGTCTCATCACACCCACCGGTTGCCATAGTACTTCACAATCTCAATATAATAAAAAAATCTAGTTAATTTACCTTATGATGTAAGTTAGAAAAAGAACAGATATTCTGCAATATACATAGATGCCTTTTATGAAGGTTCGAGATCACAAAAAAAATATTGTTGTATAAATTTTGAAACAGATTTATAAATTGTATAATATTTTAACTGGTACTTCTTTATGTTGTATGTTTTCCTGTTTGATTTGATTCGCATTCTCAGATTAGGTTGAATAAAAAAAATCATAAACATCGAAAGCTTGGACTGAGAAAAATAGATAAAAGCAAAGATATATAGATGATTCACCATACCGGGCGGAAACTGGATGTTCCGTTCTTCCAGGTAAAATGAGGGAGAATTGTGATATCGGCTTGATCCTTTCCTGTGGTCAGATCCAGCTTTAACCGCCAGAAACTGCTTTCCGTTCAGAGATGAACCAAGTCAATAACAACAAAGACACAGCACTTAGGGGTATACAACTAATATAGGTCGTGTAAGAATGATTAATTGATCTTGATCCTACGCAAAATCCATATAATAGTTATGTACTCAACAGGATAAAATGTGAAATTAAGAAAATAGAGGATAGAAAAAAGTGAAATGAAATATTTGGGAACCGAATGGCATGATTAAATTTGTAGTTCCTCAAAATGAGGCAAATTAGTTGTTGGATAGAAATATATGGCCTATTCGGGCCCCACGTTGGGCGCCATTTAATTTATAATGTAGCATATAACGAATTAGATTGAGGCAAGATGGTATTATAAAACATATTATTGAAGCCTAGCACGTAGTAACACCGGCCTTATTGCTCGACGGAAGGATGGGTTCATGGCTCCTATGTCTTAGCCTCCTCTACATATAAATTATAAAATTACGTGCAGGATAAAGATAAGAAGTCCAAGCTTTAAAATGCTAATGGTGGTTAGACCCTAAGATGATATTTGACCTAACATGCCCTCCCGTCCATGACCACACCTGATGCAAGTGCCGAAAAAAAAACATTTAAGTGTGATCCCATATCTACGACAACCTGAATCTTCGAAGCTTACAAAATCAAACAGGAAATATATGAGGCCTACGCACAAATCATTTGGATTTTATTCAAAAAAAATTCAGTTTTCATATCCATAAAGAATTTAATATTAAATATAAGCAATTCATAGTAACTATATAAAACTAATATAAGACCTAAAAAAACTCTTAAGTGCTATTTTAAGATAAATGTTATTTTGATTGATCGGATAAACAATTATCTTCGCATGTACCTGTATATGAGATTGAAAGCAACGAAATAATCTGTTACGGCCAAACTATAGGACCATACATCAATTTGTACATTCATAAAGAAAAAAAAAACTGCCAAATATGGTCACCTTAACCTATGAAATATCGCTCGCAACAAGGAAAAAGAAATCCAAACCAACAATAAACTGAGTGAGCTTCATGTAGCTCTGGTTTTAAATACCAAAATAAATGAAAAATATACTCTCACTTACATTCACTGCAATATCAGTTGTCCAATGCTCCCACGACGAAAGGCCTTTCGATGAGTGCTGGATGCTGAAACTCGGAGAGGGTAAACAGAGATAAGTCGCGAACGGTGGTTTGGGCATCTCCTCAACAATGTTGCTAGACGACTGGCAACAAAACCTAAAATGTATAACATGAGTACCTACAGTCTTCTAAATGTATAGATACTGGTTCAGCAACATTTAGTAAAGAGCGCAACCAGCTGATTATCTACAAATGTAAATGAGATTAGAATGATAATTAAGCAAACATCATTAACAGAAAACAATTAACAACGAAGAATATACCGTAATGTATGTATGTCAATGGTAACTATATTTATTAATGTGTACAGCTGATTGTGCTCTCTACTAGGCTGAAGCAGTTTGACATTTTGCAAGGAAAAAAAAAACCGAAAGCATTACACTAGACAACTTATGTTTCTATAAAATTGAAACACAATTCACCTTAAGATTTCCTTTCATTAAATCATGACAACCAATGTTAGAGGAACGGCACTCTTGGCACTTTTTACACATAAAAGAAAATAAAATAAACTGAGTGAATTATGGTTCAATTTTGGAAATTAATTTAAATATATAAAGTCTTAATACAATTGTTCCTCTTTCCGAATCTTACAAAACTTCGCTTTTACTTGCTACAGCATCTCACTTCGTTGCAACATCAATATTTTACACATTGGTTAGGGGGTTCGTCTCGCCGGGATAATGCAGCACTATGATTCTTCACTTAAGCCACAAGTTTCGCTCTTTTATCAAAATTAATCCACCAGTCTCGTCACGTCGATCAGTAATAAGGACACTTTTTGCAATATTTCCAATGTTTGCGGATTTTTCCTTTCTTAAAATTTCTTGTGTATTTATTTAATTCGGTAACTACCACGAGGTAAGTGGTGAGGCTTTCAAAATCAAATGACTGCGATGGGTATGCATACCATGTGTGCGGTTAAAAAAAATAACAGCTCACAGCAGTGAGAGCAGAATGACCAACCAAATGGCTTAGGCAGATTCTTTACTCTCTTTTTTAATAAGATTTCAAATGAGTTATGGACAATCACTTGGTGTCAAATCTAACAAAAACAAAATAAAGCGACATCGTTTATTTAATTTCTGGGAGAGGGATAAATAAATAAATTAAGAAATTACCGCTTTGGCGAGATGACACCTGGGATGGTATTAATAAACGCACTGTTGGTAGTTGAGAGCTCCAACAAGAAATCAGAAAAACCCCTTCGATCTTGGGAGGAAATGATTAAATCCCTTTTCGATATATGGGCAAAAAAAATAATGTATTATTTCACACTTCTGTTAATTTACTCTTCTTAAAACCACACTTTATCTGTATGACTCTTTTACGGGAATAATTTAACTTTCCACATGTATCACGTATAGCAAAATGGCAGAGTTAAGGTAATTTCGTCCGCAAGAAACCTCGCAGACGCTTGGAAATAACACATTCCTTCCAGATTAGTGGTAGTAACACTAACTAGTAATTGAACGAAACGGCAACACACCCGATAACTCAATGCTTTCTGGCCTATTCGCATCACATGTAGATGGCGCAGTCCATACATACATAAACCAAACTAAGCGAAAAGTTTACAAATCAGCGAACAAGGATAAGGATGTATATTTTGGGGCAAGCTACTCTACAAAAGTGCGAGTGCAACCCTACAATATGGCTTCGAGACCATAGTCTTGAAGATATACAAGCAGGATATAGCTCCCACTGCAGAAGGTGAGTCGTCCACCGTGGCACTTTCTGGAAGTGCGGAGGTACCCACGCCTATTATTTCTGGTGACTCCAACTCTAACAGAAGATCTGTAACGTCCTTCTCTGAGGACAAAAGCTCTACTTCGGACACAGAGAGGCTGAGGGGAGTCTCCGGACTCTTTGCCGCATCTGGCGGGGACATGCTTCTCGACGATACTGACGAAGAGTTCGATAACACCCTTGTCGGGGTGGATGTTAATCTGTCAATTACCAATGATGGTAAGAATTCTACAGAATAACCTTCATCACGCTAAAGCAGCCTCAGCGGCTCTATTGCTGCGCCTGTCCACAGGCGCAGTAGACATCGTCCTGATACAGGAGCCCTACGTAGTGGGAGGAAGGGTGTGCGGTATTAGGACACCCAACTTTAAACTGCTTGTGGCCAACTGTGAAGGCAGTCCAAGAACCTGCATTTTGGCCAGGAAAGATCTAAGTATCTTTCTCCTGACTAATTTAAGTGGTAAAGACCAAACAGCTGCTAGCCTGGAGATCGGTAATCGCATATATTGGGTGGTCTCCAGCTACTTGCCTTATGAATCTGTAGTACCGACTGCTCTATTCAGGGAAGTAGTAGAAGAAGCAACGTCTGACGAGCTCGAGCTGATTATTGGCGCAGACACGAACGCTCATCATACTATCTGGGGTAGTACGGATATAAACAATAGGGGTGATTCGCATCTTGACTTTATTCTAACTACCAACCTTAGTATTTGTAACATAGGTAATAAACCGACCTTCACAATTAAAGACAGACAAGAAGCACTCGACGTAACGTTTGCTACTGACCGGCTGTCAGACAAAATTATTGGGTGGAATGTACTGGACGACCACTCATTCTCAGATCACCATTATATTGAGTTCAAACTCGCGGAAAAAGCGCCTAAACCCGCCGTCCACAGAAATGTAAGGAAGACAAAGTGGCATCTGTATAAGAGGAATTTCAAGAAAGTCCGCAACTCTAAACTTCTGTACGAACCGAATGACAAAGCCGGTCTGGATAATCTGGTCGATCATATCACCATATCATTCAATAGATCCCTTGAAGAAGCCTGTCCAAAAACAAGGTACAAGGGTAAAACTAAACCCCAATGGTGGACTTCTGAGCTAACGGCTATGAAAAAGACCTGCAACAAGCTATTCAATAAGGCTATATCTACTGGGGTCGCTAATGATTGGGATGCCTATAAAGAGCAACTCAAGATCTATAAGAAGGAGCTTAGAAAGGCGCAAAGGCGCTCTTGGTATACCTTCTGTGGTGAAGTGGAAAAGGTCTCCGACGCCGCTAGGCTGAGGAAGATATTATCTGCTTCACCCTGTACAGTGGGATATTTACAGGATGAGGCAAATAACTGGACCAAAAACAGCGAGCAGTCGCTCAATGTCCTGCTCGACACACATTTCCCGGGGAACTCTGTAACAGAACCCGAGGATCAGCAGGACCAACAAGAGTGCGAGTGCGAGCGTCGCTAGCTTCTCGACTGAGAGATCCAGAATAAGCTGGGCTATTAACAGCTTTGAGCCCTTCAAGTCACCTGGACCAGATGGCATCACTCCAGCAGAAATGCAGAAAATGTTAAAGTACAGTATCCCCTGGCTGGAGAAAATTTATGTAGGCTGTATCAGGCTTTCATACGTCCCGAATCGATGGAGGGATACCAAAGTGGTATTCATACCTAAAGCGGGAAAGATATCACACACTAGGCCAAAATACTTCAGACCAATTAGCCTATCCTCCTTCCTATTGAAAGGTCTGGAAAGACTTTTAGATCATTTCATTAGGGAAAACCTGGATACAAAACTCCTGTCGGGGAACCAACATGCTTACAATAAGGGCAAGTCTACAGAATCAGCCCTGCACGAACTTGCGAGCACTATCGAAACGTCCCTGCATTTCAAGGAATTCACCATGGTGGCATTTCTTGACATAGAAGGGGCTTTTAACAACATTCACTCAGATGCGGTAATTGCGGCACTCTCACATCTAAAAGTTAACACTAGTTTGATTAGACTAATTCAAAGTCTGCTCACCAGAAGACGCATAACAGCATGTCTAGGGTCCACAACTCTAACAAGGTATGTAAACAGAGGGACCCCGCAAGGAGGAGTATTGTCTCCACTACTTTGGAACCTAGCGGTGAATGAAATCCTGCTAGATCTAGAACGTTGTGGCTGCAAGGTCGTGGCATATGCGGACGACGTGGCAATCGCAGTGAGTGGCAAATTCGTAAACGTCCTCAGAGACATTCTACAGGTGGCTCTGAACAAGTTGGCTAGATGGGCCAGAAGCAGCGGTTTGGGCGTTAACCCCAACAAGACAGAATTGGTCCACATGTGGACCCTCCACATGTGGACCCTCCACCTCAGATAAATGGAACAGATCTAGTCTTTTCTGAAAGTGCAAAATTTTTAGGAATAATTCTAGATAGGAAAATGTTATTTAGACTTAACGTATTGGAACGTGTAAGGAAGGCCAACGTCGCCTTATATTCCTGCAAAAAGGCTGTAGGGTCGCGGTGGGGACTCTCTCCTAAAATCGTCCACTGGATATATATAGCAGTAGTTCGTCCAATACTGTTATACGGTATTGTGGTATGGTGGACGGCAACTGACAAACTAACCATTACCAACCTACTAACAAAGGTTCAGAGAACTGCCTGCCTGAGCATAAGCGGAGCCTTAAGGACTACAGCGACCGAGTCTCTACAAGCCCTACTCCATATACTGCCGATTAATATTGTGGCGAGAGAAGTTGCAAACAAAGCGGCAATAAGATTAAACTGCCTATCAATGTGGAGGTACAAGAACTATGGTCACATGAGGATATCAAAGTGTAGTGCTATGGTAACCGACCGAGTGGACTATATACCAACTGTGTACACCTTCGAGAGAAATTACATCACTATATCCACTTTTACACGGATGGTTCGAAGCTTGATGAAAAGGTTGGCTTCGGAGTACACTATGACGAACTTAGTCTGAATATAGCTCACAGACTACCAGATACCTGCAGTGTCTATCAAGCCGAAATAATGGCAATATGGGAAGTCGCCAAGTGGCTGAGTGGCAACATAGTAACCAACACTGGCGTTGTCATTTACTCGGACAGCCAGGCTGCCATCAATTCTCTGGAGGCAACATCCCTAAATTCACAAACAGCCCTCGACTGCCGCAGATCTCTTAACGAGATGGCTGAGCAGTTTAATATACACCTCATATGGATGCCTGGGCATAGGGATATCCCGGGGAACTGCAAAGCCGATGAACTTGCTAGGAAAGGGACGACATTACAAATTCTCGAAGAATTTGCATATATTGGTGCGCCACTATCCACGTGCAAGCTTTGGCTTAGGCAAGAGCCAATCAGGCAGTCCAACGAAAGATGGGCAGAAATCGGCACCTGCAGGGTAGCTAGACAAATCTGGCCAAGGTATGACCTGAGAAGGTCAAAATATCTCCTCGCAATAGAGAGGAAACGATTGTCACCGTTAGTACAGGTTCTGACGGGACACTGCTTGATCGGCGAACACGCCAAAAGATTGGGTATTGACTCCAATGACTTCTGCCGAAGCTGTGGAGATGAGGAAGAAGTGGGGAGCATTGAGCACTTGCTTTGCGACTGTCCCGCTTTGAGTAAACGACGACTGGACATACTGGGGTCGACCTTTTTAGGCAGCCTAACAGATCTTTCCAGTACTGATATTCGTACTATCGATAAATTTATATATCAAGCAGGTTGGTTTCGATGAGGGGCATTTCAGCCCGTGGTAACACTAGGGGCCTAAACTGGTCTATATGAGCTTGTAAAAAAATACGGCTGCCACCCTAACCTAAACCTAAACCTAAAGTCCTTAATCACACGAGACAGGCGGAAAGAGCTCTTTCCGCCTGCCTCTCTCCTACAAACTTTCGACACTTGCAAAAATTGTGGGAGTGCGTCCAAGCAAATTTCGCCCAAAGTGCTTTGAAAACTAAGTCCTGAATCACACGAGGCAATTGTTTCCAAGCAAGTGTCAAAAATTTTAGGAGAGAGAGGCGGGCGGATAGAACTCTCTGTTTCTCTCTCCTACAAACTTTCGACACTTGCTTGGAAAAAATTGCCTCGTCGAATTGCTTTCATTAGTCCAGATTTACACTAGGCAAATTTTTTCAGCAGCTTATCATCAAGTTCAAAACTTTCAGGGAGTTTTTCCCCCCCTCTTGCCGACTGCCTCTCTTTCCTACAAAACGCTCCTAAAAGTTGCCGCGTCTGAATCTGGACTAATCTTTTGAATATTCAGCCAGTGTAAATCGGGACTTAGTTTGCAACAATCATTCTATTACACTTTCCAATGAAATGCCGAGTCTGTCGTTGTCAATTAATTAAATAATCAACTAGATTTCGAAGTAGAGTATATCTACGTGTTTTAAAATAAAAAAAAATAAATACAAGAAATTTCGAGTTTGACAGGCGCCTTACGCTTTCACTCGTATTTAAGAGTAGCAATATCTCGTAATGGCTGGCAATTGGCCAAAGACAAGAATACTAAAGATGGGGCAAATCAAATTTTCCAGTAGGGGTAATTTTAACCGCATAGATGGAGCTTTGCTGTTCATTTTGTGTTCATTTCTCTTCCAATATAAAATTTGAGTGAAATAGAGAAGAGAGAGAAATTGAGATAATACAGAGTTGTAGTTTGTGGTAAATTGTTACATTTGACCAAGGTTGCAAAAATATTACTTTTATATGTCGATACGCACGTAATGAAGTTTGTCTCACCAGCTGGATTGATTTTCTCAATATGTAAGATGATTTTTAATAAAATGCTATCGTTGTTTAAATAATAATATTTGGTTTTGTGCGAATTAGAAACATTACTCACAAAACAAAATATTCAGTATAGAGAGTTTCTTGGCAGAATTGTGCCTAAGTTCCTGGGTGCCCAAAATTATCGACAAAATGAATGTGAAATATTTGTTTTTGAATGATTCCACCAATTTCCTTTTATTCAATTCAGTACTTTCAATGACTAATGTTTATAATAAAATTACAATTATGTTTGCAAGGCCTGTTGATGTCATTATTAGACAGCGGAAATATTTGCAATCTTTATTTGTCATCCAAACAAGTTCATATTTTAGTATTAGGTGTATTTTCGGATTCTAAATTCGATGCAATCTGCATATTCTATATATGCATTTTATATGCAAACATTATGCAGGGGAATATGCACAACATATCAAAATATAATTTGAAAAAAATTTGCATCGGCAAATTGGAGAAAATTAACTAATTTTTGAAACACAATATTATATAACGACAAGAACTACACTGAGGGAAAAAAGACGTTGCAAAATAAACACCGTTTGGTACCAATTTATAAACGTAACGTGCATGAAAAATCGCCACCGATTCGTTCATTAATTATCAACGAAACGGGGGTGATTTTTTGACCGGCGTTGCGTTATGTATTGTCGCCGTAAGGTTGATGATTATTTGTTCGGCTTTGTGTTGTTCACTGGATTTTTTATTGTCTGTTCTTAGAAGAAGAAACCACGAGGATTTATAAAGACGTGAAAAATGAAAATTAACGACGAAGAAATAGAATTTAATACCTGTTTAATATTGTGGATGATTCTCTGGGCTATGGAATAAGAAGGATAAGGTGATTGCAAAATCCAGTGGCATCTTCCTATTGCAGAAATTTCGATAATCAATAGAAATGGTGTCGGCCTACGAATATTTAACAACCTAAGCTTATAAAAATTTCAATTTTAAAAGTTAATAATGAGTGTGTATGTTTTATATAGAGCACAGGAGTTAAATTTTGCAGTACATAAAGGCGAATGATACGAAGGTGACTGCCACCATTAGGGTTACGAGCTGAATTTCGAGAAAAAAACAGAGGTAATACTGTGTTGCTGCATATTCGAATGTTTTGTTTAGACGTGATTTGCTTAGTGATAAATATGCAAATTTGCAATTATTTGTTTGTTGCGTTCACGTTTTATTTACTTATAACATTAATAAATGTATTGAAACGCTAATGCTGTTTAAATAGTTTTAAATGGGGTGGGCGGAGGGGGGAAGGGGGTATTTAGAATGGAAAGTTATACCAGCGCGTGCTTTATTCGTCCTCAGCAAGTGCTTTTGTCGTCCCCCGCACGTTCAATAGTTGTCCCCAACACTTGATTTAAATTATCCCCAGTTGGTATTCATTTTGCGACGAAGCGTTATTGATTTTTGATGCTTTATTCATGCACCGCCTTGCTTCAATTCGTAACATACGGGGTTGGTTCATTATTTTAAGATTAAATCTTCAGGCGGTTGTCTGTTACGCCCTTTCAGGTCTAAGGTAACCATTCACATATTTTAGGCGACAAACACTGACATATTAAATTTAAAAAAACGTTGAAAATCTTTTTTAGTAAAATAAAAGGCGGTACAAAATGGAACAACAGAAAATTATCGAATTTGCCGCGAATTTTAAACATAAATGTGTTTGCATATTTTTTGCATCTGCACGATATATGCAAATATGCAGTTTGCATAAAATATGCAGTTTTCAAAAATAAATAGGTTTATATTTCATTATTATTTGAGGAAAAAAAATATTTTTATTGGTTTTGCCGTACAACCATCCAAAAAATTGCATATATTCCGCTGTCTAGTCATTATGTATGAAATTTGTATAACATCTTGTATCGTGCCTCGGCTTCGCTGGGTCCTCTGCGAATAGTCCAGTCCTCTCAGTAGGACGAACATAAAAAGGGCGGAACGCGCAGTTTGTTTCCAAACAGAACAGCACTTTTGATAAAATAATTTTCTATAATTTTTTTTTGCCTACGATGGGTAGAGAAATTTTAACAGAATAAATGTATCTGTTTAATTTATACCCCTCCAAATGTAACTAATGTGAAATCTAGAAAAATGTGTTAACTACTATTATTAAAATGTATCCTAATCAATAGTTCTAATATCACCAGTGGATTCTCAATGACAAGCACATATTAAATGTCTACAGCAGATCTACCATTGCCTGGGATGTAATTGTCAGTACTACTGGTGACAAAGTCAATAATGAATCAGTACAGTTTTACTATCGACATTTCCTACAGGGCATGTACGAGTATTTCTGGACGGGTGTGTGCTATTGCATGCATGCATTCATATGTATGTATGTATGCACGTATACATGTTTGTAGAAGACCCTCAATTGGCAGTGTCGCATGCACGTGCATACAGGGTGGCTGATGAATATCGCACATTAAGAAACTCAAATAACTTTTTTTCAGTGTATGGAACTCATTTTTCTTTTATTCATGTTAAGACTCATTCAATTTTATTAAATACTAGCTGACCCCTGCAGACGTTGTCCTGCCCGTGCTTTTCACGATGTATTGGTTTGTTATTCATTAATATTTCATAAAAAAATCATATATTCCGAGTTTCAGGAATAAATCACCAAAAAATGTATTTTCGACATAAGTCCACTACACGGCATCTACTTGTTAGAATCATACATACAAATTATCAAGACAAACCACTGAAATGCGGATTTTGCAAATAACTTGACCACTCCGGCATTTATCGCGGTTTAAATAATTCTAAAACACAGATGACCCCGAACTGAACCTAATGTGCAGTTTTTAGCCTATTCGCTCTTAGGGTTTCGGAGATCATGCGTTACTAACATACGTACAAAGGATTTTATATATAAATATAGCTTCATTAGTTTTAAAAATAATGGAATTTAAATGCCCCCTGATCGTTGATGCATGTGCGGCATCTTACCAAAAAGTGGACAGATGAGACTGGAATAGCCGCAATTGTTTCTCGAATGGATTGCTTTAGTTCATTCAAATTTGTTGGTTTTGCTTTGTAGACTTCGTGTTTCGAATAACCCCACAAGAAAAAGTCAGGTGCAGTAAGGGCAGGCGACCTGGGGGGCCAACGGAATTTGGAGTTTCTGGATATCAGTTTATTGGGAAATTTTCGTCGCAATTCTGTCATAACAGGCCGGGCTATGCGAGGAGTTGCACCATCTTGCTGAAACCTCACAGATTCGAAAGAAATTCTAATTCCACGCTATTCTGGTTAGAAAAACTCTCTCAACATGCTCAAGTAACGGTCTCCAGTAACGGTGTGACCGTTTTCTTTGAAGAAGTAGGGCCCGACAATGCAGCGTGATGAAACTGCACACCACACTGTGACACGAAGTGGATGCAATTCCGTCTCATGGAGTATCTGTGGGTTGGAAGCACTCCACATTCGACAATTTTCTTTGTTTAGGTTGATGTTTAAATCGAAATGGGCCTCGTCAGCCATGAAAAGACAGTTCAACGTGTTTCCGTCCTCTTCCACCATTTGAAGCATCTTCTGGCAAAATTGGCAATCTGGCAAGCGAATTGGGAAGTCTGCTGCATTCCGGTTGTTGACCATTTTAATTTTATTTGGGAGTAACTCCAAATCTTTATGCATAATTGACTGCAATGACTGTCTGCTTATACCCATTTGAGCAGATAAGCTTCTTGTCTAAACTCTTGGATTGTTTTGTATGGTAGCAGCTGGAGCAGCGATTGTTTCCTCCGTCCGAGCTGAAGGTTTTCGATGGTAAGGTCTTCTGTTGACTGTCCCATGCTCGGCAAAATTATTAACAAGTCTCATTATGGTCCATCAGCTCGGAGGATTGCCTCCAAACGTGCGCCTATAATCTCTTTAAACCGAAACTACGGACTACTGTGCGTGATAGCGGCGGACAATCCAAACTCTTGTTTCAGTGTCCCAGTTACCCATTTTTGTTATATCTAAAAATCAATCTGCAAAATAAAAAATATCTTAATGTGCGATATTCATCAGCCACCCTGCATATTAGGGAGTTGTTGATGTTCGAAGCTTATATGTAAAATGTTGTACCTATGTTTCATGCATATTCCCAAAATATTTCGTTCCTTAACTTTCCAATTAGGAGCGATTCGCTATCGAAATACTACTAATGCTAAATAACAGGTGGCGCAAAAGTAACCTTTCGATGTTATGTTAGACGCGATTGGCGGTCAGCAGCTAACAGCTGATGCACCGTCTGGACTTTGTACGGAAACATCTTCAAATCTTGTACCAAAATTCGCTGTAGAGACCGTCGACTGATACCCATTTGCGTGGCACGTCGTCTGGTCGATGTCGACGGCGCTTCCATGACATCCTCGGCTACAGCAGCAATATTCTCTGCAGAACGGCTACTCCGGGGTCTGCCACGCCTGGCAGCATCTCGTGATGTGCCAGTCTCTTCGAGGCGAGCGGCTACACGTCGCAGTGTTTCACCAGTAGGCGTTGGACGGCCAGGAAATCTGTGCCAAAGTCACCGACCGATTATTGGTCAAATAAATAGTCAGCAATATTCCGCGTTCTGGAGCAGTGTAGCGTAACATTGTTTATTAACTTGTATTTCGCATGTGTTTACTACACAAATGTCAAAACAGAACTGACATTAGGGGCCAATCGCAAAATTTATAGCATTTTCTGATAGGAGGATTACTTTTGCGCCACCTGTTATTACACTTTCCAATGAAATGCAGAGTCTGTCGTTGCCAATTAATTAAATAATCAACTAGATTTCGAAGTAGAGTATATCTACGTGTTTTAAAATAAAAAAAATAAATACAAGTGAGTGAGTAGTAGGACTGATATTTAGAACTCTTGTTTTCTTATCTTCAATCGCCTCAAAATTGTTTTATTTTCCCTTATTTTCTTTTATTATTGCATTCAATTATTATGCTTGTATTTTATGTATAATGTTTTTTGTTATAATTTGAGTTGTTTTTTTTTGCATATATATTTTTTTTCACAGTGAGTAGTTTTTCCTATTGTTGATTTCAGCATAACTGCTTATAAATACTGTGAAAGTTAGGAGGAATTTAGTTACGCTTTTTTTAAAACTCTTGTTTTTTGTATTATTTTATAATTAAGTCTATTGATACATTATATATATTTAAGATTTTCGAGTAGAATATTTATTGTCGTATTTTGTAATCACATATGTCCTTATAGGCTCGGTTACTCTGATGAAAACAAATAAATTAAAAAAATTTAAAAAAATCATACAAGAAATTTCGAGTTTGACAGGCGCCTTACGCTTTCACTCGTGTTTAAGAGTAATGGCTGGCAATTGGCAATCCCAAATCAATTGGCAACACACAGACGAGTACTCGCTACTCGGGTACTCATTACCTGTCCTCCTCTTTTTCAGGTTGCTTTGTTTGTTGATTTTTTTTGTTACATTTCCGAAGATTTTTTGTAAGATTCGAAGGGATACCGCGGTATGTGGTATATACAAACTAACAAACAAAATAAATTCGATAGCGAGAAATTATCATTAGAATAATTTAATTGAATAAAATGTAAAATGAAAATATTGTGATAACAACACTAAAGTAGTATAGAAAAACAGAAAACAAGTGTATTTTCAGTGACCAAGACAAAAAAGAAACTGCGCTGCAACAAAAAACAAAGTGATTGTTTGTGTGTGTGTGTGTGTGTAAAAAATATTGTCCCAAAGTAAGTTGAATTGCTGTTCTAAGTTACATTATAGACTTTTTCGGAATTTTTTTTTGGTGTACGAAGAACGAAGCCGACCCAAAATGATCGGCGGCGGCTTGTATGAATCGGCGGCGGCGGCTTGTTTCGCGCCAAACGTAAAAGACACTGCATGAAGAAAATTTATTTTCTTCGCGGCAAACGTAAAAGACACTGCATGAAGAAAATTGATTTTCTTCGCGGCAAACGTAAAAGACACTGCATGAAGAAAATTGATTTTCTTCGCGGCAAACGTAAAAGACACTGCATGAAGAAAATTGATTTTCTTCGCGCCAAACGTAAAAGACACTGCATGAAGAAAATTGATTTTCTTCGCGACAAACGTAAAAGACACTGCATGAAGAAAATTGATTTTCTTCGCGGCAAACGTAAAGACACTGCATGAAGAAAATTGATTTTCTTCGCGGCAAACGTAAAAGACACTGCATGAAGAAAATTGATTTTCTTCGCGACAAACGTAAAAGACACTGCATGAAGAAAATTGATTTTCTTCGCGCCAAACGTAAAAGACACTGCATGAAGAAAATTGATTTTCTTCGCGACAAACGTAAAAGACACTGCATGAAGAAAATTGATTTTCTTCGCGGCAAACGTAAAAGACACTGCATGAAGAAAATTTATTTTCTTCGCGCCAAACGTAAAAGACACTGCATGAAGAAAATTGATTTTCTTCGCGACAAACGTAAAAGACACTGCATGAAGAAAATTTATTTTCTTCGCGCCAAACGTAAAAGACACTGCATGAAGAAAATTGATTTTCTTCGCGACAAACGTAAAAGACACTGCATGAAGAAAATTGATTTTCTTCGCGGCAAACGTAAAAGACACTGCATGAAGAAAATTGATTTTCTTCGCGACAAACGTAAAAGACACTGCATGAAGAAAATTGATTTTCTTCGCGGCAAACGTAAAAGACACTGCATGAAGAAAATTTATTTTCTTCGCGCCAAACGTAAAAGACACTGCATGAAGAAAATTGATTTTCTTCGCGACAAACGTAAAAGACACTGCATGAAGAAAATTGATTTTCTTCGCGGCAAACGTAAAAGACACTGCATGAAGAAAATTGATTTTCTTCGCGACAAACGTAAAAGACACTGCATGAAGAAAATTGATTTTCTTCGCGGCAAACGTAAAAGACACTGCATGAAGAAAATTGATTTTCTTCGCGACAAACGTAAAAGACACTGCATGAAGAAAATTGATTTTCGTCGCGCCTAACGTAAACTGCATGAAGAATGTAAATTCCAGGCCACTTTTTTTTATTTTTTTGATTCCTAGTTTGTTTTTAATAACGTGTTGGTGTATTATTTTTCCAGCATCCACAGGTTTTAAAACATTTTTTTCATTGGACATTAAACAATTGAAAATTAGGAATTGGAGCAGACTACGAAGCCGACCCAAAATTGTCGGCGGCGGCTAGTGGATGAAATTATGGGCCGATCCAATTTTGATAAATCGGCGGCTCCTTGAATGAACTTCTTGTGTCTGTAATTCTTCAGAATCCGCATTTAAAAAACAACTTTTAATAGATTTTTGGACTTTATTAAACTGTTGCAGTTACAACGAAAAAGTGTGAAAAATAAGGGTACCACTCGTTAAGCTAAGTACACGCCATTTGCTGATCGGACAATATTGCCAGAAAAATACGGAGTAATGCATTTACAACCGTGTGAACATACAATTTTTGACTTGAAACGTTAACAGAAAAGTCATTGTGAGATATTGATTGTTAGATGTACGTTTATGCACGTAGCCATTGTCAGAAAAACATTTTATTGGCCTCCATATAAATATTTACAAAATATATTGTAAATATGTATTCTTGCAATCGTCTGTACTGTAAAGTCACCTTTGGCTAACAGTCTTTCATTGTCCGTCCATGCAGCACTTAACAGGGTTGATAACGTTGTCCGATCTGGCAATCGTGTGTACTTTAGATCATATCCAAAGATACTAAATTTTTTGGCTTCTTCAGATTCATCGCTTCGCGTGACGCAAAACATTTTTCGGAGGCTGAGTTCCAGTCGAAGAGAGCCGATCATGTCGGCGGCTGATTTTTAGCCGACTTGAGCCGCTCATGCCGGCGGCGGCTTCGGCTCCACAAAAATAACCGGCGGCGGCTAGCCGGCCGAGTCGCGCCGATTCGGCTTCGTAGTCTGGTACGAAGGTTATTGACCTCGTTTATCCTTAAGAAATGAATAACACTGTAGTTTCCCTGCAGCGAAGCGGACCAGTTCATAAATAGTTCTACACTGGTTCATGAGAATGTATGAACTAGTTCTACATAATACCCTTTGCCCAGCAAGCAACTGTTTCTTTTTACATGGGCTTGTCCTAGGAAGAATCAATTGTCTCCAGCTGCATTCATTTGAAACAGTTCTGATATAGTTCGGAATGGAATAGTTTAGAATTAATTCTAGGGTACTAGCTCTGATATAGTTCTTCAGGAATATATCTAAACTACTCCAGAACTGTTCCAAACGAATGCACCCGGAGAAAAATTGATTCTTTCTAGGACAAGCCCATGTTGCTTGCTGGAAAAAATATATTATGTAGAATTAGTTCATGCTCTCTTGGTTATGGACCAGTCTAGAACCACTTTTCAGCTTGCCTTTATTATAAAATTTAAGAATTAAAAAGAAAATATTTATTGATTGGTTTTTATTTTTATAATATTTATAAAAACTAAATTATTATTATTATTATCATTATAACGTCTTACTTGTTCAAATTTCCACTTAACAATGAACACAAGACTGAAATGAGAAGCACCACCATAAATTCCTAACGGTAAACACTTAGAATTATTTCAATGCAGACGAAAAAACACAAACAAATATTCACGCTGTACAAAATCAAACAAAAGCAGCGCTGCCTAGGCAGATTTCTTTGAATTCTCTTGTTTTTTTGCGCTCAACTGTTTCTGGCTGCATTACTTTTGCTCTAGTCTGGATCTAGTTCATTTTGGACCAGCTCAGATCCGGTCCTTTTCATAGACTGTTTCCAATTTCTCTGCAGGGTTGTTTCATTGTCAGCTGGTGTATATGTGTGGGTGATTGTGTGTGCGCCTACTTGCCACCATTTATTCTATATAGTGTGATGAATTCATTGCAATCTACTAAATTTTTTAAACAAACAAAGAGACACAAAATTTCTTAGTAGTAGATGACGAGATCAACATTTCTTCTGTTGTTGTTGTTGGAGTATGGTACATCATAAATTGCATTTACTTTCTTATTTATGAATCTGAATATTATTATTTTTGGTCTCGATATGGATTTATTTGTATATATTTGATATGTATTTATTTGTATATAACAACAAGTGGCTGCTGAATTTATTTACTTAAAAAAAAACAAAACAATTTTTCTTTCATGGTATATGTGGCCTTGAACATTATTGCTTGGAGAGGCTTTACAGATTTTTTGGATTCCTTATTTTTATTCTGCACATGTAATATATCGAACTTTTTTCATACAGCCATTTAAGGGTTCATTCAACTTTTGTTTATTAACACCTTTTTTGTTGTTGTTTATTCTCTTACCGGCACGGCACGTTAGTCTGCCTACACACTTGAATGTTTTTTTGCCGTCTTCTCTTTGCTACCTATATTCTCGAAGAACATGCAAATAGCAATTAACATGTGTTTGTTTTTGTTTAGATTTGATCAAATTATAGCATTTAGTTAGTTTTATACATTATGTCGTACTTTCAGGATTTCTTAAAATGCAGCTATATGTCTCTGGATGATTTTTTAAGTTCCGTCTAAAAATATATAACTATTTCACAACTGCTGAGGTTAAGAATACAGCGATTTACAGTGGTGGAAAAAAATGATCATATGAAGCCTATATATTTTTTCAAGTGTATGTACGCAAAAGTACCTTAACTTTTAATTTGTAGGCAAAAAAATCAGTGGTTTCGATGGGAAAACTAACGTTCGGCGACCCGAAAACTCGGTATGACCAAAAGTATTCTAAAAAGAGGGTTATTATGTATTTCGGAGGGATATAATGTTAGGGGGCTTTTTATCCGCATATGGCTATGGCCCAATTATTGGATATACCTTCTACCACGTTTCACCTGGTAACTTTGGTGGAATTTTTCCCAATAATTTAGTTTCCTTCAGCCAGTTCCAAATGTTTTTTCAGGTATCTGAGACATTTAAGATCCTTTTTAGCTCCTCAAAAGACTTAAATGGGTTCATTTTACAATAACTCACCAACAATTGATCATGACTAGCCTAGGTTTTTGTTTTATTCCTCTGAATTCGACCTTTTTTCCACCAGGAATTGTAAAAAAAACCTCTTTTTCTTAGAGTATTGCATAAAGAAGTTAAAGCTGTCGTAAGATGCACAATTAAACATTGTCAATTTATGGTAAGATTCATTAAGTTTCCAGATTTGGTTTTAGAGAAATTTAAATCACCAACAAAATGTAAGTTTGTTTCTATTTTTTTTCCACCACTGTATACCACCTGTCAATGATCTGTTACAAAAATAAAATTATAGTAACAAAAACACGTTTTAATTCCTTACATTCGAGAAAATAAATTCAAATTAAATTAAATTTGTATATATTCGTTTTTGATTAATAATAGTATGTAAAAAATTATACCAAACTCCTTAACAACTTAGCGGCAAAACCGAAAAATTTCATATAAATGCGTCATACACTATTGCAGCGAATAATGTTTGTACTGGAGTTTATATTTAATGAAAAAAATAGTAGCAATAAAAATGAGGTGATTACGTTTTTGGGATAGCGATTTATTCATGTACAAGTTCTTGCTTTGTTTCATTGTCAGTTGTAAAAATCGTTTTTATAGCCTCACTTTGTGATCATTTGCTACGATTCAAAAATTTATCAAATCTAAGAAGTGACCGATTGACTTTAAATTTTGTGAGTGGTAAAAAAATGTAAAAAGCAATCGTCGCATTCACACAAATTCACAGGGTATGGAACTCAAATACATACAGCGTCAAAACAAAAATTCATGTATTCAAAGCATCTGTCCTCTCCGCCCTTCTTTACGGATGCGCGACTTGTTTTGTGACGGATAATATAAGAAACAAACTGAGGGTCTTCGTTAAACGCAGCCTCCGAAGAATTTTAAAAACATTTTGGGCTCGCACAATAAGTAACGAACAGCTTTGAAACGGATCAGATATGGGTGATATTAACATCGAAAATCGTAGAAGTAAATTTGGGTGGATAGGGCACACACTTCAGAAACCAAGTGAAGAAATATCCAACCACGCTCTTTTTTACAACCCCCAAGGAAGTAGAAAAAGAGGGCGACCCAAAACCACCTGGCGTCGATCAAATCTACAGTAAATTAACTCCATATCTGACAGTCTTGGAAGAACCTTAAACACGATCGGAGAGCTCAAAGATATAGCCGTACATCGACAAAGATGGAGACAACTTATAGACAGCCTATGTCCAGTATAGAGGAGGCTTGTAATCATATGAAGACGAACAAGGCAATATATATGGGCATTTCCCTGGGCTACTCAAAAACATAACTTACAATTTTGCAACTCTTTCTTGAGTATTTATTCTTAGCAATGTACTCAAAGTTTCTGCGCCACATTTACACATGCAAATTTAACAATTTTGGCATGAAATTATTTCTTTAGACCTTTTCGACCTTTCTACGTAAAAAATTGATAAGTATTGTATAATATTAACATTAAAAGACATATTTTAATAACCCCATTTCCACATGAATTTCGTGCTGTTCGGAACATGCCGTCCGGAATTCAACAAAAATCTAAATATCTCAAAAATTTTGCATTTTACATACATACTTTACTATACATACTTAAGAAGCATTGGCTCTAGTATATGCAAGCGCAAAGTTAGGTAATATTTTTACAAGAAGTTTCGTTGAAATTTTTAAATCACTCAATAAACCTGAAGAATCGTGTTTTTTTTTCGTGCCGTCAGTCGCGCCGATATCTGATAACAATAATATTCCTAAGATCAATATCAAGGAAGTTATGAGGAAAAAACTAGTGAAAGTCCTGCCGTCCGCAACGCAGGAAATGCCCATATATATATTTTCTTATGCTATGTTCCCTAGATGCATCATACAGCTGTGGTAAAAATATAGCACCCTAGACAGTGTCGGCCTTTATTAACGGATTTGAATTTCGCGATCATAGCAAAAGTTAAACTATTATTACATATGTGTGGGATTACAAAAGATTCACATAACACGTAAGGAAGCTATTAAGGAATCAATGCTTCACTAAATTTTAGGAGGTCAATTTTCGAATATAGACAAAAATATTACTACATACAAAATTTGAAGTCAATCTGTTTGTTACTCCCTTCGAGAGTTATCGTCCTCACCAGCCAGACGGAAGGACAGACATTGCTAAAATAAGTTAAAATGTAAGGTCACTTCTTCCATGTGCTACATTTTGGCGCCCGTAGCAGATTGAAGGTATAGATTTTAAATATGTGTAAAATCTGAATATCAAATCTCAATAAGAAATATCACAATATCCAAATATAACCATTATTTGTCAGACCGTATGTATATAGTCATTGCTAATGTTGTCGAAAGAACATGAAATAATGAGTCAAGACAAAAATGCAGACAAGGACCAAACAATTAAAATTGATTCCCGTAAATCGGAGGAAGATGTATATCTCATAAAGTGGGGTAGATAAGAGCACAGTTATTGCTGATGGTGAAAGAAGAGTATGGTTGAAAATAATCTTTTACTAACTCAAAAAAACACACAACATGGCATATGGATCAAAATAGCAGTAAGCCTATGATTCGTAATGTAAATTTTCCTAAACCTCAAAAAATGGCATATGGATCAAAATAGCATTAAGCCTATGATTCGTAATGCAAATTTTCGTTAACCACTATGCGGTAGACGTATATAATTCTATGCTATATTTACCCATTAAATATTTCAGAATACAAATTAGTAATAGTAAAACAAGAGGGAATTCAAGCTTATTAGGAAATTCCAAATGGTATTTTTACATGAAATAAATAACGATGTACTACACGTCACAAAGTATACACCGTCAAGTACAGCAGATCTGAATTTAAAGGCAGAATCTTGAATTAATTACAAAACATTCGGTACTGCATCAATGATTTTACCCGTATCCAAAAACAAAGGAATATATTACACTAATACGCGTTGTTCATTTGTGTAGCGCTCCATTTTTACTAACCTCGTACCTTCTACTAACAAACAATAACAATTATTCAAATGTCAAACAATGACACTTCGAATGTTGCGAGATTTAAAAATTGCGCTCTTCTTGGGACACCCTTTATAAGAAACAAACTGAGAGTCTTCATTAATCACAGCCTCCGAAGAATTTTAAAAATATTTTGGCCTCGCACAATAAGTAACAAACAACTTTGAAATGGATCAGATATGGGTGATTTGTAATAACATCTTAAATCGTAGAAGACAATTTGGGTGGATAGGGCACACACTTCAGAAACCAACTGAAGAAATATCCAACCACGCTCTTTTTTACAACCCCCAAGGAAGTAGAAAAAGAGGGCGACCCAAAACCACCTGGCGTCGATCAAATCTACAGTAAATTAACTCCATATCTGACAGTCTTGGAAGAACCTTAAACACGATCGGAGAGCTCAAAGATATAGCCGTACATCGACAAAGATGGAGACAACTTATAGACAGCCTATGTCCAGTATAGAGGAGGCTTGTAATCATATGAAGACGAGCAAGGCAATATATATGGGCATATCCCTGGGCTACTCAAAAACATAACTTACAATTATGCAACTCTTTCTTGAGTATTTATTCTTAGCAATGTACTCAAAGTTTCTGCGCCACATTTACACATTATGCAAATTTAACAATTTTGGCATGAAATTATTTCTTTAGACCTTTCTACGTAAAAAATTGATAAGTATTGTATAATATTAACATTAAAAGACATATTTTAATAACCCCATTTCCACATGAATTTCGTGCTGTTCGGAACATGCCGTCCGGAATTCAACAAAAATCTAAATATCTCAAAAATTTTGCATTTTTACATACATACTTTACTATACATACTTAAGAAGCATTGGCTCTAGTATATGCAAGCGGAAAGTTAGGTAATATTTTTACAAGAAGTTTCGTTGAAATTTTTAAATCACTCAATATACCTGAAGAATCGTGTTTTTTTTCGTGCCGTCAGTCGTGCCGATAGCTGATAACAATAATATTCCTAAGATCAATATCAAGGAAGTTATGAGGAAAAAACTAGTGAAAGTCCTGCCGTCCGCAACGCAGGAAATGCCCATATATATATTTTCTTATGCTATGTTCCCTAGATGCATCATACAGCTGTGGTAAAAATATAGCACCCTAGACAGTGTCGGCCTTTATTAACGGATTTGAATTTCGCGATCATAGCAAAAGTTAAACTATTATTACATATGAGTGGGATTACAAAAGATTCATATAACACGTAAGGAAGCTATTAAGGAATCAATGCTTCACTAAATTTTAGGAGGTCAATTTTCGAATATAGACAAAAATATTACTACATACAAAATTTTAAGTCAATCTGTTTGTTACTCCCTTCGAGAGTTATCGTCCTCACCAGCCAGACGGAAGGACAGACATTGCTAAAATAAGTTAAAATGTAAGGTCACTTCTTCCATGTGCTACATTTTGGCGCCCGTAGCAGATTGAGGGTATAGATTTTAAATATGTCTAAAATCTGAATATCAAATCTCAATAAGAAATATCACAATATCCAAATGTAACCATTATTTGTCAGACCTTATGTATAGTCATTGATAATGTTGTCGAAAGAACATGAAATAATGAGTCAAGACAAAAATGCAGACAAGGACCAAACAATTAAAATTGTTTCCCGTAAATCGGAGGAAGATGGATATCTCATAAAGTAGGGTAAATAAGAGCACAGTTATTGCTGATGGTGAAAGAAGAGTGTGGTAGAAAATAATATATTACTAACTCAAAAAAACACACAAAAAATGGCATATGGACCAAAATAGCAGTAAGCCTATGATTCGTAATTCAAATTTTCCTAAACCTCAAAAAATGGCATATGGATCAAAATAGCATTAAGCCAATGATTCGTAATGCAAATTATCGTCAACCACTATGCGGTAGACGTATATAATTCTATGCAATATTTACCCAATAAATATTTCAGAATACAAATTAGTAATAGTAAAACCAGAGGGAATTCAAGCTTATTAGGAAATTCCAAACGGTATTTTTACATGAAATAAATAACGATGTACTGCACGTCACAAAGTATACACCGTCAAGTACAGCAGATCTGAATTTAAAGGCAGAATCTTGAATTAATTACAAAACATTCGGTACTGCATTAATGATTTCACCCGTATCCAAAAACAAAGGAATATATTACACTAATACCATGTCTTTTTAAAGTCTTATCTAAGTTGTCTATTTTATATGTACACACATACACATACACCGACACCTGTAATATATCACTTCCCTTTGATTATCGATAGAATGAAATTTGTCACGTTTTTCCAATTTATCTACACAGATTCGTCATAAACTTAAATGTATATTAACGGCTTATTTAAAAGGGGAATTTTAAGAAATCTCTTAATAATATGAAGAATTTAATTATCGTTGATGATATGAATCTAATTTAAATAATAGGTATGTATATGTTTTTGGTGGTTTTTTGACGTTATTCTTTTTTTCAATCACACACAACTGCATGGCCTAAAAACATTATTCTCATGACACACGGTTGAAAATGAAAAAAAAAAATACAGGGGGAAGAAATTATGGCCTCTGCAAAATACAAATAAAGATTTTATATACATATGTATGTAGTGTATACATAAATCCTTTTGTTAATTCTGTGTATTATGTATTTTGTCAGTAGAAGAAAATTTTAAACATTAATCAAATTAGTCACTGATAATTTTGCTCTTATTAAACAGAGGAAACGATTATACACGTGAGTACTATTATATTTTTGATCTTATCATGCTTTGCAGATAACAGATAATGTTCATAAATATTTTTTTTGATTTGGGTTATCGATTGATCTCTCCACAACCTTAGTACATACACAACGGTTAGTCATTCGGGGGGGTCAACATTTTGTATATTTCGTAGATATTGTCCACTACAGACACAGTGTACATATAATTTCTAATTGAAACCATATGCTGCTGTTTTAAAACTTTTAGGCAATATGTTGCTATAATTTGGGTATGTTATGGTTACATGAGAAACTTCTTACTGTTTTAAATAAATATTTTTTTTCTCAATTTCGCTTGCATAGGGAATTGCATATAATGTTCTCTATAAAATGGCAAACATTTCATGATATTCGATTAAAACTCAACAGAACGATTTTGGCTGAATTCGAATATGACACATAAACTGTGTCCGAAAGAAAATATTGAAATTTGGCTATTATTGAATCACAGTCGTTATTCCTGTCATTATGATTCTTATGTTCAATTCATTTATCTAAAGGGGTTTCCAACAAGAGGTGTTATTTTGGTATTCAAAGAAAAATTCAATTTTTTGAGATAAATGATCGGATGTTTATTTCATAATAAAGAGGAAGGTATGCCGTTAATAATGAAAAACAACATCAGGCAAATGGCCCACACGACCACGCTTACAGGATCATATCCTTTTCATGAAATTTTCCATAACCAAATCGCAAAGTGGCTGCCCTATGTCCTCGATAGCCTTATGAATTCTATCTTTGAGGTCTTGAATCGACGCTGGGCTGTTGGCGTTGACCTTATATTTCACGTGGCCCCAAAGGAAGAAGTCGCAAGGTGTTAAATCCCTCTTCGAGAGATAACACGGTCCGGAAACTTTTCCCGCAACAGAGCAATGGTTTCGTTGCTTGTGTGGCACGTAGCGCCGTCTTGTTGAAAGTAAACGTTGTCCAGATCAATACCATCCAACTCCGACCATAAAAAATCATTAATCATCTCTCGATAGCGTAATCCATTCACCGTAACTATTGATCCAAATGGGCTTGTTGCCACCGAGGTGGAAATGGGTTGGATTATTAAATTTGGATTTAAAAAAATGGACAGCGTAATTGGCGAATGAACACTAAGTGTTGCCTGGCGCCTTCTGACATTTCCATTGGAAAGTTTGACATTTTTTAGCATAAACGTACTCAGAACGTTTTGACGTACGACCATCATTTGTGTTGTTTACAGTGACTTGAAAAAATCAATTTGGCAAAAAAAAATGGAATTAACTCGTGAACATTTTCGTGCGATCATTTTTCACAACTTTCGACGTGGATTATCACGACAAGAGTGCATCGATGAACTTAAATCTTTGTATGGCGATGAAGCTCCATCCTATAGCACTGTGAAAAACAGGTTTAATGAATTCAATCGTGGACGACGCTCGCTCAAATACGAAGTTCGTCCAAAAACGGCCGTTGTGCCAGAGCACATTGATGCCGTGCGTGAACTGATAATGCAAGATCGTCATGTGACATACCGTGAGATAGAGGCATCCTTGGGCATTTCTTCCACCAGCATACATTCGATATTGCATAAACACCTGGCCGTAAAAAAGGTTTGTTCTCGTTGAATCCCGCACAATTTGACAATCGCTCAAAAAAGGCTCGTGTCGATTGGTGCAAAGAAATTTTGAAAAAATACGATCGCGGTGCTTCAAAATACGTTTATAAGATAGTCACAGGTGACGAATCTTGAATCTATGCGTATGAGTCCGAAACAAAACAGCAATCGACCGTGTGGGTCTTCGAAGACGAGCCAAATCCAACGAAAGATGTTCGTGGAAGAAGCACTTCGAAGCAATTGGTCGCCTGTGTCTTCTGCAAAACTGGTCATGTGGCGACTGTTCCGCTTGAGCAACGTAGGACGGTCAATTCTGAGTGGTACACCACAATTTGTTTGCCTGAAGTCTTCGGAGAAATTCGAAAAACGAACAAGAGAAGACGAATCATTGTGCACCATGACAATGCGAACACTCACACATCGGCTCAAACCAGCGCCTGTTTGACCGGCCAAAACGTCGAATTAATGGGTCATCCGCCTTACAGACCTGATTTGGCACCCAATGATTTATTCTTATTCACTCACATCAAGAAAAAACTGCTTAGTCAACGTTTTTCGACGCCTGAAGCAGCTGTTGAAGCGTTCAAAACCCATGTTTTTGAGGTGAATTTTCAACACACTGTAACCAAAACAATTCGCGCTCAAATGACAAAACGGTCAGAGTGAAGTTATGCTAAAAAATGTCATACTTTCGAATGGAAGTACAAGTTTTCATCTGGCAACACCGGCATTGCCAGGACCGAAATATAAATAGCAACCCGCGTAGAATATAATATTTTATTCATATTAATTTTCCGATATTTCGCAATTTTACTTGAATCTCTTCATCATGGATGTTGTGCATGTAAACAACAACACAAATACTTCTTAAAACTAGCGTAGTGACACTACTCTAGTTGATTGAGAAATTGAGAAATATCGGAAAATTAGTAAGAATAAAATATAATATTCTAATAAAAATTGACCTCGAGCTTGACTATCATTTTGGATACTAAAAAGGTCGAATAAAAACCAAATTATAAAAATATTCTTCAATCTTTTATAAAAAAAAATTATAAAAATATTGAAATTGTGATTCATAGACCGCAAATTTCAACTAATCGGGCTGATATTTGATATTTTGGGTGTTTATACCCAGAACTTTTCACACGAACAACCGTCGGCATATGCCCTTGTTTTTGCTTCTAAACGCAACAAAAAACACTAATTTTAACGAATTGGGCTGAAATTTGGTAATATGTGTTTATTTGTACCCGTAACTACTGACATGTGTTTTTTTTGTATTAGGTATATACAGCCTTGAAGATCCCTTATTACTCCTTCAATGTTTTTTCTGACTAGATAAGACTGACGGTAATGAAAAAATCAAATTTTAAAATTAGCTTTAATATAATTGCTAGATAATATAATTGCTAGTATGCCAAAATATTGACAAATTTTTTTCAGTTAAATAGTACAAATTCACTGTAAACTAGTGTAATTGATAAGGATTCCGGGGTGTTCCCTTACACAATTCATCGTAGCTTATCTGAAGTTGAAAGTGTAAAGCAATGTATTTTTTTGCGTTCTGGCAGTTTGTTCCAAACCTACTGGTACCTAATCCACAAATGTTAAAAATTCGGAGAAAACAAACTAACCAAATTGTATCATAACCATGTATCATTAATAAGAGTACACAAAAAACTTGAAATTCTGCATAGCTAAATATTTTTACAAAGCCTACAGTTCAGTGAAAAATGTTTGTTACTGTCAAGACAATGTTGGCACCTTCCACACAAACTGACAAACCATAATCCTCACAACATCTGATCAATTATCGTAATGTCTTCAAATTCGGTTTACGAGTATAGGAGAAAAATATTTTTCTATTTTTCTGTAGAAATAGGTGGCCATTAGCGTCAGCGGGAATTCTAGATAAATTGATTAGCTCACGGCATTTAGAATTTATTCCTTATAATAAGATGTATGGATTTGCTTAAAATAGATGCATATTGTTTGAAAATCTTTCATTTCATTTAACAAAAAATGCATTTATATAAACCTGACGTCTTTTGCGATACATGAGACCAAGTAAGATTAAATACCTGTTAAATTCTCCTTGCTAGCACAAATGTGCTTACATTTTAATTTTTTTCGCTCAATCTGTATATTAGTACAAGTGTTTTGAATGCTATTATCTAGTAAACGAATTACAAAATATTGTATATTACGCGGCATGCCAATGTATACTTATATATATATATATATATATATATATATATATATATCTGTTCGTACATTCACACGGGTATTTAAATTTAATTTCTATGTACTGACCTATCCCACACAAAAGCTGTGTGCGAAAGCAAAACAAATTGTTGTATTTAAAACATTTAGCTTTCTTCTGTTTTTATACAAAAAGAACTACATATGTACGCAGTCTCGCCGATAAGACAACATTTTAATACAATTGAACAGTATTTCTGCGTCTTCGAAAACAATACAGTTGTTGTAACGTTTTATTCATTTACACTTTTCGTAAGTATGTCGGATGACCGTAAATGGGTGCTGGTCGTCATTTACAAGTATACCTGTTTTTCTCTGTTCTAGTTCAACATTCAAGATTATTACTTACTTTGTATTAAACATTATTTGTTTTAGCTTTTGTTTGTTTAAATTTTGTTTTATTTTGTCACTTACAGATTAAACGAGAACCGCTTCAATGAGTTTCCACAGTCGTAGTTCTAGTGAAATAGACACCATACCATATGGTGAGATACTGCCAGTATTTATAAAAGATTTTGTCGAAGATTTCGAATTTGAAGATGTCAAGGGAAAAGTTCGTGAACTATTTAGTAAATCCGAACTTGATTATATAACAAAAGTGGTTGGTATTGTTTGAAATAAACCTTGTTAACGTTTTTACATTTTATTTATTTTTATTTTCTACTTTAAACCACCCTCGGTGCCCCTAAGGACAACATGTTGCCAGGAAGTGAGAAAAGAACGGTAAAAATGCAAAAACTTAAATATGTACTACTAATTCCAATCAATTTCTTTAATTTCTCTCTAAAGAAAGATAAAGCTCAGGTGTGTCATTTAATATGGATTCTTGAAAAGAAATCGAATGACTTCATCATGACATTTTTGGATGCCATAGCCTATGATTACAAATGGATTGTGGATAAAGTGAAAGCGGAATGGGTAACCCGCAGTGAAAACACGGAATTGTACTTGGAAAAATTACGTACTATACAAAGCGAAAATGAACTCCACACTCAGTATAATGTTCACCGCACTAAGCACGTAAGTGCATAACCTTTAATAATTTAATTAATTCAACATTAAACTTATTATCCCTTCGATTTCTCATAGTTTCTGAACTTGGAAAAACGTCTGCGTCACCTAAATCCCAAAAAGAACAAGAATAGTGTGGTGCTGTTAGGTGATCTGGGTAGCGGCAAGAAATGGTTGGCTATCGATGTATGTTCCGATTATGCCGTTATGAAGCAAATGGGTTTCAAAATGTTTTGGATCGATTGCATCAATTGTAATAGCCCTCAAGGCGACATTAATGCCTTGAAAGAACTAATGTTCAAACTAAATCCTTTGCATCCTTTTCATGAACAAATGTCTGTTACTACTTCGGAAACAATAACCGCGCTTAGAGCTCAGATCAAACATTTATTGGATACAAAGGAATACAAGAACTGTCTGTTGATATTGGCCAATGTCCAAAATGTCAAGGCAGAGACGGTATTTAAACTGGGCTGCAAACGTTTGATTATAACACGCAACCAGAAAGTGTTCGATTCTCTATCGGACAAATTAAATCTGAAAATGAGAATGGATGACAGTGGTCTGGCCCGTACGGAATTTGATTTGCTACTTGATAATTACATTAAAAAATACAATTGGCGTAATATTAAATCATCGGATGCCAGTGACATTTATCATTTAAGCAACGGAGATCCATATATGTTGAGCATAATTGCTAGAAAGTTAAGAGAGAAGATGTCAAATTGGAATGAATGGAAAAAGAATTTGGATAAATTGCAGTAAGTTTCATACTCGTATTCTATTAGTTTAAAAGATGGTTTTGTTCTGTTAGAACTTTTTTCTTTTTTGATATTATTCCGCTCAAGTTTCTACGTTATTTTAAATGTGTTTCGCGTTACGTTTTTAATAAAATTATATGAGTATGTAGTGGCAAGATAGCTACCTCCCCGAAATACGGAGATATTTGTAAATGTAAAACGCAAGACCAGACGGTATGGGAGAGTGTACAAAATATGAAAAAGGGAAACTAACACGCCACCTATCATAAGTGACGATATATCAAATAGCAAAAAAAACTGCGTCATCTTTAAAAAATATAACACAGAACCTCTCTAACCTCTAATATATTTCTTCAAGAACAAAAAGAAACGTACTAGGGACGAAACCCTTCCAAGATTTTGGAAGAATTATGAATGGCGTTGGATGAAACTCATATGGGCACATTTACAAATGAAAATCAATAATATGAAAATCACCCTAAATTGTTGCACGATTTTAGGTCCTTGAGCGGAATAATACAAAAATGCATAAATAAAAAAAACAAATCAACTTTTAATATCGTGTTCCCTTTTCCTTAGAATACCAGATGAAAAATTCAGACGAGATATAGAAAATTCTCTACAGCTGCTAACTCCGGATCAGCTAAAACTCTATGCCACTTTATCCATATTTCCGCATTGTGCGAAAATACCAGTAAAGGTAACGAACAAAGCCAAGTTGAAACACCGAAAAACTCTATTTTATGTTTGTCTATTTTTCTTGCAGCTTTTAGCGTCATTGTGGCAGAAAGATTTAGCAGATACTGAGCCAATTGTTAAGAAATTCCATACCAACTCGTTTCTGAAGAGAGATTTACTAGATGATAATGACACTATGGTGTGTAGACTAAAATATGTTTATAGTTCGTATATCAAGAATTGTCCGTATATTCAAAGTCTGATCAATGCTGTGGAATTGCACCGCGCCGTTGTGGAATATTACAAGTACGTTAACACATTTTTTTTTGTTTAATAATTCTTTTCACTATTTCGTTCTTTATTCTTTCTTTAGAGTCGAACAAAATTTAAATATTCGCAAAGATGTTGACCTATACTTTGCTCCTGAGCATGACTGCTATTTTTTCCATTGCATTGGTTATCATATCTATGGTGCTAAATATATGCAGCTATTTCCAAAACTTTATAGAGATTTTGGTTTCTTGGGACAAAAGATGCGCCATGTTGGATTGGCCAACACCATTGCTGACCTTAAAGATTATGGGAATGAGATAATGGCCGGTAGTTCCGAGAGTGTCGTACGTAAACTGATTATGTTTTTGCCCAAAATTGAGGAGAAGCTTTTGCACGCGCCAGACTGTTGCTTGTTGCAGTATGCTTTATTGGCTGGACAGAGTGACATAAAAGAATTAGCTCTACAGCAAATCTCGCAATTTCCCCACAGAGTGTGGTTTCAAGAAACGTAAGTCATGTCATGTCATGCCCATCTTGTAACCTCTCCTCCTTTCTAAATAAACCTTTTTACGTGTTTTTGTAGTGGCCATTTTCATCAACGACGATTTATTTTAAATCTATACAGTAGCTGCAAGCTGATTCGCATTTTGGGGTCGGATGTCTGCATTGCAGTTCTGCATAATAATGGAACATATCTTGTCGACATATCGTTGGAAGCTATTTGTAAACCCGTACAATTAATTAAAGAATCCACGGTTAATATTATCGACATTACACCATTTAACAACAACAATCATTTGTTGACCTTAGACGCAATGGGTCAACTGAGAGTATGGAAAATTTCCGACGAAGTTAGACGCATTATAGGCCAAAGACACGGTGCTAGAGGCAATTTTAATCCTGTAGAATACAAAATATGTCCACAGCAAACAATGACACCACAAACAACCCATAAGCAAAACGTCAATGACCAGATCCGCGGCTATAGACGTGTTGTTGCCTATTTCTTGGAAGCATCGCCAGATAATAGACTACAGATTACAGTGGCCCTGGACAATGGCGACATTGTAATCCTTGATTGGGCTTCTTCTGAAGAATGCTTTCAGAGAAATAACAGTTACATGCCATGCAAAACTAATGTTCTGGACATAAAGAGAATTTGTAAAATAAAACCTTCTCATTTGATGATTTTGAATAGCAACAGCAACCAATCGGTAGATATCACCTTTTTGAATCTGCGTAATACCGGCAAAGAGCAGATACATTTTAACTGGCCCAAAAACTTGTCGAACTTCATTTACCACGAAGTCTGTGGTGATGTTATTTTGCTAGTTTTCCGCAATGCCATTGTGAGCTTAAAGCCTGTATTCTCTACTGGCTTTGCCGAAGGAACGGTGGATGTTTTGTTTGAGGACTACCAGATCAATTTAACTTGCGCCAGATCAGCGTTAGGCTATAATTATTTGGTGTTGGGTTCAGATCGAGGAATCCATGTCTTCGATCTGATCGAACGCCATATAGTTAAGGAAAGTATTGTTAGCGAACACATAAACTCACTGGACATATACGATCTCGATGACGAAAATTTCCTCCAATGTATGGTGACATGTGGCATACAAGAGAAAAATATATTATATTTACTTTGTTTGCGTAAATCCGCAGAAAACACTTTGTTGTGGCAACATAGTAATTATCTCAATGAAGAGTTGGAAAGTAATAACATCCGACTGTTGGGTGGACGAATGTTTGATGTCGCCGGTTACGATAGCAACACCATGTTGTATGCCGTCGACAGCCAGAAGAATAGAGTCTATCAAGTATCCACATCTGATTCAAAAAATTGGAAAATACTCAAATTGCCTGAAAAACTTCCAAAAATTTCTGCCATTTGTTGTAATAAGAACAAAGCTTTGGTGGCCTTGGAAAATGGACAAGTCTACGATCTACATCAGAAAAGGATTGTAGGGGAGAGTCAAACACACAAACAGACCATAAATCATTTAAAGCTGATCGACGATGATACATTAGTTGCTTCGTCGGACAGATACACAGAAGTAATGCGTTTAAATGTCAATGCAACGACAGAAATTAGAGCCCCATTGGAATTCTTCATGAAGAAGTGTTTTTCGGTGATGGATGATTACTTTCTATTGGTCAACGCCTTTGGAGCTGTATTGGTAGGTTCAAACTCGATTTTTGTGCATATTTGTTTTATCAAACTAAAAATAAGGACATTTATAGAAACTGGCAGTCAGTTTCACTTAAATCTCGTCCATAGTGATATGTATTCAGAACGTGGACAACAGTTTCTAACTTGTTCTCCTTCCTACTAGAGTTAAGTTAATAACGACGTTTTCATTCCAGTTCCTGTCAAAGGACTCTACCGCTCTTAATGTTGGTTGCGACCCTTTTGAAAGATTGGCCGACTGCGATCTCAAAGATAATGTTCTTTTCTTGGGTTTTACAACTTATTTAGTTCGTGTAAGTTGGCATATACTTTAAAATAAATCAAATTATATGTATGTATGTTTTTTTTCATAACAGATTTATACGTTAACCAAAAATGACAACGGAGGCATTGTGTGCGAAAAACGTTGCGAATTAAGCGAACATGACTGCACAATCACATGCATAACTGCCTCAGATAATGGAAAACTATTTGCCGTTGGCTTGAATCCTCCAGCCGCCAAAACAAATGAGAATATATCCGCCCCTAACCACAGTAACACTGCCCCCCACACCGCCCTAAGATCATGCGGAGATATTGAAGTTTATAAATTGGAAGACGATTTTAAGGAGCAATTGCTATACTGCTTAAAGTCACACACTACTCCTGTCTACGATATGAAATTCTCACCACAAAATGATGTACTCGTCAGCATTTCGGAACAAATATGCTTTTGGAACATCTCGTTCATTGTCAACAATCCTTTGAGTCTTAACAATAGGAAAAGGCATAGTTCAAGGTTTTCTTCACAAAAAAGTGCCGAAGAAGTTGATGCCACCACAAATGTAATGGCGGCGGCAAGAAGAGCTCGTCCATGGTGGTGGATAAAAGGCGATGGCCAGAAACAACTTGAGACTAGTTTCTCCTCCTCACTTAATTTGTCGTCCTCTTTTGACTCTGATGTTGCTGCTAGCCATAATGAGGTCTTTGAAGCAATTTCTCCTTCCGAACTTCAGGAAAATGTATGGCAGTCTCTGGCGGGCCCTGGAGACAAGCCCGAACTACTGTCTTGTTTGAAACTGGATGGGAACAAAGCTATGCAATTTTTCACCAATAATGATTTCACCCAATTCTATACCATTGATGACCAGGGTGCCTATTATAACCTTAATGTCATTCAACCTCCACCACCTGCTGCTGTGCCTCTTAAAGAAGATTCGCCTGACACTGTGGATATTGGAGATTATTCGATTTTAAGCAATCTTGATGTGGAAAATCATAATTTTACTGCCACCACAGATAACCACAGATTATCCCTTATCTCGAATACGTCTGCGGGCGCCGACGTTGTGGACAACGTGAGGACGATGACAACATGACTACCACCACGTAGTACTTACCTCCTAAGTTATATAAAAAACGAAGTGTTATCGTCCCTTTTTATTGTATGTAGTTTGTTATTATTTAGTCATTTCGTTTATACAAATATGCATTTTTGATGTGATATTGTCAGATCGTCACTATTTATATGTGGTGGGCCCTAAGCAAAACATTTAAATTGTTAGTCATAGTTTCATTAAGTTGTTTCATTTAAACCAAGCAACAACACATAATCAAATATTTTCTATAAATCATTTAGGTATGATTATCTTGTTTGAAAAGTTAACTGCCAAATTTTGTTTGAGGACTACCAGATCAATTTAACTTGCGCCAGATCAGCGTTAGGCTATAATTATTTGGTGTTGGGTTCAGATCGAGGAATCCATGTCTTCGATCTGATCGAACGCCATATAGTTAAGGAAAGTATTGTTAGCGAACACATAAACTCACTGGACATATACGATCTCGATGACGAAAATTTCCTCCAATGTATGGTGACATGTGGCATACAAGAGAAAAATATATTATATTTACTTTGTTTGCGTAAATCCGCAGAAAACACTTTGTTGTGGCAACATAGTAATTATCTCAATGAAGAGTTGGAAAGTAATAACATCCGACTGTTGGGTGGACGAATGTTTGATGTCGCCGGTTACGATAGCAACACCATGTTGTATGCCGTCGACAGCCAGAAGAATAGAGTCTATCAAGTATCCACATCTGATTCAAAAAATTGGAAAATACTCAAATTGCCTGAAAAACTTCCAAAAATTTCTGCCATTTGTTGTAATAAGAACAAAGCTTTGGTGGCCTTGGAAAATGGACAAGTCTACGATCTACATCAGAAAAGGATTGTAGGGGAGAGTCAAACACACAAACAGACCATAAATCATTTAAAGCTGATCGACGATGATACATTAGTTGCTTCGTCGGACAGATACACAGAAGTAATGCGTTTAAATGTCAATGCAACGACAGAAATTAGAGCCCCATTGGAATTCTTCATGAAGAAGTGTTTTTCGGTGATGGATGATTACTTTCTATTGGTCAACGCCTTTGGAGCTGTATTGGTAGGTTCAAACTCGATTTTTGTGCATATTTGTTTTATCAAACTAAAAATAAGGACATTTATAGAAACTGGCAGTCAGTTTCACTTAAATCTCGTCCATAGTGATATGTATTCAGAACGTGGACAACAGTTTCTAACTTGTTCTCCTTCCTACTAGAGTTAAGTTAATAACGACGTTTTCATTCCAGTTCCTGTCAAAGGACTCTACCGCTCTTAATGTTGGTTGCGACCCTTTTGAAAGATTGGCCGACTGCGATCTCAAAGATAATGTTCTTTTCTTGGGTTTTACAACTTATTTAGTTCGTGTAAGTTGGCATATACTTTAAAATAAATCAAATTATATGTATGTATGTTTTTTTTCATAACAGATTTATACGTTAACCAAAAATGACAACGGAGGCATTGTGTGCGAAAAACGTTGCGAATTAAGCGAACATGACTGCACAATCACATGCATAACTGCCTCAGATAATGGAAAACTATTTGCCGTTGGCTTGAATCCTCCAGCCGCCAAAACAAATGAGAATATATCCGCCCCTAACCACAGTAACACTGCCCCCCACACCGCCCTAAGATCATGCGGAGATATTGAAGTTTATAAATTGGAAGACGATTTTAAGGAGCAATTGCTATACTGCTTAAAGTCACACACTACTCCTGTCTACGATATGAAATTCTCACCACAAAATGATGTACTCGTCAGCATTTCGGAACAAATATGCTTTTGGAACATCTCGTTCATTGTCAACAATCCTTTGAGTCTTAACAATAGGAAAAGGCATAGTTCAAGGTTTTCTTCACAAAAAAGTGCCGAAGAAGTTGATGCCACCACAAATGTAATGGCGGCGGCAAGAAGAGCTCGTCCATGGTGGTGGATAAAAGGCGATGGCCAGAAACAACTTGAGACTAGTTTCTCCTCCTCACTTAATTTGTCGTCCTCTTTTGACTCTGATGTTGCTGCTAGCCATAATGAGGTCTTTGAAGCAATTTCTCCTTCCGAACTTCAGGAAAATGTATGGCAGTCTCTGGCGGGCCCTGGAGACAAGCCCGAACTACTGTCTTGTTTGAAACTGGATGGGAACAAAGCTATGCAATTTTTCACCAATAATGATTTCACCCAATTCTATACCATTGATGACCAGGGTGCCTATTATAACCTTAATGTCATTCAACCTCCACCACCTGCTGCTGTGCCTCTTAAAGAAGATTCGCCTGACACTGTGGATATTGGAGATTATTCGATTTTAAGCAATCTTGATGTGGAAAATCATAATTTTACTGCCACCACAGATAACCACAGATTATCCCTTATCTCGAATACGTCTGCGGGCGCCGACGTTGTGGACAACGTGAGGACGATGACAACATGACTACCACCACGTAGTACTTACCTCCTAAGTTATATAAAAAACGAAGTGTTATCGTCCCTTTTTATTGTATGTAGTTTGTTATTATTTAGTCATTTCGTTTATACAAATATGCATTTTTGATGTGATATTGTCAGATCGTCACTATTTATATGTGGTGGGCCCTAAGCAAAACATTTAAATTGTTAGTCATAGTTTCATTAAGTTGTTTCATTTAAACCAAGCAACAACACATAATCAAATATTTTCTATAAATCATTTAGGTATGATTATCTTGTTTGAAAAGTTAACTGCCAAATTTACAAAATACATTTATTAACATTATCATAATGTTATTGAAAAAAAAAACGCTTTATACTTTTATTTAAAATATATTTTCCCTTAAAGTTTGGTTAGAAAATAAAATGCTTACTTTAAGAACTATAACTAAGAATCTTACAAGAGTATTCGTAAATTGTACATATTGTTTGAGTTGGTAATATTGTTTTAGATTGGTAAAGATTCTCTTTCCACTTAAAAATAGGAAACATTAAATTACAAAGCTTAAATTGAATTAATACCGTTCAAAAGGAAACAAACGTATACACATCGATGGGTGTAAACAGTTTGCAGAATAATTTAATAATATAATCTTATAATTTTTAACGTATTATACAACTTGCAAAAAAAACGACACTGTAAACATTTACAGAATTATTTGCGATCTAAAACTAGTTTGATATTATACTTTTATCGAGGATGCTTTCGTTAAGGCTCGTCGAGAAACTGTTGAGTTGATCGAGAATTTCTGAAAATCAAAAAGGTTCATTACATTATTTACATATTATTTATGGTTATTCCAAGCCTCAAACGAAGTGGAATGGAAACTATAGAATTAATGAAACGCTGTGCTACAAAATCCAATTGAATGATAATCGTTTGAAGATGTTCTTCAAACTATTTATTTTCGAAACTATCGTGTACTGCAACTAATTTGGAACAAAAATCTATTTTAGCTAAAGTCGTTCAAAATTGGCATGCGCAAAATCGTAAAAAAAAATGGTATATTCTGCCAACATCCTTGTCTATCATAAATATTAGAATTTTGGCAATTCTATTAAGATTTTTTTTTGGCATATTTACGACTTTCAGTCATATATGTACATATAAGAAATGATATCAAAACTAATCAATATTTTCATTTTAATTTTTCACAAAAAATTTGCCTTTTCGTTACAATCTCGTTTTCATTTCCCAGCAAAAAAAGAGCACCCAAAGAAGCAATAAAAATCCCCAACTTATGATCCGGAAGTTGTTCTAATTTGGATTTTCACCAATGAATTTAACAAGGGGTTGTCGCGCCGGGGAAGTACTTCTTTGTCACCACTTTTGCGCAACTCCTTTTAAAGCACTGTAAGATTTGCTTTTTTAGTGTTGTATTTATTTGATGAATGTATGTCGTTCTTATTAACATCTTTGGGTCCAGAGATCTCATAATTTAAAAGGAATACAAATGTTGACATACGGAAGGGAACATATAAATAATATACTATTGGCCAAAGAGATAAACGATCATATATGTATATGTAAGTAAGTTTAGGACATTTGAAGATGTTTGTAATCTGTATGATGTAGCTGGCTCTTGAAAAGTGTGACCGAATGACCCCATAGTGTAACTTCTAGTAACATTTTCGCAAATGATCAACATTCTCACCAATAAAAAAGTATTTTTATTTTACACTGTAATACATAGCACATTTGTGCGGCGCTATGTATTTTCCGTAGCCCCGGTTCAGAGAGTAGTAAAGTACCACAGTGTGGTACAGAAAGTATGGTAGGGTATATTTAATTACCATAATTTCTTTTAAAATTATTTAATTATAACCTACATCACACTGTGGTACAATTTATAATAATTTTATGCATTTGTTTCTAACACCCAAAATGAGAAGAAATATATAGAACCATCGTTTATTATACCGATCGACTTAGAATCACTTTCTGAACCGATTTAGCTATGTCAGTCTGGGCATGCATTCTTGTAATCAATGTGCTGGTCACAAATATAGTCGGATCTCCAAGAAATTTTGCACATATCTTTAGACAATCCGTATTTAGATATAGGGCCTGTTTATGAAACTTATCTTCTTTCGTCTACGGCGAACGATCAAAAATCTCTCAACTATTTCAATATCAGTTTAGAACCAGATATCTTAAAATATATGAATGTTCCTTCGATTTAGCTTATTCCCTCTATAGAAGACATAATTTCCTTTCGATATTCATACATATAACATATATGAATGTTCCTTCGATTTAGCTTATTCCCTCTATAGAAGATATAATTTCCTTTCGATATTCATGAAATTTGGTAAAGAGTATCTTATTTTAACAGTTAATATCTGTGTGAACAATATCGGTTCAAATTTGCATATAGCCCCACATAGTCGCATGGATGTGTTCCTTCCGATTTGGCATCTAAGCTAAATAGAAGTCATATTTTAGTCAAATGTACTATAGTTTGCAGAAAGAATTTTTTAATCCGAGAATCCACTAGCAAGGTTGGAAAAATGTGTTTTCATGTTTTACTTCAGATCATTATTAAATTTGGCAAAGATTAGTTTATAGAATCATGCACACTGCGAAATTTAATAAAAAAGTGGATACCATTCAGATAAAGGCCAAATTTAAATACAGAATAGAATTTTGCATCTAAAATAGTTGTCAAACACGGTTGACAAAAATCAAAACAGCAACAAGAGAACAACTTCGAAGGTTAAATAGATGAATACAGTACGTTTTGTTCAATACAATGTGGGTTACGCCTTTTGTGCTTTATCAAAAACGAGCACTTGATGTTACGTCTTTTTTTCTTCAATAAAATCGTGATTTTTGGACGTAAAACGAATTTTCATTTTTTGAGGGTTACGCTCTTGGGCATTTCTGATGACGATATATCAAAATTTTTGGAAAGTATAAAGTGTTATTAATAAATTCAGTTTTTATCGCAATCCAATGTACTACAATTCCACAATTTAACATATTTCGAAGAAAATCAGTACTTTGAAATGACTTTATGTTATTTTAATCGACTATGAAAAAGCCGACTTTTAGCTCCGATTAATCGACCTAGTCGACTGAATCGAAATTTGGTTGATGAAGTCGACTAGCTTCCAGAATCATTCACTAATTCTAATATAGCCGCCATATAAATATAATTATATTCCGAAATATAATTATTAATAATTTATATTCCGAAATTACATTTTGGTTAGTTATTTAGAAGAACTTCACTAAATGTCGAAAAAAAGTTCATACTTATGATTTGGAAGTACTTATAATGTTATTCTTTTGGAAGTACTTCATTTATTTTTTGAAATTTACCACAAATTTGTGGTAAATTTCTGTTTGAGGGTTTAGCAATTTGACAGGGATAATATAATTATACCCTCACTTTAGTGATACGAGGGTATATATCATTTGCTACGGGCCAAAAGTTTAACATCGAAGGAGTGATCTAAAAAAAAGTCTGTTCGGCGGATATCCGTTTTGGGTCATTTTAAGTCGAATGAGCATGTCCGTCCGTCTGTCTGCTGGCTGGTGCGCACGATAACTAATCGGAAGGAGTAACTGATTGACTTCAAATTTTGTATACGGTAATATTTTTTTCTATCTCCGGCTAAGTTCGAAGATGGGCCATATTGGTCCACTCCTTCTGGTACCTCCCACACAAGGGTTAAAATTTAGTGAAATATTGATTCTTTAATAATATCTATGCTGCTTATCAGAATCTTTTGAAATTCCACACATTGTATTAGTCGCTATCACCTCGAGAAAAATGGGGGAAGTTACCACGCCCCTTTTGGTACCTCTCACACAAACGGACCATTTTGCATCCAAATTGAACTGCTTATACAAGTGCATAAAAATACTAGAAATTTTGTACAGTATAATGTTTTTGTAGCACCTATAGTCTGGTAAAAAAAATGGACCGTTTAATACCAAAAGTTAACGGCTTAAAACTTAAATACCCGTGCATACAAATATTTGAAATTTTGTACAGAGTAATGCTGTTATAGTGCCTACAGTTCTGTGAAAAGTGGGCGTTATCACCACGGCCTTTTTGTACCTCCCACACAAAATGACCAAATCATTCCATTTAATAGCTTGTGAAGTTAAGTGCAATGCATTCAAAGAATCTACTATTTACCGAAAAATAGGTGAATTTGTGAATCGCCTTCTGGTACTCCCACACAAATTGACAGATTAATTAGTGTAATTTTATATATTACATTCTCACAAAGTTAGGGTATACCTTAGTTCGTTTACCCGACTGAAACTTTCTCACTTGTTTCTGTAATTACTTACCACTTATTTGTAAACTTCCCGAGTTGTTTTTATACATCCCGTATAATTCTTCGGTTTCACGTTTAAACATGGCTTTTCGCAGACTTTCTTCTGAAAACAAACGATAGAACGTTAGATACTATAATTATTTCAGTATACATAATTGCAATCAAATTTATACAGTGCATAATAATACTCACTCCTGCGTATGCTTAAGCGATTCATATGAGGTATTTGTAAATTACTCGTCGTACTCTTCACTGGATTTGTAGAAGTCTTATGCCTTATATTTGAAGAATTTATTGTCTGGGGTTTAATTTTGGTCTTGCTGTCTGTCGGTGGTGGAAGTGGTGGTGGTGGAGGAGGAGATAATAATGGTAATTTCGAGTAATTTGCCTTTAACGAATCACTAGACTGTCTAAGGCGCCTCTTACTATCCGTTGTGGGAGAATACAATATACTTCGGATTGTAGGAAATACACCAATCGAAGCAAACATACTCTGTGAATCACTTAATTCATCGGACATTAAAAACACCTGTGATCTTGATGCACTCAAAGGGTTTCCATCCAATGTTTTACCACCAAGTTCATCAATCAATTTCCTAAGAATAGAACGTAGTATTTTAAATCGCTTCAAAACACGCTGGGTATGCACTTGTTCCGTGTTCGAAACCTTGAGTACAGCCTGGCATTCGCGTAACATGAGTGAGAACTTCTTAAAGAGTTCCATGCGGTCACCTTGCTGGCGTAGCTCTTTCTGATTTACTGACAACTGAAAGTGGTCATGCAGAAAGTCACCCATTTCTATAATGTCCACAAGAGATTGTTTATTGTATTCCTTGTCGCTGCATTTGATGGTTTGATTGAGTAAATCGTAATAGCAGGAAGTGAAGGCGTGACTATCAATTATCTCTTGTATAGCCTGTTTAAAATTGTCAACTTCTTCGTTGAAATGTTGCTCCAAAATAACAGCATACATATTGGAATTGGTCTTAATTTGAAGCGATGGGATAATGCAGGAGTCAAGGGATTCAAAAGAAGCCAAACAGCTGCGCACTATAGTTTTAACTATAGAAACGGATGTATATGTATGTATATTACGAACAGAGAGTTGAAAGTGATTTTGTTTTATACTTACTTTTGACGTTAGCTGCGAATGCTATGGCAAACATGCCAATTTGTGTGGTTCGATCTATATTCACATCGAAATCGGCAATTAACTCATCTAACTCCGGGTCATCGGCATCCTTTTCTCTTATGACTGCTCTTAATTTTGCCACAGATAGTTTATTATAGTCCAAGAAGCATGTGAAAACTAGACGTAAGAGAGCCTCGTTGATAAAATCCTCCAGTTGGTAAAGGGCGTTCTCCAACGATATGCCGTTTACCTTGCGATTGCTGTCACTCGGACATGGACTTACAACAGTCTGCGCGCACTCCTCTTGGAATGACATGCACTCTCGTAAAACCTTCTGACACAGAGCGCTCAAAGCTTTCTTATCCTGTTTCAATGCTACATTTGCAAAGGCTAATGCGTGGCTCAGTATCAGGTCAACATTAGATCGTATTAGTTTACTGGCAACAATGGCTTGAGCCTGATCCTTTTCCGCAATTACCTCCTGCTTTTCTAATACGTCTAATACGGAAGGATCCCTATAATTAGTGTAGGGCGATAACTGATCCAACACCACATCCATGAGATCTACAAAATTGCCGTCTTCAGAGACGTCAGAAGTCTTGGACTCCACCGATTTCTGTAATCTAGTAATGCACCAATGAACACGATCAAGAAAATGTTGTCGGGCGGCCTTGAAATATATAGTTATACATGTACAAACACAAACCCATTATATACATCACAATTCAAAAAATATACCAGTATAGTTATTCCTTCCGCTACTTCGGCTTTAATGGTTCTTTCCATGTTCTTAATAGAAACCAAAATCTGCGTCAGACACAGGTAAATTATTTCTATTTGAAATTGTTGTGCATTGACATGCGTCAGGAATCGGTGCAGCTCCTCCGAGAGCTGTAAGAATTCCAAGCATAAATTCTGAAACAAAAATGAAAAATAACACCACTTGGAATGACAAACAGGAAAGTTGGAATATATTTACATTAAGCTTTTGCAAGTTTGTGCAACTTTTATTTACTAATTGCCGGCATTTTGACAATCGCACAATAATTTGTTTCGCGCTAATTTCCTCCATTATTATTATTTTCCATTAATTTTGTTTTAAAAAAACTACGATTATTGGCATTTCTCTTCTTCTTCTTTTTGCATGACAACAAAAGTTGAACAATAACTATGTAGTTCTACCTCCGCCCGATAGGGGCGCTGCGGTAATGACTTTAATTTATAACAATATAATTTATAAATAATTTATAAATCTTTATATATAAAATCCTTTGTACGTTTGTTAGTAACGCATGATCTCCGAAACCATAAAAGCGAATGGGCTGGAAATTGAACAATATATTCAGATTGGGGTCATTTGTGTTTTAGAATTATTTTTAACGCGATAAATTGCGAAGGGGTCAAGTTATTTGCAAAATTCGCATTTCCAGAGCGATTTGACTGAAATTAAAAATGTATGTGTTGTTTGTCTTGATAATAGTTTGTATGTATGATTCTAGCCGGTAGATGGCGCTGTAGTGGACATATGGTCAATATATTTTTTTTTTATTTTTTTCCTGAACCTCGGGATGTATGCATTTTTGAAATGAAACCAATGAATAACAACTCAATACCATGATACAATAATAGAAGGTAAAATCACTTGCCCAACAACAAAACTGGGATACAACCCTGTACTTTATTTTCGTACAATAGCTTGTCAAAATAGGCAGCCGACTCGAACAGCTGACCAACAATTGGTTGTCAAATAAATTTTTTATTTGAAATTTGATTTTCTTCGAAAAGGATAATTTTTTCTAAAATTTCAAACTTACGTGCAATTACCCTTTAAAGTAAATCTGGTGACTGCAATTTTATTCAGTATAACAAGTTTTCTCTTGTATTGGGATACACACACAATGTAAGTTTTGTCTTTGAGGAACTATAAAATTTAAATAATTTCATTTTGATCTCGGAAGGATAGTGTCATTATCCTTCATGGCACCCAGATGTTTTTGCTGTTACAGTATTGAGTAGCATTGATGATGGATGGCATATAATACAATACTGCCCGGTCGAGCTTTCCAACGATTTTACTTATTTGGAATACATTTTTTAAAAGGTTTGTCTTTTCAGAGCTTGTTCTTACAAATGAGTGGCGAGAGGCATAAGCTGAATGCGGCCATACGTGTCACACATATCACCCATATCAGTAAAAAGGCAGAACAGAAAAAATGGAGCAGTAAATGCATAAAATGGAAGACGACCGGCCTCTCGTGCAATGGAATTGACTCAAAATGCCGACAGCAAGATCCTTTTGGGCAGAATGGTACTTTGGGTTGAAGTGCTACTCCTCATGTTAAAACCATTTTTCAGGTTGTATTTATTTTCTAGTTAGGAAATAAGTTTTTTATGTTATAAGGAAATACAAACTCGTACATATGTATATGGATCATTTATTAAAAAATATGATGAACGAATAATGTAAAAAGAAATGAACGTATTATATATATTTTTTAATTTAATAACAAAGTTTGTCGTTGATACAAATAATAAGTTGTTAGCTGCAACATTGTTCAAGCTACATCTGTTGAATTGTCCATCAATTATTCAGTTTTATGAAAATGGGTGTTGTCTTCCGCCTAGTTTACCATTTGTTGATGAACAAAATTGAACAAAGTCCGTTCAGGGAAATTTTTTCCCCCCTCTTGCCGACTGCCTCTCTCTCCTACAAAACGACGATAATCTGCTGAACATTCAGCCAATGTAAATAGGGATAAAGAAGAGTTCCAAGAACGTCCAATTCAAATCGAAAAAGTTGCTGTTTGATGTGGATTTGGGGCTTACCAACTTCTTTTCAGTTGAATTGGATGATATGGACACTAACATGTGGTTCCAACAGTACGGCGCCATAGCCACACAACTCATGCTACATGGCATCGTCATCTCACTAGGAGGTGATGTGAACTGGCCTCCGAGATCGTGCGATGTGACCATATTATAATTTTTTGTGGAGTTTTGTTCAGTGGCACGTCTAACAGAACAATCTACAAACCATAACAGCCAACACAACCCTTGACATCGGTAAAATTCAGCTTGTCTCATGCGCCAAAGTCATGAAAAATTCGAAATTACGGATTCGCGACTCTGCGAAACCGCGGCATACATTTGCAAGATATTATATTCCATTTATAATGACATCAATAGGACTTTAAAAAAAATTAATAACGTTATGTGATATCACACATACACACTTTGCTTTATTTACATTTAAATCAACGAAATGTTAAATACAATTTACATTATATTTAATTTGCGTGAATTTTGTTTGATTGTACACTATTTTTTAAAACGCTCCCAACAACAAAATGTAAACAAACAATCAAACGTCATCCATGAGTTTGACAGTTCATTGAGCTCTGAAAAAATGGCGAGATAATCAGCTGTTCGCTACCTTGTTCAATATACCTTGAAATATACATATATTTATAAATTACTAGCTGACCCCAGCAGACGTTGTCCTGTCCGTCTTGTTTCGGACGTATTGAGCATGGTATATTTATAATAATTCGTAGGACTGTCCAAATTGCAACTCTGAACTCTATAGCTTGTGAACACCCCATAAAGCCGCCGCTCATTTCCATCTGTGGCGCTGTTAAAAGTTTTGGCTGCGGCACCGCGTATTTCTTCAGCCGCCGTTTAAAAGAAAATACTCGGCGCAGTGCTGTTCTGTATAGGATTGATTTTCATTTAGCTTCAAATTATTCATTTTCTTAGGATATATTGGAAATAAAATTATTTAAAAGAAGTATCTCTCTTCTATAAGAGTATATCCTCGTGTAATGAACCCTTAAAAGCATAAAATTGTACATTGTAAATGACGGTCAAGGATTAGATTAATCACTCCCATACGCCGCGAAGAAGCAGAACAGCAAAGCCACACACAAAAGGGCGATAAAGTTAACTACCTACTACTAACACTAACTAACCAGAACCTGAGCCTCAAGCAGCCGCAAGTAGGAGAGATGAGTTCGTCCACATCAAGTCGCAAAGAAACGGAAAGGACCAAATTAATACAGGAAAAATGTCAAACATTGCTAACGCAAATGCTGAGGGACGAAGACAACAAATACTGTGTGGATTGTGATGCAAAGGGTAAGCACAAAATTTTGCATGGACATAAGGGGTGGGATCTTCTGACTTTGTGAATATGTTGACTAGAATTGTTGCTGATAACAAGTGTTTGCCGAAATCAAAGACGGACGAGACAACACGTTTACAATGGGGAGTTTATCAATTTTATTATTTTAGTATGTTTCTTATATGCCTCGGTCTTCGGTCTTCTGATTGTGTTGATGACGTTTAGACCACTTTTATAATCATCACAAAAGATATGCGTCATGAAGTTAATGTATTGGCAAACACAGACACATTGTTTTTGTTGGGACACTACTATTCGCGTATTAAATTTGGAGCTAATGCATTTCTGTTGTTATTGTTGCTGGCCAAATTTTTGGGGCTTCAGACCGTAATTGATTTTGCACTGTTTGTGTTTTCTGGCTTTTAAATTGTTTATCATTCACATTGCAGTCAATAGTGGCCATTCCATTCCATTTTCGTTCAGCAGTGCAGTTTATTTGTCAAACATTTCCCTTTTCTGTGTTTTATTGATAAACAAAGCAGCAAATGAGGACGTGTTGTTTTTTTAAACCACAGTCTGCTGCTGTTGCCATCGGTCTTAAGTAGTGAGTGATGATTTAAATATTTATCATGTAGAGGAGTATGTGTATTATTTTTTATCGTATTTCGTTTAAAAATACTTAACATTTCTACAATTTTGCTTGGATTAAGGAAGTTACAAAGACTATACCATATATATATATATGTATTATATGCACTCCCATTAACTTCTTCCCATCCAACGACATAGCAATAACATATATGTATGTAATTGTCGTGTTTATAGGCAATTTATATAGCTTTTGAGGGAGAACATTTAAAAAAACCTACTCGTATATACTGTAATAAATGTATTTCCTGTGATATTATATAAAAAACAAAGAGTGCACTACGTAGTCCTATCGTTTAACATATCGCTCATTTATCATTTCGTGCAAAAGTTTCAAATTTCAAATGTTTAGGTATATTTATGATATTTTCAAGCTGAAAATTCCTGGGGAAGACACTATATACCTTATAATTTAAAAAGTTATTTCATCCCAATAGAAATAATTGACATTGACTGTAGATAAATCATTTTGTACTTAAGTCAATAATGGTATGTAATTAGTAACTGCTATAGACTGAAAATATCACTACTTTTCTTCATCTTCAAAATTTTTTTTCTCTGATATGACATCATTTCCAAAAACTATCATGGTTTGTGAACCATCTATATACTATATACACTCGTCCTGCTTTTCATTTCATTTATTGTAATATATAAAGCCTACAAGGCCAATATTCCTATATTACAGAGTAATAAACTATAATTTTGGTAAACAATTGTTCTCTAATCTAAAATACAATTATACAGTTAAATTTCTAATGATTAAATAAAGTGTTTATTTACAAGCATACAAATAATTCAAATTTTAATTCAAGCACTTTGTCTATTTTAGGACCACGATGGGCTTCATGGAATTTGGGCGTTTTTCTCTGCATACGTTGTGCAGGAATACACCGCAATCTTGGCGTTCACATATCACGTGTCAAATCTGTCAATTTGGACACATGGACACCCGAACAGGTTATATCACTGCAACAAATGGGAAATTCACGAGCTCGTGCCGTATACGAGGCCCAGTTGCCCGATGGCTTTCGACGTCCTCAGACTGATACCGCTTTGGAATCTTTTATACGTGCCAAATATGAGCATAAGAAATACTTGGCTCGTGAATGGGTACCGCCATCACCGCCAAAGGTTGACTGGGCCAAAGAAATTGACGAGGAATTGGAGAGGCAAAAGCGCAAAAAGAAGGCCGCTCAGGCAAATACTTCTTTGGGCATTGGAGTTCTAAGCGGTAGCGCTGGTTCAAGTACACAAAACGACAAAAAGTCGTCAACTTCAATGGCAAAATCATCGCCATTGCCAGCACCTCTACCCAAACCCAAGCCGGGACAAAGTGGCAGTAGCCCCAAGATACAACGCATTTCTACAAGTTCAGCAGGTGCGGAAAGCAATCACAGCAGCGGAGATTTGTTGGGCTTGGCTTCGCCCACAAAACCGGTGCAGAATTCGATGTCTGGTCAAACATCGTCCTCCTCGAATGTAAACGATCTACAAAATGATACATTTAGTTGTTTCTTAAGTGCTACGCCTGCCAACAGCGATACGCAACAGCAGTCAAATAATGTGAATTCCTCACAGAACTCGTTGGCCAAAGAGGAGGAAGACTTCTTCAATCAGGGTTCTCTCAATAGCGGGGCGGATAAAGATAAATCAGGAAAACTAACCAAGGACAGCATATTGGCCCTGTATGGACAGGCGCCTCCCAATCCAACGCCAGCCATGAACTTTTTACAACAGCAGCATCAGCATCAACAACAACAAATGACAAATCAGTCTGCAATGTTTGGAACTGCTGGTGGTTTTACGGGCATGGCTCCAGGAGGCTTTATGGGTGCTGGTGTGCCTGCAGCCGCACAACAGCACCAATTCATGACTCCACCAAATTCGGCGAGCATGTATAATGCCCCAGTCATGACAGCTCCAGCGGCCTTTACGGCCCCCGGCATGACCGGTTTGCACATAGGTGGTTCAAATGCAGGATTTGCCCAATTTCCTATGCAATCTGGTTTTCCACAATCACAAAATTTGGGAGGCATTATGGCTACTGGCCAGGCCGCAAACCTTATGCATACAAATCAGAGTCTTATGTCTAATTTGGCGGCCGGTAGCAATGGCCCAATGATGTTCCCAGGTATGCAGCCCTCACCGGCATTGTCAACACAACCTTCGTTCAATCAAGGCCTGATGGGAGCTTTTCCTACAACATCAATGGCGCCACAAAACAGCAGCGCCTCCACAGCTCCGGGAACGGCTAGTTTACAACAACAATTTGGCAATCTTAACATTGGGAATGTATGGCAATAAATGTACGACGGAATGCAATAATACTACACTTGCCGTGACTTTCGAAATCAGTTACCGACCCCCTCCCCCCCACCCAAAACTCCCCGTAAAGTATTTGATCGAAGTTTGCTGAATTGTACGTGGTTTATATTTTTGAAAGGATTATACGTCAGGGCTCTGTATAGGAATATTTGTTTATTATTATAATTATTTTTGAACGTAACGTATACATATACTATATATTTAGATATGCTAACAGAAGAAAATTTCCTCCCCCCATCCTACCTTTCTCTAAAAATAAGAAATCTTGTAAAGGTTTGAAATCACTTAATAAAAATTAAGGATATTTTAAGCTTATGCAGAGCGACTTTCAATTATATCTCCTATTCTACTCTACTCTCAACCTCAACAATGGAACACAATATTCAAGAGATTTCTTAAAACGACGATAAAAACTATGTTTTAATTTTAATGTGAAATAGTAATAAGTTTATAAATGAATTAAATATAGATATAAAATTAAATATATTTAAATCAAATATATACATACATACCTATGAAAAATATGATTAGATGCATGGTTTTGTCCCAACAATTTTTATTACGCCCTATTGATTTTCATCTGTTTAATCAGTTTCTTGATGAATCTCTGAGAAAAATTGTATTTTAAAAATGTATATGAATAAAAAATAAGTTATCAGATCTTAAGATTTATTTGCTAGAGCTGCACAGATAAGTATATAAGAGTAGTGCCGTAATAGGGTTAAATTTTGTTTCCTGTGGTAACTTCCATGATACATTATACCAGCTGATTTCCATGATACATTATACCATCAACTTAACAGCTGATTTACATATTTTTCTTGCAGGGGTCTTGGTTTATAAAATTCATACAACTCCCTATGCTGTTTTTTACAGCAACAGCGGGTAACATTAACTGTTAACAAGCAAATAATGACAACACAATACCCCCATGGTTGATAAAATAACGAGCCATAACCGCCAAAATGACGTAAGCGCCACTCACAACAATTTAGAGGAGAAGGTTTCTTTTGCGATTATTTTTTGTTTAAATGCATTTGTAATGCATACCTCCGTTTATATAAACTGTGAAATATAGTATAACGGTACATATTACAGCTTTAAATTTCGGAAACATGATGCCCCTTGTCATAAGTAAACGATTTCCCTCAAAAAATTTAATGTAAATCATAGTGGCGCTTACCTCTTTTTGGCTGTGAGGGATCGATAAGTTTTAGAGTATGTGACTTTACCTGGTGTAATTGTATCATGGTAACTTCTTAATATCGTTATCAGCTGATTGTGTGGAAATGTTGCCATTATAAGGAACATTTTAATTTTGGACGGATTTCGCCAAATGTTAAGTTAAGAAATAGTACTTGTTTATGATATAACCTATAAAAATATTACAATAAAAGAAGACTGCTAACTTTAAAAGTCTTCAAAAAGTAATGCGCAAGTTTATGTACAAGAAATTCGGATTTAGCATTCTGCTTTCGGAGTACAGAACAGAGGTGAAAAAGTAAAACTCATCGAAAATGTTAACTCTTTTCGATGAGTTTTACACATTCCTTTTAGTTTAAAGTTTCTTTTAAGTTTTTAAATTTGTATCCATTATTATTTCTTTTCTTGTTTCTGCAGTATTTATAACCATATATGGCCTATGGCTCGGTTAAATATTGAATAAAAAAATAAAATAAAAGTTCTCTTTTTGCTTTCATTCTCCATTCGAAGCATATGATATAAGTTAAACCATTTGGTTTCAAAGTAAGCTAAATTAGAAACTAGATTCGGAGCAGAATTTTCTGATTCAAGCCATATTCGGAATATAGAAAATGACCATTTAGTTTTAACAGCCAGGCTACAATTTAATAAATATATCATATGCCATCACTCAAATGTATTTTAATAGATTTGCTTTTCGCATTCAATCTTTCCGGTGTCCGGTCAGGTACTGTGAAGGAAAACTTTATTGACAAAGAAATATATCGTCATAAGAAACGAAACAGGGCCTATCATCATATTTGAAAATTTTACAGGAGAACAAAAAACGGGGTTTCAGGATAATATCTAAACATACTGATGCATATATAAAATCACACAAATATGATTTATAACTTTCTTGTGAAAATTGCGTGAAATAGGATTTTTTAAATATGAAAAAAAGAAATAAATTGTTGTTAGGCCCTTTTGAATTTCGTTAATAAATTCGCCATTTATAATATTACACCGGTAAAAATTTGTCAGGATGTGTACTTTGATGCAGTGTACCGAAATCCAGAACAGAATTTCCAGTTTTCTTGTTGTTACGCCCTTTTTCGTTTCTGATGACGATATGTTGTACACAACAAAAAGTGATTTTGAAGAAAGATTGTACATATGTAGGAAAACATTACATATGTATGCCTAGGTGTAAATCGGGTCATACTTTTTTTATATAAAAGTCGTTTGTGTTATAAATCTACTTTTTTCGAAACTTATTTAAATTTTAATACCCCAACAAGCTCTGGAAAGTCGTTAGTCATAATCTGCAGTATTAACCTAAATATTTTTGAAATTGTCGTCGATTTGTTTTTGCCCAATTCTGTTCTTTAATTAAAAATCCTAACATTATTGTTTATTCCTAAGTGATGATTCACACTCGGCAATTGTTTCTAAGCAAGTGTCCGATTGTAGGAGAGGCGGAGAGCTCTTTCCGCCGGCCTCCCTCTCCAACAAACTTTGACACTCGCTTGGAAAAAGTTGCCCATTTTATTATATATCAAAATCGTTTTGATTTTCGTCCAACATCCATGAACACTTATCATGCAGCTCCTGAAACTGTGGATAAATCCATGGATCACACAAGCTGTAGGAGAAAACTGATGTGTGTAAGCTGGCCTTTATGTTGTCCAATTATTGTTTAATAAAATTAATGTTATATTATTTGCAGTCAGTGAAAATTAAAATTAGCGCTTTGAAAAATGTTTTTGCTTTTCCCAACAAAGAATTTGACATCCCTAGTTCTGATTCACACGAGGAAATTTTTCCAAGCAAGTGTCAAAGTTTGTTGGAGAGAGAGAGAGAGAAGCAGAGAGCTCTCTCTTTCCGCCTTCCTCTCTCTCAGACAAACGTTGACACTTGCTTGGAAAAAAATTGCCTCGTGTAAATCAGAACTTACGAAAACTTGTAAATCAGCTGATTACTCTAAATTACCTCTATCATTGTATCATGGTCTGTACGAAACCCCCCTCCTCCCATCAAAAACATTCAATGGATTTACTCGAATAGTCGTGTCTATCTATACATACAATTTTAATGACGATAGCTTGAGTAAGTGCTAATTAATAATTAATACAAACATACTAATGGTAACAAGTAATAACGTGTACCTTCAAAATAACTACAATATTTTAGAAATTTATCTCACGAAGAAAACCTTGCAAACATGAGCGATAAAGAGGAGAATCAAAGTGCCACCAAAACGGGTGATGTACCATCATCGTCAAAAGATACGGGGACAACAATAAAAGCAGCAACAACTAATGATGGGACAGCAGACGCGAAAAACAAAAATCGTGAAATCACAACCAAAGATGCGTACTTCGCCTGTTTGAATGAATGGGTTAAGCATGCAAATATCTCGCAAAATGCCATGGCTATGTTTCCTTGGTATTTGATGAGTAGTTACCCTCAGTTGTTTTCTGCACAACAATCACAATCACAGGTTAATAGCAATTTCATGCCTGTTATGGGCTTACAGATGCCACCAAATGCCCAAGTACCAGTAGCTGCACAACCTCCTAATGTCAACAACAATTTGAATGCTTTGGGTGGTGTGGGCGGATTTAATGGTTTCGGTGGTGGATTCCGCATTATGAACGACCAAGCCCAGGCGGATGTAATAAATCGTACTGGTGGATACGAATATGTGGTCGCTCCGTTTTGGAAACGTGCTGTAGCAGAACTTATCGATATGTTTATTATGCTATTTTTGAAGATAGTCACAATTTTTGTTGTGACCAATGTCTTTGGTTATAAGATAATGCTGGATATGGACAAGGAAGTGTTGAACAAGGCCATGGAAAATGAGGATTTTGCTAGCGCTCTGATTTACTCTCTCGATTTCTTGGCCTTCTCTTCTGATTTACTTGCCTTCGAAATAGCTACGAAGTTATTTGTTTGTCTTTACGAGGCGGTGTTGACCACATTTTTCGATGGCGCTTCGTTGGGAAAACACGTCATGGGTTTGAGTATAAAATATTGTGAAGCTATGCTAACACTACCCCCAAATGGACAACAACCCCCACCAATGGGACCACAGATGCAATTGGTCTTCCAAACGCCACGTGCCCAAATGCGTGCTTTGCTCTTCCCGGCCGAAACGCCAAAATTCAAGCGGGCCTTCATGCGAGCTGTTGCCAAAAATCTAATTCTAAGCCTACTTTTTCCCATGTTTTTCCTGATGGTGTTTTTTAAAAATAATCGCACAGCCTACGACATCATGACCAAGACTATTGTGGTTGAAAATAGTAGTCAACCACCTGTTTTGAGGAGACCACAGGCTCAACAATAGTCCTTCAAAGGAGAGTCGAGTTCGAAGGCTGCATATGATCATTAATTTGTTGTTTTATTTTTTAATATCTATTGGTTCTTTTATTGTTTTTTTTCACAGACTAACTTGCCATAAAGAGGGTCTTTTGTATTTTGAATAATATTCCCTGAAAATTTAGTTGAATTTGTATTGTAGATTCCGCAGAATAAAAGCATATTTGCTAATGTATATACATAAATAAAAATAACGCATAGTAACTCTTTCTACTGAAAATAATCTTCTTTTACTGCTTTCAATTTACCTTTTTTTGTATAAATGACATCAATCTACTTGACTTGGACATTTGTCAATGTTTGGGCCACAACATTTCCTTTTCCAGGCACGTGGAGAGCTGAACCCTTGTAGCAGGCGACCAAGGTATCATTGGTCATTAAATCGGGAGCACAAGTTTCAAAAATTTTCTTTTTGGGATTCATCTGTGCATCCGGCTGCCGTGTATAACCCTCACAGTGTACCAAGTCACCGGGCACCGATCCAGCGGGAGGGCTAAGAACTTCCACTTTTTCAGGAGTGGATGCACACATTACCATGGCCTCAGAGGTGACACCTCGCATTTTAGCAGGTTTGAGATTGCATAAAACTACAACCATTCGATTTTGCATTTCTTCAAGAGGAACAAATTTTACCAAGCCAGACACAACGGTACGTGGCTGAGCTTCACCGCAATCGATTTTCTCCAGATATAAACTATCAGCGTCGGGATGGCGGCCAACTTCAACAATTTTTCCCACACGCATATCCAGACGTCCCACATCTATTGGCAGTTCTGTAGCAGCAGCAGCAGGTGGCTTGACGTTTTCTGAAGCCACCGGTTTTTCTTTCTTGGGTTTCTTTTCTTTGGGTGTCTTCTGTTTACTATCGCTAGCTCCTTCAACAGGTTTTGCCTCTGAGCGTACATCCGTACAGAATGACCTGGCACCAGGCACTGCTATTTGTCTTTTGCCATTTTTAGTTTCCAACGCAACTAATTGGGTTATTTCCAATTCCACTTGCTTCTGCAGAGATTGATTTTCCGCTATCAACTCTTTTTTCCTGCGTGCTATGACTTCACCACGAATGGCCACAATCTAAATGTGAGTAAAATTCATATAACCAAACTTTTTGTTAACTCTCAACAATTATGTGGCAGTTCTCACCTCATACTTTAGTGATTCTATAATGTCCAAACTACGTTTGTTATTTTCGACAACCTGTTCTACGGTAACCATGTTTTTTGGTAAAGATTGTTTAATTTTAACTAAATAATTAGAACGAAAAGTTGTCCCAGCCGCCACAATTATACGATTCATGATACAATTAGACCAATCAGCTGTTTAAATTTTTTTTTGGGAATGTTATTGGTTGTCAAAAAAAGCCATGATAAAATTACACCAGGTAGTGTCAACAACTGACTTAAATTTTTTCTTTGTAGGGGTCTTGGGTTATAAAATTCGTACAACTAGGAGAGTGGCTGTCGGAAAGGGGGGAGAAAAATCTCCCTTCTCGGGCTCAACCTTTTGTGTTTTTCATTCGCTCTTTGAAACAACAACAATTCACACAGGAAACGCGAAACAAAAGTACGTCAAGCCGAAACAAAAAAAGTCGCGTGAACCCAAACGCAATTTTAAAAGGGAATTAGAGGATAATATGCTTAAAAAATATCCTCGTGTGATTCACGACGAATTGTATAATGAGTAAATTTATGTATAGACGATTGCCAGATCGGACAACGTTATCAAAGCTGTTAAAGTGCTACAACTGTACGGACAATGACAGATTGTTAGGCAAAGATGAATTGACAGTTCAGACGATTGCAAGAAAACCTTACAATTTATTATATTTTGTAAATATTTATATGCAGGATTGCCAATACAAATATTTTATAGACAGTGTTGCCAATAAAATGTTTCTCTGACAATGGCGCCATAGTCACATGCATCTTCGCACATCTAACAATCTTCAAAGTATCTGCGAACGCTGCAAGACAAAAATTGTATGTTAACACGGTTGTAAGTTCACAGGGTAGCATTTTTCCGCAATTTTTCTTTTTAACCGACTACGTCCCTCTCCAACAAAAATTCTGCGGGGAGGAAATTTGCAAGTGTGAATATGTATGGATATGAATAAATGATTGGAGTGGCATCGGTGAAATAGCTATACAAGGAGCTGAGCTGTCAAGTAGTTGTATTTGCTTCACCACATTCTATAATATACATAATATGGGCAAAGATGGTCTAGAGGCAGGAGCATATCCTAGTGATAAATAAAAACAAATCAAAATACATTTTTTTTACTTATTTATCATTCCATTTCAAAAGTTTCGCATAAATGTCTTCTTTTTTCGTTGTTTTGCTAATTTTGTTTGCAAGTGCACGTTAACGTACCTTCTAAAGGCTGGGTTAGGCAAACTTAACAGTAACTTAACGTTAGCGCGGTCGTAACGTTGCCCACTGGAGCAATTACCCAAAACATGAAAAACGTGCTATATGTCTCAGACATTCACAACCAAAATTGTAAAATCATTATTTTGTTTTATATTTTTTGCTCTTATTTTAATATTTTAGTACTTATTTATCATTCCATTTCAAAAGTTTCGCGTAAATGCAAATGCACGTAAACGTACCGTCCAAATCAAATTTCAGCAGATTCAGCCGTCCGTTTACGTTTCGTTTTCGTTGGCTAATTTACACCGATATCCATAAGTCATATTGAATCAGTTAACGGGGGCGTTACGGTTACGAAATAACACGAAGGGTGTCCCAAGAAGAGCGCAATTTTTTAATTTTAAATAAAACACAGATATTTAAGAAAAAATCGTGAAACTTTATTATATCGTAAAGTAGACAGAATGAGGTTATGTATGGAACAATATATCGTGCAGATGGCCGCCGCGGCTTTGCTGGCATGCACGCGATCTTTTAATGAAATTTTCAATGACCGTTTTGCATGAATGCTGCGGTATTTCATTAATGCAGCGTCCAATTTCGTCTTTTAAGGCTTGAGTCGTCGTCGGCTTATTCGCGTAAACCATCGACTTCAAAAAACCCCAAAGAAAAAAATCTAATGGTGTTAAATCGCACGATCTAGGCGGCCAATTCTGATCTCCAAAACGCGAAATAACACGACCGGGAAATGACTGATGCAGCAATTGAATTATTTCTCTGGCTGTATGACATGTGGCGCCGTCTTGTTGGAACCACATGCCCTCCACATTCATTTCTTCAATTCTAGGCAAGAACAAACTGGTTATCATTTCACGATACCGAACACATTGACTGTTTGCGCTTGACCTGCCTCATTTTCATAAAAAAAAGGTCCAATGATTCCTCCAGCCCAAAAACCACCCAAAAACCGGTCGATCGACCTGGTCGATGGCGCGTTGTTGTCTTTACATCACTAACAGACCCAGTTTTGGCAAATTTATCCATTAATCTCTTTACAGTTGACTCTTTTGGAGCATTATTGTGACCCCAAATTGATCGCAATTTGCGAACTGTAGCCGCAAAACTTTCACCATTTTGGTAAAACAATTTCACAATGAGAATGCGTTGTTCATTCGTGTAGCGCTCTATTTTTACTAACCTCGTACCTTCTACTAACAAACAATAACAATTATTCAAATGTCAAACAATGACACTTCGAATGTTGCGAGATTTAAAAATTGCGTTCTTCTTGGGACACCTTTGGGTTAGGCAAAGGTGTATCATTAAATACGGCAACCCACGACACGTACATAACCAAGCAACTAATTGCGCCAAAATCCAAGTGAAGTTGGTTGCAGTTCATTGAATATACACATCAAAAGAGAGGAAGAAAGAGAAAAAGGGAATCTCAGAGATCAATCATCAGCGTTCATTTATAGCAGCAGGGACATTTTTTTTGGGTGTGTATAAATATATAAAATTAAAGTGTAATTCTGAATTAACATTAACAATTGTCTTGAAATCAACTAACCTTTTAACAGTTTGTCGTCTTTCACCGTAGAGTCAGTCGTAAGGTAAATCTACTAACAAATCATTTCAAATAAACTAAATTGTGTTGTGGTTAGTGAATAGAAAAAAAATATAAAGCAATTACCACCCTTATCCACCCTATCAACTTTTTAATTAAAAAGTCGTAGATTGCATTGCAAAATCAAATCAAAAACTACGCTATTTGTATATTTTTTATTAACAGATTCATTCTGGAGCTGCGTATATCTATTTGGGATGATGGTGTCACGCATTATCTGTACCATCACCCGCAACCTTTGTACGTTGCTTTACATTCATTTGCAACCCCCCATTCCATTAATACATTTCCCTCAAATGCTTTCCTGTGTGTTCCTTTTGATGAGTAAAAAGCTTATTAAATTCATGGGCTGTTTTTTGTATCATTTCATTGTGTTTGCCACTCCCTTATGTCTTACATCTAGCCACGGCACCCCCCTTTTCCTTAAACTTAAAGTGGTAATCATCACAATGGATTATAGAGAGGGTTGTTGCTTGTGGGCTTTTTAATCGATTTGTTAATACTGACGTGAAATGTAAACAAATATTTGAGAACATTTTCTCTTCGTATTGCTAGATTATTCTTTATTCGGAGGACATTGTAAATTTGTTAGTGTTTTTTCTTGATGGTTACTTCTATATGTCTATATGAAGATACTTTGGGTACATGACTTTTGAGGTGCTGCTGGTTTTGCATATTTCAATGCAGTCGTTTTGTTTTTGCTGTAGTTGCTACTATTTATAGTATTTTTGCAGTATGATGGGTGTATATACATACATACACATCCCTTCCAGTTTATTGTGTATATGTATTGACCTTAGTGTGTGGATGTTCTTAGATGTTCTGGGAGTAATTCTTGTGATTACTCCCAATGGCATCTTTATAAATTATTTCTCCTCAACAAGGAAATTAATAATTCATCTCAACTATGTCGAGGCTATTTAGCCTCATTATTAAATTTTTGTGATTGTATCGAGATATGTACACATGTTCTCGGGTATTGTTTGCTTGAACCCTTTCGTAAAAGTTGAGCAATTTCAATTATACAGACACATGTGTTAAATAGATATCAGCTGATGCGAGTAGATTTTGTTCATCATTAATTGTTATAGATAAATGAATGAATAGAAATCACAACTTTATTATAATATTTATCTTGTAGAATGTTGTTATTTGAAATAACCTTAACTAGGTATTTCCCAAATGCTATGTTTAGCTTCACATTTGACTGGCCCATCAGCGCGTCGCGATGCGCTATTGCTGAAACTCGAAATAATGCAGAAAAATTAATTTATTCATGTTAAATTTTACCTTGCCAGAGATCCGAACCCAGAACTTTCTTCATTCAAGATTTTCCACTAAGCCAAAAAAGACCTCTTAAACTCTGAAGTCAGCATCTTCGTTGCTTCGCACTACATTGTGATATCCTCAAGTGGCCGTAGTTGTTATACATTGGTAGACAGTTCAATCGTAATGCCGCTCTGATGGCAACTTCTCTCGCCACAATATCAATGGGCAGAAGACGGATTAGGGCTTGCCGAGACACAGTCGCTCGCCGTACAATAGTTTTGGGTGAACTGCTGCTGTATATGTAAATCCAATGGACGATTTTAGAAGAGAGGCCCAACGCGGCCCTACAGCTTTCCTGCAGAAATGTATGGCTTTGGCTTTACTTACACGTTCCAGTACATTAAGTCTTAAAGAACAATTTTCTATGTAGAATTATTCCTAGCTATTTTGCACTTTCAGAAAAGGTCGGCTCTGTTCAATTTATCCGAGGGGGGCCTATCATTCGGTTTGAAAGAAACATATTTAGAAACTTATTCCGAGCTGTAAATTTCGATTCAAGTTGGATACGGAATAAAGATCAGAGGCCCACCCAGGCAAAAACACATTCTTGTCCACTTGTCCATATTTATTTAATTTTCCGCCGCTTATTCGTCTTTCTCCATACAACTTCAGTAATTTTTCAAAGAAATAAAATTATTATTTATACGTAAATTAAATTCCGTTCATTCAATATTTTGAACTAGGCAAATCTTTCTAAATTAAAACGCAGATGCAATTGTGATAGTCCATTTTATAATATTATTAAAATGTTTGTTTTAGTTTTGTAGCGACTATAGTGCCGGAGTTCACTGGATAATAAATGTTGAATATCATTCGGTTGTTTTTGGTTACATCATCATATTTAAAAAATTTACAGGAGAAGCAAAAAACTGAATAAAATGAAAAATGTTGTCATTAGAAAAACGGGATTTTCAGGATAATACCTAAACATGACGCATATATATATTCACACAAAAAATGATTTGTAAATGGTTTGCGAAAATTGCGTGAAATAGTCATTTTTATCTTTGAAAAAAGGAATAATATGTTGTTAGGCCCTTTTGAATTTCGTTAATAAATTCGCCATTTTTGATAGCAGGTCGCTAAAGATTTGTCAGGATGTGTGTTTTGATGCAGTGTACCGAAATCCATCAAAAACGGAATTTCCGTTTTTCTTGTTGTTACGCCCTATTTCGTTTCTGATGACGATATAAAGACTAGCGAGAAATTTTATTTGTGTGTGCCTAGAACCAAAGACAAATAGAATATATGAAGACATTCCTTCAGGCCGAAACGTCAAAATCTATCAGTTACGAACGAATAGGAATGAATTGTAACACTTTTTTTGCACTTGTCGATTGATATTAATTTTTTAATTGTGACAATCACAAAAAATTCGGGAAAAACGGTTTGAAAATTCGCGAAATACCTCACTCGTTGGAATCAAATTCCTATTCGTTCGTAACTGACAATTACTCGCTACAGGAAGGAATGTCTTCTTAAATTATATTGTCTTTGCCTAAAACTAAAGATTTTCTATTTCCTATATTTATTAAGGAAATGTTGTAGTTTTTTATTTGTCCAATGTATTAGTTTACCAATCCCATTTAAAAAAAAAATTATAATCATTTTTGTTCATATTCTTTTTTTCTATTCCCAAAAATTACAGCATCACAAAATCTTTATCCCATCCACTACTATTACCACGAATTAAATGCACTACAACCCACCCATGTAACCTCATCTCCCCAAAAACACAATAGTTTATTTAACCAAATACCACACCAGCAACAATATATACAAAACCACAAACTCATCTTAAATTTGTTCTTCCTTCTTATAAAAACAACAACAACTTGTTGAACATCTCTCAACATCACCAAATCACCATAGGACTATCAGAGACAGCAGTTATGGACGTTATGTCTTCTTCACTGCAACAGCAACGTATTATTGTCGAGCAATTGAGGCGTGAAGCGGCTGTGGACCGTCAACCGATATCGGAGTCTTGTGCTGCCATGATGCGTTACATTAACCAGCATGAGCAGGAAGACTATTTATTAACTGGCTTTACCAGTCAGAAGGTTAATCCTTTCCGTGAGAAGTCCTCTTGCACTGTACTGTAAATTCTAAATTGAAACAAATGATGATGAAGAGAGACGACAGTAGTTAAAAGGCGATGGCGTTTGGACTTCCTTCATTCGAAGGAATGTGGAAGAAAGGCAACGAATGACGAGGAGGAGGAGAAGCATATATTTTGAAATTTTTGGTCAATAGTTAAGAATATAGTGAAACATCTTCAAAATGTTTTTTTGGAAATAACACCACTACACCACCACAACCTATTAAACAATTGGAATAGTATGAAAAGTACATACCTATAGGAAGGATGAAGATGATGTACAGCAGGACAAAATGATAACAGCAATAAATAGTTTTAAATCCGATCACCAACCAATAGTGCACATTTGAAGACAGCAAAAGAACGATACACAACAAACAACAACTACAAGAACAGCAAATACAACATATTTTATGGTGAAATTAATAAAATCATTATTATATAATATATATCCTCCCAAATATATACATATATCAGAATTATATACACATCTATCTATATCTATATATATAGTATATATTAATGATAAACAATAACCACAAGAAGAGAACAACGTATTTAAAACTATTTATATTACAAACAAATACTTTATTACTCATATGTATACATAAATATATATTTACTCTTATTGTGTATCCAAGAGAGAACGAACCTTAATCTCAAACATCATCCTGTCATCACTTGCAATACAAGATCATCATTAAATACGAATCCCTATTGTCAACAAACCAAAAAAGAAAAGAGATCTCTACTCTCATTTATTGTCCATTCATTAAATATATTCTTCATCACTTAAGTTTCTGAAAGAAAACTCAACAATAAAATTTCTCTGTAATAATGAAACAAAAATAAAATACACAATCGATGAAACTCCAACAATAAACAAACAAAAATAAACCCATGAAGAAGAACAAAAACCCAACAACAAACAACAACAATTTTATGGCAAATTATTAACAAAAGAAATTGCAACAACAGCTTAGGACCCCTCCCCCAAAGCAAACGTAACGTAAAAGCAAATTATTAACATATTTTATTAAAAAATCAAATTAACAAAAAAACAAAACCAAAATATTTCAATTTAATATTTAAATAAAAACCATACGAATACTTATTTAAACAAAATTCGAAGAAAATATATATTTCAACAATTTTAATAATTAACGAAAATTATCAAACAACAAACGCAAACACTCTTTTGAACTACATAACGCAAAGCAAACAGCAGACATTAAATGCATACTACCTAAAAAATATACATATATCTACATACATATATTTTTTTCTTCGTCCTTTTATCATATTTAACAAAACCAGAAAAAACGTTAACCAGTTATAAAATATATACTTATGAATACTAGCTTAGAACAACACCTTAAAATCCCCTCGTCCTCAAAAACAAACGGAGAGCAAACCATCAAGTTTTGCCCATTTACTCTGAAAAAAAAACAAATTTAAACAAACTCCAATGAAAAGATTAAGTAATAATGTTTTAGCGCGCGTTTAAAAACAACAATAACTATATTTTGCTAGCTGCATTAAGCTTCAATTATTAACGAAATATATCTAGTAGTTACTTTAAAATTAGTTTCAATTGTTAAAAAGGAATATTTAAAACAAAACGAACATTAAATTCCAAAAAATATGTTGAACACGGTGACAAAAATAATATATATCAACAATTATAACCTTATTACAAAAGGAGATTTTTAAAAGAATGCAATTGAAATTCAAATAAATAATGGAATGAAGGAAACAAGCTGAAATGAAAAAGTTTAATTTTGCAGAACAAGTGTTCCCAACACCCACACTGAGTTATAGACATATTACTTTCATTGGCTAACGGAACAATAACAACTATTACAGCTTCCAACACCAATGTCAATGCCAAAGTCAATTACCAACTCCCCAACTAAAGTGAGTTATCTCATACTTTCCAACCTCTTATGGTTTTTTGATATTCATCGAAGTCTTTATTATTAAGTTTCTGTATTGTGATTAAATTAGGCTTCCATTTTATTTGAACCCAAAAAAAATCAAAACAAGTTTTCCAAAATCAAAATTTATTGGCTATTGTATGGACGACAAGACGAAGACAGATGATGGCAACGATAACTGAACACTTACTCACAAAACTAAACTTTTTCAAGCGTCTAAAGCTTAACAAAATCCATAATCTAGATCGAAGATGAACGATGAGTATCCTAATTTGAACACATTTCGTTTCGGATTTTGCTGTCGTGAGCAAACAGCAAAAGCATTAACGAAATACCCTCATAGGGAACTCTAGAAAATCGTTTATCTGATGGTTTTTGGATTTTCTTGATCTTTTGTAGGAAGAAGATGGTAGATTCAAACTCTCCCAGATGTAAAATGTAAAACGGTTGTATGCAAAACGATCTCATAAAGGCGACAATTTATTAAAACTGCAGTTAATAAGTTGAAGTCCAAGACAAAACAAAAAAACATAATATAACTTTAACCAAACTCAACATTCAATTGCGTTATTTTAAAAATATCCCTTTTGTTTAAAATATTACAATTGTTATTAACAAGTTTAGTAATTTAATCCGTTTTAAAATACTTCGTATCTATATACATAAATATATACGCGTTTTTTCTCTAACATACACAAGAATAACAACAACCTCTTCGCTAGTATAAACGAACAATGAACTAATGGATGGATATTCATTATCCTGTGCAAAGCAATGTTAATGTTTGATTTTTGCAAACTTATTGAAACTTTATTATACCAAAAATAAATAACCAAATACATTCCCTCTTTAAATTTATTATACCAAAATAACAACCAACCAAAGAACAAATTAACTTTCTCAAGCTTCTCTTTATATTTCAAAAAAGAAACAATATAATTATTAAACACTACGTTGCAAGATTTCTAAGATTTTTGTGTAACTCCTTCACCACCAATAACCACCCACTTTAGTGTGGGGTGAAATAATCTTGGAAATGTTGCCCTCCGAAATCCGATACACAACACACAATAAGACGAAAAACTCGAACAGTTATATTCCATTCCAACAGATATATTTTGTTTTGGAGGTCGGCACACAATAAGAAGCTGCAACTAAGACTTCTCTGGTGTGACAGATACACGACACTTCAGACATTATTATCTTGAACACAAAAACAACAGAAACCACCAAAAAAACCGCATCACATGAATTCAACCATAAAGAAAACAACAAATCTATAAAGTTCGTTTGCTTGGAGAGATTTCAATAAAACAATTTAGATGTGTTAACTAGCGGGACACAGTAAAAACCCCAAAAAAAGCTAAACAAAAGGTTTAAGTGTTTTATTTCGAATCAAAAAAAGACCCTATGATGTTCTGATGAAAATTAGAAATTATGAGTAAGTTTTCATCCTCATGCTTTTGTTCAAGTAGTACATATAAAAAGTTGTTCGTTGTTGCAGTTATGTTGCCATTTTTTAATTATCAATCGCCAACAATGCTTGTTGTCATCCATATTCTTATTAACGGGGCCTAATCGCAGGATTCGATTGTCAATTTTCCCAATCGAAAAGCTATTTTAAAATTTCGATTATTTTCACGAGTCCCGTGATTTTGCCCTTGAGCTAGGGAATTATGGAAAATCCCTTGAAACCCCATTAAAACCACGTTTTATAGTTTATGAGTTTTTTTTTTTCAATTTATTTGTTCAATATTAGTATTTTTATTTGCAAACCCGTCATTATTAACAGTTTATATATTGTTTGCAATTTTTTTTGGATGAAGTGTATTGTTTGTGGCTAAATGTTAGATATAAATCTTAATAAAATACAATGAATAGGAAGGCATTAACAAAAAGTAAGAATTAATACATTACATGTGAGTGCAGAGTACGATGAAACCCTAAATATGTTAAAACGAAACGAAATGCGAAGGAAATTTGATTGTGATATTTAGCTTTCATCATCACTGCCGGCAGCTTGACGCGGTTTGGGTCCACCAGCCCTCTTGGCCATAATTATTTGATCGACCTTGAGTATTGTGGTGGCGGCACCAACAGCATATTTCATACCCCAGTATTTCGATTGCATGAGATCGTACACCTTAGTTGTGGTGACATCAATTGTCTCTGCCTTTTCGGCTTCGATGTTGAAGCCAATATTTTTTCCCTTGGCATCTGTGTGGGCCAAATACAACTGGTTTACAATTTCCGTGCCATTTATACCCGTATTTTCGGCCAATGCTTTGGGGAATGCCTCCAAGGCGGCGGCAAAACGTCTCACGGCATATTGCTCCAAGCCGGGCAATGTGTCAGCATAGGCAGAGATTTGTGTGGCTAATTCAATTTCAGTGGCGCCAGCGCCAGGCACATATCGACCATCACGGGAGAGGCATTTGAAGTTGTTTACACCATCGTCAATGGCTCGCTCAATGTCGTCCAAGAAGTTGTCGGTGGCACCACGGATCACAATAGTAGCAATGCGTGAATCTGTGCCTTCGTTTCTAAAAGAATTTTGACACATAAATACAAAATAAATCCATCACTATATTCCGGTGTTATTTACCTGAAAGCCACGATTGTTGTATCGCCCAACTCTTCAATGCAGACTTTGTCGCAATAACCCAATTCCTCCTGGCTGGGTGTAGTAATACGGGGCAATACGGTACCATTTACGGCTCTAGACAAGCGTCTCAAATCGAACTTTGAGTTCAGACGCACGGCCATAAGACCGTATTTGTTGAGGAAATGCAAAGCCATATCACCAACCTTGCCACCGGCTACTACCACTTTGGCGCCAGTATCAGCAATTGCCTTAATTTGGGTTTCCAAAAGATTTTCCTCGCCAGCCGAGAAGTTCATGAGTTCATCGGCCGATTTAATCAAAACAGTGCCCTTGGTTTCAGTTTGGATAATGTCAATGGGGCAGGAGAAAATGGCTACTTTGGTTTTTTCGGCAAATGTAACGTCGCCCTCAACAAAGCGCTTGAACACCATGCCATTGACTACTTCTGATTTAGACAAACCACTGCCCAAGATCTTGCAGACGCGGATGTTGTCCACATTGAATGTGCCCTTATCGGGTAAAATGGCCACACAAGCTTTGGCCACCAAATCAGTTAGGAAGTCTTCCTGGCCATATTGTTTGGACATAATGGCCGACTTCATGACCTCCTTGACTTGGGCGATGTCACGGTAATCCTTGATTTCGTGACACACCAATTTGGGCAGAATTTCCAAAGCCTTCTCCAAAGCTTTTTCATAACCTTCGGCAATTTCGGCAGTGGTTATACCCAAACGTAAGAGTTCCTCAGCTTTCTCGAGCAAAGCTCCGGCAAACATGACCACAAAGTTGGTGCCATCGCCGACTTCGGCATCTTGCATCTCGCTGGCCATGACCATAAGTTTGGCAGCTGGATGCTCTACATCCAATTCGCGCATAATGGTGCCGGCGTCACTGGTCACAAACTGTTTCTCAATGTGATTGATGATCATCTTGTTCATGCCATTGGGACCGTAGGCGGAACGCATGGTCTGCGAAAATTCTTTGCAGGCGGTGATGTTACGGTAAACAGCCTCCTCCAAACCACTGTACATCTTTGGAACAAAAGAAAACCACAATGCATTATGAAGAATTTTTGCATTTTATTTCATGAAAATGCAGAAATATTTGCAAATTAAATGCCATTTGTTTCGGTTTGACCCCGTGATGAGTCAGATTTTTTCGTGCCTATGACATACCGCATCAAGTCGAACTAGCAGCAGAGGGGTGTTTCTATGCAGCTGTTCACTTAAACCGCATGACATACGTTTTGTTTTCCAACGATATTTCTCAGAAATATGGTATATTTTGCAAATATTTCTTTTTTCGTCAATGGCTTTTACTTACCCGAGCTCCATCCTTGAGCATTTGCGAAACTCCGGGTGCTTTTGGGACAGATAAAGCCATTTTTCTGCACAGATTTTTTCTTAACAAATGCAAACGGGTCCTAAGAAACTCTTGGTGGAAAACAAAAATTAACCTCACTTGTGACTAGAATGCCGCCGATGGGTATAGACTACTTTTTGTGTTGTGTGTGTGCGGTTACTTTCTGGAATACTCGAAACGAAAAATTAAGCGGGACGCTTTTTAAATCAATATATTTTAGGGTTTCTCTTAAATACCAGTGAATGCGTCCGGCGTCTGTCAAAATCAAATATCATCCTATTGTTTTCTGTGCATACAACAACACTTTGACAGACGCCGGACGCATTCTCTGGTATTTAAGAGATGCCCTTAGTCTCCATTTACATGGTACTTTTTTTTAAGTAACTTATCGACTTATTCTTTTTTGAAAAAGTATTTACGTTCACACAATACTTATACTTATTTTCATTTGTTTTGTTTCGGCTTTTCCTGTGTGAATTGTTGTTGTTTCCAAGTGCGAACGAAAAACACAAAACGATTAGTACGACAAGTACGAGTACGGCATACTTTTTTCCCCCCCCGTTTTCGACTGCCTCTCTCGCCTACAAAACGCCGATAAGTATACTTAATACTTAAAAAAAGTATCATGTAAATGCAGACTTACCAGTGAATGCGTCCGGCGTCTGTCAAACTCAAATTGCAACCTATTGTCTTCTGTGCGCACAAGAACACTTTGACAGACGTCGGACGCTTTCACTATTATTTAAGGGATACCCTTATACTTAAACACAAGTGAAAACATGGGCCGAAAAAATAAGTCCGAATGATAATTTCTTCACACGAGTCAATTTTTTCCAAGCAAGTGTCAAAGTTTGTAGGAGAGAGAGGCAGGCGGAAAGAGCTTTCTGCCTCTCTCTCCATAAAATGTCTGAATCACAAGTCAAAAGAGAGAGGGGCAGAGAGCTCTTTCCGCTTGCCACTCTCCAACAAACTTTGACCCTTGCTTGGAAAAAATAGTCTATTGTGAATCTGGACTTGGAGAGAGGCAGGCGGAAAGAGCTCTCTGCTCTCGAGTTTGACAGCCTTCGCACTTTTTCGCTCTTGTTTAAGTAACATGCCATAAAATTCTTCTTCTTCACACTCACTATATATAGTGAGTGTGAAGAAGAAGAGTCGAAGCAAAAAACAAAACGAACAAATTTCGGGAAATGTTCAAGAAAATTCAATTTATCAACAAAAACGTGTATATATATTGAATATTAAATTAAATAGTTTACAAAGTGAATACTATGTTAATAAGGCTAAGAATTCGTACTCGGGAAGGATGGTATACAGGGAAATATCTGCTTGCGAATAACCCCTATAGTCCATCATCGTATTTTTTTACAGCATCTTCCATGGAAGAAAAATTGAATAGTTCGAATAATGACCATAAACATATACGTACATATATTAGATCTTAGAATTCCATGCCCAGTATGAATAAATAAATAAAAAGTCTGTCTCAGGTAATTTTAAGTCAGCTGAGTCTCCCGACTAGCGATAACTCACGAAAAGAATGACTAAAAGACCTCAAGTTTTGCATGCGAATATATTTGCTTCAACTTTAGAATACGAATATAGAGCATCTAGACAGCCTACTTCTTGTACCTACTATAGAAATGGTAAACAAATCTGTGAAATATTAAATATTTTACGACTTTTATACTACTTTTCCATATCATCTATAATTTTACTTTTAGTAGTAGTTTCAACGTCTCCACACTTCCTTTCGTAGCTCACACACAAAGGCACCAAATAGTGTATTGAGCAGCTAATAATGAAGATATAAACAAAAATTGTGCAGCCTACAGTTAAATCTTCTGTGTCCGGTCATATTGCTCATGGCCATAAACGGATTTATGGCCATATGGATATTACGGTAAGACTAATATATTTCAGTCCAGTATTATTATTAATTGCAACCCCTCTCTTGCACCTCCCACATAAAATGACCAATCCTACCAAAATTGAATTGCTCATAACACTTACAATTATATATATGTAGTGCATTGTATTACAAATATCAACTGTTCCATCTCCATATCTGGAAATGTCACACAAATTGACTGATTCATTCAAACACAACATTCCCATAACTTCTACAGCAATTATGTTTTCATATTTTGTATTTTAAAGTCATTGGAAATGTTGTCTAAATTGGTTTCGTTTCTGAAAAAAAATGTTTTTCGAGCATCAGAAATGTTGTTTTTGGGAATGCAGTTTTTTGGGAAAAGCGCTAATAAAATACTTTTTTTTCCAAAAACGAAATCGATATTGGACTAACAAAAAATTAAAGAAAATGGTCAACGTTCTGGAATCTTCCATCCGATGAACATTATTATTATTGCATTTTTCATAAAGCGGGGGTATTTATACCTTAGTAGTTTTACCCATCTGAAATGTTCTTACTAGTTTTTTTATTGGTTTCAAAGTTTCTATTTTTTTGTTTTTAGTGATTATCATAATTCGTTCGTACACGAAAAGTGTTTACTGATTCATTAGGATAATCTGTTTGTGCTGCAAACTATTATATTATTATGTTATTATTATATTATTCTGTAAACAAACACCATAAGACCCCCGAATATATTCGACTAGAAATCAATTATAATTCAGATTCGGTTGGGACTTCGGTTGAATGGTTACTTTTGTTTGTCAATGTCACAGTTACTTTCGCCAACTTTTCAGATGGGTGGCATCACCAATAATTGTTTAACAAACGAATAGATAATGTGGCATTGGATATTGATTTTGTGGAGAGTGAAAAGTATAGAAATTCCAAAATAAAAAAAGAGTTAAATACCTAATAATTTAAGTATACACAATAATAAATATATTTGTAGGTAAGTTTATGAAAGCATTTTTGTAGTCTACAGTGTATGCGAATATTTATGAAACTATGTGTATTTTCAGGTTGTCAAAAATTCTATAGCCTACTTTTAGGCAGGAAGCCACAAGTGCTCTGGAACTAATCACATACCAAAAAATATCATCTGTACTTTGTTTATTATAATTGATTACAAGTTGTAATCAACTTAAACTACAAGCCTTCAAAATAGGACTCGCGGAGACGGCAATACTGGATATGATGGCTGCAAATGTGCAACAGCAGCGTATATTAAACGAGCAGTTAAGGCGGGAGGCAGAAATTCCTCGAATTCGTGTATCCGAGACCTGTATGCTTATGATGAAATATATGGCGGATCATGAAAACGACGATTGCCTATTAACCGGATTCACCAGTCAAAAGTTAAATCCATTTAGGGAAAAAAGCTCATGCAGTGTATTGTAAACATACAGAAGCACACACACACACACACATATGTACACAAACACACACACTCTCTACACGCAAACAAATGTTCCTCTGATTATGTAACTGTTGCACGACCTATGTTAATTGAGGGTCGGGAAAAAACAGTCTAAAAGGAACTCAATTATTTTGTCAGTAGTGAAAATCGAACTAGTAACAAGTATTTGCAAAACAACAGTATTTAAAGGTGAAAACTACTTACACAAAACAAATTTAGCCGTCTATTTGTTATACTATTTATACATATACATACATAAAAATTTAAGAAACAAAATCTAATACTATTTTATGATCTACATATATACGTACATACATATATACAATCTTTATCAAACAATTACATATATATACATATATATTGATAGCCAACTTACATTCCTATCCGTAATATCTATATGCATACATACATACATGTGTATATCACAGGATAGCTCTCTATTTTCTATTGAGTAGTTATGGACTTGTGCATTGACCGCTGCTCAGTATTCATTTGCGTGGAAGTTGCTCAAATAAATGATATGCATTTGGATAATTTTGTCGTCTTTGTGATGTCTACTTATGTAAGTGTATGATGAATGTATGCCATCAATTTTTAATGTAGTGATATATCATTTACATACATACAACTCTACTACTTTGAATGGGAATCTTAAATAAAATAAAAATGTAATACATTTTATAGGAGTATGTACAATGTTTCTATTAATTTGGATATACATTACACGGAGGTAAGCTGTAAGCTGAGGAGTACTGATTTGAAAAATATAAAATACTTCGCTAAGTGGTTGTGGACGGGCATACCCCTGGCGAGAACGTCTTGAGCAGTATAAGCACTGCAAAACAAAATCGATCAGAATCTGTTTTAACAATTTCTAGTCGTTTTTTTTTTCGTAGCGTGACATTTCATTATTTACATAATTTCTGCAACAATTTAAAATTTTAAATTTCGTAACATTTTTATTTGGAAGATAATCTTAAATATGTAGAGATCAGAGAATCAAAAACAATTTTAGAAATTGTTTCAAATTATATTTTCGAACAAAATTTTGTTAAATCAATATCAATATTGACGAATTAAGTTATACATATAAGATTCTTTATACATATACAGGGTCCCCCATATTCGACGGACCCATCTGGCAACGCCATAACTTTTGACAGAGATGTCAGATCGCTTAATGACATACCGCGTTTGAAGCGTCAGTCCAAGCAGATTTTTACCATGGAACAATACACGCCACGCGAGCGCCTGAAATAGTTGAAATTTACATTCAACAGAAGAAGTCAATTGTGAAAACTCAACGTGCTTTTAATATATTAAAAAATGTGGCCTTCTAAGAACACCATTAAGCGTTTATACGAAAAATTTTCGACTGGTGAGGCTCTTTCTAATCCGAAGAGGCCAAATAAAAGTCGACCAAGGCGATCGGCCGAGAATATCGCTGCCGTACGAGCCAGTGTTGAGAGGTCCCCAAGAACATCCCAAAAACGACGTTCTCAGCAGTTGGGCATGGCTCGGTCCACTTTACAACGGATTATTCGCGTTGATTTGCATTTGTTCCCGTACAAAATTCAATTGTCGCAAAGATTGTTGCCTGCGGACAAGCCTCGTCGATTGGAATGGGCCCAACGAGTCATCGAAAAAAACATGGGTCCGTCGAATATGGGCAACCCGTATATGGCACACTAAAGGGTCGCAGAGAGTAAATTAAATTTTTTTTTCGAAAATTTGTTGAATAGCATTTTTTTTTAAATTTCGTCGAAATTATACATCAATTTTTGAAATTGCATTTTTCTCCAACTTTTTTTTTGACATTTTGGTATTTTTTACGATATTGAAATATCATTTTTCTAAAATATTTGTTTATAATTGCAGTTTTATTGAAAATTTTGCGAAATTTAATTTTTCTAGAAAATTTCTTTAAAAATAGCATTTTTTAAGAAAACGTTATAAAAATTGAATTTTTTAAGAAAATGTTATAAAAATTGCTATTTTATAGAAAATGTTATAAAAATTACAATTTTGCAGCATAATTTAATTGAATTTTTTAAAAAAAATCGTTGATATTGTATTTTTCTTGAAAATTTCGTCGATATTGATTTTGTGTTAATTTTCGCTGAAATTTAATTTTGTCTCGAAAATTTTGTGGAATTAAACTTTTTTTTAAAAAAATTTTGTCGAAATTGCACTTTTCAACAAAATTCGTCCAAATTATACAAAATCATTTAAATTTCATTTTTCTTCAAAAACTGACTTTGTATTTGCTTACAAAATGGAAATAGCATTTTTTTTAAAATATTTGGTTAATATTGCAGTGTTATTGAAAATTTTGTGGAAATTTAAATTTTCTAGAACATTTCTTTAGATTTCTTTCATTTTACGTTCTAATTGAATGTTTTACAAAACTTAATTTTTCTAGAAAATTACGTTGAAATTGCATTTCTCTAAAAAATTACGTTGGAATAGCATTTTTTTTTAAATTCGTTGAAATTGGATATTTTTTAGGAAATGTTATACAAATTTTAATTTTATAGAAAATTGCATCATAATTACATTGCGTTATTTTTTTTAAATTTAGTTGACGTTGTATTTTTCTTGAAAGTTTCGTCGATTTTGTTTTTTTTAAGGTTTCGTTAAAATTAAATTTTTCTCGAAAATTTTGTGAAAATATTTTTCTTGAACATTTCGTCGAAAATATATTCGAACTTACATACATTTTTCTAAAAAATAGATTTAAAGGATTTATTGAAAATTTTGCCAGAATTTAATTTTTATAAAATTGCATTGTTTTAGAAAATTGCGTAAAAATTTAATTTTTTACGGCATTTAATATTTCTAGAATATTACGTTGAAATTGAATTTCTCTACAAAATTAAGTTGGAAAAACATTTTACGTCGATATTGTTTTTTTGTGAATTTTCGTTGAAATTACATTTTTCGTGAAAATTGCATTTTTCTTGAAAATTTCGTCGAAAATATCTTCGAAAAATTATTAAAATTTACACTTTTCTCTAAATTTTTTTCTTTTTTTTTACATTTTCCTTAAAAATGTATTTATTGAAAATTTTGCCGGAATTTAATTTTTTTATAAAATTGCATTTATGTAGAAAATTACGTAAAAATTAAATTTTTTTACAAAATTTAATATTTCTAGAAAATTACGTTGAAATTTAATTTCTCTAAAAGATTAAGTTGGAAAGCATTTTTTAAAAAATTCTTTGAAATTATTTTTTTGTTGAAAATTACGTTGATGTTTAATTTAATTTTTCTTGAAATTACATTGAAATTGTATTTCTCTAAAAAATGATGTAGGAAAACCATCATTTTTAAAAAAATGTGTTGAAATTAAATTTTTTTATAGACAATTTTGTAAAAAATTTCATATTTACATTTTTTAAAAATTTCGTTGAATTTGTATTTTTCTTGAAAATTTGGTTGATATTGAATTTTTCTGAAAAATTTCGTTGCAATTACATTTTTCTTTAAAATTTTGTGGACATTGCATTTTTTATAAAAATTTTGTTGAAATTTGATCTATGCCTTTGAATAAAAAAATTCGTTTTGTAGAAAACGACGAACTGATATACATTTGTCTCAAAAATTTCGTTGAATTTGAATACTGTTCTCCAAAAAAAAAGCATTTCTATTAAAAACTACGCCTTTAAAGAAACTTTTACGAAAATTAAAATTTTATAGAAATTTTCATCATAATTATATTGCATTTTTTTACACTTCGTTTTTTGGAAATTTCGTCGATATTGCACTTTTTCCAGATTTGTTGGGAAATTGTATATTTCTTTAAGATTTCGTCGAAATTTTATTTTCCACAAAATTTTGTGGAAATTGAATTTTGATTTCGATTTCTTCTACAAGATTTTGTTGTACTTGGTTTTTTTAATAATTTGGATTTTTCTACAGAATTTCGTTAAAGTTGAATTTTTCTTGAAAATGTCGCCGAAATTGCATTTTTTTTAGAAAATTTCATCGATATTGCATATTTATACCCTCACTTTAGTGTGACGAGGGTATATATCATTTGCTACGGAAAAAAGTGTAACACATAGAGGAGTGATCTAAGACCCTAAGTATGTTCGGAGGAAATCCGTTTTGGGTCATTTTAAGTCGAATGAGCAATGTCCGTCCGTCTGTCTGTCTGCCTGTCTGTCTGTCTGTCTGTCTGCTGGCTGGTGCGCACGATAACTCTCGAAAGGAGTAACCGATTCACTTCAAATTTGGTATGTGGTAATATTTTGATCTATCTCCGGATGAGTTCGAAGATGGGCCATATTGGTCTACTCCTTCTGGTACCTCCCACACAAAGGGTTAAAATTTAGTGAAATATTGATTCTTTAATAACTTCTATACTACTTATTCGAATCTTTTGAAATTCTGCACATAATATTAGTATATTAGTCGCTATTAACTCGAGAAAATTGGGTGAAGTTGGCATGCCCCTTTTGGTACCTCCCACACAAATGGACCATTTTGCATCAAAATTTAACTGCTTATAACTTTAATACAAGTGCATAAAAATGCTTGAAATTTTCTACAGTATAATGTTTTTGTAGCGCCTATAGTCCGGTAAAAAATGGGCATCATTGTACAGCCCCTTTTGGTACCGCCCACACAAATGGCCCGTTTCGTACCAAAGTAAACGGCTTGTAACTTTAATACCAGTGCATACAAATACTTGAAATTTTGTACAGTGTAATGCTGTTGTAGTGCCTATAGTCCTGTAAAAAGTGGGCGTTATCACCCCGCCCCTTTTTGTACCTCCAACACAAAATGACCAAATCATACCAAAATTACATAGCTCGTAACTTTAATATACCAGTGCACACAAACGCTTATACTTCAGCACAATGCAATGTATTTAAGAATGTACTGTTTACCGAAAAATATGTGTATTTGGAAAACCCCTTCTGGTCCTCCCACACAAATTGACAGATTTATTGGTGTAATGTTATATATTACATTACTCACAAAGTGAGGGTATACCTTAGTCGGTTTACCCGACTGAAACTTTCTTACTTGTTTTTACAAAATTTCGACAAAAACTTTTTTTCGAAAATGTCCGGCTCATCGTCATTCCAGCCATAGAAATTTAATCCGATATTTAATCCCGTCTCTGGCCATTGACCATAATAACTTCAGGCATCGACCTCTAATGCGATCAGTGGCCAATAATCCCATCCTCTACCTTTAATCCGGTCAGTGGCTCTTAATCCGACTATGAAATTTTAATGAAATTCTTTTTCGGTTATTGAGGACCACAAACAACTGAATACTCAACAGGTCAACGATCAAAAACACCAATAAATTTGAATAAAATTTGTAAGAAAATATTAATTTAGGCAAAAATACACTTCATCAAGTTTGAAGCAATTTTCAATAAAATTAAATTTCGACATCTTTTTTTATAAAAGTGCAATATATTTAATTTTTTTTTATTTTTCGGTCAAAAAATATTTGTTTTCTATTTTTTAGCAGTTTTTCTCGAAGTTTGGGGATTTTTTCAATCACAAAACAAAATTTTTCGGGAAATTCCCAAAAAAATGTTTAATGAAACATTACATTGTTTGTAACTCGAGACCATGTATTCGAGAGCAAAGGGACGAACCATCTTGTATTTCCTTGTTTTTTACTATGGACAGCCCTAAAGAGTGTGTCATTAGAGGTATGAGTGTTATAAATTCGGAAATATTAATCATTCGCCATAAGTACCTTAAAATATGTAAACATTGATACAATTCTTTGTTTTATAATGTTTTCATATGAATAATAGACATTTTCGCACAAAATCTTAAAAAATCCACATCCACATTACATTTACATACTCGTACATCTGGTATCTTTTCGCATTGAATAGAAATAATGTTTTTGAATAGAATAATTAATGTCAATAGGGAAATTTGTTGTAGAGTGGTTGTTTGGTTGGTTTCATTCTCGAGGTGAGGACACAAATTTGTGCTAAGTAATGTGTGTAACTAAGAACAAATAGTTTAACATGTCCATGCACGACTATATCATGATGAGTTTGCGTCTGTGTGTGTGGTAAGTATCTCTATTAAAATGTGGCGTTTCTAAAGGTACTTGACACGCCATTTATTTCTAAGTACTTAAGCTCTATAGAAATTACGAACAGTGAGGCAAAGTGAGGCAAATAGCATCCACCACCACTACCAACAACAGCAACAATAGCAGCCAGCCAGTAGTGTATACATACATACATAGATAAGCACGACGAAGAAAGCATTACATTCTCATACACTTGTATGCATTTATAGCCAACATTGTTGGTTCAATGACCCCCCAGCAGAACGACAGCAGCAGTTGAGTTGACAAACTCATAAACCCGCGCGCATACACACACAGTATCCATGATGCATACATGATACACAATGAAAACTGACTGCATTGATTCACTCATACATGCAAAGCATACACTAAGCACATGAACAAACGCACGCTCACACACACACCCATCCATCCATCCGTCCGTACACCATAGACTATGAGCGCATTGTATTGCATTAGTGCCAAAAGGATTTGTCGATATAAAAAAGACTAGAAGAAGAAGAAAAGCATGGCTTTTGGTTTGACAATTTCTCTTCGCCGACAGCGGCCGCCGCACATGGGTGTGTTATGACATTTAGTTTAGACACCTACTCTCTCGAAAAAAGAGAGAACATTTTCGTTTCCACTGAAAGAGAAAACATGCGAGCCACAGGACTATGTATATGTATCTCTGCACTGTTATTGAACAGCAATTGAGTAAATGTTACTATGTACTTACAAAGGTGAGTTTTGACAGACCTATTTATTACAATTTAAAACAGAACAGGCAGACTCTATTGCCCAGAATAATGGGTCGCGAACAAAGTTGGCTATATTATGACTATCTGAATTTCTGGGAGATTTTATATTAACTAATATTTAAGATGTTTGGGTACAAAATGGCCAATATTTTTGATGTAATAGGTTTTTTTTATCTTCGCTAAAGGGTTCCATTTGTTACAACCGCTACTTGGTACTTGTTTTAAATCAGGTCATTTAACATACGAGCATACTCTAAGTTATGTGTGTGAATGTACTAGTATAAACGTAACTACATATACGATTATATATGGGATATATGTATGTACAAATGTAGGTATGCACTAGTACTAACGATACAACAAGTATATGAGTACAAATGTTATGTGCAAAATAATAGTGGCAGTAGTTTTGCAGATCAATATTGCCTGTTTAAGCATAGATGGTAGGTAACGCTAGTTTACAAAATTTTCGTCAAAGGTATCTACATATGTACATTTTGTGGCGTAATTTAGTATCCTAAGCACGGAAAAAATATTAAAAAAATTGTATGGTAATTTTTTTTTTGGTAAATTATTGTTTTCAACTCCAATTTTCATTAATTTGGACTCTATTTTTTGAACGATTAACCCGATAGAGCCGGTATACTCACTCATTAAATTTAAGGTAACTGTGAAATACATATTTCACTTTTACGTAGAGCTTTTGGTAACAGTCACAAACAACAACAAAAACATTTAAAAAAAAATTTGGCACAAAAAAAAATCCATAAAAATAAAAAAAAAATAAAAAATGTTTAAGTTTATATTTTAAAAGTAAGGGAAATTAAAAAAATCATTTTTCATATGTTTTGTTTGGGAGCTACCAAAAGGGGTGTGGCAACAACGACCATTATTTTTGATGGAATATGAGTACTAAAAGAGAATTACACTGCACAAAATGTCAAGTGTATGAATTTTACCTTTTTTGCGAAATGGGCCACTTGTATGGCAGGTAGCAAAAGGGGCGTGAAAATAACGCCCATTTTGTTTTACATAAAAACAAAAATAAGATTTTTGTTATGATTTTTAAATATTCATATTTTTAATCACATTATTATTTGAATCGAAAAAACAATATGATTTCAATGATATAAATAAAAATATAGCGTGATCCATTTCGAGGTTCCCTACTTTTTTTTAAAGAAAAAACACAGAATATTCAAATTGAATGGGGAATGTTTATTATCATTTGAAAGAACATTCATTGGCATTTATTTTTTGAAGATTATATCTATCAAATGTTGGCCGCGGCTACGTCTCAGATGGTCCATCCGTTGAGTCCAATTTTCGATGACTCGTTCGAGCATTTCGACTGGTAACTGGGGAATGACACGCGTAAACGTTGTTCAGGCGTAAGTCTTTCCATGATGAACTGCCAAACAATACTTAACAAAAATAACATGACACGACTCACACGTGATCTGTCAAAAAAGGCTATTGAAAAAAAGTATCTCTACTTGCATCACCCTATATATCCGACGATTGAAGCGAGAGAATATCCGTGTTTTATTATTTTAATTAATCAACTAATTAAAATATAAGCTTTAAAATTTAAAATCTATTATAATCGATGAATATAAGCTTTGACATTTCAAATCTATTTTAATAAATTGTTTCCTATCCACGAGTATATTTCCAGGTAAGTGTACACGAAAATCCTCTGAAATTAAAGGTAAATAAATAGACATCAATTGTAAACTTTTTTTGGTTTTTTTGTGCGCCTTTGCTTGTATTGTTGGCTTATGTGAAAAGATGTGAAACAAATTTGTAAAATTTTCGCAAAACATTGAAGGACCTATAATATTTTTGCGGGGAACATTTCCACAATTTCCATGATTTCTGATATATGATAACATTTAACGGCGATTGCGATTGCAATCTGTCCTGGAATACACCATGCAAAATATCAAATTCCATATTCCACATGTCTCTGCAGGTGAGGGTATACTTCAGTTGGCTTAATAGACTGAAATGTTCTTACGTTTTAAGTATTCACATTTGAATTGACCACGTTTGGGGGTTTCTGTATATATTAGTATGTATAACAAAAAGTTTGCAGTGGCATCCCTACAGACTTTCGCACTGAGTGTATTGTCAAACTAAATATCTCCGTTAACTATACATTTGTATGAAGACGCGGATTTTAGTTTAGCTTTCCAGAGTGTTTGTTTTAACATAGGTTCAGTCGACAAACCTTTTTGCTCATTTCGTCAATGAAACAGCGAATCGAGTACTCGAATTTCAACATATGTACACACTCCCTCACTGACACACTTGTATTTATACGAATGTCTACATATAATAGGTGTGTGTGACGTCATTAGATCGTGTAGTGATGCACCAACACTCGAGAAAGGACTAAACAAGATTTTGTTAGTGAACCAACATGTGAAAAGACAAAAAATACTCAGAGACCAAAAACAAAAAAACTACAACGAAAATTACATTATTGGTACATAACCTACTTTCATGAGAGCATAAAGCAACAACAACTCACTCACATGTCCATATGTGCATGTGTGTGTGTGACGACCGTCTATGACCGAAAGTTCTATGTTGGAATTGGTTGGGGAGAGAGGTAGAGACAGAGGTTGTTTAGTGAGCGTTCTCTACGCAAAACAGTATAACTGCATATGTGTGCGTGAGAATTTATCCAAATGTTTACTATTCTTTTGCAAAGCAGATTTTACGATTTGCATCTAGAAAATGATGGCATTCCGCCGCTGTCGATACCGCCGCCTCATTATTGCTCTAGAACATTTCTCTGAGATAATGAGTGGGGCTTTAACATTTTTTTCTTTAATGATAATAAGCCAGTCAGCCTAGCGGTACAAGTATAGGTGTATGTACGAAGAACAAGCACAAGCATAAGCATAATTTGACCTAGTTCCTCTCTTCTTCTTTATCATCGCTCGCCGTCATCATTATCTTCCTCGTAAGCTCGTGTTGTGTTGAATGGGGATGTTGAATATTATCCGTTTGGTTTTTTTGGTGGTTATTTTGTGTCGGTTTGTTTGTACGGTGGTATGCCGTTTGTCTTTGTTTTGAGTATTCTTCTTCTTCATAAAGAAATGTTAAGAAAATAATTGCTCAAGGATGCACACTTACGAACACATGCACGCAGCATGGAAGAGGAAATATCCCATTTTTCCTATGACATATAATACAATGTTTAGAATTCAGTTTTTTGCTTTGTATTTGTTAATGTTAATTTCTTTCACATGTGTTCCTTAGATGTCTTTTGTTTTTCTATTTGCCAGGATGTGCAAGGTTGTACATGCTGGCTTTGTTTGCTTTGACATGTATTTTAAGCTAAGTTGCATTTCGATATTTTTAGTTTGAGAGAAAAGTGAAATTGCGTTAAGTTAACATTAGGTTACAGATAACACTAGCCAACAGTCGTTTTGTTATTTGGTTCTAGCATAGTTTTTCTCATTGATTTTGACCTACTGAACACGAAAATGAGTTTTAAAATTTTTTCTGTTGATTGGTTTTCGAGATACAAATTTTTGAACTTTTTTTTTAAATTTTTGGAGGTACACTTACAATTTTGAGCATATCTTTCGTCTTCTTTGACGTATTTGATCCTACTACTACTCAAATTAAAGCAAATTGAGCCGTCTACAACTCATTCTCAGAAACTTTTAAAATCGGGTGAGTAGTTTTGAAGTTGGCGGCTTAAAAAGGTTAAAAAACTGCGTTTTTTCAGTAAAAATGTGGCAGAAAAATTCATATAAAAATTCATATAAAATATAAAACGCTATGCTAACAGCGATTTTGGTTTTTTACGAATAGCTGGCATTTTTCCAAAGAAAATAAGCACTTACTTAACAAAATCTGACAACAAATGGCGGACTTATAATTTTTTTGGTAAAAGACCGAAATTCCGCTATTTCACGATATTTTGATTTTCATTATTTGCTCAGCTTACCTACCCAACGCAAACGAATAAATACATTTGAACTTAATTTAAATAAACAAATTAGTCTTAGTATATTATTTTTTAATTTATTTAGAGCACTACATACTCAATGTATGGCACAATTAGAAATGGATGTGCCAGGTTAGCTAAACTAACGAAATTAACCAAATCAACGCCCAAAAAAAATGAGTAGAAACAAAGATATAACTGTACATTTTATGCCATGTGGAAAAACAGCTGACTTCTTCTTTGTTTTTTGTATTCGCTGCAATTGGTCTCACGTATTAGGGTCCAAATGTAGTCACCCATCATAGCCGTGTCATAGATGCCCTGATAGCGTCGTTCCATAGCCTTCAATTCCTGATGAAAGCGCTCGCCGTGTTCGTCGCTCACGTCTCCTAAATTCTCAGGGAAAAAATCCAAATGAGAATGCAGAAAGTGTATTTTAAGTGGCATGTGCACTCCAACCCAAAAATGAAAAAAAAACGAGAATTAAAACGCTATTTAAATTAACATTTGTTTCAAAAAAAACCTACCCATTGCTTCATAGTTCTTTACCAGATCCTCAACTATGTCCTTATAATTATCGCTTTTGTTGTTTCCTAAAAAGTTTTCCACAACAAGCCTGAAGGAATTCCATGCTGCGGCTTCGATGGGTGATAACAGCTTCGGGAATGTTTCATCTTTCAACATTTTTTTTATCTCGGGTCCTGCGAAGACTCCTTCTTTAATTTTTGCCAGCGAAAGGTAAGGGAAAATTGACCGTAAATAGGCAAAAGCTTCACCTTCTTTGTCCAATTTTTTGGCAAAATTTTTTATCAAACCCAATTTTTTGTGCAGCGGCGGAAGTATTATATTTTCACGGTTCTCTATTAGTGGTTTGCGCTGAACATTCGCTTCTCCAACTACAGGTTTCGTTCGTTCCGGCCATTTTTTGGATTTAATGCTGATCATCAGCGCGGCTATTCCAAAGGCACAGAAAACAGCAATGTCGCGTATAGCCTCCCTGGAGTCCACACGGAATGGCCACAACTTTGAGGTCGGCGCATATTTTCCAATTATATTTGCTATACTCTATGCATTTCAGCAAAATGTTCATAGTTTCATAGTTCTCCTTTGAATGAACCGCATGAGCAATAGGAAGAGATGGCTTTTCATTCCCATTATGTAAGAGAACTGCCTTCAAGCTCTCTTTGTTGCTGTCACTAAACAACCTCCATTCATTGGGGTTGTGAATTTGGTGAAGCTCTTGGAACAAGCCGGAAATGTCGCTGCAAAAACATATTTCGTCTTTCTTTGTATAAAATTTTGCATACTGCTGGTGACGCTTCCTGTACGCTGTTACTTTCACTTCTGAATCCGCAAATCCACACTGTCCGAGACCCAAAAAGTTCGGATTTCTCCTTAGTGAGACCAAAATCGCGCACCCAATCGTTTAGTTCGGCCTGTGACAGTAATTTTCGCTTTCTGCACGCCCCAAATTCGCTTGCACTTGACTCGGACTCTTGATCTGACGATTCTGCTTTTTGAAGAGATGCACCAGGGCACACTGGATATGGTACATCATTCGAATGTGGTACTGGAAGTGCAAACGATCCCACTTGAGCGTAGTTCCATTTTAAAAATCTCCCTACCCCACTGTTTGTGGTGAGGCAAAAATAACAGTCTGTGGAATGGCATAGCGGCTTTTTCCACATCATTGGTGTATCGAATTTCATATGGCGCCTAAAATTAAAATAAATTACTATATTTGCTTTGCTTAATGTGTTTAAATAAAAATTCTTACCTTCCGCCAGCTGCCCAGTTGGTTAGGATTATATAGCAAAGATCACATAGCGACTTAGGTGTCCATGGTTCTGTGATATTTGGTGAAATACCAAAATAATTCAAATAGTGCTGGAGTAAACGTGTGTGCGTGATTATTCTTTATAAACTCGCCACAAACATTGCAGAAATTGTCTGGATTGTTCAAACACTCGAACACACGTAGTCTTTTACTCATTGTCTTACTTGTTGGGTAGGTATTATATGCACTTAAATTCAATTTGTTTCACTTTTTACTCGTACTACTCGCGTTCGTAGACACTTGTTGAATGACAAAAAACGATAAATGAACACCTATAAATACTAAGTATGTTACAATATTTTACTGACAGGTACTTATGAATGGGCGCATCTTTTAAGGGTGGCTATATACCTGATTCAGCACGTGTGCGTTTCAAATTGTGGAAAAGTTTCCAAATAATGACCACTCACAAATGTGGGGGGAATTTCTGTAAAAAAAATCCGATACAGGTAGCCATCGGGAAAACACACATCAATAAAAAAGTGTAATTCCCTTTTTTCCCTTTAATTGACTGTGAACGGAGTAGCAGTCATAAAGGAACACGAAGAGCGTCCACGCACATTCAGAAGCGTATATTACTCTGCAACCACAATCATAAAAATTAAATAACTATTTGTGCATTACTTATTTTTTTTAATTCTGAGAATCATAAAAATTACGTAAACGTTTTTTCCAAACAATTTTGTACATGTAAAGTGGGTTTGCCAAAATTCGTATCGTAAAATGCACCTGTGTTTCTATGTTCTGCATTTTCATTATACCATTTTCGACGAAACGTCCCTACGGTATTGTAAATAGGTTTTTTACAATTATGAAATATTTGTGTTATTAATATTAATTTAAAAATTTTATCAAAACTGCAAAGTGCTGTGACATTTGAAAAAAATTTCCAAAAAAAAAATTGCTGATTTCACTAAATTTTTGAAATTTCACGTCCCTTGCCAGAACAGAGGACATTAACCCAGGGTGGTGAAATTTTGAACAGAAGTAACTTATGTATAGGAGCAACTGTTCCGTTCTATTCCAAAAGGATTATAAAAAACTTGCTTTTTCGATCCCTCCTAGTAGGTTAGCTGTGCAAATAATGAAAATCAAAATATCGTGAAATAGCGGAATTTCGGTCTTTTACCAAAAAAATTATAAGTCCGCCATTTGTTGTCAGATTTTGTTAAGTAAGTGCTTATTTTCTTTGGAAAAATGCCAGCTATACGTAAAAAAACCAAAATCGCTGTTAGCATCGCGTTTTATATTTTATATGAATTTTTCTGCCACATTTTTACTAAAAAAACGCAGTTTTTTAACCTTTTTAAGCCGCCAACATCAAAACTACTCACCCGATTTGAAAAGTTTCTGAGAATGAGTTGTAGACGGCTCAATTTGCTTTAATTTGAGTAGTAGTAGGATCAAATACGTCAAAGAAGACGAAAGATATGCTCAAAATTGTAAGTGTACCTCCAAAAATTTAAAAAAAAAAGTTCAAAAATTTGTATCTCGAAAACCAATCGACAGAAAAATTTTTAAAACTCATTTTCGTGTTTAGTAGGTCAAAATCAATGAGAAAAAGTATGCTAGAAACAAATAACAGAGAAAATTTTGTTATTTGTGACCTAGTGTAATTTTCTAGGAAGTTAGTTGGTGTTAGCGATAAAGCAGGTCATCTTAAGAGGATTGTTCGGTTAGTCGCGGATAATGAAAGCGTTTCTTTGCTGTTTGTAGTACAATTTTCGGGGTTTTGGTGTATTAAAATGGTAATAAATGCTTTATCAATGGAAAGCTCCATTTCCAGAAATGTGCAGAATCACACGTACGTAATACTAAATTTTAAATAAAAATCCTATAATAAAAACTTATAATCTTTTGTGGTACACTTTTTGATCAATGAAAAACTCTATTTCCAGAGATTTGCAGAAACATACAATTTATAAATTAATTGTGAAAATCTTATAAAAGTCATGTATTCGTAATACGAATAATTCTACATCACAATTGTTGTGGTACACTTTCTGTTTGATTTATATATTCATATGGTTTTTAAATGTACATATGGAAAGCTCCATTTCCAGAAATGTGCAGAATCACACGTACGTAATACTAAATTTTAAATAAAAATCCTATAATAAAAACTTATAATCTTTTGTGGTACACTTTTTGATCAATGAAAAACTCTATTTCCAGAGATTTGCAGAAACATACAATTTATAAATTATTTGTGAAAATCTTATAAAAGTCATGTATTCGTAATACGAATAATTCTACATCACAATTGTTGTGGTACACTTTCTGTTTGATTTATATATTCATATGGTTTTTAAATGTACATATATCAGTATAAAGCTCCACTTCCGTAGATGTATTATATATAACAAACATATAATAATTGCGCTATGCTATTTTTGTCGTATACTTTTCCATTCGTAAGTGTATTTAGATGGTAATAATCTACTAATCTTTAGATCAGTGTACAACTCCATTTCCAGAAATGTGCAGTAACATAATTATAATTTATTTTGGTTGCTTAAAAAATTCCTGACAAGAATTTTTAATATTGATCTATGATTTATATTTTTAGATTATTGTTCGAATGAACCGATCTTAACGAAAATTGATGCAGGGGCTTTTCTTCGATTAGTGATGATCCCTATTGAAAAGGGATCCATTCCAAAACATGCTAAGTCGAAACAGGTAGTTTTACAGGCGATCAAAGTTTTATGAAATTTTTAAACTTATGTGAAATTCCTTTACGATATCAATCGAATGACCTGTACAATTGAACGTTGGACGTAGCACATATTAAGGTACTTTCCGATGAAAAAAATTGTCCTTAGTAAAAATGGGGCAAATCGGTATATGTTTTAATGTAGGTTTCAATAAAAACATCCCTTCCAAATAGACTTCTTGACTCTCTAAAGAAAATATTTTGTAGTCTGTTATGCTGAATCTAGACTGTGTATCACTCCTTAGTGAAAATGGGGACATCGGTTCACGTTGTAATATAGTTCGCATATAAAGGTACCTCCAGATTAGACGTATTGACGCTTTTAGGAACACATTTTTTAAATGATTTGTCTGAAATATAGGCATTTATACCTTATATCGCTTAAATTGGTACCTTTTTAAAAAATATCCGTAATATAAAGTAAATCTTCTTAATTTAACGACTAAATGTATTAATTTATGGATGAGACGACTTTGACACCAAAGTATAGCAATATTTTTCCACTGTATTGAAATGGGACACATTTATATTCCCAAAATCGTTCCTATTTAAAACGAAGTATAGCTTTAGGTTTCAATATAAACCGATTTTAATGTAGCTTACGTATAGAGATCCTCCTCATATTCGTTCCGTAAATGTTATGATTTGAATTGAAATACAATCCGGGCTCTAAACCAATTTGCTTTTTTGCAGCCATGTAGATTACAGATATGTATTTAAAAAACTATTTGCTTCCTGTCATTGTATAGAAGCAAATTGGGCTAGAGCAAGGAGAGTATTCTAATCCCGCAAAGGAAAAAGTTTTGTCTTAAAATTAATGATTTGACCCAAAGAAGCCCTTATCTTTGAAATAAGTACGTTTTCTACATAAAATTAAGAAACTGTACTTAATATTAATGCAATTATCTCAATTTTAAGTACAAAATTTACTTATTTTAATGATAAAGGGCGTATTTGGCGCTAATCTTTAATTGTAAGAAAACAATTTTTTTTCAGTGCGTTTATAAATATTCCCAAAACGATTTCAGCTTATTGGAGACCTTAGTACAGAAAACAAATACTTTTTTGTAAACTAGTGTTAGTAGAAAACTGATTTCTTAATTTTGTATTATCAGCGAATCACATTTCACAAATGTCATTTGCAATTTGCTTTTCAAAAACTACCATATCCTGCCCAAAATAATTTGCATTACTGACTACAATAAAAAAACTGTTTTGAAAAATAAGAAATTCATGATTTCTATGCAAATTTTTGCTGAAATGGCATAAATTAAAATTGTATCTTTTGCAGCAGTGTTTGTTGTTATTGTTCTCTTACATTTTCTATGGTTGCAGTTTTGTGGATACTGTCGTCGTACTTGACAGCAATCAGACAAGTTTACAAGTTCAATGTATGCAGTTCATTTGGAGTGCATAGGAACATTTATCGATTAAGGGTTGCCACCAACAGTGAAGGTAGTGTGTTCTTAAACAAAGGGTGAACATTTGCTATATTTTACAACAACTGTTATCTAAATACCTTATAAATTCGTGTATGTGTAAATCAGAAATTAAGGTAATTTAATTTTTCATTTATCGACTGTAGTTTTTTATTTTGGTAATTTTGGGAAATCAATCGGAACTAAATGCAAAAACTATGTTCCGAACATTTTTAGACGGTATAGATATCTTGAAATTGAGATTATATTGGGAGTGAAGTAATAACTATGAAAAGTAAATCATACATAAGTATACAAATTACAAAGTTTAGCACTATTTATTTGTGGCATATTTTTATTCCACTTATAATATATGTAAGTAAGTAAATAATTCTTTTATTTGAGTAGATCACACAAACATTTCAATATTAGATTTCCTTCGTTAATTCCCACAGTATACATTTTCAAATGTTGAATGATGGCAACACTGGGACAACACCTTCAAAGTTATTGTTATGACGTTACTGCTCATATGTAATACAACATTAAATAACGTTGTAGCATCAAACTTATTTGACATACATATTTATATACATATGTCGAGGGGTGAGTGCCTTTTTATAAAATATTCTTGCTCGCTCTCTCTCTCTCATCTTCATCTACTCTTTGTGACATAAATATGAATTTTTGTAAACAAATAAATGAGTTGAAATCCAGGCGGACGGACATAAGCACAACCGAACAAAGATAAAACATTGAAGGAACGCATATTGCCAGATGTTACTGGATGTTTTGCTCAAAAAATGCGAGAGAGAGAGCAACAGAATGTTACAGTTCATGTCATTCTCTTTTGGGGTTCAGAGATGAATTTAATTGCAATGTTATAACAGTATATAGCAAGCCACATGCTATGTCTCAGGCTCATTCAACAACCGGTGCTCGTTTAAGTCGTTCTTCAGCAAAATTTTGCGACAAATAAGAACAAAGAACGCACACAACAAAACTCTGTGAAGTGCAGTGCAGTGAAATAAGAAAAAATAGAAACATACAATAACAACAACGCTAACATTGTGCCAATAAAAAAACACAATACTTAATTCAACAAAAGAAGCAAAACACTTTGAAGTAAAAAAGTGTTTTCATTCGAATCGTGCGTTTAGTTGACTCACTTAAAAGTAAACAGGCAGGCAGAGCGACAGACATCCAAACAAAAATGGAAGCTGACAACAAAAAGCCTTTTAAAGTAAGTTGTTAACCCCAAAAATAAAAGCAAAAACATAATGTGAATAAAGTGTCAATCTATTGAAGCTTCGCGCAAGCAACTCTCAGTATGATCAAAAAATGTGAATATGTTGTTGCCTAAAAATATTTTGTGTGTAGTGTGTGTTTTTCTTATTGTTGCAATTTATTCCATGTGGAAGGACAAACAAAAAAAAAAATGTAAAAAAATTGGGCAACTTTGTTTGGTGTTTCTTTTCTTTTTGTTTTATTTTAGATTTGTTTGCACTATGCCGTCGTGACGTTGTCTGTCCGAGGGTATTTCTGTCATTTTGTTGTTATTGTACTCATCATTTATTTAAGAGAACACACAATACTGTTGTTTTTTTGGATCTAAAGGGGGCACACCTTTGCATGTCAGCATTTGCGAAAGAGCATCATCATATCTAAGGTATTACACTCTTTAGTTATTCTCTTGTTTAGTTAGCATGCAAAAGCCTTCCCAACATGTTGATAGTGAAGAAGCAAGAGTAGAGTAAGGAGGAATTTAGGAGCACCAAGCAAAGTCGTTGAATATTACTAAGTACAAAAATTTTAAATTCACTTTCTTGTTTATCTGAAAGGAGGGAATTTGTGTTTCCATTTAATTTAAATAAATGAAGATATCATTATTTGTATCGAGTACCGAATCCATTTGATTTAACTTCAGCTGTAGTTTGACTTTTATTACGGGCCCACAGCGTAAAATCTCGAAGGAGTGACCTAAGATCCTATATATGTATATTCGACAGACATCCGTTTCAGGACATTTTAATCCCTTTGTCTGTCCGGCTGTGGTGCACAATAACTCTCGAAAGGAGTGACCGATTGACTTCGAACGTTGTATGTGTTTCTAATTTCTCCTATGTGAAACTAAATTCGAAGATGGATCATATTGGCGCACTCCTACTGGTACCTTTCCTCACAAAGTTTTAACATTTAGTAAAATATTGCATTTTTACAACTTATACGAATCTTCTGTAAATTCACACATACACGTAAAAAACAGTAAGGCAAATTTGCACAATAAATAAAAGTAATTTTTTTATTAAACGAAATAACACCAAGCAAAATAACCGAGCGTTCGAGCTAACGAAAGTTAAATTGTATGGAAATTGACAGCTACAGGGTGGCGCAGAATGAGATTTATGTAATTTATTTAATGTATCTAAAGTCAGCTTGTTCCGTTCTATATGTTCCAGGTATAATTGTCCATTGTTCACAATTTAAAACCTACACATTTTGATTTAGGTCATCGGTCTACATAACTGATTGATTTTGTGTTGGTCAGTGACATTTCTTTGGCTTGTTATACTGACCAGGTATAATGTCCGTCTGTTTCTGATCATGCACTTATATTTGGTTCTTTTTCTTTTAGCTATCGTTGTTTACAGGATTTCATTGAGTATCGTGATTATAAGAATATTAACTGGGATGGTTTGTTTTCATTTCTACTCGACTTTGATCCTAGCGTTGTACTATGTGCCTCTAGTGTTGATGCTAAATGTTCCTATGTTTGCTCTCTTATTTGTAACCTTTTTTCTTATGTTCCTATTGTTCGTAAAAGTGTTCGTATTCGTGATAATGACTGGATGGAGTCTAGGGACATTCGTTTTGCTAGATGTCTTAGGAATCTCTCTTATTCTGCATTCCAGTCGGATCGATCACAGGTTAATTGGAGGAATTTTTGCAAATATCGCAACAAAGCTAAATCTGTTATTCGCAGAGAAAAGGCAAGGCATTTCTCTAGGCTTTTTTGGGGTCTTGACTCTACCAGGTTATGGAAAGTTCTAAGAAGCTCTGGGTGTGTGGGAAATGATGAGGCTGGTATTGATATTGATGTAGATAGCTTAAACGAATTTTTTGCTAAAGCTACTGCTGCTGATAATGGGGTGGCTAACTTTGATTTTAACCAGTTTCATGATATAAGCTCATCCTTCTCATTCAGATGTGTAAATGAGATCGAGGTTATTGAGGCCATGGGTAAAGTGAAATCAAAGTCTTTGGGTGTAGACGGTATTCCGATATGCTTTTTTATACAGGGTATTATAAGTTTGTTTAACGGCAGATGTTTGTAACACCTGAAAATAACACAGCTAGACCCACCTTAAAGTATACCGATCGACTCAGAATCACTAGCTGAGTCGATTTAACGATGTCTGACCGTCCGTCTGTCCATGTAAAGTTGTTCGTCGACTGCAGGTCGCAATTTCACTCCGATCGTTCTGAAATTTTGCAGTTTAGAGTATTTCGCGGCTGTTAAGATCGCTATTGAATTTGGTTGAAATCGGTTCAGATTTAGATATAGCTCCCATATATATCTTTCGTCCGATTTGGCCCTTTAGTCCTATAGAAGCTGTATTTTACATCCAATCGTTTTGAAATTTAGAATGGTAGAGTGAAATTTAGAATGGTAGAGTTTCTTTATCCATGAACCAACATTGCCGAATTTGAAGAAAATCGGTTAAGATTTAGCTATAGCTCCCATATATATGTTTCGTCCGATTTTGCTCTTTAGTCCTGAAGAAGCTGTATTTTACATCCAATCATTTTGAAATTTAGAATGGTAGAGTTTCTTGATCCATGAACCAACACTACCGAATTTGAAGAAAATCGGTTAAGATTTAGCTATAGCTCCCATATACATGTTTCGTCCGATTTGGCCCTTTAGTCCTGTAGAAGCTGTATTTTACATCCAATCATTTTGAAATTTAGAATGGTAGAGTTTCTTGATCCATGAACCAACACTGCCGAATTTGAAGAAAATCGGTTAAGATTTAGCTATAGCTCCCATATATATGTTTCGTCCGATTTGGCCTTTTAGTTCTATAGAAGCTATATTTTACATCCAATCGTTTTGAAATTTAGATTGGTAGAGTTTCTTGATTAATGAACCAACATTGCCGAATTTGAAGAAAATCGGTAAAGATTTAGCTATAGCTCCCATATATATGTTTCATCCGATTTGGCTCTTTAGATCCAATCGTTTTTATACCCTACACCACAGGGTATTATTTAAGTATAAAATGTCCCAAAAGTAAATTTATGTAAACAATTTATACATGAATTACAAAATTTATATATCAGAGTTATTCAATATTACGAGAGTGGTGTAGGGTATTATATAGTAGGCACCCCCCGACTTTAGCCTTTCCTTACTGGTTAAGAATAATTTTTCCCCATGTTTCTGCTCTAATTGTTGATCTTATAAATTGTATTTTAACTACGTCAACGTATCCTATAGTTTGGAAGAATGCCCGAGTTGTTCATATTCCGAAGTCTAAAGTAGTTCTTGAACCCAATGATATCAGATGAGTTAAATTTTTCAAAGTCTGCTTGTTTGCTTGTTTTGTCTTACTTGTGCGAAAGAACTCAGTTTGTTGTGTCTAATGGTGTCGCATCTAGTTTGTTTCCCCTTTATTCTGGAGTCCCACAGGGTTCCGTGTTGGGTCCGCTTTTGTTCATCCTGTACGTTAATGACCTTCAGCAATATACTAACTCTAGTATATGTAGGACCTTCTTATTTGCTGATGATATTTTCTTGCTGTTTAGTGGTAGCCTTACTTCTCCAGAGACTTGTGAAAGAGACATAAACTCCTGTCTTCGTAGATTTTTGGATTGGACATCTCTAAATTCCTTATCTGTGAACCCGTTAAAATCAAAAGCTATAATGTTTGGTCCTTCTAACCGCGTTTTGCCGAATTTGAACATATTTTTATCTCGCAATCAAATTGAATTTGTAAATCATCATAGATGCTTAGGTGTCGTTATTGATTGTGAACTTTCTTTTGAAAATCACATTGACGCATTATCGGGCAAAGTTTGGGCTTCCTTGCGTAGGCTTTATATTTCTAATCTATACCTTCCTCTCCGTATCAAGGCAAGGCTTGCTCATGCCCTTTTGATGTCTCAGGTATTGCATGGTCTTGAAGCTGTGTCTGGAACTATTGGTTTGCTTTTCTTTAGGCTTAAGCGTATTGTAAACACAATTGCGCGTTTCGTGTATAGTATTCGTCGAAGGGATCATATATCTGACTACGTTAAACACTTTCTGGGTTGCACTTTTGAAAATTTTGTGCATTTCCGTAGTTTGTCTCTGTTTTATAGCGTAATTAAAAGAAATATGCCCCTACAATTGGCCAGAAGGTTTACTTTTTCGCGATCTACTAGGAACCCACAAATTCTTATTCCTAGGATCTGGAAAAATATTTATGCTAGATCGTATTTGGTCAGAATAGCACGAAGTTGGAATGGACTGCCTCATGAGTTGCGAATTTTCTCGCACTCTAATAATGTTTTTCGTTTGAAACTATTGGAGTTGTTTGCTTCGTAATTTCATTCGTTAATTTTGTATACTCCTATATCCCATAATATCAGTATTAACGAAAATATTTTTATATCACTTCGAATGTTCTTTCATTACTTCGTAATTACTCAAAGGCTACATAAAGTGCTAATAATTATCTTTTTGTATGTTCATCTACTATCGTTTTTCAATTTAGTTTACTACGTACATGGACCCTTTTTCCCCTTTCTTTAGGTTTTATATGTTATGGCTGGAGAGCCAGAGGATAGGTTGTTTGTGCTCTTTTTATAAGTTTTGTTAATTATAGGTTAAGATTATAACTCAGGTTGTGTTAACAATGTAATATAATTGATTGGCTTTATATTACGATTATGGATTCAATAAATAAATAAAATAAATAAATAAATATGATTTAAATGGTTTATAACTTTTTTTATTTATGCGATTATTATAATTTTTTTTAGCATATTTTCCATAACTTGTTGTTCGATTCATAATTAATTCCCCAAGTCTCCTTCACAAAATGCTGAAAAAAAAAAAACAAAGTAAAAATAATAATTAAAAAAGTTATAAAGAATTCAAACCATATAGCTTATTCTGCGCCACCCTGTATTATAACTTTTTAAAGAAGTGGGGGATATGAAACGAACGAAAAATTTCGGAAAAATTCAATTATTTTTGTACGTTGTTCGATTCATAATTAATTCCCCAAGTCGTCTCCTTCACAAAATGCTGAAAAAAAAACAAAAAAGAATAATAATTAAAAAAGTTATAAAGAAATCAAACCATATAGCTCATTCTGTGCCACCCTGTATAACCCATAGTTGGCTCTAAAACGTAGTTTATTTTCTCATTGTTAATGGATCTAAAAAATAAATTCTTATTTGAAATTTAAACAGAAAAGATGTTATTTAAAAAGTAGAAGTTTATCCTTTATATATGATCTCAATTCGCGCTAGTTCCTTGTTGAGTGTTGTTTAAATTTTAAAGTTTCAGTTGGAATTCTGTATATTTTGCAGACACAATGGTTATACCCAAAGGGGTACACTCACAGAAAAAAGGGTTGTCTAAAAATTAAAGGTTTGCGCCAAAGACGACCTTAATCTTCAGGTTTCTACACACAGAATACGGTTTGGTTGCGTCAACCGAATTATTTGCCAACCCAATTTTGGTAGTTCTTTCTACTATCAAGCGATTCCATCAGGACAACTAACGTTTTGGTTGTGGTATACTTCTGCTTCCATGTTGACAACAATCATATTTGGTTGCTCCAACTACGAAAATGGTGGCTAAAATTATCTGTTGTAAGTTGCCACATCCAACTGTTTTAAAAATTGGTTGTTCTGACAATTTATCAGTCATATACTACCGACAATTAATTAAAAACAGTTTTCATTATTTTTTATTTTATTTATTGAACAAAAAACCAAACAATTCATAACAAAATTAAAAATCCCATATTTAAAACTAATCACTATTATGAGATGTGAAAATATTTGACACAAATTTTAGTACACGAAAAAAAAACACAAAACTTTTATGCAAATATCGCTTAACCCTGTGCTTTCAATTTCATCATTGTTGCTTTTAATTCTTATTTATGTAAAACATTTTGCACAACATATTCTGTATTCCACACATTATTATCCACACGAGATTATTTTTGACTACAAATACCGCTCTTGAAAAAAATGTTGAAGATTTATTTATGTTGAGTAATTTTATTTTTTGCTTGTCATGTATTAGCAAAAGAACAGCAACCAATCTTTCGGTTGTATTTCCCAAAACACATTTAATTATTCTAAATTTGGAAAATTATTGGGATAAACAAAAAACGATTATTTATTAATATTTTTTCTGTTTTAGTAACCAATTATTCTTTGCAACAATAATCTTTGGTCAATTTCTGTTGTCAAGAATAAAACATTGGTTGTCACAACCAAAAATCGATCATATGGTACTATAATGAAAGTTAAAAATTGGTTACCACAACTAACCGAGGGTCAATGAAAAAAACAATCTTAATTGGATTGATACAACCGCCGATTTAGTTTCATGCATTTTCATTTGATCTTATCCATGTTATTATTGTTGTTTCAACTATTTACATAGAAATACCACCCACACACGGTGTAGGCAATATACTTTTTGTTGCTAGTACTATTTTTTTATTGTTACAATCGAATTCCAACCAATTATATTCCTGGGTGTACATATAACGACAGTTGGTGCGTTTGAATTTTAGGCACGACCACATAGTTTAGTATGTATGCAGTGACTGACTAGTGACCGCCTGTCATTTGTTGCCTTAAGGGCAATATCTCTCCAGAAGAGCTTGCAGGTCACTAGAGGCATACCCTCATACTCCAGTTCTCCTGGAGCGTGCAAGGTAGTTCCTAGTTTTGCAAGTTCAACTGCTTTGCAATTCTCTGGTATGACCATATGGCCGGGCTCCCAAGTAAGGTGAATACTGAAATGTTCAGCCATTTCGTTGAGATATACGATATGCGACAGTGGAGGGTATTTTTTATACCCTACACCACACTGTGGTGCAGGGTATTATAAGTTTGTTTCACGGCAGATGTTTGTAACACCTGAAAATAACACAGCTAGACCCACCTTAAAGTATACCGATCGACTCAGAATCACTAGCTGAGTCGATTTAATCATGTCTGTCCGTCCGTCCGTCTGTCCATGTAAAGTTGTTCGTCGACTACAGGTCGCAATTTCACTCCGATCGCTCTGAAATCTTGCAGTTTAGAGTATTTCGCAGCTGTAAAGATCCCTGTTGAATTTGGTTGAAATCGGTTCAGATTTAGATATAGCTCCCATATATATCTTTCGTCCGATTTGGCCTTTTAGTCCTATAGAAGCTGTATTTTACATCCAATCGTTTTGAAATTTAGAATGGTAGAGTTTCTTGATCCATGAACCAACATTGCCGAATTTGAAGAAAATCGGTTAAGATTTAGCTATAGCTCCCATTTATATGTTTCGTCCGATTTTGCTCTTTAGTCCAATCCAATTTTTGAAATTTAGAATGGTAGAGTTTCTTGATCCATGAACCAACACTACCGAATTTGAAGAAAATCGGTTAAGATTTAGCTATAGCTCCCACATATATGTTTCGTCCGATTTGGCCCTTTAGTTCTATAGAAGCTGTATTTTACATCCAATCGTTTTGAAATTTAGAATAAACAATTTATACATGAATTACGAAATGTAAATTTCAGAGTTATTCAATATTACGAGAGTGGTGTAGGGTATTATATAGTCGGCCCCGCCCGACTTTAGCCTTTCCTTGCAGGTTTAATTCAGGAATTCATTTTCCAGGGACTTAATGACAGCCTGAGAAAATCAGAGAAAATATTGATACCGATTTTAGACAAAATATTAATTTTCAGCCATTTTGCTAAAGCTAAGATTTCTACCTGTGATTAGTGACAAGACAGTCTTTTTTGCAAAAGGGTTAACTAAAGTTCCTTAGAAAAGACTCCAAAGCCCTTAAGTATGTTCCTAATTTCATTAAATTTTTAATCGTTGCAATTTTTGATTAATTCAGATTTAAATAATGGAAAATTTTGATTATTATTAAGAACATGGATCGGTCCGATGATTGTCCCTTTTATACGAAAATAGACGGCAACTTTAATATGTCTTTGTCATAGGTAATGGTCTAAAAGAATATCTATAGTACCTTTACTTTCCAGGTCAGATAGTATAGGTCACATTTGAAACCAATAAAATTTATTATTGGTTTCTATTAAATACATTTATTGATTTTGTTTACAATTTAATGGTTGTAGTTCCAAAACTGATCATCTACTAAGGAAGGATAAACCTACGGATAATCCAATTTGTGGTCATCTAAGGCGTAGATAACCCAACTAACCCTCTACTAAGGAGAAAATAACCCAACTCGTCCTTTACTAAGTGAACTGAGTAGATAACTCAACTGTTCCTCTACTAAGGAGTATATAACCGAAATTGTCCTATACTAGGGAGTAGATAATTCAACTTGCTCGTCTACAAAGGAGTAGATTTTTCCGATGCAGTCGTTTGATGACATTTACAGTCATTTACGGTTTACAGAGATATGTATTTCAAAATCTTCTGTCTGAAATTCATTCCTGACTTGCTCTATTTCACTCTCTGTTTGATTTTTTCTTAAATATTAACGCACTCAATGAAGTAGGGATCTACATTGTATTAACTTCCAAAACAGATGTTAATCCAAAAAAAAACATGTTTATGTTTTTGATGTTATTCCAAATTGGATTTGGAAACAGGACTTATCTCACAAAGCCAGCATAGTTCAAAGCTGCTGCCAAGTCAACAGTCATTAATATCTAAGTTATTATAACTTACAATCAATAGCCATACAGCCAACCTCCGATGAATTGTTGGATGAACAGAAATCCCATTTGGCCAGGACTCCACCTGTGTTTGTACAGAGGTTATGCGAGTAGAACCTCTTAAAAACATAAAGCTTCAATGGTTTGTTTGAATTCCAATGAATGGTTACAATATTCAGAAAATAAAACAAAAAATCACAATCTGCGAAGAGAGAAGAGGAGAGGCGATGGATGTTCGAGTATGTATGTAGGTTGTTTTCACAATCCATGCAACACCAACCACCTGATACTTATGTTCGTCCTTGTTTGGAATTCAAGTGAATTCGGGTAGATCTGAGAGCCGGACAAGGAGAAGGAGCAAGAGATGGAGAAAAGGCTGTATGAGCTCCATGAACACCAGCAGCCACATACAACGACCGAGTGGTTTCTGCTGCTACTGGTGCCGTTGTTTTTTTGGCATTATGTGAAAGAGGTTTATAAATAACAATAAGAGGTTCAATAGCCACAACAACAATAACAGCAACAAGAACACCAGCAACTCAGCCAGCCAGCAAGCAATGAAATGAAATAATTGTGAATTGGAATTGGATTGTTGTTTGGGTAAATAAAAATTAACACAAAGTGTATTTAATAGTCAATTAAAATATCTATATATTTGTCATTTACTTAGAATGTTGACAATTAGTTTTAATTTTCCCCAAATCTCTTATTTGATTTTGAAGCCTACATTTAGGCTGATTTGTTTTTAATGAAATGTGTAGAATACCTTAAGGGCTGAAGGGCGTTGGCGTGCTTGTTCTTGTTTGGGATTACTCTGAACTGTTCAACGCCCTGCAAGACATTATTTATACATTTAGGTTTTATATTATTACAACGAAAAAAAAAAAATAAAAAAAATGCCAGACAGTCAGTCCATCAGCCAGACAGTTGAGTAAAGCAAACTTTTTGTATAGACTTTTATGGCACTTTGCCTAATTTCCCTTAAGGTTTCTGCAGAGAACTGTAGCCAAGTTCATAAATGCTACAAAATTTTGAGAAGTGGTGGCTCTGGCCGAATAATTCGTTTTGATTTCTATACCAGGCAGAGCAAGAAAAGAAAAAGAAAAGATAACAAAACCGCATTGATAGACTAAATGCCAAGGAAACTTGAGTTTGGGGGACATTTTCCGAGAGAACGAAAATTGAATGAAATTGCCTTGGAGGTAGTCGTAGCAAAATTCTTGTAAATATTAATAAAATTTGTTTGATTTGGACTTTTGACCAGGCAAATTAAAGATAACACTAAGACGATACCCAGAATTCTTCGAAATCAAATTAAATTATAAACACACAACCTCCCTTCAGGGAAGATAAATAAAATGCTACTTTTAAATGTCGTTTAGAAATGGAAAAGTTTTCTTTTAATTAAAATAACTCACATGAGTGAGATTTAAATATTAAAACCCCAAAAGTATACTTTACTTTTTCCTCCTCATTCTTGGCCCACCGCAGCAAACCATGCAAATGAACTATCCCAGAAGTATGCCACATTAATTTTCTCACAGCAAAATGAAATTGAAAAAGGAAATGTTAACTCACAAGCTTTGCTTTGACTCAGTCAATACAAGTCAAAACAGTTTTGTAATTGCTTAAACTGGAAAATCGCCATACTACCCCACCGACCTTTGCCACCCCCTTTAAGTATGCTACACTTTTTCTCACTCACTTTCTCCTTTCTCTCTATCTCAATTAATTACACTAATTGCACAGTTTTCGAGGGCAAATGTTGTGCATATTTCAAAGCTGCAACATCTGTCAGTTATAAATGAAATGCCAGTCAAATGCCATAACACAGCAACGCTCGACAAAAAATCGATCGATGAACGATTTCCATTTCAATTTCGTTTACGTTTACGCTATAGATTTTCATTAATATTCTCATAATTATTTTAATGGGAAATTTTGCCATTCTTTTGGCGGAGGCGGCTCTCCAAAATTGATTGACGTTTATTGGATTTTATGGTCAACACCAATAAAAAGTATGAACTCAAATTAAGTAAGCCTATCATGTAAATGGAAGACATGAACTGAGAAAAGGTAAAAAAAACCTGATTTTATTAAATATATTTTTTTCTTTATGAGAAAGACTCAGCAAATAACCAATGACACAAACATAAATAAAATAAATATATGATGTATGTAAACCCAGAAAAAAAGACATAAATGTGTCTTCTGGCCAAATCTTTTCGAAAAAGGGATAAGGCAAGAAATAAATAAGATTCTGAGGAAAAAATTCAAATAAGTAAAAAGATAAAGATAAACATTTTTATTGTTGGTTTCTGGTGTGTCTATTTCTATGTTCAGGGCTATAAATTGGTTACTTTTTCGGGTTATAGTTATTTCAATAACGTTGTGGTTTGTAATAAACCGAAGAGGGGTGAGCATTTCAAGGAAGGACTACACTTTGTGATTTTTCAATTCCATATAAAATTGGATTTAAATCAAGTGATTTCAATGAAACATTTTTGGAATAGATATCAATTTGTAAAAAAATCTCCTAAACTAAGCAATTATAGATGTCCTGGAATAATCAGATTCACGACCCTGTAGGACGATGGTTTGTAATAAACCGAAGAGAGGTGAGAATTTCAAGGATGGACTATAATTTGCAGTTTTTTTCAATTCTATTCCCTATAAAATTGGATTTAAATCAAGTGATTTCAATGAAAAGATTTTGAAATTGAAACCTACTTGGGAATAATTTTCCTAAACTAAGCATTTATGGATGTTCTGGAAAAATCAGATTGACGACCCTGTAGGACAGGGCTTCCCAACCCTTCAACCATACACATCCCCACAATCATGTAAAAAATCAAACAAACAAACAAAACAAATTATCGTAAATTATTTTTATTTTTTCATTTTACTAATAAATAAATCTAATTATTCTAAAGAATTTAGAATTTCTAGAGAATTTAACAAAAATTGTAATTTTAGAGAACATTTCATCACGACTAATTTCTTTTACAAAAATTCTTGAAATAGAATATGTATTTTTTTAGAATGTAACAAAAATTGTAATTTCAGCGAAAATTTCATCACGACTAAATTTTTCTACAAAAATTCTTGAAATAGATTTTTTTAGAAAATTCCTTCAATTTTTAATTTTTTTATAGAAATCACTTTAAAATTTGGTTTTTTAGAAAATGCCTTCAAATTTGTATTTTTCTTTTTTATGGAATTGAATTTTCTACAAAATTAAATTTGTTTAGAAAATTTAATGCAAATTATAGTTTTGTAGAAAATTTCGTCGGAATTAAATTTTTCTACAAAAATTCTGTAAATTAATGTTTTTTTAGAAAATTTCCTCAAATTTCTATTTTCTAAAAAATGTTGTTGAAACCGAAATTTCATTCCAAATTTATTCTTTAAATTTCGTCAAAATTGCATTTTTCTAGAAAAATCGTTAAATTGCCTTTCTATAGAAAATTTTGTTGAAATTCTATTTCTCTACAAAATATCGTTGAAATTACATTTTTTGTTAGAACATTTTTTAAAATATTCCGATGGATTTGAATTTTTCTACAAAATTTCCATGAAATTACATTTTTCTAGAAAAAAAAAAATTTGATATTTTTTCATAAAATTCTTTCAAATTTGTATTTTTTTAGAAAATTTCCTTACATTTTTATTTTTCTTAATGTTCTTAATGTTGTTCAAATCAAATTTTTCTACAAAGTTTCGTCGAATTTTTCTGCAAAATTTTGCAGAAATTGCATTTTTCTAAAAAAATCGTTGAATTGCATTTCTCTGCAAAATTGTGTTAAAATTAGATTTCTCTACAAAATTTTTTTACAACGAAATAGAATTTTTTTTTGCATATTTCATTGAAATTTCATTTCTCTAAAAAAAACGTTGGATTTGAAATTTTCTACAAAATGTCGTTGAAATTAAATTTTTTTAGAAAAAATATTCGAGTTGCATTTCTCTACAAAATTTCTGCAAAATTTTATTTAAACTTCATTTTTTTTTAGAAAATTTCTTTGAAATTGTATAAACAATTGGAATTGAATTTTCTGGAAAATTTCGTAAAATTGTATTTTTTAAGTTTCGTCGAATTTTTCTGCAAAATTTTGCTGAAATTGCATTTTGCTCTGGAAAATTTTGTTAAAATTTGATTTCTCTACAAAATTTTGGTTACTACGAAATAGCATTTTTCTGCAAATCTCATTTCTCTAAAAATACGTTGGAATTGAAATTTTCTACAAAATTTCGTTGAATTTAAATTTTTCTAGAAAATTTTATGAAAATTATAATTTTATAGAAAATTTCATCATAATTAAATTTTTCTACAAAAATTCTTTAAATTGCATTTTCTAAGAAATTTCCTGCAAATTATCACAAATGTTGTTAAAATGAAAATTGATTTTTTCTGCAAAATTTTTTTGAAACTGCATTTTTCTAGAAAAATTGTTAAATTACATTTCTCTAGAAAATTTTGTTAAAATTGCATTTCTCTAAAAAATTCTGCAAAATTTCGTTCAAATTGTATTTTTTTTTTAAAATTTCAATGAAGTTGCGCTTTTTTTTAAATTTCGTGGATATAGTATTTTCCGGCAAAATGTTGTTGAAATTGTATTTTTCTAGAAAAATCGTTTAATTCCATTTCTTTTGAAAATTTTGTTAAATTGCATTTTTCCACAAATTTTCTAGAAATTTCTGCAAAATATCATTGAAATTGAATTTTTCTAGAATATGTAATATAATTTTATAGAAAATTTCATCATAATTAATTTTTTTTTTGAAAAAAATTCTTTCAAAAGTGCATTTTTTAATAAATTCCCTCAATTTTTTTTCTAAAAAATTGTGCTGAAATTAAAATTTCGTTGATTTTTTTTTATAGAAAATTTCTTCAAATTTGATTTTTTTACAAATGTTCTTTCAAATTTGCATTTTTTTTTTAAAAATTTCCTCAATTTTTTCCTAAAATATTGTGCTGAAATCAAAATTTCGTCGAAATTTCATTTTTCTGCCATTTTTTTTGATATTGCATTTTTCTAGAAAAATCGCATTTCTTTAGAAAATGTTCTCTACAAAATTTCGTTGCAATTGCATTTTTTTTAATGGATTTTTTCTACAAAATTTCGTTCAAATTACATTTTTAATGAAAAATTTATATTTTATAGAAAATTTCATTGCATAATTAAAATTTTCTAAAACAATTCTTAAAATTGATTTTCTTAGAAAATTCATTAAAATTATTTTTTTAGAATTGAAATTTTAAATTTGTATTTTTTCTAAAAATGTTGTTGAAACCAAATCTTTCTGCAAAATTTTGTTGAAATTGCATTTTTCTAGACAAATTATTGAATTGTATTTCTCTAGAAAATTAGAAAATGTCGTTGAAATTGTTGAGGTCGATGAGAGAATTAATTGCCACCGAACGGATTAAAGATCGATTAGTCGTTTAAAGGTCATTGACTTTATTAAAGGCCGATGAAGGAAATTTTCTGAAAAAATTATATTTCCAAGAAATTTTAAAGAAAAATGCAATTTCAACGTAATTTTTAAAAAAAAAATTATTTGGAAGAATTTTCTACAAATAAGCAAATTCAACGAAATTTATTAAGAAAAATTTAAATTTGATAATATTCCAGAAAAAACTAAATTTTTAATAAAAAAAATTTCAACAAAATTTTCCAAACAAAAATAATGTTGAAGTTTTTTAGAAAACTGTAATTTTGAAAAAAAAATTATAGAAAATTAATATTTTAAAACTACAAATCACCATCACCTAACCGTGAGTTTGATATAACATTTACGTAGGGCAATTAATCAGCTGCTGGACTATATATTGGTGAAATCTGTGTAGACCTAAGTGAAGAACCTGCTAAAATTAGAATTGGACTCTAGGCTCATGTAGACTTTGCAAACAGCTGTTTAAAAAGTACTACTCCGCCCAAATAGAGCAGAATAGCCTTATCTAACCGTAAAGTTGACATACAGTTTACGTGGTGCAATTATTAAGCTGCCAGAATCTATTTCAATGAAATTAGTGTAAACGATTACCCATACGAAAAGTCACGTAAACGAAATAAAATTTGGAAGCTAGGTTTACGCAGAATTTGCTAACAGGTGATTTCAAAGATAAATTATAATGGTAAGGAATGAGCAAAACTATGAAAACAGAAACATCTACATATGAAACTACTTCAATGCAATGAATAAAGTAAATAAAGCAAGTGAGGAAAGGCTAAAGAGACAACAACTGATGTAGCCAAAAAGCCTCACGTAACTGTGACGTTGGCGTAGACCAATAATTCAGTTGCTAGAATCAATGTTAATGAAATGATCGCAAACAGATATCCATACGAAACGAAACGTAGCGTAAACGGAACATAACGTAAGGACCTACTGTCATTAGAATTTTGTTTGTCTCCCTTATTTTTCTTCCGCCCAGCCATGCAAAAATATTTAACAAAAAAATATTTAATGAAAATTTATTCTTTATTTTCCGGAATAAATAAAAGTAAAACTTTTGTCTAAAGTTTTTCAAATTTTGTTTATTTTTCTGTCTCTTCAACTTTGGTTTGGAAGTCCTCAAAGCCATACGTTTGAACTTTAAGCAATCCGTAGTTTCGAAATATTTTGGTATTTATGACATCCATTTATATGACCACACACATAGCCAGAGATTCACACATTCGCCAGTAACTACAAACATGGTGAATATGATGACACACCATAGGTTGTAACGACACTGAAAAAAATTAGAAGTTTCACCAACATTTTTAAAAATAATAAACGAATTATGATTAAACAAATTTTAATAATATTTCGAAAAAAAAAAACAAAATTAAGCCAAACCTGTCTTAATTTTGTTCCCAATTTGTAATTTTTCGTTTCACCCTAATGTATACAACTAGACGACAAGTAATGAATGTGGCTATTTGTGACTGTAAAATGAATGTGACTGTGGATGTAAGTGTGAATGATGGCATGTGTATGTTGGAATTGTGGGTGATTTATCACAACAACACCATTTTAACATTAGAAAGCATCACCAACATCATTGCCATCACCATCGCCATTCGTATTAGTTATCGGTGATGTCCTTGTCGCCTAATTTTGAAAAGTAAGTAAGTAACTAAGTAAGAAGAAGTAAGATGAGGCACTCATGGAACATACAGCACAAAACCATTAACTAAAAACATGATAAGACGATGATGTGTTATGTAGACCTTAGAGACGATAAATGACAAAATATTGTCGTCTATTTTTCTTTTTTTATTGGGGGGAGGGCAGAGTCAGCAATATGCTGATTTAAATTTGTTTTTCTTGACAAATTTTTTGAGTATGAATAAAATATGTACAATTTCCCTCTACCAACTAATGTATGCACATTTGCATATTATAAATGCACTTCGTTTAGTAATTTTTTCTATTTCTTTTTTATGATCCATTAAATCATTCCTCACACATACGTATATGTATGCATATATGTAGATATTATTGTCATACATTTCTTGGTTACGAATTTATATTTTTATTCACTTTCTGCTATAAATAGGTATTGCCTAGGGGTATTGGGGGATATGACAAAAGTTTTCGAGGTAGAGAGAAATTGTATATTTGGTAAAATGAAAAAAATGTCACAACTTAATTTCTGCATTTGACAGAAAGTCCAATGCAACGTTTTGTTTAACAAAAACTCATAAAGAGTAGAAAACAATATTAAATTACATTTTAAAACAAACATTTCTGGAAAATGCTAATTAAAAACATCTGGCAATACTTTATTCGACAGTTATTACAAATGACAGAAAACTAACAGCTGATACAAATAGGGTAAGAGTAGGGAATACATTTCATAATGAACTAACACAATTGTTTGCGTAAACAAAGGCTTGTAAACAACGTCAGATCTACGTTAAATGAGACCGGGTTAGGCAAACTTAACCCTAATTTAACTTTAGCGCCGCCGTAACGCTGCTCGCTGGAGCAATTACCCAAAACTCAGACATTCACAACAAAACGTAGCAACAAATGAATTTTATTTTATATTTATTTGCTACTAGTTTATCATTTCATTTCTTATTTATCATTACTTTACAAAAGATTCGCGTAAATTTATTCTTTTTTCATTATTTTACTAATTTTGTTTGCAAATGCACGTAAACGTACCGTCCAAATCCAATTTCAGCAGATTCTGCCGTCCGTTTACGTTTCGTTTCCGTTGGTTTAACGTTTTCACTGATTTCCATATATCAGATTAAATCAGCTGAATCGTTACGCTACGGGGGCGTTACGGTTACGTTTGCCTAACCCAGCCTTAAGAGAGGGAAGACCACAGTGTTTGTCACTGATCTGACTTGTATCTCTATTAGAGTTGCAGTTCTAGGGTTAGGGCAGCCTTTGGGCAGGTTTCAAATGCTTTCTCCCCTGAGACGTGTCCAAAATACAGAGGCAAGTTTTCCTGCATTGTCTGCTTTGGTCGGCTTAAAGTCTTTTTCCTAAGAGACATGTTCAAATACGAAAATTTACGAAAAGTTGCTCTGAATTACCGGTATTCGTTCAAATATTGAGATCTTCTGCTTTAAGAAAAGTTACATCGAGTATGTAAATAAATGTTTTACTCCTATTGCTGTAAAAGAGAGAGTATTTCTCTTTAGTGACGAGGGTGGAAGAACATACAAACCACTGCCAGATGACTATTTTATTAAAAACAAATTTATTTATTACAAACAAAAGAAACAAATTATTAATTAATTTTATTTAGTCCAGCTTTAGAAATGTAAATTAAAAAGGTAAAGGAGATTGTGTTTAAGAATAATGATTTTTGTATCCGTTCACTACGCGTGCGTTGTCGTGTTTTCGGTGGATGGCGAGAGACTGGAGAGACTGTCCCTCATCTCCCTTCGATTCTTGTAGTTCTCCTCTTCTTGCGTAGAGTTGTATTCTTGCTAATGTTCGTAGTAGAGTTGTATCGTTGATAGATTCGTATAGTTAGTAGAGTCGTATAGTTAGTAGAGTCGTATCGTTGACAAAGTCGTATCGTCGACGCAGTCGTAGGTTTACATTGGTTAAACTTAAATTGCGAGCGGAGTCTATATGGTAAAAATTCCCATTGCCTGCCCTTACATGGGCTTAAGGACTTTGTTCTCCTGGGACATGTCCACATTCGGGTATTTAACGAAAACTTTGCCTGTATTGGCGGACTTCGCACTAACTTATATGGCATTGTCCTCTGCGACATGTCTAAATTAGGCTATACCGAGATATGTTTTCGTGCATTGCCCCATTTCAAACATCGAAAAATTCACAGCTATTATATTTTTTTTATTTTCCTGAACCAATTTGGTAAAATGATTCTCGAGTTATGCTTAAATAAGTGGTGCATCCTTTTTTTCGGTGTTTATCTTTGTTTTGATATATAAGCAGGTCCCATTCCATAAATTGCTTTTAAGCTATTAAAGCAAATGACATAAGCTTTCGTTTGAGAAAAAAAAGAATTAAAATATAGTTTTTGCCAAAAATACAAAAACTTTTTTTAGTTTCGAAAAAAAAAATTACAAAGCATATTTTTGCGAATTTTATTATTTTCTTAAAAAGATTGAAAAAAACCTACCTATTGGACAAAATTTTCAAAATAACGGGTTTTCCAATAGGGAGATTTTGAAGTGACGTTTCGGCCATTTGTAATATGTCATTTGGTTTTCATTGTATTCAGTAGTGTTTACAATTTCATCATGGAGAGATATACGCAAGAACAACTTTTACCAATTTTTCAGTTTTGTTATCAAAATAATCGTTATCCAATTGCAACTTTTCGTGCGCTAAGTCCATTTTTTTTTAAATAAAAAAACACTTTCCAGTGGACCTACGACCTTGATGTAATATTTTAGCTATCGTTAAGAGCTATCTTTTTGCCATTGACCGATTCCCGATCCGTCGTACCGTTAAGGAGATAGAGTTAAACATTCCGTTCACATTTGAAAATTATGCTAAGTCCTTTTGGTTTTTAATAAAAAAAACACTTACCAGTCGACCAACGACCTTGACACTCATGACCAATATTTTAGCTCTCGCTAAGAGCTATCTTTGTGCCACTGAACGATTGTAGCTACGTGCCACACAGCAAATGAAACAAGTGAATTGTTGCGAGAAAAGTTTGGATATTTCAAGAAATTGTGGTATTGAATGGCCTCCAAGAAGTTGTGATTTAACACCATTAGACTATATCTTGTGGGGTTATTTGAAGTCATTGGTCTTTCGAAATAAACCAGACTCTCTTCAAGCTTCACAAGTCAATATTGAACGTGCCATACATGACATACGACTTGATGTAGTGGAAAAAGTGAGTTCATCGAATTCGTTCCTGCAGAAGAAGTCGTGGAGGCCATTTGATGACATTTTATTTAGAACTTAATTGTATCGACTGTACTTCACATTAATTAAAAAACTTTTGAATTTCCTTAACAATAAGTGTGCTTTTTTTCCAAAGAAATCATATTACTCTTATTGGAAATCCCGTTATGTACTGATTTTGGATCTAAGCGCTATATAATACTTATTTCTAAATAGATCTTAATAAAATTTGGCAGATATTAGTTTTTGGTAATATAACTTGACAAATTTGAAGAAAATAGGTTCAGATTTAGAAATAGCCTACGTATATGTCAATATAGAAAGAATTTTTATTTTTTACAATTTCTTAGTAACATTACTAAAATTAAATTTATTTGATTTAACGAGAACCTTTAGGTGGATATTGCAAATTCTGCCGCACTTGTAAAACAGCTGATTTGCTCTGGGGTCAACTTAATTAAAAGTTATTCGTTTAGTATGTGTCAAAATAGATTTCAATTTAATACCCACCAAAAAGAGAGGTAATAACAATCTCAATCTTATGAGCCGAAAATTGTTCAAAATTGGATCATCACCAATGAATTTAACAGGGGCTTGACGCGCCAGTAATGCAAATGTTATTTTTTGGATGCTCTTAGGATTCTACCACATCTGCTCAAAAGAGCAAAACATTTTTTAATTTTTTTTAATTCAGATTTAGTTTTTTTTATTTAATTACTCAAAGTAAATTTTTTTGTTCTTGCTGTGATTTCAACCTGAGTCTCCTAGCGCCGGATCTACATAACATTGCACCTTAACGCAAAAACCAGTTCGCAGTACCACCGTCCTGAGGTTTATGAGAACACTTTAGCGTAATAGAACTTTTTAACAAAGTTGTGCAAAATTTGATCTTATTCATTGCTTTGGATGCTCTCTTTTTCTTTTAATGAAGACAAACACGAGTGCTCCTTTTTACAAATCTTGCATTAGATTTGAGTGGTTTGCGAACGAACTAGTTCAATTGAACGTGTCACTTTACTGAACGGTACGAACTATGTATTTTTTCTCCAACCACGTCGTTGTTGCCACTTTTTATGTCTTCATGAGAATGTAGGATTCTACCTAAACGAACGCGTTTGCATATATTGAACTCATTCCAATTATGTTCCTATCAGATTCCTTTAATAGCGGCTGATTTGCACTAATCTCTGAACGAAATAAGCTGGTGAAACTACAGTGAGCCGGTGAACTAAAGTGAGCTGGTGAACTAAAGTGAACTGGTGAACTACAGTGAGCTTGTGAACTACAGTGAGCTGGTGAACTAAAGTGAGCTGGTGAACTAAATGAACGAAAAAGTTCACTCAACTGAACTGAACTAAAATGACAGATCACTTAAATTAACTAAAGTCTACCTTGCATGTATTTTTGATTTTTTTCCAGTGCTTCTGCGATGTTTTTTCCATATGTTAAACGTTTTTTCCTTTTTCTTCCGAAAATCTTATGTCAGCTGTTCATATAACAGCGTCTGGTGCTTTAATTAAAACTTTTCTCTCTCACAGCGAAATTTAATGGCAAAACTTTCCCCAGACAGGCCATATATTTTAATGAGATAAAGTTGGAAAATATTTTCACTGTTTATATTAAATGATTTGCCGTTGCTGTGGTGGTAATGCCTCCTAGAGTTTGCAGTAAAACTTTTCCCCATAACCCTCGCATTTCACTCATCTTTTATTCAATGTAGTGTTAAAAGTAGATAGCTTTTTTATAAATTGGCATTTATACAAATGCCAAAGAATGTGCATATCATCATAAAGGATATACGAGTACGTATACAACATATATGTACATACATATGTATAAGAATCATGTAAGTGATAACCGGCTAAGGAAGGATGCTATGCAGAAATGAAGTGGAAAATATTATCAAACATTTTATAACGTTTAGCAAATATAAATATTTGGAAACCTAAGTAGGAATAGCTAATCTTATATGTTGAACTTTCTCTTAGGCCGATAAACATTTTTCTTCGTATTTCCTTTTCCGCTTGATACAAAAATCGTCAAACCATTTTTCTTGGGTTAAGGTGGCCTACTCTAGTGTAGGGTGTTACGTAGAAAATGTACTGTGTGTTTTTCTTTTAAAAATATGTCGGAGTTTGATTTGGCATTACACTCTGCTATGTTAGGACACATTTTTATTTTTGTTTTTGTTATGGTTTATAAGTGCAAAAATATCGTTTCCTTTTTTGTGCCCACTCTTCCTCTCTCTCCCGTTGAACATAAAATCAATAAAAAAATATTCAAATATGCGTAAGTGTGCTTTCTCCCCTCTCTCAAGAGGCACTGTGGAGAGAAGTAAGACAAGTCAAGCATAGTTCTAAGAAAAGCAGCAAGCAGCAAAAGGAAGACTAGGACGCAAACTTGCCGTAACCTAAGGAATTTGAAATATGCAAAGTGCGCGTGAATATCATATTTTATTTGGCATTAAGTATTATTGAATACGCAACGAAAAACACTTATATCCGCATATTACACAATAAGTGTGGATTTTATTACGTTTCTTTTTTTCTGCTCTAGCTTCAAGCGAAGGAACTCAGCTCTGGGAATGGGGAAAGGCATGAGAATGGGATGAAGTGCCCTCTCACTTGCCTTCGGCTGGCTCAAGTGGACAAAACGGATGTTCCGCACATTAATTTATTACAAATGAGACATAAAGGAACAGAAACTAACGGACAGTGGGTGATAACGTTTCCTGAGCCATAGGGCCATTAATTCTGCCGGTGAAGAAAAATTCATTCAAAAAAATTTGCCTCTCTAAATACACAGAAAAAAATGCAAAATCAAATAACACAATGCAACACATAAAAAGTTGACTCCCTTTTGACTTCAGTTTCTTAAAGTAAAAAAATGACATTTAGGTTATTTCTGGTTTAGCTCCAATTCAGATTTTAACGTATGGCTGATTCTTGCTTTTGAGAAATTGTATAAGAAAATGTAATTTTTCCAACGGTTATATCTAGTTAACCACTGGGAATTTTGTCTTATGGCTCTCAGCATAACATGATAGGTGTAGACTAGGACAAAAAATATGTAAAAAACCGGTTTGAAAAATACAGCATCTAGTGCTGCAAAATTGCCGAGAAGTTGTCAATTTGTTGCAACACTTCTGCATATAATTTATCATAACTCGGAAACAACTTGTCCGATTTGGTTGAAATAAATTTGGGAAAATTTAGACTTGCATTAACTTTAACCTATGCCTACAAATGTTTTTAATCTGATCAATAGTGTCATAACTAGATCCCCTACGTAAAAAAGATCCTACAAATCGTAAAAAAACATCACTAAAATGTTGGAGGACAGGGATAAAATGTCAGAACACAAAGCCCAAAACTTAGCACAGACACCAGTCAAATTCCAGTCAAAACAATGTTCGTGCAACAATGTTATCAGCACAGCCACTATGTCGTATAAATAACATTAATTAATACTCATACATACTAGTTGTCGAAGCAATAATGAAACCAGTAAAAAGGGTTTTGACCAGAATTTGACTGGTTTTTGATGTTTGTGAAAGTTTTGGGCTTTGGTGTGTTCTAACATGGGCAATATTTCTGTAGAACATTTCATCCCCGCCATCCCGAGTTAAAATCAATTAAGTGCAGAAATAAATGAAAAAAATACACAAAAAATACCCGTTATGTTTCCTCCTACGAACGAAGCAATCTTTGTAAAATCGGTTTAGCCGTTTAACAACAATTAAATATTAAAAAATGTCTTTCAATTTTTTTTTAAATTTCAAATCCCCATTAAATTTTGGATACATTTTTGTTTCCAAAAAATAAATGATAGCGAGATCTTATTTAAACATTTAGCAACTTTTTGCAAACTTTTTAGTTAAAAATAAAACCCATAGAAGAAGTATTCAGATCCTCTAAAGAGATCGCTGCCAAATACAGGGTTTTTCAATAAGAGTGATATGATTTCTTTGAAAAAAAAGTGTTTTTTAAGAAATGTTAGTTAAGAAAGTTCAAAAGTTTTTTATTTAATATGAAGTACAATCGATACAAATAAGTTCTAAATAAAACGTCGTTCAAATGGCCTCCACGACTTCTTCTGCAGGAAAGAATTCGATGAACCCAATTTTCAAGCACTTTTTCCACTAAATCAAGTCGTATGTCATGAGTGGGACGTTCAATATTGACTTGTAAAGCTTGAAGAGTGTCTGCTTTATTTCGAAAGACCAATGACTTCAAATAAACCCACAAGCAATAGTCTAATGGTGTTAAATCACAACTTCTTGGGGGCCAATCAATATCACAATTTCTTGAAATAATCGAATCTCCAAACTTTTCTCGCAATAATTTAATTGTTTCATTTGCTGTGTGGCACGTAGCCATAATCAGTCAATGGAAAAAAGATAGCTCTTAACGAGAGCTAAAATATTGCTCATGGGTGTCAAGGGCGTAGGTCGACTGGAAAGTGTTTTTTTGGATTTAAAAAAAAATGGACTTAGCATCATTTTCAAATGTGAACGGAAAGTTTATTTTTGCTCTAGCTCCTTGCCGGTACCTCGGATCGGGAATCTGTCAATGACAAAAAGATAGCTCTTAAAGATTGCTCATTGGTGTCAAGGTCGTAGGTCGACTGGAAAGTGTTTTTTTAAAAAATGGACTTAGCGCACGAAAAGTTGCAATTGGAGAACGATTATTTTGATAATAAAACTGAATAATTTTGTAAATGTTGTTTTTGCGTATATCTCTCCATGATAAAATTGTAAACACTACTGAATACAATGAAAAACAAATGACAGATCATGACATATTACAAATGGCCGAAACGTCACTTCAAAATCATATCATCCCTATTGGAAAACCCTTTACTTCTTATAGCTACAGGTAACTTGGGATTGAAAATGGGCAATATCGGTCCATATTTTGATATAGCCCCAATAAATAGCATCTGTCTGATTTGACTTCTTGACGCCATAGAGACCAAAAATGTCAACTGATCGAGCAGAATCACACGAACAACGGTAGCCATAGGTCCATGCTTTGACAGAGGCCCCATACAAAGGTCCCTCTAGATTTTACTTCTTAACGCAACAAAACCCACAAATGTTAACGAATCGGGCTGAAATTTGGTAATACATCTTTATTTGTACCCGAAACCATTCACATGCTATCCATGGTGGAGGGTATATAGGATTCGGCATGGCCGAACTTAACGGTTTTACTTGTGTTTGTTTTAAAAATTTGCTATTTTAGACTTCTTTCCCAATAATTTGAGTCTTTCAAAATTTCTACAGCGTTCTGGCATTTTCCAGAGAAAGCACCAATTTCCATATTATATTTCTCATAAAGTGAGGATACACTTTGGTTGGTTTACTCGACTGAAATATTCTTATTTATTTTTAGAATAATTATTTTAACCGGAATTACATTCTTCTACAAAAATTGTACAATATTATGCCAGTTTTTCATTACTAATACGAATAAATGTTGTATTTAATACAAATTCCTGTTATACAGTGATCTATGAGACCGTTACAGACAAAATATTAACTTTTTCCACTCCTTGCAAACCGCTGACAGTGATGCATGGATTATAAAAACAATTTACATGTGTGTGCACGTATGTATGTGCGTGTGTGTGTTTCAGCCTTCTGTCATGTAGATTGTGTATTTGGATTTATCTTCGTGTTGTTGTTGATGTTCTTGTCTGGGTTGTTGTCATTGGCTGTAGGGTCTGAAGTTTCTTATAACTACAGTGTTCGTACATACATATAGACAGCTACTCGTGTATATAGATATTCTGCTAGCTAAGTTGCTATGCCTTTTTTTCTTTAACTCTCTCCCTCATTGCACCCTATTACCTCTGCCCCCATGGCTGAATAATTTAGTTTAATAAAACATCGAACAAATACTCCTACTCACAGCTTGTGAGAGAGATACCAAGAAAGCCATAGTCAACATATACAACTCTGGGCATTTAAGGCTACAACATATGCGATTAGTACTTGAGTGCATGTGTACGTTTGTACTTATGTACGTGTATCGCTATGCCGTAAAGTAAACAACATGAGAGCTTATTCTCTTGTTCTCTGTCTGACTCTCCGTTGTATACTCGTACTCTTGGTTGGATTGCTTTTTTTGATATTGTATTTTGTTGTAGTCTGTTATTTGTCGGCAGTTATTTTTTCGTTTGTTTGTTGTAGATCACAAAACTAAATGGCCTGAATATACAAAGGACTGTAAATATACAAGACAATATTTTTGATTTATAATGCTGTTAGGCTTTTTTACACATTGCCTTGTCTACACACAATGTATGTATGCACGGATGAAGATTAAAATGGCCACACAGTGTTGTGCAAAAGAAAAGGCGCAAAACAAAGCAGGCGCTGAGTTGTCAAGTGAAATTTATGAACACATGTTTTCGTTGGGGTATTTTCATCTAACTAATGAAAATATCCCAACTAAGTTATATATTGTTATTTTCTTTCTTTTCATTCAATTAAACTCTCGACAAATCTTAACTAGTACTTTTTTTTTGCAAAATTGGAAGGGAATAAAAGGATTTCAAATATATTAAACAGCATTGCTAATTTCATTGTTTCATACAATGAGTAACAAAATCATTGTGATTCCAATAAAATAAAGAAAATCTTCTCAGAAAACTGTGATATAAAATAAATGTAAATTTAACTTTATAACTGAAAATTGATATTTTTAATTTTTCGAGTAACTTCAAGTCAATATATCGATCATTCCATGTCAAACCGAAAACTTTTTTTACATCACCATCTCTGACTTCGTTGAAATTTTGTATGATAACTCAACTCTGCAAAATATTTGATTTGTTAAAGACGAAAAAACCGAAAATATTGTTCAAAAGATGTGATCAATTGACCAATTGGGAAAATTAAGAAAAATTGAAAATTGTGTATTGAGAAAACAGAATTCAAAGAATGAAGATTTAAGATTTTTAAAGATATTGCAAGTGTTTTTCGTCTAGGGGGTCTTGGATATCTGTTTTTTATGGACACTATGACCACATTTTAATTTTCTTTTGATTTTTCTTTTTTTATGTTTTTGACTACAAATTCAGAAAAAACATAGGCATGACCGATTTTAAATAAACCCTGAAAATTTCAGCGTGGAGAAAATATTGAAATTTATCGATCTTTATGAAACTTGCACCTAGTTTAGTCCTATTGAATAGTAGTTATGACACAAAATTTCAACGAGATCCTTTAAACACTGTCCGAGTTGTAAGGTGTTAAATTTTGAAAATTTTGTCAAACGGCCCTTTTTTCCTAACCATATACCTATGTAATTACCTATTGTATTTAGAGAATTTTGCCCACATTGACTTCGATAGATCTTTCTTCAATTAAAAAAAAATCGCAATTTTTTTTACAAAATTAGAACTTTTTGTTGGCATTTTTGTCAAAAAAACAAGTAAGAAAGTTTCAGTCGGGTAAACCGACTAAGGTATACCCTCACTTTGTGAGTAATGTAATATTGAATATTACTCGAATTATTCTGTCAATTTGTGCGGGAGGTACCAGAAGGGGTTTATCAAATACACCTTTTTTTTGCTGAACATTAGATACTTTAAATTCATTGCACTGTGTCGACTTATAAGCACTTATGTGCACTGGTATAAACGTTATGAGACATTAAATTGTGGTATGATTTGGGCATTTTGTGTGGGAGGTACAAAGAGGGGCGTGGCAATAACGCCCATTTTTCACAGGGCTATAGACACTATAAAAACATTACACTGTACAAAATTTCAAGTATTTTTATACACTGGTTTTAATGTTATAAGCTGTTAACTTTTGGTGTAAAAAGGTACCTTTGTGTGGGAGGTACCAAAAGGGGCGTGGCAACAACACCCATTTTTCCCTGGACTGTAGGCAATATAAAAGCATAATACTGTACAAAATTTCAAGTATTTTTATACACTGTTATTAATGTTATAAGCTGTTAACTTTTGGTGCAAAATGGTGCATTTGTGTGGGATGTACCAAAAAGGACTTGGCGACTTCGCCCATTTTTCTCGAGTTAATAACGACTAATAAGCTAATACTATGTGTGGAATTTCAAAAGATTCGAATAAGTAGTATAGCAGTTATTAAAGAATCAATATTTCACAACATTTTAACCCTTTGTGGGGGAGGTACTAGAAGGAGTGGACCAATATGGCCCATCTTCGAACTTAGCCGGAGATAGAAAAAAATATTACCACATACCAAATTAGAGGTCAATCGGTTACTCCTTTCGAGAGTTAACGTGCGCGCCAGCCAGCAGACAGACAGACACACAGACAGACAGACGGACGGACATTGCTCATTCGACTTAAAATGACCCAAAACGGATTTCCTCCGAACATACTTGGGGTCTTAGGTCACTCCTTCGACGTGTTACACTTTTTTCCGTAGCAAATGATATATACCCTCGTCACACTAAAGTGAGGGTATAAAAACCAACCAATTAAATAAATCAGAAATATTTTTTTTGATGTTTACAATTAAAATCACTTTATGTTTTCATTGTGATAAATATTCAAAAGAATGCAAATCCAAAACATATACACGTACAAACAAAGAAAACTATATATTCTTATAACAACTTTGAAAATTTTGCTTCATAGTGTTCATAAAAAACAGATAAATAACAAATAGATAATAGAGTTTATATTCGCCAACATAAGTTATGGCAGTTAGTAAGAATGTTCAGCCAAAATAAAGGTCAATGGATGACATTTGCAAGATGAAAAAAGTGTTATATAAATGAAAGAATATACGAAAGTGTGTGTGTGTATATCTCAATACCACAGCACCACCACCACTTTTATAAATTTGCCATGATATTTAATAACCCTAAAATCCTTAAAATACTCGTATTTATTCATGCTCTCTGTCAGTCAGTCAGTCATGCATGTGAACTCGCTTCGCTTTTTTTTCTAATAGAGAATAAGTCTGAGTCTGCTACTCGTACACAGAACAAAATATTGTCGCCATTTTAAAGTTTTGCCGCCAAAAATGTCCTAATATTTCAAATGTTGACATTTCATACTTAAAATGAGAACAGTTCATTTAATATTAAATAAATTATATTAATTTTAAGTGCTTCTTGTCATTATTTAAAAAATTTTGTTTTGGAATATTAGTAAGATAATATTTTTTCAATGTATACAATGGTGTATTATGGTATTTCATTTATTTATCGCTTGAATATCTATTTTCGTTTTTCTGCCATGAAACGTTTTCCGGAATGTGAATGTGTATAAATTGATAAACGCTATTTGTCATTTTTTGTTGGTTTTTTTTTTGTTTTCATATATAAATTCAAATGGGCAGTAGTAGTGTCATGGGTAAAGGATAATGGATTTTGGATTTTGGGGAGAGGGGGTGAAATGTTCCATATGCAAAGGACAGTGACTAACATGAGACCAACTATGGCCAAAGCAAATAATACAATATGTGAAGTCCATTAATTATTTTGAAAATTTACAAATATGAATTTGCATTTTATTCTTGTTTTAAACTGAAAAGTGTTTTTATTTAGAGTAGTTTAGCAAATGAAGTGTTTTATTTTTGGAAATGGGAATAATGGGTAGATTATGATATCCGAGTCCCTTCGATCCGACAGCATAGTTGGATAGAGCACCTAAAAATAAAAAGAAAAAATAATGTAAATTTATTCAATAACTCGCTTAGTTGTCCAGTTATCGGACGTTAAAGTTGAAAAAATCGATTTTTTCGCTCTAGTTGGCTCAAAATCAAAAAGTAGATTAATAAAATCAAAAATTTATTGTCGATGAATTCGTCTCCAAAGACCTTTTGGTCCGTCTAAGGATATACTTTAAAGATATACTTTTGATTACGTAGCCGGCTTTTGACAATTCGATAACTCGAAAGTTATCGAAAAATTGTATCCGATTTTTTAAAGTAATAAAAAGTATAATTTTTTTCCAATTTCGATATCTAAGTTGGTTATTGATTTTTATTTTAGATATTTCAACAACTAATATAGTTACCGAAAAATTGTATTTAACAATTTTTATATTTTTTTTTTTCATATTGAGCTCTTTTTACGAAAATTTTTTTTTTCGATTTTTTAAGCGAGCATGATATCCGAGGCCCTTCGATCAGACCGCATAGTTGGATAGAGCACCTAAAAATAAAAAGAAAGAATAATGTTCACTTTTCAATAACTCGCTTAGTTATCGAGTTATCGGACGGTTAAGTTGAAAAAAATCGATTTTTTCGCTCTAATTGGCTCAAAATCAAAAATTAGAGGAATAAAATCGAAAAATTTATAATCGATGACTTCGTCTCCAAAGACCTTTCGGTCCGTATAAGGATATACTTTTGTTTACGTAGCCGGCTTTTAACATTTCGATAACGGGAAAGTTGTCGAAAAATGTTATCCGATTTTTTAAATAAAAAGTAACATTTTTTTCAATTTCGATAACTAAGTTGATTATCGATTTTTATTTTAGATATTTCGATAACTAAGATAGTTATCGAAAATTTTTATTTAATTATTACTTTGCAGGAATACTTTTGTTTACGTAGCTAGCTTTTGACATTTCGATAACTCTAAAGTTATCGAAAAATTGTATCCGATTTTTTAAAGTAATAGAAAGTATAATTTTTTTCCAATTTCGATCGATTTTTATTTTGGATATTTCGATAACTAAGATAGTTACCGAAAATTTGTATTTAATTATTACTGTGCAGGAATAGTTTTGTTTTCGCAGCCGGCTTTTGACTTTTCGATAACTAAGATAGTTATCGAAAAATTTTATTTAATTATTTTGATAATTTTTTTTCTCATTATTTTACAAAAAATATTTTTTTTTTTTCGATTTTTTCCAAACTTAAACGTCCGATTACTCGATAACTAAGCGAGTTATCAAAAAAATACACATAATTTGATCTTTTTATATTGAGGTGCTCTATCCAAATATGTGATCAGATCGAGAGGTCTTTGATATCATGCTTTTTCCGGAATAATAGACAATTCTTTTTCTGTTACACTTAAAAACAAGTCTCCTCACATTAAAGACAATGGCATTGATTTGGTTTCGACATAAATGATTTAGATATGGACACTACACATTTAAACTAAAGACAATATCTTCTATTCCAATTAAATTATCTTAAGTTGAAGTACAAAACAGAATTATTTCAATGTCTTTAGTGAAAAAATAATACGTCTCTAATATCCTAGAGTATCCAATTGGCTTCTGACAATAAAAAAAGTATCATATGTTAGCACCTTTCTGGATCCCACACAATATACCATATTCCATGCTTCAATACTCACCAAGTGAGGGTGTACCTTAGACGGTTTACTTGACTGACATTTTCTTACGTGTTTGTATAGCATTTCATCATATATCTTTACAACACAGGTATGTAACACATTTCAGTGTCTGGCTATCCTTTGTATTCACGGCTGAGTGTCCGTCTGGTTCATTGGCTTTTTTCTTATCCTTATATGTCAACAACAACAACATCAACGTCAAAGTCATCGTCGCCAATCACCAGCAACATCATCTTCAGGCGTTCGGCCACAAAATGGTTTTCTGAGAAATTTTGCCAAGATTGGGTGGTTAGTTGTCTGTGGGCGTAAGAAAAGTTTTTCATTAAATAATTTACAAAAGATGTTCAAAAGACTCCTTAACAAATGTCGACAAAAATCAAGAGCAACAGCAACAATAGCAACAGTAATCCAACACCCACTGTCTCTGTGTATGTTTTTGAAGATAACCCTAAATTAGCTCCAAAGGAATTGTTGTTCAACAAAGTGAATAGCTGCGAGTCTGTCAAGCAGAACGTTAGTCTTATTGACTACTCTCTTAATAGAGGAAGGATATTGGAAATTTTCATTCAATTCGAATTTTCATTCAATTCGTTTTCTGGCAGACAGACCCAGCCAACCATCCGTCCGTTTACAACAAATAAGAAACGAAAAGACAGATAAATAAATAAATAAACGGTGCCAGGGGTTATACGAGACTTTAAGGTATCGCTTTAAGCCGATTTTATGGTCGCTTATAGACTATAGAATCTATTGCAGGAGAGGGTTTTGCTAACATATATTCTTTGACCTTGTAGCAGCTAGCAAATAAACCAAAACAAATATTATGCTCTACTTTGCATCTGTCAATTTGCATATTTAATATTGCCATTTTGAGCAATTTTCCACCTAACGAAACTAATGGGAATTGTGGCGGGGGGATATAATTTGCAACAACTGAAATTTGAAATCAATTGAAATTGTAAATAAATCAGAAATTAGAAATACAGTGCAGCTAATATGCATAAGATTGGACCTAATAATTTCAAAATTACATTTGCAACTTTTATTGGGAGTTCTGCAAAACCTTCTTAAACGAGGGTTGCCATTTACAGCAATGATAAAAAATTAAAGCTCCAATGACAAAACGTTCTGAATAAAGTTGTGGACGAAGAGGTCAAACTTGACATTCGAGTTATCAGTCGACACCCAACAGCTTTCCAAGGCCCAAAATATAAATAGTAACCCTCGGATTAGTTTATAGATAAATATCAATCAAGCTGGTACTTTGGAATTAAGCTATCGATATGAAAAGTAGTACGAAAAAATATTATTTTATTTTAATTTATAATAAAATAATTGTATTCTTTAATTTATAATAATTTTTTTTTTTAATTTATAATAATTTTTTTTAATTTATAATACAAAAATATTAAGTTTTTGTAAAAAAGTTTCAGTAATTGAAATATCAAAAACATATATTTTATTTTTAATAAAAAATATATATTTAAATTTATAATAAAAAATATATATATTTTAAATTTATAATAAAAAAATTATATTTTTAATTTATAATAAAAATTACATATATTTAAATTATAATTAAAAAATCTATATTTATAATTTATATTTCAAAAAAAAATTTGTTTAATTTATAATAAAAAATATATATTTTTAAATATATAACAAAATATATATATTTAAATTTATAACAAAATATATATTTTTTAATTTATAATACAAAATATATTTTTTTAATTTATAATAATAAATATATATTTTTTAATTTATAATAAAAAATATATATTTTTTAATTTATAATAAAAAATATATATATTTTAATTTATAATAAAAAATATATATTTTTAATTTACAATAATTTATTATAAATAAAAAATATTTTTTTTTATAACTTCAAAATTATATATTTTTAATTATATTTTTGTACAAATGAAAAAATATAATTTTGAATTTCTAAAAAATACATATTTTTTATAAATTAAAAAGTATATATTTTTTATTATAAATTAAAAATATATATATTTTTTATTATAAATTTAAAATATATATATTTTACTATAAATAAAAAATATAATTTTGTTATTGCAAATTAAAAAATATATATTTTTTATTATATATTAAAAATTATATATTTTTTTATTATAAATTAAAAAATATATATTTTTTTATCATAAATTAAAAAATACGTATTTTTTATTATAAATTAAAAAATATATATATTTTGTTATATATAAAAAAATATGTATTTTTTATTAAAAATTAAAAAATATATATTTTTTGTTATATATTAATAAATATATATTTTTAATTTATAATAAAAAATATATATTTTTATTTTATAATAAAAAATATATATTTTTAATTTACAATAAAAAATATATATTTTTAATATATAACAAAATATATATTTTTTAATTTTTAATAAAAAATACATATTTTTTAATATACAACAAAAAATATATATTTTTTAATTTATAATAAAAAATACATATTTTTTAATTTATAATAAAAAAATATATATTTTTAATTTATAATAAAAAATATATATTTTTTAATTTATAATAAAATATATATATTTTTTAATTTGCAATAAAAAAATTATATTTTTTATTTATAGTAAAATATATATATTTTTAATTTATAATAAAAAATATATACTTTTTAATTTATAAAAAATATGTATTTTCTAGAAATTCAAAATTATATTTTTTCATTTGTACAAAAATATAATTAAAAATATATAATTTTGAAGTTATAAAACAAAATATTTTTTATTTATAATAAAAAACGATTTATTTATTTATAAAAAACTATTTATTTATTTATAAAAAACGATTATTATTTTATAATAAAAAGATTTTTTTATTTAAAAATTTATAAGTAAAATATATTTTTTAATTTATAATAAATATATAATTATATTTTTCATTTATGTGTTGTTGTTGTATATTGTTGGTTCATTCAGTCAGAACTTCATTTTCGAGACCATAAGGTTCAGTTACATTCTGTCTATTGCAAAAATTTAATAGAAACAAATACAAAAAAATGGTAGCGAGTTTTTAAAAAAATGCTGGGTAGAATTGACTGCAGTTGCGATAGACACCACTCTTATCATCTCCAGAATTCAATAGTAATAATGTATGTCTTTAACTTAAATCAGCCTGAAATACTTATGGAAGGAACTACAAACCACAAACATATTTCACCGATCTAAGTTGACACACTGAAACTCGCAACCAGTACATCACTAAAAGAATCAAAAAAAGAAGTAGTTATGTCAACGGGTGAATCGTTGCTGATCAGTCGTAGTGAACGGACGTGTTTAGCACAGAGCGGATAGTTAAAATCTATTACGCAGTACCTATTACGCAATCGCAAAAACAAAACAATATCTGTACAAAGTCTGGAAGGCCTACATCGTAGTACCTATTACGGGCTAATACGGAAAAAATTCATTGGCGGGGATGCCTTCGCGTTCCGATGGAGCGGGGTTCCCCAATCGTCCTACTGTCCGTCCGTTGGTCTTGGCCAAAGCCGACCACACCAAACATGGTGAAAATTTCCCCCCAGTACTCACAACAGGTGGTACGGTGAGGGGAAAACGTCATGTCCGACCGTCAAAACGGAAACACAATGAGCACCGGATAGCGCTCAGAGTTCTGACGAAGTTGGAGGCTGTTGAGGTTTCGGCTCTTACCGAAAAACAAAAAGAGTCACTTACCTGGGCTAAAGGCGTCTTAGATGCTTCTAAGGCCAATCAGTCGGCTGAAAGAGCCACAAATTCAGCTGTGTTAACGGCTAATAAAGTCAAAAGAATCAGATCACCTGATGAACCCCTGCCCTCGAAAAAGGCAAGAGGCCCAAATGTCACTATCAACAGGACACTCACCAAGCCCTTCAATGAAGTGGCGAAGGAGAGTCTAGTGATGGCCGTTATAGACAGAAGTAGTGAGGATGGATCCATCCTCAAGGACAAATGGAGCCATGTGCAATCAGCCATTATGGCTCATTACCTCGATGTCCGTAGAGAGATGCCGGGCACACCACCAATCTGCAACGATGCAGGATGGCATCAGGGGAGAGTAAAGCTCATACATTTCGGTGATGCCAGATCAGTAGACCTGTATAAGGCTGCTCTGAGTCGAGCGGGTGAGGTGTGGCCGGGTGCCCAGTTGGATATTGTCGAAAAAAACAACATCCCTAGTCACCCTAGAGCCATCACCTGGGTTACAGAAGAGCCCTCCAACCCGGCTGACATATTAGAAATAATAAAAGATTCCAATCCTGGTCTGCCCGCCCATAATTGGAGAATCAGCAAGGTGGGTGAGGCGGATGGTAAAAAGCGGCAGGTCAATTTGATCCTTAACGCTGAATCCACCTCCCATATACAACGTGCAAGTGCAACCCTACAGTATGGCTTCGAGACTATAGTCTTGAAGGTATACAAGCAGGATATAGTTCCCACTGCGGAAGGTGAGTCGTCCACCGCGGTTGATACACAGCTTTCTGGAAGTGCGGAGGTATCCACGCCCATTATTTCGGGTGACTCCAACTCTAACAGAAGATCTGTAACGTCCTACTCTGAGGACGAAAGCTCTACTTCTGACACAGAGGGGCTGAGGGGAGTCTCCGGACTCTTTGGCGCATCTGGCGGGGACACGCTTCTCGATGATACGGACGAAGAGTTCGATAACACCCTTGTCGGGGTGGAAGTTAATCTGTCAATTACCAATGATGGTAAGAATTTTACAGATTAACCTCCATCACGCTAAAGCAGCCTCAGCGGCTCTATTGCTGCGCCTGTCCACAGGTGCAGTAGACATCGTCCTGATACAGGAGCCCTACGCAGTGGGAGGAAGGGTGTGCGGTATCAGGACACCCAACTTTAAACTGCTTGTGGCCAACTGTGAAGGCACTCCAAGAACCTGCATTTTGGCCAGGAAAGATCTAAGTATCTTTCTCCTGGCTAATTTAAGTGGTAAAGACCAAACATCTGCTAGTCTGGAGATCGGTAATCGCATATATTGGGTGGTCTCCAGTTACTTGCCTTATGAAGCTGTAGTACCGACTGCTCTATTCAGGGAAGTAGTAGAAGAAGCAACATCTGACGAGGTCGAGCTGATTGTTGGCGCAGACACGAACGCTCATCATACTATCTGGGGTAGTACGGATATAAACAATAGGGGTGATTCGCTTCTTGACTTTATTCTAACTACCAACCTAAGTATTTGTAACATAGGTAATAAACCGACCTTTACAATTAAAGACAGACAAGAAGTACTCGACGTAACGTTTGCTACTGACCGGCTGTCAGACAAAATTATTGGGTGGAATGTACTGGACGACCACTCATTCTCAGATCACCATTATATTGAGTTCAAACTCGCTGAAAAAGCGCCTGAACCTGCCGTCCACAGAAATGTGAGAAAGACAAAGTGGCACCTGTATGAAAAGAATTTCAAGAAAGTCCTCAACTCCAAACTTCTGTACGAACCGAATGACAAAGCCGGTCTGGATCATCTGGTCGAGCATATCACCACATCATTCAATAGTTCCCTTGAAGAAGCCTGTCCAAAAACAAGGTACAAGGGTAAAACTAAACCCCAATGGTGGACTTCTGAGCTAACGGCTATGAAAAAGACCTGCAACAAGCTATTCAACAAGGCTAAATCTACAGGGGTCGCTAATGTTTGGGATGCCTATAAAGAGCAACTCAAGATCTATAAGAAGGAGCTTAGAAAGGCGCAAAGACGCTCTTGGTATACCTTCTGTGGCGAAGTGGAAAAGGTCTCCGACGCCGCAAGGCTGAGGAAAATATTATCAGCTTCACCCTGTACAGTGGGTTACTTGCAGGATGAGGCAAATAATTGGACCAAAAACAGCGAGCAGTCGCTCAATGTACTGCTCGACACACATTTCCCGGGGAACTCTCTAACAGAACCAGAGGATCAGCAGGACCAACAAGAGAGCGAGTGGACTGCGAGCGTCGCTAGCTTGTTGACTGAGAGATCCAGAATAAGCTGGGCTATTAATAGCTTTGAGCCCTTCAAGTCACCTGGACCAGACGGCATCACTCCAGCAGAAATGCAGAAAATGTTGAAATACATTATCCCCTGGCTGGAGAAAATTTATGTAGGCTGTATCAGGCTTTCATACATCCCGAATCGATGGAGGGATACCAAAGTGGTATTCATACCAAAAGCGGGGAAGATATCACACACTAGGCCAAAAGACTTCAGACCAATTAGCCTATCCTCCTTCCTATTGAAAGGTCTGGAAAGACTTTTAGATTATTTCATTAGGGAAAACCTGGATACAAAACTCCTGTCAGTGAACCAACATGCTTACAATAAGGGGAAGTCTACAGAATCAGCCCTGCACGAACTTGTGAGCACTATCGAATCGTCCCTGCATTTCAAGGAATTCACCATGGTGGCATTTCTTGACATAGAAGGGGCTTTTAACAACATTCACTCAGATGCAGTAATTGCGGCACTGTCACATCTTAATGTTAACTCTAGTTTGATTAGACTAATTCAAAGTCTGCTCAACAGAAGACGCATAACAGCATGTCTTGGGTCCACAACTCTAACAAGGTTTGTAAACAGAGGGACCCCACAAGGAGGAGTACTGTCTCCACTAATTTGGAACCTATCAGTGAATGAAATCCTGCTAGATCTAGAACGTTGTGGCTGCAAGGTCGTGGCATATGCGGACGACGTTGCAATCGCAGTGAGTGGCAAATTCGAAAACGTCCTCCGAGACATTCTACAGGTGGCTCTGAACAAATTGGTTAGATGGGCCAGAAGCAGCGGTTTGGGCATTAACCCAAACAAGACAGAATTGGTTCTCTTTACTAGGATGAAAAAAGTCCCACATGTGCACCCTCCACCTCGGATAAATGGAACAGATCTAGTCTTTTCTGAAAGTGCAAAATTTTTAGGAATAATTCTAGATAGAAAACTGTTATTTAGACTTAATGTCTTGGAACGTGTAAGGAAGGCTAACGTCGCCTTATATTCCTGCAAAAAGGCTGTAGGGTCGCGGTGGGGCCTCTCTCCTAAAATCGTCCACTGGATATATATAGCAGTAGTTCGTCCTATACTGCTATACGGCATTGTGGTATGGTGGACGGCAACTGACAAACTAACCATCACCAACCTACTAACAAAGGTTCAGAGAACTGCCTGCCTGAGCATAAGCGGAGCCTTAAGGACTACAGCGACCGAGTCTCTACAAGCCCTACTCCATATACTGCCGATTAATATTGTGGCGAGAGAAGTTGCAACCAAAGCGGCAATACGATTAAACTGCCTATCAATGTGGAGGTACAAAAACTACGGTCACATGAGAATATCAAAGTGTAGTGCTATGGTAACCGACCGAGTGGACTATATACCAACGGTGTACACCTTCGAGAGAAATTACATCACTATGATTCCCGCGAGAGATGAATGGGTTGGAAGAAAACCAGGTAATAGAAACCATATCCACTTTTACACGGATGGTTCGAAGCTTGATGAAAAGGTTGGCTTCGGAGTACACTGTGCAGAGCTTAGATTGGATATAGCTCACAGACTACCAGATACCTGCAGTGTCTATCAAGCCGAAATAATGGCAATATGGGAAGTAGCCAAGTGGCTGAGTCGCAACATAGTAACCAACACTGGCGTTGTCATTTACTCGGACAGCCAGGCTGCCATCAATTCTCTGGAGGCAACATCCCTAAATTCACAAACAGCCCTCGACTGCCGCAGATCTCTTAACGAGATGGCTGAGCAGTTTAACATACACCTCATATGGGTGCCTGGGCATAGGGATATCCCGGGGAACTGCAAAGCCGATGAACTTGCTAGGAAAGGGACGACATTACAAATTCTCGAAGAATTTGCATATATTGGTGCGCCACTATCCACGTGCAAGCTTTGGCTTAGGCAAGAGGCAATCAGGCAGTCCAACGAAAGATGGACAGAAATCGGCACCTGCAGAGTAGCTAGACAAATCTGGCCAAGGTATGACCTGAGAAGATCAAAATATCTCCTCGCACTAGAGAGGCAAAGATTGTCTACGTTAGTATCAGTTCTGACGGGACACTGCTTGATCGGCGAACACGCCAAAAGATTGGGTATTGACTCTAATGACTTCTGCAGAAGCTGTGGAGATGAGGAAGAAGTGGATAGCATTGAGCACTTGCTATGCGACTGTCCCGCTCTGAGTAAACGACGACTGGACATACTGGGGTCGGCTTTTCTAGGCAGCCTAACAGATCTTTCCAGTACCGATATTCGTAATATCGACAAATTTGTATATCAAACAGGTTGGTTTCGATGAGGGGCATTTCAGCCCGTGGTAACACTAGGGACCTAAACTGGTCTATGTGAGCTTGTATAAAAAATACGGCTGCCACCCTAACCTAACCTAACCTATGTCAACGGCTAATGCCGACCTCATCGTACCTCATGTATTGTTAATTGTTTTTTCATTTGTAATAAAAAATTATATTTTTTATTTATAATAACCAAATTATAATTTTAAATTTACCCATATTATTTTAATTTATAAGAAAATAAACATATTTTTAAATTTATAATAAAAAAATTATATTTTTTAAATTTATAATAAAAACCTAAATTTTTTAAATACATATAATTTTTTAAAATAAATAAATATAATTTTTAATTTACACATATATTTTGTTATTCTAATAAGATAAATATATTTTTTAGTCTATAATAAAAAAATTATATATTTTTTAAATTTAAAAAAAAATATTTTTAAGTTATAAAATAAATATATATTTTAATTTATAATACAAAATTTATATTTTTTATTTATAAAAAAATATTTTTTATTTATAATTAAAATACGTATTTTATTTTGCACTAAGTTAGGCTCAAGATCGTTTTTTGTTGTTTTCATTATGTACTAGTTTATGAAAACAACATTGTTAAAAATTAAATAAGTATAGTGACATGTATTGGGGGTGGTTGTAATGCTTGGATAGACAGATCTGTATATATTTTTAAATTCATAATATAAAAATTATAATTTGTATGTTATAAAAAAATATAATTTTTAGTTTATAATAAAAATATATTTTCGACTTGGGAATTTTCAGATATGTACATTGTTAATTCATAATAACTCTTAAGCAATTTAAATAAAAAGTGATAAGCCATAATAATGCGAAATAATATGACTTTGATTTTAAAATAAAGTCAAATTGTATTCATTTATCCCTTATCTCTTTCCCAGAAAATGTACCATTTTCTACTAAGCTCTGTAAAAAACATTTCCATGACATGCGAATGTTCTTTTTTTTTGCAAATCCATGGAAAGAAAAGGTTACATGGCGTTCTTGTCCCAACGACAAAATATCAAGGGTCTTCTTCTTTTCCTTTTTTAAATTACAATTGTACTCAATAGCACAAAATCTTGAGAGAGATAAGATCACACAGCAGGAAACGAAGGAATACCCAAAAAAAAGGATACGGAAATGTGAAACATCATGAACAGCAAAATGCTCTTGCCAGTTATCAAAGTAATTTTTGTTTATTATAACTGACATGGTTTTCCTTTATGAAATCCGTAAAGTATAGAATTAGTTTTCCTGCATGACTAGTGAATATCTTTTTTGTCCTTCCTTCTGCTCCAGCTGTTTATCTGGTGCTTGTGATCTTAACTCAAAATGTCTGCTTTATTGGACAATCACGTTTACAAAGTGCTGTTGTTTTTCGTTTCTTTCAAATAGATTAAAACATTATGGGAAATACTTATAGCTCCACTAACCCTCATCCTCCATATCCTTTGTAAATAGTTTTACGGTTTGTCTCAAAAGGAAGTCTTTATGCAAATTGTCTTTTGTGTGCGTGAGGATGCTTGACTGGCAGACAGAGAAGCCCACAAAGTCTACAAAGTTTTCATTTACTTAACATTCAACATGCTTAACTTAATGATTATGAGGACAACCTAAATAAATAGTACATGACCCACACCTCCCTTCCCCAGGCTCTTTGTCTGGTTTTATTTTACTTCACATACAAAAAGAGATAAAAACACAAACACGATGTAAAGTATGGAAACTCTAAGGAGAGTGGGGAATATACATATACGAGTATATATATATATATATACCCTAAAGCGAATGTTTATTATTTTTTTATTCTCCTGAAAATTAATTTTATTTGAATTTGGCAGTTTTAGTTAAGACATATTCTGCAATACGGTTGTTGGGATTTTATAGACTTTTGGAATTATGATTCTTAGACTTTGAATTTTCTTTTTATAGTTTTTAATATTAAACACATGTAACATGATTTCTGTGCGTATACGTGTTTAGTATTTAAGACTCATACGTAGGGGTGTCTAAAGCTCCTACGGAATTAATAACAATTATACGCACTACAGCACCAATCATTCATTCAAGTTCTCAACCATTTAGCTATTTCAAGGACTTTAGATGCCTAAAATTATGAGTTCAGATTGACGACTATATTAAATTGAATACCTAATAAGATATATCTACTCATCTATCGATCTGTCTTAATATATACATGCATTTTTCTTTCACAGATCAAAAATTAATCCCCCTCATAATATTGCCCTTCTCTTCTTTGTCGCTTGACAAAATTTCTCAACCAGCAAACTATTTAAAATTCCAACCAAGACCTTGATACTAACTTAATATAACCACACCGCAAACAGAAATGATTCCATAAAAAAGGACGACAAACGAATGACAACATTTGCGTGAAGTGTTTATGAGAAATGTAAATGAGAGATGAAAGTGCGAGTAACTTAAACATTTCCACATAGATGGGTGTTACTTTGCTTACTTACTTTTAGGAGGGGGGACATAAGTCTCTTTAGAGGAACATTTGGTTTTATTTTACGGCGAGAGACTTTTCGTAATATTCTGCTAAAGCCGGAGAAGACATTTGCAAAAAGATTTTCAAATGTGTTTCGAGGAACGAATTATTATATATAAACACAACCTTGACTGGGATTTTGAATGTTGAAAAGTTAAGGCGAGCAGAGAAGCTAAGGGGGCTGACTTCCTTATAAAATATTCTTCTAACAAAATCATAAATTTGTTTAAAAAATTATAAAAAATGTATTAGGAGAAGAAATATATATATATATAATATTAAATAATACTCCATAAACAAATGAATGTGCGAATGCATCATTTTTGGGAGGGACATGGTACGAATGAGTATTATTTTTTGGAATTTTGAGTTTCCACTACACATACGCTAGGGTGTTCCATGGCTGAAAGGAATCAATAGCAATTATACGCACTGGTGTACCTTTCCCTTACAATATGTATAGTACATGTTTTTATTTGGGGCGTATAAAATAATATATAAATAGTATAACATTAAGATTTTTAAAATAAAAAATTGATTATTATTATCAAATAAAACCATATAAAAAATATTTCATTGGCGAACAATTCATTATAATATTTCATAGACGGGAACGCCCCAGTAGGCGAGTTGGTAGCGTATTCGCCTATGAGTTTGGGGGTCGTGGGTTCGATTCCCACCGGAGGCTCTGGTCTGTCCCTGCAAACATTTAGCCATATGGTCTTTGTAACCCGCCCTTCGCTGGACCTTAAAATTAGAATATATGTACATTTATTTTGTATTGTAATTCATATAAATAAATAAATAAATTTCATAGACAAATAAATATAGGAACGAATAGTATTTTGGATACACATCGTAGGTATGAGCACTATTTCCATGAGTGATTGACCCCGTTTTCTTTTAGGGTATACAAAATAAAATAACTCTTCATGCGAAACAGTTCTTGTGACACTAATTAGACATGATCTGATTTTCAATCATGCTCAAAGCATTTCCCTTTCCATTATAAAATATGCCAAGAAAACCAACAATTTTGGGTGGAACAAAAAGTGTTTATTTAACACAAAGTTTCGCCAAATTTCTGTTGTTATTTTTAGGAACTTTTATTAAACGCTTTCGGCATTTAAAGTCTGTAATGAGAGAGAAATTGTATATTATGTTTATCACATTATTTGTGACATTTTTAAGAGTAAAATTTTCTAAGTAAATTTAGTGTACAACGTCCTATTATAGAAAGCTTAAGTTTTGTAAGGAACAACATATAATATTTGCGGGGTATAAATGAACAAATAGAAACCTTTACAAAATTCTTCATATAAATATTAATTGTCTGTTTAAGAAATAACAGATAATTTGGGAATGTGATTTTAAAAAGAATCTAATTAAGATGTCATCGAAATGAATCACAGTGAATCATAATTTGAAAAAGAAGGAATATTTATAGATGCCTAAGAAAAAGTATTTTCAGACGACTAAGAAGGAGTCATATAGACGATTAAGAAGTAGTCTTTATAGACGACTAAGAAGGAGTCTTTAAAAACGACTAAGAAGGAGTCTTTACAGACGACTAAGAAGAAGTATTTTTACGACGATTATAGATGACCAAGAAGAATTCTTTACGGACGACGAAGAAGGAGTGTCTATAAGACGACTAAGAAAGAATCTTAAGCCTTAATTTCCGTCTAAGAAGGAGTATTTTCACACGACCAAAAAGGAATCTTTAGTTATGATTAAGGAGTCTTTACAGCTGATTATGCATGAGGTTTTATAGACGACTAAGAAAGAATCTTTATAGACCACTAAGAAAGAGTCTTTACAGACGACTAAGAAAGAGTCTTTACAGGCGAGTCTTTATATACGATTAGGAAAGAGTCTTTACAGAAGACTAAGAAGGAATCTTAATAGACTATTAAGAAGGAGTCTTTACAGCAGATTAAGAAGGAGTCTTTATAGACGATTAAGAAGGAGTCTTTATAAACGACTAAGAAGTAGTCTTTATAGACAACTATGTCTTTATAGACTACTTAGAAGGAGGCTTTACAGACGACTAAGAAATCTTTATGGGCGCCTAAAAAGGAGTCTTTACAGATGACTAAGAAGGAGTCTTTAAAGACGACTAAAAAGGATTAAAGGATAAATAGGATAGCTTAAAATCCAATAATAATAATCATATGTCACGATTGAACATATATGTACATACGTATTATTTTCAGTAATGTCTTTAATACTCATACGTGCTGATGTCCCATGCTTTAGCTGAAATAATAAAAAGTATTCGCACCCCCGCACAAATCAGTCATTGAATTACTGAACCACTTAATAATTTGCGATATTGCCAGAACCCTAGGTAAAGAAAATTATGAGTTCCGATTGAAGACTATTTTAAAATTAATTTCTAAAAAGATTGTCTAATGAAAAAAACGTTTGGTATTTAAAGTCTGGTATATTGACTTTTTCGCGTTACTTGAGGCGAATTTAAGTATCGTTAAGTAAGTGAATTTAGTCTACGAAGTTACATTAGAGAAAGCTGTGGTACCAAATGGAAAAGCTCAAATTGTTCAAGGAATGCCAGATAGTATTTGTGGGGAATAAATGGGAAAAATATATATTTTTTTAATTCTATATTAACACTAATCGTCTGTTTAAAAAATTACAGATAATTTTGGAAGCTATTGAAGGAAGAATATTAACACAATTAAAAGTACTTCAACATGGCACGATTACTGAGCGTATGAGTATTTATTAATATTTAGCACTCATACGTAGGGATGTCCAATGCTTCAGCTTTAATAATAACAATTATACGTTCCACTGAACCGTTATCAAGGATCCTAGATAACGAAAAATTTGACTTCAGATTGAAGACTATTTTAAAATTAGTTGCTAAGAAGATTAATCTAGCATCTAACTGTATTTAGTCTAATCTAACGTCTTCGGTATTTAAAGTTTGTGATAAAGTACATAAAGTACATTTAATCTACAAAGTCCCATTTGAAAAAGCTGTGGCTCAAAATTAAAGATCTTAATTTGTTTAGGGAATGACAGATAATACTTGTGGGGAATAAATAAAAGCAAAATAGAAAACTTTAAAAGTTTAAAATTGAAATATTGTATTATTTAATAATTTAAAATAAAATTAATAATAATCAGTGTTGCTATATTTACTGAACGTAGACATACGTAATGTTTTCAATGAATTATATCATGCTCATACGTAGGGGTGTCCATTGAAATAATAAAAATTATACGTACTGTAGCACCAACCGTTCATTGAATTAATGAATCACTTCATAATTGCGGTATTGCAAGGATTATAGATGACGAAAACTATTATTAGATTTTAACAGATTTTCTTAGATTTTAACATAAATACAATCAACTAATAATTTTTTTTCGATGCATCACACATCTAACACTAAAATTATGTTGTTTCTCTTAAACATTTCTATTTTCTGATATAGACGTTTTTTTTTGTAGAAAACCACAGCAGAGCTCGTGTATCCTCAGTAGTTTTCCAAATTGCTCAAATTTCTTTCGTTACACATTTTAGTAAATTTCCTCTTAAGATCAACCAAAGTGAAAAACATAACAAACCTTGTAGTCTAGTTTGAAAAAAGCAAATTTAATGCCTTTTTCGTTGTTCCCCCTTCTGTTTATTCTCAAACCACATATACAAAGCCTTAATTTATGCTGCCGGTTTTTTACCTTCTTTCAGTTTTGTTATTCTCTTTGCACAAATGTTGTAAAAATATTTTTAAATATTTTTTTGTTGTTCTTGTTCAGCCAACTTCAACCCCGACGTTCTTTCAAATCTCTCGAACATAAATTAAATAACACTTTACTCCATTTCCGTACATGATGTCGTCGTTGTACCAGAGTATATATTCGAGGGAATTTTTGCAGGACTTGTGTTCCGCGCTAAATAGAAGCTTTATGCATTTTGTGTGTGTGTTTGAGTTGCCGCAGGGATATTTTTTGTTTCTCTTTCTGTCTCTCCCTCCCCTTTTCTGCTCTTTGATATTGGTGTAAAACAGTCGAGAATTTGCATATCTTAAATTATAGAATTTTATGAAGCATTTGAAGTTTTTCCTTTTTGAAATGCAGTCACAAAAACCGTCATTACTTGACTGCTTTGTTTTTGTGGCAAATCAAGGGTTAAAGGTAGCAAGGAACAAATGCCAACATTTGTTTTTGCTTTGGAAAAAATCTATTATTTTTACATTTTCTCAAGAGGTTTCCAGAGCCTTTGATTAAAATTTGCATTTAAAAATATATTATGGTCTTTGTGGGCAAAAAGCCGTTGCAGCCACAGCTTTGAGGATAAATATAAAATTAGAAATTGAATTTATTATTTATTTAGGGTAACCAGATTGGAATTTGAATTTAATCCTCGGCTAAAATTGTTTAGTAGGGAAGCCTTCCTTGACCTCCTGGCCGTATGAGTGGTAGTTTTATTATTGAAGTCCAAAATGCTCATACGTACAGGTGTCCGAAGTCTTAAATTAATTAATAGCAATTATACGTGCTGGAGTACCGTGCCTATGACCATCGTATTATATACAAATACGAACGAAATGTATAGTATTCGTAGGTATATCTGTAATTTTTAATAATAATATTGCTTATACGCTCTAAAGGGTCTCATGAAACTACAAAATCCAAAGTTATAAAAAATCCATGCTTTTTTTATTGTTTTTGGTAATATGCCATATTCGAAGAATTAGAAATTGAATAAAAGCAAACCATCATTGATTACATGAATTGAGGATTTTAAGAATCAAATGCTAGTTTTAAGATGTTCTATTTGTTTGCAGTAAAAAGATGCTATTCATTTTTTCCTTTCCTAGAAATATTTTGAAAGGTCACTTCATCCAAAGCATTGAGGAAAAATAGATACTTTATCAAAAAATACCAATAGGATTTATTATTTATTTAAGGTAATCGTTTTGAGATTTAAAGATCTCTTTTATCCTTGGCTTTAATTTATTACTATTGCAACGTTTCTGAACCATCGACCGTATGAGTAGTAGTTTTATTATTGAAATCTAAAATAATAATATCATGATTAAAATTTGCACTTAAAAATATGTTATGGTTTTTGTGGTCAACAATTGCTGAAGTCAATTCTTTGAGGAAAATTCAAAACTTAGTAATATAACTTATTTTTTATTAAAGACAACCAAACATTTTGAAATTTGGGTCCCAAAAGCTCTTTTAACTTCGGCTAAAATTTATTACTATTATAAATTTCCTTCGCCGATCGTATGAGTAACAGTTTTATTATTGAAGTGTAAAATATTCATACGCACAGGTGTCCATGAAATAATAACAAGTATACGTACTGGGGTACCATGAAACAATGTACTCAATCATTCCATGACCACCATCCTACCCACGTATGTAAGGCCAGGGTGGCAGCCGGTTTTACCAGATCAATAGACCAATTGAGGCCCCTAGTGATACCACGGATCCAGTTGTCCTTCGTTGGAACCAATCTGTTTGCTACACAAACTTATCAATAATACAAACATCGGTACCGGCAATATCTGTCAGACTTCCTAGAACCACCAACCCCGGTATATCCAGAATGTGATTTACTCAATGCAGGACATTAACAAAGCAGGTGCTCAACGCTATCCCCTCTCCGCTTCTTACTCATCCCACAGCTTCTACTGAAGTCATTGGAGTCAATTTCCAACCTCCTGGCGTGTTTGCCAATCAGACAATGAACGAGAAGATATTTTGACCAGATTTGCCTAGGTTAGCCAGGATTTCTGTGTCAGTTTCTGTCCATCAGTGACAGTAGCAAATCAGGTGCTCAATGCTCTCCATTTGTTCTTCATAGTTTATGCAGAAGTAATTGGAATCAATACCGAGCCTTCTGGAGTGTTCGCCGTGTCCCATCAGAAGTGATACTAACGTAGACAGTATTTTCTTGTCTAGAGCGAGGAGATATTTTGACCTTCTCAGGTCATATCTTGTCTAGCTACCCTACAGGTGCCGATTTCTGGCCATTTTTCATTGGACTGCCTGGCTGCAAGCAGGCAGCCAGGCAGTCAGCCAAAGCTTTCATGTGGACTGTGGCGACCCAATATATGCAAATTTTTCGATAATTTGTAATTTCGTCCCTTTCCTAGCAAGTTCATTAGTTCTGCAGGTCCCAGGATATCCATATGAGATATGTATATTTTAAACTGCTCAGCCATCTCGTTCAGAGATCTGCGGCAGTCAAGGGTTGTGTGTATATTTAAGAATGTGGCCTCCAGAGAATTGATGGCAGCCTGACTCCGAGCAAATGACAACGCCAGTGTTGGTTACTATGTTGCTTCAGTCACTTGGCGAATTCCCACATTGCCTTTGGCTTGATAGACACTGCAGGTGCCTGCAAGTCTGTGGGCTATATCAAGACTAAGTATTTTACAGTGTACTCTAAAGCCAACCTTATCATCAAGCTTCGAACCATCCGTATAGAAGTGAAGATGGTTTATATTACCTGACATTCTGCCAACCCATTACTCTCCGGCAGTTATCTTAGTGGCGATGTTCCTTTCGAAGGTCACACCGTTTGTATATAGTCTGGATTTGGGCACTTTAGCTCTTTAAGTTCAATTGAGAGACGTATGATGTCTCAGGGGACGCTGGGTAATTCGCCAGTTACAGTGCTCTAAATCTAGCAGGATTCCATTGACCGGTAGGTTCCAAATTAATGGAGATAGTACTCCTCCTTGTGGGGTCCATTTTTTTACAAACCTTGTTAGTGTTGTGACCCCAAGACATTCATCTTCTATTGAGCATGCTTTGAATTAGCCTAATCAAGCTAGAGTTCGCTCTTAGATGTGACAGGTAACCAAGATGAAAAATACCTTGACCACCGAGCGTATCATTAATAGTTTTATTACAAAATCTAAAGTACTCATACGTACTGCAGTCCGAAGCCTCTAATGGAATAATATCAATTATACGTACTGGGGGACTGAAAGTCAAACCTTTCTCATTTGTCCCTAGTAGTACTCATTCCTATATTTGTTCGCAATTTCACTGAAGAGTTGAATGTAATGCGCTCAAGTGCTAGCAAATCTTCAATATCCAAAGCTTTCCATCAAAATAGAATTTATTGTAATTAATCGTATCTCGACCACAGAACGTATGAATAATATTTTTATTATTGAAGTATATAATACTCATACGTACTGGTGTCCGAAGCCTTAAATGAAATAGTAGCAATTATACGGTAAACCAGTTTTATATTTTCACCTATGTACATTTATATTCCAGCGCTATTTGAGGTACTTATAGTCAGTGCAAACTCTTCCCCTGTGTCCTTGTTTTCATATGAAATCTGTAATACTCATACGTACATGTGTTCACCATTTCTGCTGTATTAATAGTACTTATACGCTTTCAAGTACCAGCAAATCATCAATATTCAAGTATTTTTTTTCCAAAAATTTTTACAATACAAAAAATTCGAATATTGTTATATTCATCGAAGTACTGGAAATCGAATAAAGAATAATAATTCTAAAGATAATTTTTGTGTATCGTGCTGATGTGATTGAATTCTGACTCAATACACTTTTTATATATACAAGTATTTATTATGGCCTTTTTCTTATTTATTTTGGCACATTGTGAAAATATTTTACTCAATCTATGGTCATGGCAAAAGTCGTCTAAAATATTGAAATTTTAAATTAATATTCCATAGATTGAATAAAACAGTGAAATTTCAAAACAGAATACAGTTGCTTCCTTCTTATTTGAATACATTTTCAAAATAAAAGGAAATTCAGCTATCGTCACAGAATGTTAACACTTTCGTACTGCATATATGTATGTACGAGTATACATCTTTTTCATAATTCCATCCTCAATGCATTTTCAATAGCATATTGTTGAAAAATCGCAAAATTGGAAATTTATAGCAGTCAGCAATTAACCAACAGTTGCACTTTTTTCTTTCAATGGTTAAGTTTTAGCTAACAAGTTATCTTGGAGAGACTCGAAAAAAGCAGCAAAAAAGAAAAACTAATGATAAACGAGCATTTGCCAAAGTTCAATATAGTTAAACAAACACATGAAAGGAGTGGTGTGGGGCGGAAGAAAGAGACCAAAAGAGATAGGGGTTAGCTGGAATTAGAAAAGGATATTTTTGTTAGATTCCGAAGAAAACAACGACGTTAGCAAATAATGGTCATATATCTTTAACGAGTGACAAATTGAAGTTGAAACTTGTCTTTTTTTGTGCAGCAGCAGCACCAGCAGGAAGTTGTTAATAGCATAAATGTTTGAAGAGGAAATGCATTTAAAAAAGTAAAACACAATTAGCTATAAATTATCAAATTGACAGATGTTAACATGTTCCGGGAAAAGAGGGAGGTAAATTGCCAGCTAGTTTGCGTTATGTGCGGCAAATACGAGTTGTGAGGTGACCCTCAGAGCGTGTGATTGTTATTAATTGATTTGGAAAAGACTGGGACAACCTTGCGTATGAATATTGTATGGTTTGTTTTTGAATAATAAAACTCATACGTTCGATGAGTATATTCTATGTTTATATAGAAAATACATATTTTTTATTTTTAGTTGAAGAACTTTTTACTTTTCCCTGAGAGCGTATAATTACTAATAATTGATTTGAAAAATGGGACAACCTTGCGCGTTGAATTTTTATATAATAAAATTCATAATAATATTATACTCTTTGCATATTCTATATTTATTTAGGAGAATCATCTTGTTGATATTTTAGTTAAAGAATTTTTTACTTTTCCCTGAGAGCGTATTATTATTTTTAATTGATTTGAAAATTGGACATCCCTGGGTATGAGCATTTTGCGGTTTATTATTAATGAAAACTCATACGCAAAGGTGGGTTAGAATTTTTAATATTAACCTATGCAATTTATTTTGCCTAAAAAAAGTTGCTAAATGGAAAAATAAGATATCGCTATCATTTATTAGAAAAAAATGTTTACAAAATTATATGGGTATTTGAATTGAATGAATTTTTTGTTTTACGAAATTTTTAATAGCTCTTGAACAGCTAAACGGAATTTTACAAATTTTACGCCGTTTGGAAGAAAACATAACGGGACATTTTTTATGGACTTCTAATTTTTTTTTTTTAATTTTTTCAAATTATTTTTTTTTCAAATTTACACATAATATAACTCTCAGAAATCCATATTAGTAATGGGATTTTTGGGGAATTAATATTTATAAAATTTATAGACGGAATACTACGACAAATCTGGCTATTACTGTTTTGGATTTGCGTCTGCTGCATATTCTTTGTAAATCTGAAAAAGTCGAAAGAGAATTTTCTAAAAAATTTTAATTTAAAATAATTGCTTCTTTGTAGACCTTTTTTTGTTTGCAAATTTACACATAACATAACTCTCAGAAATCCATAACAGTAATTGGATTTTTGAAGAATTGATATTTGTAAAATGTATTGACCAAATACTACGGTAAGTCTGACAGTTATGGAAAATGTTCCTCCGTTTCTTCACAAATGAATTTTAAGATACATTTGTATGCAATTTTACACGCAGTGTTTTGTAGAAACAAAGGAAATATGTAAATATGTATTGCCAGACCTGCCTTAGTATTTCGTCGAAAACTTTTACAAATACTGATTCTCCAAAAACCCAATTACTGCTTTGAATTTTTGAGAGTCTGGTGCATATTCTGTGTAAATCGAAGGATTAACATTTTTTTAAAATAAAGTTTTTAAAAAAATTTCGAAAAAAATGAGTGTGTTGGATTTGTGAGAGTCTGGTGTAAATTTTAAAAAGTGCTAGCAATCATTTTGAATTAAAGTTTTTTTTTAAAAAGAATACAACAAAATCTTAACTTTTTAAAAATCGGTTCAACCTTTCAAAAGCATTAAAAAATTTCGTTAAAATTCATTCAGTTTTAAATCTTTTAAAACTTCAAATCCCCATAAAAGTTTTAAAAAAAGTCTTAAAAAAATAAATAATATCGATATCTTGTTTTTCCATTTTTATAACATTTTTAGGCAAAAATAAGTTTCGTAGGTTATTATTAAAAATTCTGGACCACATTCTATGTTTATTAAAAACATATTGTTCTGCTATAATGTATTTTTTATCAAACTTTCTACTTTTCCTAGGTGCGCATAATTAATATTAATTACTAATAAAATGAGACATCTTTACCTTTATATGTTTTGTTATGATTTCCATGCACATTTTTACCTAAAGAACTATTTAGATTACTATCAGAGATTATAATTTTTAATAATTTAAAAAATGTGACAAGTATGTTACATTGTAAAGCTGGGTTTTTATTTTTAATATTCATACGCATGGTGGGTAATTTATATATAAGGAATATCATTGGTATTGATTAGGATTTTCGTTTAAAAATATATTATGTTTTTTTTTCGACAAAAATCCACTATAACCAAAGCTTTGAGGAAAAATTTAAAATTAAAACCAATTTGCGATTTCGAGAGCTTTTTTATCCTCTGCTCTAATTTATTAGTATTGAAGCGTTCCTTGGCCACCGCCGTATGAGTAGCAGTTTTATTATTGAAAATACTCATACGTCTGGTGTCCGAAGACTCAAATGAAATAATAGCAATTATACTTATACGTACTAGGGTACCGTGGGCCTGTGTAAATAGTCCTCCTATAATAGTCATACGCATGGTGGGTAATTTATATATAGGGATCATAAATGATACTTGATTAAAATTTGCATTTAAAAATATATTACATTTGTGTCGACAATAATCCACTATAGCCAAAGCTTTGGGGGGAAATCTAAAATTAGTGACAATTTGCGATTTCGAGAGCTCTTTTATTCTCTACTCCTTTTTTTTAGTATTAAAAAGTTATTTGACCATCAACCGTATGAGTGGTCTAAAATACTCATACGTACTGGTGTCCGAAGATTCAAATGAAATAATAGCAATTATACGTACTAGGGTACCGTGAGCTAGTGTAGTCTGTCCTCCTTTAATATTCATATGCATGGTGGGTAATTTATATATAGGGATCATAAATGATACATGACTAAAATTAGCATTTAAAAATATGATATATTTTTGTCGACAAAAATCCACTATAGCCAAAGCTTTAGGGGGAAAATCTAAAATTATAACCAATTTGCGATTTCGAGAGCTCTTTTATCCTCTACTATAATTTAATACAATTGAAACGTTCCTTGGCCACCGGCCGTATGAATAGTACTTTTATTATTGAAGTCTAAAATACTCATACGCGCTGGTGTCCGAAGACTCAAATGAAATAATAGCAATTATATGTAATTTATTTATATAGGGATTAGAAATGATACTTTATTAAAATTTGCATTTAAAAATATGTTATGTTTTTTGTCGACAAAAAACCGCTATAGTCAAAGCTTTGAGGAAAAGGCTAAAATTATAAGCAATTTGCAATTTTGAGAGCTCTTTTATCCTCGACTCTAATTTATTAGCATTGAAAGGTTCCTTTACCACCACACGTACAGAAGTCTAAGATGTATACATATACAAACGAAATCGTTAGTATTCATAGATATATGTGTAATTTGCATTGTTATAATATCACTTATACACACTCAGGAACTAATGAAACTACAAGATCAAAAACTTTTTTTTGCCAAAATAGCTACTATACCAAAAAAAAAAAATATTTTAGGTTCATAATATCATATTGGAACAACTAGAAATCGAATACAAACAATCCATAATTAACATAATTTTATGGAATCTTTAGATTTTTCTGTTTTTTGGTATAAAACCTATGTTAACCAACAAATTTGCGATTTGGGAAGCTCTTTTATCCTCGGCTCTAATTTATTAGTATTGCAATGTTCCTTATCTACTGACCGTATGAATATTAGTTTTATTATTAAAATCTAAAATACTCATACGTACATTGGTCCGAAGTCTCAAATGAAATAAAAACAAGTATACGTACTGGGGTACCATGAGCCAGTGTAATCTGTCTTCCTATGATGTAATTTATACTGAATAATATTACTTATACGCACTCAGGAACTAACGAACTACAAGATTCATATTTTTGTTTGCCAAAATTGCTACAATACAACAAACTTGGCTATGTTTGCTTTATAATACCATATTCGAAGAATTAGTAATCGAATAAAAACAAATCATCATTGATTACATGGTTTGAAGATGTTTAGAAGGAAATGCTAGATCTACTTTTTCCCATTTGTTTGCAGTTAAAAGAGAATTCTATTAAATGTTTACATTATAAAATGTTGAAAGGCCCTTGATTTAAATTTTCGTTTTTTAAATTCTATTGTGGCTTTTGTCGTAAAAATACACTTAATCCAAAATATTGAGGAAAAATATATGCAGCTTTTTAGGTGTAAATTTGTTAGGTAAAGTACTACATATTTACTTAACCCTCAGTGTTTTTAATTTTTAATAATTTGATAAATAGGACAAAAGTGTAGCTGGCTTTTTATTAATAATATTAATACTCATGGTGGGTTTTTTAAATATTGATATAGGGAATTTGTGTTGTACTTTGTATGACACCAATAAAATTTTTAGCTAAAGGATTTTTTTCGTGTTCCTCAGTGCGTATAATTGTTATAAATTGATTTCGAAGCGTAAACTCTCATGTGTATGACTGTTATGGGGTTTATAAATAACAATAATACTCATATGCTCTATGAGCATGATGTAGCAAATACGTGTTGTGCTCTGACATAAATGCAAATGTGTTAGCTGGAGAAAATGTTCTTGCTTCACAGTTTGTATAATTGTTATTAATTTGGAAAAGGGAAAACTTTGCATATAGCTAAAGAGTTTTATTAATGATATTTTATGTTAACAAATGTTTCATTTCCCTCCATGCGTATTTATTAAAAAAAAATAATTATAATCGGTTTTATGTTAACATTACTGATACGCACCGTTGTAGTATTTAATAAAATTTTATAAAACACATTTTTGGATCTCATTTCGTCCTCAAATCCATAAAAGGATTAAAGACCTTGTGAAATATTTGCCAAAAAGCAGATCATTATTAACAATTTAGGGGAATTTCTCTATTTTAAATTTTGTATGAATTTTCATAGTGAAATATCTCCAAAAGCCAAAAAGTTAAAGTAAGCAAATGGAACAGTAATAGAGGTTTTAAATTAATCATACGCACTTTTTTAATTTTGCCTTATTTTCTAAGTCCTTAAGTTCTAATAGTCCAAAATCAAATAGGAAAAGTAAAAATTGGACAAATTTTCGTATAAGTTTTACAATGTTTTAGTTTAGAAGTGTTCACTCGAACGGTGGGAGTATCCAATGTTAGTATAGTCGTGCATAGAAATAAATGTTGTTTCATTAAGACAATTTTTGGGGCTACGAAATATCGTCCAAAGAAAAGAGGCCCAAAAATCTACAATAAAAAGGGGAGAACTTCCTTTCATAGAAGAATATTTTTAAGTCCTACACACTTATTTAATCTATGACACAGAAGAGGAATACTTGCATACAAACTTTTCTTTGCATTCCCCATTTGGGGTTTGTCCATAAAAGAAATTCTTTCAACCCAGCTGAAGATCAGCAAGGCAAGGAATAATAGCACTTATGCCGAAGACCAGCAATGCAAGAATAACTATTCGCTAGGCGGTATATTTTTGATTATTCCCAGAGGAGGAAATCTAACAGAAAGTTAATGCATTTTCGATGGTTCGTCTCATTCATAGGAAAAAGTATTTAAACCTTTATGTCTTTAAACAACTAAATGATTTAGGACAACTAAATGATTAAATTTCCAGTGGAGAAAATCTTGAAGGTTGACAATTAATTTTCAATATCGGCGCTGTACTTAAAAAGTTTAAATTTAAAACATAAGTTTCTACAATTTATGCACATTTTATCTGGGCATTTTTGTATTAATTTATGGGCTATACATATTTTGTTAATAACTTTTGGGAAATTTTTATATTGTTTTTGAACCACCTTTTTTACTTGTATGATTTTTCATTATTTCTTTGAAGCATTTTTATGCCGACCTTTTATATGTGTCCCCGGGTGCGTATAATTGTTATTTATAGTATATAGTATAGGGTTTATTAATAGTACTCATATGCACAATAGGCAGAATAAGCAGGATACTGTAGATGTGTGCCTTGAGCAATGAAAGGAAAAGGCGAATCTAAATGGATGAGATCTATTTGTTTTAAATAAAGAATTATTTTTTTTTTCAAGATTATTTCATGGGAGTTACCAATTTTTTCGATGCTGTGGCAACCAAACGGCTAATGTCTAGCGTCAGTCTGTTTTATTATTTACAAGCCTACAGGAACATATAGTTTTATGTCGCAAATAAAAAAAATAAAAAATTAATTTAAGCGCAATAGTGTTACTGGTTTGTATTTGATTAGAAATTTGCAAATTCCAGAACTTAAACCCTAATGAATTTTGCCATATTGTACATTCCGGAGGCCAAAGAATTAACTAAAAAATGCGACGGTCAACGCCTTAAAAACTTCGCTTCGTCGAGAAAGGTACAAAATACCAACAGGCCACATTTGGTCAGCGTGTGACAGACAGAGGGACAGACTAGAGGCAGTTATCCAATTTCATAGATTTTGAAAATGTTTACAATATTCTGAGCTATTTAAATAAAACTATAGTAATTGAGGAAAATACAAATTGTCTAATTGGTAACAGTTTAAGCGCTTATCCCCGTCAAGAATGTTCAAATCTGTGGTGATATTTTTGTCCATATAAATTTATGGTTAAAACATAATTTTAGGTAATTTTCCAAATCAAATTTTAGGTAATTATGCATGCATTTTTTGACAATATTTGTTTTTCACTTTTTGATAATTTTTATTTTGAATTGGGCATTATTTTATTATTTTTATTGACTATTTTTAGGAATATTTTTAATCGTGGCGCCTAATAGTTAAGGGACTTTTATTTGCCCCTGAGTGCGGATAATTGATATTAATAGATTCGACAAAAGAGACATCTTTGCGTATGAGTATTATATTGATTATTGATAGTACTAGTACTCATACGCATTATAGGCAAGATACAGCGAACGTGTGATATAAAATATTGGAGCAAGCCATGGCTTTAAATGGAGGAGATGTAATTGTTTTAAAACATGTAAGAACATTTCGGAAAATTATCAGAAGCAGTGCAGAAAATACCCGGGAGTTATTGTACGCTCCAGTCTGACATACAGACGGACGGATGGACGGACTTAGCTCAAATGACTTAAAAGTCCTGAAACAGATGTCAACCAAACAGATGTAGGGTTTTAGGTCATTCAATTGATGTGTCACATTTTTTGGTGGCAAATGCTATATACACCATCCACTATAGTACGTAAAGATATAACAATAATTATGTTTACCTTAGAGAGGAGGGTATATATCATATGCTACGAGCCAAAAGTGTAAAACATCAAAGGAGTGCCCTAAGACCCTAAGTATGTTTGGCGGATATCCGTTTTGGGTCGTTTAAAGTAGAATGAGCAATGTGCGTCCGTCCGTCTTTCTTCTTGACTTCAATTTTGGTAATATTTTCTTCTATCTCCGGCTAAGTTCGAAGATGGGCCATATTAGTCCACTCCTTCTACTACCTCCCCCACAAAGGTTTAACATTTAGTGAAATATTGATTATATAATAACTTCTATACTACTTCTTGAATCCTCAGAAATTTCGCACAGTGCAATGCTTTTATAGTAACAAGAGTATAGAGAAAAGTGGCCGTAATTGGAACGCACCTTTTGGTACCTCCCACACAAATGGACCATTTTGTACCAAAAGGTACCTGCTTATAACTATAATACCAGTGCATACAAATACTTTTATGGTTTCTAGAGCCCAGAGAAAAATGGGCGTTATTGACACCCCCTTTTTGGTACCTCCCACACAAATGGACCATTTTGTACTAAAAGTTTTCAGCTATTAACTTTAATACCAGTACATACAAATACTTGAAATTTCGTACAGTGCAATGCTAGGCTCTAGGTACTATACCTAGAGTCTAGAGAAAAGTGGCTATTATTGGCACGCCCCTTTTGGTACCCCCCACACCAACGGCCCATTTTACACCAAAAGTTTATTAACACATCGCATACTCGTATAACTTAAATACCAGTATATAATTTAATGTTATTAAATGCAATTTAAATTGATAATAATTTAATTAAAACAAAAAAATAAATAATTTTACTAATATTTTTTTGGCACTCAAGGTGAGGGCATTCATAAGTCGTTTTATCCGACTGGACTTTCTTACTTGTTTTAATTAAGCATTTATATAAAATGGGTATTTATATTGGCCATTTATTCTTGGAATCCTCAAAAACCATAGATTTGGACAACAATATTTAATGGCGCACTTCTTTAAGAAAGTCATACAATGGCGATGTAACCCTTTGGCGCTTAACAATTCATTTTACTCTTTGAATTTTGAATCACAATTTGCCTCACCCGAAACGTATGATGAATATTAAATTCAATAAATAAATATAACACATACGTTCTGTGTCATCAAAATCATTTGAATATTTTGCCATTTCCTATAACCTCGGGGGGATGGGGTGCACATCCGTTTTAAATAGCACGCACACACACACACATAGAAATCATGAATGCAATTCATTTATTTAAAGTATGACAATGTTGTCCTTATTAATATTCATATCATTTTCCATTTCCAATGTGAATGTGAAGGTGAATATCATTTGTGGATTCATTCTATCTCTCGCTCTCGCTCACCCTCTCTTTCCCTCTCTATTCATCGTTATGGTCGAATACATAATGAAATGCAGAATCCAAATACAAATTGCATAGATATGGTTGTATACATATATGTATGTATATGCATATGTGAGAACATTGATTATATAGAGGATTTAATATTAAATGATTTCATGAAAGCATTTATATTGAAAAGTGTAAATAAGGACTCAATGCGATTGTGTCTTCATTTTTAAATAATTCATCATAATAAAGGCCAATTTACATGAAGTATGATAATGAAAACACGTTTCCTGGTTTATATACTAGATTTGTGCAGATAAATATAAAACATGCCGGCACACACTCTCACACACATTCACTAGTACCCACCCGTGTATAATATCCTTACCACAAGCCCGTTCTACATGCCCGTGCATGCCATGTGGATTATGCCAAACGATGCTCCCTTTCCGTTGTAGCATTAATGCAAATGAGTTTACACTGTTATTTCTGCTGTGATTCGGAAAAGGGTGTCGGGTAGAGAGAACGGGAGAGAAAATAATTACTCGTATCTGGGACATTATCATATATTACGATGTAAACACTAGTACTTATTTACTTACAAACACACACGACATGCCAAAGACTGACGACGACTGCTCATGTTGTGGTATTTTTACACAGCAAGGAAGTGTGTATGTGCGAATTTTACCAGCCACAAAGATAGAATGTCATTTGAAGTTTACTTATATATTTGTAAGAGAGAGTTTTTCAGGTTTCATTGGTTTTTGCTGAGATCAAATGTAAGTATGTGATTTGATTGCGAACTTTTAATTTCTTTCATTAAAAATTAAATTTAATTTCTTTCATTAAAAATCAAATTAAGATATTCTTAAAATTTTGAGTAGTTGAACATAAGTTAGACAAAGAAGAAAGGGGATTAGATTTTCTAGTCCCAAGTGGAGCTTTCATATTTTGTTCCGGTACTAGTGGCGTATGATGCATATTAATTATATATTATTTCATTTAAATTGATCATACGCCATTGCTTCCTTTGGGATTTACTTAGGTTTGTTTAAACTTTAATGTTTAATTAAATAGTTTATATGTGGTCATATAAACTAAATAGTTTCTAAATGGTCATATGTACAAAAAGTTATTTGAGATTTTATTGAAAATCTGTTCATTTTTATGAATATGTCCAATAAAATAAGACTTTATAAACTTTATAATTTTCCATTAAAGTTAAAAAAAGGCTTAAGTTAATCTCTTGGGAGGCAGAGGGGTATGAACAATATTAAATGAAAAAATATACAATTAATATTCAGCATCCGCAACGGGTACCGGAAGACATACGTATACCAAGAGATTCACTAAAGATTCATTGCAGGGCCCTCCAGAGGAAGGACCAGTCACGTTCACGACAAGTCTGTTCTGGGGGGATTATTATGTTGGGATTAGAAAATCGATTACCTTTATTCCTAATTTAGATAATGCATGTTCACCTACTCAAAGTTTTAAGAATATTTTAATTAGATTTTTAATGAAGATATTAAAAGTTCTTAATCAAATAACTAACATTTGATCTTAACGAAAAGCAATCAAACCTACAAAATAATTTATATGATTTGGGAATTACATTTCTATCATATTAAGGAGTGGAGAGACCAGAAATTGTCTTCCATGTTTTTGTGATTATGCCAGTTTGTAGTTGAGGGTGGTAATTATATAAAACTTTTTGTCCACTGTATTGTATGTATAAAATTAGCATTTGTTATGGAGTTTTACGAGGTATTCACAGTTTTCCCTTTGTAAGTTAATCCACAGAAATCTATGATTACTTTCATTGTTTTCTAGCGAATTCGGAGTAAAGGATCAAAGGTAAATGTAATTGTATGTTCTCTCTTTCACATTATTTAATTGGAAGACTATATTAAGCATTTTACATTGTTTCGTTAGCTGTGTGACAAGTGGCACCGTCCTGTTGAAACCACATATTGTCCACATCCACATCTTCTAATTCGGGCCATAAAAAGTTCGTTATCATCTCACGATAGCGAACACCATTTACAGTTACTGCCTGACCGGCCTAATTTCGAAAAAGTATGGCCCGATGACGTCGCCAGCCCATAAGCCGCACAAAACGAACTGGGCGAGCATGCACAGGTGTTTTCACATCTCCTACAGACTCGGTTTGCTGAAATTTGCGCACAATTCTCCTACTGATCAAAAAAACATCACGAAGTGCACAAAATGCATTTTGATTTGAACGCCCATTTTCGTAAAAGGCTTAAACACTTTAACGAGTTGCTCGATTGTGTACATTTCCATGCTTCAAATAGAGTTAGTCTGAAATTGAGAAAAGTCAAATGAAATGCAGAAAAAAACTTGACGTTTAGGTGTGGTTCACATTCAACATCGGTCCTTACAATTTACCCACCCTTTTAGTTCGAAACTCCAGATTTGAGCTTAGCTAAGAAACTCTTCACTTGTCCCATATTGCGTATTATTGCTATTAATTGATTGTGACATCTTAGCGTATACGTATTATACGGTTTAATTATAATTATAATACTAATACGCTCAGACAATATGGTATAGCAAGACAGTGTTTTTATTGTTCTTCAATTAAAGAACTAACCCTCAGTGTCTATAATTCTTAATAAATTGAGAAATGCGACAAACCTCGTGAGTTCTAACCTCAGACATCGACTCTAGTATAGAGGAAGTCCTCAGAGACCGACTCTAGTATAGAGGAAGACCTCAGAGGACGACTCTAGTAAAGAGGAAGACCTCAAAGGTCGACTCTAGTATAGTGGAAGACCTCAGAGGTCGACTCTAGTATAGAGTAAGACCTCAGAGGTCGACTCTAGTATAGAGTAAGACCTCAGAGGTCGACTCTAGTATAGAGTAAGACCTCAGAGGTCGACTCTAGTATAGAGTAAGACCTCAGAGGTCGACTCTAGTATAGAGGAAAGCCTCAGAGGTCGACTCTAGTATAGAGGAAGACCTCAGAGGTCGACTCTAGTATAGAGGAAGACCTCAGAGGTCGACTCTTGTATAGAGGAAGACCTCAGAGGTCGACTCTTGTATAGAGGAAGACGTCAGAGGTCGACTCTAGTATAGGGGAAGTCCTCAGAGGTCGACTCTAGTATAGGGGAAGACCTCAGAGGTCGACTCTAGTATAGAGGAAGACCTCAGAGGTCGACTATAGTATAGAGGAAGACCTCGTTCTGTGCTGACACATAACGTATGTGTTATAATAATTAATTGAATTTAATATTCATCATTCGTTTCAGGCGAAGCAAATTGTGAATTAAAATTCCAATAATAAAAGGGATTATAAAGCGCCAAAGGGTTACACGACCATTGTATGACTTTCACATTGATGTGCGCCATTTAATATTGTTGCCCAAATCCATTGTTATTGAGAATTTCAAGAATAAAGGGAAATATTATTATCAATTTTATATAGCGGCTTAATTATAATAAGACCGCAGATTATAACATATATTTGTGCATTTACTTTCAACAAAAATAATTATGATAATACCTTAACTTTAGTGAATGTCTTCATTCAAAAGTCGACTAAGGATGTATCGACTTTGAAATGAAGGATACAGCATTTGCCGTATCCACCTTATCCTGCCCATTGTGTGTATGTGTACTGGTACTATTAATAATCCCAATAATACTCATACGCAGAGATGTCCCTCTTGTCAACGATCCCTTGAAATAATCTTGCAAAAATATAATTCTTCATTTAAAACAATTAGATCTCTTCTAATTAAAGCCACCGCTTCATTTGATAGTGCTCAGCATGGATTGGCTGTATCCTGCTTATTCTGCATATCGTGAGTATGAGAACTATCAATAAATCCTGTTGTATCTATTAAAAACAATTATACGCACTGAGGGTCAACAAAAGTTCGGCATAAAAAATCGTCCAGAGAGAAAATGGTAAAAAAATAATGAAAAACCGTCCAAGTAAAAAAGTGTGTCAAAAACAAAATAAAAAATTACCCAAAGTGATTAACAAAATATATTCCATAAATAAATACTGGAATTAAATGCTGGAATATAATTAAAATTGCAGAAACTTTCGTTTAAAATTTAATTTTTTTAAGTACAGCGCCAGTATTGAAAATTTATTGTCAATCTTCAAGATTTCCTCCCCTGGAAGTAATCCAAAATCATTTTGCCGTTTAAAGACATAAAGGTTTGAACACTTTTTCCTACTTTAAATGAATTAATATAAATCAAATAATATATTAAATGAATAACATAACAAACTTAAGGTACATAAAATCACATTTATTAGTTGAAGGCCTTAAGAAAAGATTGGATAATTTTAAAATTCATAGAAAAACTAGGTTTGGTGGATATATTTTGTTGGTTTTTGGTACCAAAATATTAAATGGAACATTAATTAAACTATCTATGGGTTTAGCAGACACTTCTAAGTCATTAGTCCTAAATTAATCCAAAACTAAACAACATAGATGAATGATGTAATCATTTAAAGATAAGAGTGTATTTTTTTTCCTTTCACCATGGTCTTACACACATGTCACAACATGACAATAAGGACATTAACTGCCTTGAGTGGTCATTTGCCAAATGTCACTCTTCTAAGACAAACTAAAACAAATATCATTAAATCTGTCCAAATGTTGTAAGAAAGTTCTTAACAACAAAGTTTTCATTTGAATTTGGCATCAGCAGGACCTTCAGTCATATAAAAAGTCTTCGTGGAAGACACTCCCTAATCGATAATGATAATCTCAATGATTATTATCTTGCTGAAGAGGAAGAAGATCTCCTTAATGATGGGAATCTGAATTATCGTACCGTACATAAGTACACAGTCTGAGTATTGTGCTGCAAATAACTTTATATTGCCACGCAATTTCCACTTTTGTGGAAATGTGCCATTTAATGACTGGCACCATAGCTACAACCACAATTACCGCCGCCACAGCCACAACAGCTGTCACACAGACAGATAGACGGAATACATTCTTGCTGACACTCATCGTTAACAGCTGTAATATGCTGAAGTTTATTGATGACACCCCGCCAAGATCTGTCTGAGGGAAGTGGGTAAGCAATTACTAGGGAAACTGTAAGTTTAAGACACTTTCCACAGATGTGCGACGGCATATTTTTATTCGAAAACGAAAAAAAAACAGAAATCTGAAAAACTTATTTGTTTCATTGCGTCGTGAAGAGGAGTGAGTGACAGGAATGATGAAATGGCTAAATGTGTGAATTTTGGACCGATGTAGAGAAACTTTGCTTACATAACTTGGTCATGGCCTTGACAGTAGAGTAGGACAGTAAGCTAAGTTATCATAAGGCTGATAATATTTGCGATAATATGTGCCAGAGGATGGAGGGTATATACAATTAGGCATTTACAAATAATTTTTAGGTCTTTATGTAGTTTAAAACAAATTGTCTTTATTGTCTGATAATTTCGTGTAAAATGATTTTTATGGGGTTTTATATTATCCAAGCGAATTTATATTAATCATACGCTCCGAGGATCCTACTGGCAGATGAACAAAGTGGTATTTTATTAAGTAGTAGATAACCCAACTAGACCTGTAGTATACTAAGAGAAGATAACCCAACTACTAGTGTACTTAATATTAGATAACCTAAGTGGTCCTCTACTAAGGAATAGATAACCCTTCTGTTAGTCTACTAAGGAGTAGATACATAAACTCATATTTTATTAAATAGTAGATAACCCAACTGGGTCTCTGCTAATGAGAAGATAAACCACGTGGAATTTTATTATGTAGTATATAGCGCAACTGGGCAAGGAGTAGATAAATTAACTGACAATCTACTGAGTAGTAGATAACCCAACTAGTAGCCTACTAAGGAGTAAATAAACCAACTCATATTTTATTAAGCAGTAGATTACCCAACTGGTAGCCTACTAAGGAGTGGATAAATCAACTGGCGTTTTATTAAGTACTAGATATCCCAACTAGTCCTCTATTAAGGATAAGTTAGAAAATGCAACTGGCTAAGGAGTAGTTAACTCAACTGGTCCTCTATTAAGGAATAGATAACCCAACTGGTAGTCTACTAAGGAATATATAACCCAACTCGTCCTCTACTACCCTTCTATTAGACTACTAAGGAGTAGGTAAAGCAACTCATATTTTATTAAGTCGTAGATGACCCAACTGGTAGTCTGCTAAGGATTGGATAAACCAACTGGTATTTTGTTAAGTAGTAGATAACCCAACAGGCCCTCTACTAAGGAATACTTAGATAACCCAACTGACTAAAGAGTAGATAAAGCAACTGGTCCTCTATTAAGGAGTAGATAATCCAACTGTTAGTCATCTAAGTATTAGATAACCCTACTGGTCCTATACTTAGAAATATACACTCCTTGTGTTAGTCTACTAAGGAGTAAATAAACCAAATGGACGTCTACTATGGAATAGATAACCTAACTGGTAGTCTACTAAGAAGTAGATAACCCAACTGCTAGTCTACTAAGAAGTAGATAACCCAACTGCTAGTCTACTAAGTATTAGATAACCCAACTGGTCCTCTACTAAGGAATATATACCGTTGTGTTAGTCTACTAAGGAGTAGATATAGCAACTCATATTTTATTTTTAAGTTTTATTTAAGTAGTAGATAAACCTCTCTACTACTTGTCTCTACTAAGGAGTAGACAGAACACGTTGAATTTTATAATGTAGATAACCCAACGGACAGTCTACAAAGGAGTAGATAAACCAACTGTTATTTTACAAATAAGTTAACATTTGTTAAATTGTTTTTATTGTCTGATAATTTAGTGTAACATTAGTTTTATGGGTTTTTACATTTTATTAATATTATATTATTACATAGGCGAATTTATGTTAATCATTCAATCTGAGGTTCCTTCTGATTTATTTTTGTGAAATTATTTTACTTAATGACAAATAATTTGTGAAATTTTATTTCATGTTTGTCCCTTTCTTCATTTCGCCCACTGTACATTTTTTCTTTCAAACTCCCATTCGCCCAGATGTTATTGGGAAATTGAATATGTATGAAGTTTTTGATTCTTACCATATTCTTACCATATAACCAATACGTGACAAATTAAGGCAAAAAAATTAGTATACATAAATCTCCACCAAAAACAGAAATAAATGAAAAACAAGACTTATTTGGTCACAATACGTGGGTGTGTATAAAAATGGACCAAATTGAAATTCCTAAAAGGTCATGTCTGGCCGTAGTAAACAGTATCAAGGCCACATTCAATAATATATTTCTTCATGTGTTTCCTCCTCAACCACCCCCCCCCCCCCAACAGAATAGACATGTCAATGACAAACGACAAAACATAGTAGATTAGGCCAAGTGGGCCATTTCTTTGTAGTTAACCTAGACAAGAATAAAAACATATTTTGTTGTCCCCACCACCCATCGAGATGTTGATAGGTTTATATTAACAGATCCTTTGTGATTGCACGCGTGTGTTTTTCGTTTTCTACCCATAGCATTCCTTTGAAATCGTTAAATTGTTGTTGTTCATAATATTTCAATTTCAGCAGAGAGATAAAAACAATATAGGTTGGTTGCCTTTACGAAAGAAAAAAAGCAAAAAATCTCAGAGAATTGCCTGAGAAACCTTAGCACAAAGTTTTGCACAACATAAGGTAATGTATATTTAAATGTGTTCCTTGGCCTCTGCTCCTGAGGTTTTTTTGATATCTCATTTTGTTGTTAAAATGAGATGGAAAAAAACGGCAGCAGCCACTGTTGCTGCTGCGGTAGAGGAGGTATCTTTACAAAGTATTATAATACAGGTTACTTTTATTTCAAAGGATATAAAGTTTAGCTGGAACAATTTGCGGTGGCAATTTTTCTTGGCAAATTATCGCGTTTTATTAAATTTTACATTGAAATATTGTTGTTTTTAGTTGGAAAAGTCGAACAATAAGCCTATGAAATACAAATTTTTAAAAAATGCTGAAACATGACAATTTGCTTGAATTTGTTAGTAAATAAGCATTTCTCATACGTAATAATATTTTAATAATAAAATTTTAAAATATTTTTGCTGATTCTGCACTATGTCGAAATAATTTGTCTGATAAAAAAGTAGACATTTTAGAAATGCTTTAAACCAACTGTCAGTCTACCAAGGAGTAGATAACCAATCGTGTATTTTATTAAGTAGTCGATACCCCAAGTGGTAGCCTACTAAGGAATAGATAAACCAACTTGCAGTCTACTAAGGAATAGATCAACCAACTTGTAGTGTACTAAGGAGTAGATACCAATTGATTGATCTACTCCATAGTACATTTTATAAAGAAATCCGAAATTTTAGTCTACTAAGGAGTAGATAAACCAACTAGTAGTGCACTAAGTAATAGATAAACTAACTGGTCGTCTACTAAGGACTAGATAAACCAATTGGTATGTTATTAAGTAGTAAATAACCAAACAGGTCCTCTACAAAGGAGTATTTAAACCAAATGGTATTCGGCTAAGGAGTATATAAAGTACTTATTAAGTAGTAGATAATCCAAGTGGTATTCTACTATGGGGTATATAACCCAACTTGTTATCTTCCAAGGAATATATAAACCAACTGGTCGTCTAACTGGACGCCTACTAAGGAATAGATAACCCAACTGGTAATCTACTAAGGAATAGGAGTATATAAACCATCTGAAATGCTTAGGATTAGGTAGCCTAATAGGTTGTCAACTTGGACGTAGATAATCTACTAAGGAATAGTTGACACAACTGGTCGACTACTACGGAGTATATAAACCATCTGGTATTTTATTAACTACCAGATAACCCAAATGTTCCTTTACTATGTAGGTAAACCAACTGGTATTTTATTAACTAGTAGATAACCGAACTAGTCTAGGAGAACTAGGAGATAACCCAACTGGTCCTTTTATAAGAAAGAGATAACCTAACTGGTAGTCTACTAAGTAGTAGATAACCCAACTGGGTTTCTTCTAAGAAAAAGATAACACAACTGCTGCTTTACTGAGGAATAGGTAACCAAATTGGTACTCTACTAAGAAATAGGTAACCAATCTGGTAGTGTACTAAGGAGTAGATAAACCAACTGTTATTTTATCAAGTAGTGTATAGCACAACTGGTCCTCTACTAAGGAATAGATAACCTAACTGGTAGTATACTAAGGAGTAGATAAAGAAACTGTTATTAAGTAGTAGATAAACCAACTGGGGGTCTACTAACGAGTAGATAAACCAAGTAGAGGCCCAGTTGAGTGGATAACTCAACTGGGCCTCTACTAGGGAGTAGAGAAACCAACTTGTCCTCTATTATGGAATAGATAACCCAACTGGTAGTCTACTTAGGAGTAGATAAACCAACTGGTATTTTATTATGTAGGAGATAACCAAACTCGAAGTCTACTAAGAAGTAGATAAACTAACTAGTATTTTACTAAGTAGGAGATAACCAAACTGGTAGTCTACTAAGAAGTAGATAACTCACCTGATATTAAGTAGATAATCCAACTTGTATTTTATTAAGTATTATATAACCCATCGGGTACTCTTTTAAGAATTAGATAACCCAACTAGTCTTCCACTAAGGAGTTTATAACCCAACTCGTCCTCTACTATGAAGTTGATAACCCAACTAGTAGTCTACTAAGAAATGGATGAACCATCTGGTATTTTATGAAATAGTATATATCCCAACTATTCCTTTACTAAGGAATATATAGCCCAACTGGTAGCCTCTTAAGGAGTAGATAGTCTACCTAGTAGTCTACTAACGAGTAGATAGCCCAACTGGTAGTCTACGAAGGTGTAGATAAAAATTGTATTTTATTATGCAGTAGATAACCCAACTGGTTGTCTTCTGAGGAGTCGATAAACCAACTAGTATTTTATTAAGTAGTAGATAACCCAACTTCTCTACTAAGGAATGGATAACCCAACTGGTAGTCTACTAATTAGTAGATAACCCAACCGCTATTTTATTAAGTAGTATATAAACCAACTGTTATTTTATTAAGGAATAGATAACCCAACTGGTAGGCTAAGTGGGAGTAGATAAACCAACTGGTATATTATTAAGTATTAGATAACCCGACTGACAGTATACTAAATAGTAGATATTCCAACTGTTATTAAGTAGATAAACCAACAGACATTTTATTAAGTAGTAGATAACCCAACTGGTTCTCAACTAAGGTGTAGATAACTCAACCGGTCCTCCACTAAGGTGTAGATAACTCAACCGGTCCTCCACTAAGGAGTTGATAACCCAACTGGTAGTCTACTAAGGAGTTGATACTGGTAGTCTACTAAGGAGTAGATAAACAACTGGTATTTTGTTAAGTATTATATAACCCATCTTGTACTTGTACCATATTAGGAAAAATTTAAAATATTCAGAAAAAGCTTCGTCGCCGATTTATCAATAGTATAAACCACACCAGTATGATTTTTTATGAAGTCCTGTACATCTGCACCTGCCTGTGATATAGAATGCGCAAATTTCGTACTTGGTAATAAATACATATGTATTTATCATCTATAATTGTAGATATACATAAGTGTGGCAGTACAAAAGGTTGACTGGTTAAATAATTCCACATTTTTTCCATTTTTGGAATTTCGAAACTTCTCCTTTATGCTCGGTCACCAGGAATGGAATACCTATGAACGTTATAACAGCCTTGTTTATAGTAACACATACAGAAATTTAGGGGCGATGTTCCCGCATTTCATTACTTATTTACATTATGCATTTTCTGCTATTAAAAGTTTCAATAATTTTGTTTAACTTTTGTACGAATTTCACACGCTTTAATTGCCACTTAGGGCTATTAACAATACACAAAATAAACGAAGTTGTTTGCTGTCAAATTACATGAATTATTGAAATTGCAACTTAATTAAGGTTATCAATTAAAAGTTAAGCTCTTTTACTTTAAATAATAAACAAAAATAGTTGTTGTAGATATTAGTTATATTAAGTAATTTCGAGAATTTCCTTATGTATGACTAATGATAATTTGTTTATCCTTATTTACATAATTAAGTGTCCTTTGATAAGGGTTATAAAATCCAATTTAACAATATTTACTTTAAATAATTTGTGAAATCAGTAGGTGTATAAGTAATATTAATAAATTTCCGAAAAACCCCCCAAGCGTATGACAAATATTAGTTTGTCTCAGTTAATTAAAGCGTTTAAGTTATATGAATATGCACAATATTTCAGTTTATCCTAGTATATGAAATTGGGTTAATACAAAAATTCATTTTGAGAATTTTCCATCACAGCAGAGCAGAATCTCATTAACTTAGCCGCCATTGCAACAACAATTTTAATCAAAATGATTTCTTTGAAGTGCCTTTTGAAAACACTCTCTTCTATTTTTAGGCAATTTGCCAATCAGTTCCATTACCTTATGTCTCATGGTAGATTGCAAACTTGAATGCGTTCTTTGTGTGGCTGGCCCCCTCTTCTCTTCTATTTGAGATTTGCCATTTATACGCATATATGTCAGCGTTTAGGTCTATTTTTATTTCACAGGAAATTTCATTCAAGCCTAACATGGCAAATTTCACACACACACGCGCCGAATAAAGGACCAACTGCCAGACTATTCATGGTGGGCGTTTGAAGGGTGTGAGTATGAAGTTGGGGCAGCACAACTTTAAGTCGAAGGACGTGACTGGTGCAAATGTTTGACAAAATTCAGCAGCAGCAACAGCACTAACATGAAAATAATCGTTTGCTTTTGGGGCAAATCAAACAAAAGAGGAGGAAGAAAACGAGTTCACTTTCATGTGTTCCTTTCTACGGTGGTTTTCAAAAATAAAGTTATCCCTTAACTCGCAAATATTTTTCCAAGATCTCCGCAAAAGATTGCAAAGAGTTTCATGTAATCGCTGCACAACTGCGGGTGTTTGTAAGCCTTGTTAAGCTTTTTTATGACCATTTTTTTTTCTTCAAAAATTGAATAAAACAAATTTCCTTTTATCATTTTTTCCTTCTTCTTCGTCTTTGTTGGGATTATGATTCTTTAAGTTCATTCGCCTACTTTGGCTTTAGATGCTGGCATTGCCATTTTTGTTGTCCCTCTCTCTGGACTCCAATTTATGTGAACCCCCCACCCTCTTTTCATAGCTTTCGTTTGACAAAGGACTCAAATTATTTTTTAATGTCAAAGGATTAACAACTTTAGATATGCGTTAAATCTCAAAAATAAAACATAAAAAAACAAACGAAAACAACATATTCAACACAAACGATAACAACAAGATTTCCGGAAATAAAAAAATATAAACTCAATAAAAATATAATATATTTTTAACTTTTGTAAAATCTTTTTATGTTTTGTCAAATGAAACGTCAGTAGTTTACTTTTCATCTTCAAACCGATTAGGACGTTTTGGGTGAGAGCACCGGAGAAAAGTAGGGGGAGTGGGAGAGAGGGAGGATATTTACCGTGCAGTGATATGATACAACTGCAATGAAGACTGTATACAAATTGGAGGACATTTTGCATTGGTATAATAAGTACTCGTCTGGAAGTAAAGTGTCAATTTACCTGAGTCATTCGACTGTTATGTCATAAATGGCCAATTGGATTATATACGTCTTAGTACACGACAATTTGAGTTATCTACTCCCTATTAGAGGGCCCGTTAGGTTTTAAATTCATGAGTGAAGGGCCAGTTGAGTTATCTACCACTTAGTAAAATGCCAGATAGTTTAGTTCTTAATAAACGACGAGTTGAGTTATCTACTCATTAGTACAGGGCCAGTTGGGTTACATGCTCATGGGTATAGGACCAGTTGGGTTATCTACTCATTTGTATAGGGCCAGTTGGGTTATATTAGCCTTAGTTGATCACAAATTGGGTCATTTCCTCCTAAGTAGAGATTCAGTTGAGTTGCATACTTCCTAGTAGATGACCAGTTAGGTTATCTAACTGGTTAGTATGGGGCTATTTCGGTTATCCACTAGCAGGTATAGGCCCAGTTGTGTTATCTATTTATTAGTATGGGTTCAGTTGGGTTATCTAGGTCTAGTTGACGAAAAATTGGTTTATATACTCCCTAGTAGAGATACAGCTGAGATATCTACTTCTTAATAGACGAAAAATTGGGTTATCTGTTACTGAGTTTGAGGCCATTTCGGTTATCTACTCGTTAGTAAAGACCAGTTGGGCTATCTACTCCTTAGATTGCCACTATTTCGGTTATATACTCGTTAGTATAGGGCCAGTGGGGTTATCTATTCGTTATTATATGGTCAGTTGGGTTATCTACGTCTTGGTTGACGACAAATTGGTTTATATACTCCTTGGTAGAGATATAGCTGAAATATCTACTCCTTAATAGGCGACCAATTGGGATATCTATTCTTTAGCTTGCGGCCATTTCGGTTATCTACTCGGTAGTATAGGACCTTTGGGTTATCTATTCGTTAGTATAGGGTCAGTTGTATTATCTAAGCGATAGTTGAGGACAAATTGGGTTATTTACTACTTAGTAGGGATGCATTTGAGTTAACTACTCCCCAGTAGATGACCATATGGGTTATCTACATCATATTTTGCGGCCATTTGGGTTATTTACTGGTTAATATAGGGCCAGTTGGGTTATCTACGACTTAGTTGGCGACAAATTGGGTTATATACTGCTTAGTATGGATGTAGTTGAGTTATCTACTCCTTAGCAGTCGAACATTTGGGTTATCTACTCGTTAGATGTCCGTCCGTCCGTCTGGCTGGTGCGCACGATACCTCTGGAAAGGAGTAGTGGATTGACTTAAAATTTGGTATGAGATAATATTTTTTCTATCTTAGGCTAAGTTCAAGGATAGGCCATATTGGTCTAGTCATTCTAGTACCTCCCCCACAAGGGTTACAATTTAGTGAAATATTGATACTCTAATAACTTCTATACTACCTATCCACATCCTGAGTAATCCCGCTCGTAATAATAGTTTATCTGTCGAAATGAGTAGTACATTGAGCACTTATAATTCGATAGAGGGCAATGTCTTTGATGTATCTTCTGTACAGGAAAAAATAGGCGTATGTGTCACACCCCTTCTGGTACCCCTCATACAAATGGACGGATTCGTCCGAACACAACTTCCCCTTTAACTTCTGTGGCAATCATCTAAATGTTTTCATATTCTGTATTTTAACTACTTTAGCAAAACTATAATATAATTAATATTTCAATATTAACTCTTTGTGGAGAAGGTACTAGAAGGAGTGGACTAATATGACACAGCTGCGAACTTGAAAAAATATGATCTGAAATTGAAAAAATATAACCACATATAATTTGAAGATAATCGGTTACTCCTTTTGGTAGTTATCATGCGCATCAGTCAGACAGACAGACTGACGGACGGACAGGCAATACCTGAATGACTAAAAGTGTCATAGAATGGATTTCCGCCGACCATATTTAGAATCTTAAGTCACTCTTTCGATGTTTGGGCCTTAGCAAATGAAATACATGTTCTCTTCTCCACTAAATATATATCACCACCTTAGAATTAATGAAACTTGGATATAACTCACTTTTTCTTTGAAAAAGTTTTAAATCTAAATAACACCACACCGATCATATACTGAAAATGTGCTTTATTATCTTTGAAAGAAGTTAATTTCGGTTAACTGTATTGTAAATAAGTGCAGATTTTTAATTGTCTTAAAAATTAGAAGAAATGTTGTTTGAAATTAGGCAATTAATTTTAATCATACGCACCGAAGGCCAGTTTTGTTTAAATATTTATTGTTAGTCATACGCATGGCGGTTCGGCTTTTCATAATTTTACTTATGCCTATATCCTTCAGTTTTGTAGAAATATAGAAGAATGTTGGCTACAACCAAATGGCTGTATATATAAATTAAACTATTATTTCTTCATGACCTGTTTATTACAATAAATGTACACAAAATCCAATTAAATTATTTCAATTAAATTTCTTTCCTATTTCTATTGCCCACTTCCAGTTTTGAAAATTTGCTTTCAAAATATATCAATGGTAGGACTTTTATTAATGTCCTATTTTGCAAATATTTGCCACAAGTGTGAGTAATGCAAACAATTTCCTCTGCTGCCAACAAATAAACAACAAGTCGTACATCATTTTCCAAATGATTTCCGGTAGCAAGTGAACAATAACAATAATAATTACGATGATGTGGTTGTTGTTGCTGTTGCTGTATTGCAATAGCTATAGCAACATCAGCATAAACATCTGCTGTTACCGCTCCCAGAGGCAATAATGATGGCATTGTTGTGTGGCAATACACTTCCAACCCATCCCATTCCCAAACCATGGCCGGAGCATGCCAAATTATGGGGGGAGAAAAAGTGGCAGTTTTAAAAAAACCCCTAACCTAATGCTGCCACTGGCCGACCCATATACATACATACGTACATCACTCTTAATGTTACCTCACCGCTCTTGCCACACGCCGCTCTTGCACTCGTCATCTGATGAAATAATTGCACAGTTTTTGGCGCCATCATGCGTACAATTTCCAAATGCAAATAAACCGCATTAAGTTGGTTTAATGGACTGTTTGGTTAGGTGAGAGGGATAGGAGGGATAGGGTGGGCTCTGGTGTACGTGTGCGGGCATAAATAGCAAAAGGATATAGTTACGTTTACACATCTGAAAGATGTTAAAACATTATGGTGACTATAATGTGCATGTATTTAACAGTACTATGGTTTTAGATGTGGTTACTCTTCACGTCACACAGTGAGTGAGTGAGTGCCTATTGTCGACGAGCGAGTCTTGCCAACTCTGTCAGTATATGTTGCAAAAATTTCAAATAAATAAATTTTCTTTTTTGCTTGTTTTTGCTCTGTTGTGGCAATAAATAACTGAAAATTAAATACCCAGCTTGGTAAGGGGGTTTGATGAAACTTGTTCGGGCAATGCCTTAATTAAACTATACTTTTGCCACAACATGATGGACAGCATCGACAAAATAATGTCATAGAAAAAGGACAAAATTGACAAGGATATATGGTAACATTTTAAACGGCACGAGTTCATATGACCTGAACTGATATATAAAATAAAAATGTATATATTTATTTTCTATAGAATAGATGATGAGCCTTTTAGTCTCATTTTCTATAGAATAACTAATGAGCCTTTCAGGCTCATTTTATATAGAATATATGATGAGCATTTCAAGTTAATTTTCTATAGAATAGATGATGTGCCTTTCAAGCTAATTTTCTATAAAATAGATGATGAGCCTTTCTGCCTAATTTACTATAGAATGGATGATGAGCCTTTCTGGCTCATTTTCTATAGAATAGCTGTTGAGCCTTTCAGGCTCATGGTTTATAGAATAGATGATGAGCTTTTCAGGCTCATTTTCTACAGAATAGATGATGAGCCTTTAAGGGTCATCTAAAGAATAGATGATGAGCCTTTCAGGATCGTTTTCTATAGAATAGATAATGAGCCTTTCAGGCTCATTTTCTAATGCATATATGATGAGCCTTTCATGCTCATTTTCTAAAGAATACATGATGAGCCTTTCAGGTTCATTTTCTATAGAATAGATGATGAGCCTTTCAAGCTCATTTTCTATAGAAAATATGATGAGCCTTTCAGGCTCATTTTCCATAGAATAGATGATGAGCCTTTCAGGCTCATTTTCTATAGAATAGATGATGAGCCTTTAAGGCTCATTATCTATAGAATAGATGATGAGCATTTCAAGTTAATTTTCTATAGAATAGAGCTAATTTTCTATAAAATAGATGATGAGCCTTTCTGCCTAATTTTCTATAGAATGGATGATGAGCCTTTCTGGCTCATTTTCTATAGAATGGATGATGAGCCTTTCTGGCTCATTTTCTATAGAATAGCTGTTGAGCCTTTCAGGCTCATGGTTTATAGAATAGATGATGAGCTTTTCAGGCTCATTTTCTACAGAATAGATGATGAGCCTTTAAGGGTCATCTAAAGAATAGATGATGAGCCTTTCAGGATCGTTTTCTATAGAATAGATAATGAGCCTTTCAGGCTCATTTTCTAATGCATATATGATGAGCCTTTCATGCTCATTTTCTAAAGAATACATGATGAGCCTTTCAGGTTCATTTTCTATAGAATAGATGATGAGCCTTTCAAGCTCATTTTCTATAGAAAATATGATGAGCCTTTCAGGCTCATTTTCCATAGAATAGATGATGAGCCTTTCAGGCTCATTTTCTATAGAATAGATGATGAGCCTTTCAGGCTTTTATCTTTAGAATAGATGATGAGCCTTTTAGGCTCATTATTTATAGTATAGATTATGAGTCTTTCAGGCTCGTTATCTATTGAATAGATTATGAGCCTTTCAGGCTCATTTTCTATAGAATAGATGATGAGCCTTTCAGGCTATTTTTCTATATAATAGATGATAGTTGTTGAGACTTTTATTGCTAATTTTCTAATGAATAGATGATGATTTTGTATAGAATAGATGATAAGCCTTTCAGTCTCATTGTCTATAGAATAGAGGATGAGCCTTTCAGGCTCATTTTCTATAGAAAAGATGATGAGCCTCTCAGGCTCATTTTCTATAGAATAGATGATGAGCCTATCAAGCTCATTTTCTATAGAAAAGATGATGAGCCTTTGAGGCTCATTTTCTATAGATTAGATGATGAGCCTTTCAGGCTCATTTTCTATAGATTAGATGATGAGCCTTTCAGGCTCATTTTCTATAGATTAGAAGATGAGCCTTTCAGGCTCATTTTCTATAGAATAGGTGATGAGCCTTTCAGGCTCATTTTCTATAGAATAGGTGATGAGCCTTTCAGGCTCATTTTCTACAGAATAGGTGATGAGCCTTTCAGGCTCATATTCTATAGAACAGATAATGAGCCTCTCAGGCTCATTTTCTACAGAATAGATGATGAGCCTCTCAGGCTCATTTTATATAGAATAGATCATGAGCCTCTCAGGCTCATAGAATAGATGATGAGCCCTTCAGGCTCATTTTCTATAGAATAGATGATGAGCCCTTCAGGCCTATTATCTATAGAATAGATGATGACACATTAAGTCTGCATTTCTATAGTAAATATGATTAGCCATTCATATTCTTTTTCTATAGAGTTGATGATGAGCCTCTAGGCTTACTATCTATATAATAGATGCTGAGTCCTTCATGTTAATTTTCTATCGAATACATCCTTAATTGGAATGTGATACTCTTGCACGTAAATAGCAATATTGTTTTCACCTTTTCAATGATTAATGATAATGAAGACATAATAAACTTTCTCACATTATCAATGGCCAGACATACTCTCACATGTATGTCCTGCACATATAAGTGTAAATGTATTTGTTGAGATAATACTACTCGTAATTCCCTCAAGTGTTGGAATGGCAACATTTATGAGCAACCATTTTTCCAGCTCATTCCTCTTAAACTACATAAAATTCAGTCCTTGAGTACGCCGCTGCGAGTCTGTTCTCGGTTCTCGTTGGGGGGTTATACTCTCAACATTGGCTGTCAATTTGGCATTTTGATTAATTGTCAAAAGTTACCAACTGCCAGAGTAATGAAGACCAGACGACAATTTCATTGTATAGCAAAACATTGAGCGAGAACCACCACCAACAATAACAACACCTTAGCTCTGCCATAGACGTTTGGGTCTGTGTCGATTGTAACCATTATCGCTGTAATGCTGTGGAGGAGTGGAGGTGAAAGAAGATGACTTTGGGTGTTTTGTAACAGGTCGTGCTGCGGGGATCAAGGCTCGTTCTCACCCCCTCACCTCTCTTTCACTCTCGGCATTGTCATTGTCGGCTGGTGTTGTTGATTATTTGCAAATCCATAATAGAAATAACTACAGAGCACTAACTGTAGCTGACTACTGACTGTGTGTGAAAATCGTTGTATTCGTAAGTGTGGCAAATGTCAAAATAATTGACATTAAATGTGATTTAAGACCTAATAACGGCAACGAGTGTTTGTTGGCATTTGGGGAATTATGTTTTGCGGAAACCTTGAAAATTGCTTAAGGATATTTGCGGTAAACTTTTTGTGTGGCAGACATTAAAAAAAAAAGTTACCGGGTGGCCAAGTTCAATTTTGTCAAGTGTATTTTTTTCTCAGAAAATAAGTTTCAAGTGAATGGAGAGTGGTCTGCATTCATTTGCAATGAGACAGTGCCGTTATATTTGAAATTTGAAATTTTATAAATAAAGTTTTATCTCTTTTTTGAGAACTTAATATAGTTACTTAGTTTTGAAAAACTTGCAAAAAGCTTCAAGTAAAAGAAATTGAATTGAATTCGATTATTTTCTAAATGATATTTAAAAAGATCAAATATCCAAGATTAATTCTTTTTTCCCATCAATTAAAAATATTCACATGGTAAGAGCATACTGAAAGTAGAACACCTTGCAGTAGGTCTATTATTAATTTCAACGAATCGATACGTAATGTAATGTGAATTTAAGTTAATCATACGCACGATTTAATATTATTCATACGCATAGGGGGCAGGCTTAGAGGATAGAGAGGCATTAAACTTTCAATCGATTGCCATTGTAATTTTAAAAGAGTACTATTGAAAACCACACCTAGAAATTTGTATATTTTCATATGACATATCGCCCATTTTTGAATAGATCTTTTTGGGGTAATTCAGGCCAATTAGCCTTCATATGGAAAAGTCTGCCAAGACTTTTAGATCCTTTCATTAGAAAAAATCTGTATACAAAACTCCTGTCGGGGAACCAACATGCTTACAACAGGAGCAAGTCTACAGAATCTGCCCTACACGAACTTGTGGACACTATCTAAGGAATTCACTATGGTGGCCTTTCTTGACATAGAGGGAAATTTTAACAACATTCACTCAGATGCAGTAATTGTGGCACTGTCACATCTAAAGGTGAACTCTAGATTAGATTAAATTAGAATATTTTAAAGCCTGCTCAACAGAAGACGCATACTAGCAGGTCTTGGGTTCACAACTCTAACAAGGTTTGTAAAACCGGGACGCCACAAGGAGGAGTACTATCTCCACTAATTTGGAACATAGCGATCCTTTTACATTTAAAACGTTGTGGCTGCAAGTTCGTGGCATATGTAAACGACGTGGCTATTGCAGTAACTGGCCAATTCCAGAGACATCCTACATGTGGTTTTGAACAAATTTGGTAGATGGACCAGAAGCAGCGGTTTGGGAATTAACCCAAACCAGACACAATTGGTTCTTTTTACTAGGAAGAATAAGGTTCCACCTGTGTATCCTCGTCGGATTAATGAAACAGAGCTAGTCTTCTTTTTAGTAGGAAGTATAAGGTCCTACATGTTGATCCTCCGTGGACAAACAGCCCAGTAAAATCCGCCTATATCATGAAGCAAATTGGAATAGCATCAAGGAGTATGTTAATACTATGATTAAAAACACAAATCTTGAAAGAGCAATTGTAACATCACTTAACGTCGATGATATACTGTCAAAAATCACAAGAATTATCCAACTCGCAGAGAGAAAGGTACCGATTGGTGAGAGAGACTTATGGCAAGACGACTTTCATCTTTAACGCTCTATTTAATTGGACAGCGTAGAAGATTCCGCCGTATGTTACAAAGATGTTCCGACGTATCAGAGAGAATAACTGTCATTGGTATACTCAAACAGCTGGACCAGCTGGTTGAACATCACGTGTTAAATGACAGAAACAACAGCTGGAACAATTTTCTACGATCGTTGCCATATGGTAACAAAAAGTTTTGGTTGCTGTCCAAGGCCGTGAGAGGCGCTAAAGCAGTTGTTGGAACTTTAACAACAGATGGCGCTGAAGTAGACAACAACGCAGAAAAAGCTAATATTATTGCACAGGGGTTTGAAAATTCCCATAAAATTACTATGAATGAAATCTCGCCCAAAGAACAAAATGTCGTCAAACATATCGAATGGCTTGGGAGACAACACCTAGTCCAAGGGGACAACAACATACCAACATCTATAGAAGAAGTTAAGTGGTTTGTAAAAACATTGAAAAATTTTAAGGCTCCTGGATTAGATGGGATAAAACCAATAGTTTTAAAGAAAATGCCTGACTCAGTTGTCCACATACTTACAAACGTATTCAACTGTTGTTTGAGAAACGGATATTTTCCGAAGCTTTTCAGAAAAGCTAAAGTTGTCCCAGTACTGAAAAGTGGTAAAAATTCGAAGCTAGCCAGCAGCTATAGACCAATTAGCATGCTTAACTGTCTCGATAAAATATTTGAAAAAATAATTCATCACAGAATTAATGAATTTGTGGAAAATAGTATGATAATTAAGGAGGAACAATTTGGATTTCGGAAGCAACATTCAACTATACACCAAATCAAACGCATTGTGAATTTAATCACTAAGAACAAAAGGAAGCGTTATAGTACGGTAGTAATTTTATTGGATGTAGAAAAAGCGTTCGATTCAATATGGCACAATGGCTTGATATTTAAACTTCACAAATTTGGATTCCCAATATACATACAATAAATCGTTCAAAGTTACCTTTCTGAAAGAAGTTTTACTGTTTACGTTGAAGACGAGCATTCGGATGACAAAATAATCCCAGCTGGTTTGCCTCAAGGATCTGTATTATCACCGATTCTTTATTCAATATACACGTCCGATTTTAAATTACTTCAAAATCAAACAGCTGCTCTTTATGCAGATGATACAGCAATAATAACATGTGGGAAAGTTTCAAATGCAATTATAAAACGAATGAGACTATCACTATTGCATATTAAAAAATACTTTGAAAGATGGAAAATAAAAATAAATGAAGGCAAAAGGCAGGCGATAATTTTTCCATTCAATAAATCAGCAAAACGAAATCCCAGCAGCTCACTTAACATATCTGGCAATGTAATTGATCTCCAAAAATCAGTAAAATACCTTGGCATAATATTAGATAAACATCTAACTTTTAAGGAACACGTTATATATGCATCCGTCAAGGCTATTAAATGTGGTAGAGCCCTATATCCGCTTTTAAATCGAAAATCTAAACTAGATACAAAAAACAAGTTACTGCTCTATAAGATGTGTATTCGTCCAATTATGACGTATGGATGTCAGGTGTGGTCAAGTAGATGTGCGAAAACTCACATTAAAAAATTGCAAATTATCCAAAACAAAAACTTAAAAATAATTTTTGGGCTACATAGGCGATATCCAACTCGCCTCCTACACCAACGCTACCAGGAGGACATGATTATCAAGTTTATTCATAACTTAACAGAGAATTTTGAATGCCGAAACAGATCATCGAACTATAGATTGCTAAGACTTTTGCATGATTAGTTAATCCAAGAGGGTTGAAACCTATAATAAAATTTTGTTTATATTTGCAATAAATATAAAAATCATATACATTTTATGAAATTTCATAAGGTTTTTCCTATCTTTTCCTTTAATAGATTTCAACATATGAGAAACTGTATATTATTTGAAAGAAAAAAAAATAACTTACTTGTTGCAATACTTTTAGTTTTATCTCAAACCATGATTAATACATATAAATATTATTAATTGTTATAATGATAGAAGAATTTTAATAAAAAAAAAAAAAAAACATGTTGATCCTCGTTGGATTAATGCAACAGAGCTAGCCTTTTATGAAAGTAAACAATTTTTACAAATAATTCTAGATAGAAAATTGTTATTCAGACTTAATGTACTGAAACGTGTAAGGAAGGCCCTAAAGCTGCAGAAAAGCAGTAGGGTCGCGTTGAAGCATCTCTCCTAAAATCTTCTATAGGCTATATATTTAAGGACTACAGCGACTGAGCCTATACAAGACCTTATCCATGTTCTACTGATTGATATCATGGCGAGAGAAGTTGCAACCAGAGCGGCATTAAGGCTAAACAGTCGTTCAATGTTAAGGTACAAGAACTATGGCCACATGAGGATATCACAGTGTAGTGCTATGGTAACCAACCGAGTGTACTATATACCAACGGTGTACACCTTTGAGAGGAACTTCAGAACTAAGAAATCTGCCATAGAGGAATGGGTGTGCAGAATACCTGGAAACAGAAACCATCTCCAATTCTACAAAGACGGTTCGAAGCTTGTTGGCTTCGGAATACACTGTAATGTAGTCAGTCTTGATATAGCTCACAGACTACCAGATTCCAACAGAGTGTATCAAGCCGAAACTATGACACTATGGGAAGTCGCCAAGTGGACCAACAGTAGTGTTGTCATTTACTTAGCCAGTCAGGCTGCCATCAATTCTCTGGATGACACATATATAAATTCACAAACAGTCCCCGACATCCGTTGAAATATATACGCAGGACTATACGCCAACGGTGTACACCTTCGGGAGGAACATCACCACTAATTCCGATTTATGTTCTGCAAAAAGTGCAGCATTTTCGTTGCCCTTTCCCCGAATACTGGCCTTTATACCACATTTTGGAATTTTGAAACATGATCTAATTGTAGTTCAAGGGACTACATCAGCTCCACCTAAAAAGGGGAAATATGTTTCAGAATTTCGCGTCAACGGGGTGACATTTTTTTTATAATCGAAATCACCACAAGATACCTGCCAGAGAGGAATGGGTTGGCAGAAGCCATCCCCACTTCTATACGGGTGGTTCGAAGCTTTATGATAAGGTTGGCTTCGGAGTGCACTGTAAAGAACTCAGTCTTGATTTAGCTCATAGACTAGCAGATACCGGAAGTGCATATCAAGGCATAATAATGTCAATATGGTAAGTCGCCAAGTGGACCAACACTGACGCTGTCATTTACTCGGACAGCCAGGCTGCCATCAATTCTCTGGATGCCACATCCATAAATTCACAAATAGCCCTCGCCTGCTGCAGATCTCTTAACGAGATAGCTGAGCGCAGTTTAATATACATCTCATATGGGTGCCTGAGCATAGGGATTTCACGGGGAACTGCAAAGTCGATCGACTTGCTAGGGCCTACCTTATAAATTTTCGAAGAATTTGCATATACATATTGGTGCGCCACTATCCACATGCAGGCTTTGGCAAGAAGCAATCGGACAGTCCAACGAAAGGTGGACAGAAATCGGCACCTGTAGGGTAGCTAGACAAATCTGGGCAAGATATGACCTGAGAAGGGCATATCTTGGCATATCTTCAGTTCTGATCACCGAACACGCCAGTAGGTTGGGTATTGACTCCAATGGCTACTGCAGGAGCTGTGGATGTGATGAAGAAGTGGAGATCATTGAGCACCTGCTTTGCTACTGTCTCGCTTTGAGTAAACGACGTCTGAACATACTGGTGTCGTCCTTTCTAGGAAGTTTAACAGATCTTTCCGGTACCGTTATTCGTACTATTGATAACTTTGTATATATTAAACAGGTTGGTTTTGGGTGAGGGGCATCTGAGCCCGTGGTAAGACTAGGAACCAAAAATTGGTCTATGTGAGCAGGTAAAATCGGCTACCACCCTAACCTTAACCTTTGATTAATTTTTTTTGGAAGATTTTTTTTCGTTAGGTTATATTTTTAGCTCCAGTCCAAACAGTTTTTAATTCGATTTTTTTATTAATATCAATACGAGTATTATTTCACTCAAGAATTTTTAAAATAATTTCACATTATTATAAATCATACGCAGTGTAGGCCAATTAGAAAAATGAATGAATAAAGTTGGTAATTAATTTGAATTCACACATCGATGCCTCCATTCTAAAACATGCTAAGTTGACTTAGCATGTTTTTAGGGGAAAATTTGGTCAACCAATCAAAAGTTATTCACAAAACAGTAAAGGTCATTCGATTTCCATCATAAAGGAATGCCACACAAATTAAAAAAATCTTCAATCTTTGATTGCCTCCCTGAAAAACTACCTTTTTGTACTTAGCATAGTTTAGAATGGAGGTATCGACATATAAAAGAGATATATATTAACAATATTCGTATATATATAAAATTTCAACTCTGTTTGTATTTTTTTTTATCAAAAAATTACAATTTGCAACTTTAGTAAAATCCTAATAAAGCTGTTTTGTAATTCTAACTCGTTGAAAGAAATTTTAGAAATTCATTTCATTGTAGTTTGAGGTTTAATTTAAAATCTCCAACATAATTCGCCTTCTCCACAGCATTAAGTAAGCAATTAAAATTCAACCCAAAGTTTCGTTATGGTTATTTTCCTCTGGAAAATCCCCTCCACAACAAAGGGACAAAATAAATAAAGCTGTTTATTTCAATTGCAGTAGAGAAAAAAAGGACAATAATAAACAAACAATTGTCACAAAGTGTGCCACAATGTCTAACAAAAATAAATTGAGCTGTTTGTTATGCAATTTGTGCGCCTGATTAACCTTAAGTTCCGACAAAGAAAATACAGAACCAAAAAAATTAAATAGTCTAGCCCAGTTCAGTCCAATTGATGTGCTTCTTCTCTATATACATACATACCTATAAAATGGAAAATCGAAAAGGTGATGCAAAAGACCGATGATTCCTGTTGGTGATGAAATGTTCCAAAGGCTCGTCTACATTGTATTCAGCAGTTATATAGCTATGGTGTTTTGAGGGGTGGGGGAGGGGATAGGAAGGTGGAGGAGAGCAGCATGAGGTCCATTTGCAAATTGAAAAACATTAAAACAAATGTAGCTGAGTTTCTGTTTTTTTTGGACCCAAACCAAAAACTGAGAACTGAGCATAAATACAGGGACCACTTGACTGACTAGGATGACGACAACAAAGACGGCGGCGGCAGCAGCTCAAAATGATTATTAACAGAGGAAAGTGTACTTAAAACGTGCTTGAGTTTTTCAATCCCACAAAAGAAGAAGTTAGTTGACCTTTTTGCCAGCAAGGCTGAGGGTAGAGGTTAAGGGTCTCTGTCGCTCTCCATCTCTCCCTCTCTATCTCTCTCCCAACGGTGGTGTACCCGCATTGTTTTTCCATATATTTTATTTCACAAGTTTATTTATTTATTTAGCTGGTCTTGTTGTTTGCTCAGCTTTGTTTTGCTTGTATTTTGTATCTCTTGATGTAAGTTTTCTCTTCTAACTATATTCTATTTTCTGTGTCTCTCTCTCTCTGTCTATTTGCAAGGTCAAGGATATAACGCGCAACATTAAAAAGGCTGTTGTCGCCGCTTCGCTGGAGGAAATCCGTGCTAAAGTGGCGGAAAAATTTGAAAAAACCGATCAACTGGCCACCATTCATTTGGACTCGGATGGCACCGAAATCGATGATGAGGAATATTTTCGCACTCTGGAAGCCAATACCGAATTGATAGCGGTGTTTCCTGGCGAGCATTGGATTGATGTAAGTAAATTTATTTAATTTAATTGTGTACGAGTACATATATTTTTTTCAGAATTTTCATTAAATTCTCTAGATAAAGTTGATTGGTTTTTGTTTATTTGTGGTTTGGGTTTGTGGTTTCATTTTGGATGTACATATGTGTGTGTGTGTGTTCGTTCGTTCTTCTCTTTGAAGTCATTTTATTTTGTAATAATACCACTTTTTTTAAAATGGAAGGAAAAGTTTTAATCGCACAAAAAACCCCAAAAACCAAATATAAACAAATCGTTACATGAAAAGCAAAAAGGGCTAATATCATTTGTCCAAAAATGTACAGTTGGGTTAAAAATCTAATAAAGCGAAATCTTTTCTGTTTATAAAAACGGCATTTTCAGAAAGGCATTTCAACCCAATTATGTGTTTATTAGATTAGGCAGTTTTATTTTTTTATTTTGTTTCTGTTTTTTTATCAAAACTGAATTAATTTCTTGTTACATTAAAAACAAAATACCTACATTTTAAGATTTGGCCCAAAACCTTAAAGTAAGGACAATTCGAACTTAAAATTAGGAAATTGTATTTTATATTAAGGAAAATTTCCTTATTTTAAGTACAAAATGTCCTTGTTTTAAATATTATGATGTCCTAAGATATCGCAATATTTAAAATAAAGACAATTCATACTTAAAATTGCAAGGATGTACTTTATAAAACTGAACTAATTTCTTGTTACGCTTAAAAAATACTTAAATTCAAATATTTGGACCAAAAAATTTCCAATTTTGAAACTAATACAAATCATACTTAAAATTAGGAAATTTTATTTTATATTAAGGGAAAATCCCTTATTTTAAGTATAAAATGTCCTTTTTTTAAGATTATGATGTGCTAAGATATCGCATACTTTAAAATAAGGAAAATTCATACTTAAATTTGAGAATATGTACTTTATATTAAAGAAAATTTCATTATTTTAGGCAACAAATGAACCAAGGCGTTACTTAAATTTAAATATTTGGACCAAAAAATTTATAATTTTTAAAGTAAGGACAATTCATACTTAAAATTAGGGAATTGTATTTTATTTCAAGGAAAATTTCCTTACTTAAGTACAACATGTCTTTGTTGTAAAGACTATGATGTTCTAAGACATCGCAATCTTTAAAATAAGGACAATTCATACTTAAATTTACGAAGGTGTACTTCATAATAATAAAGAAAATTTCGTTATCTTAGGTATAAAATGTCCCAAGACATACTGATCTTTAAAATAACGGCAATTTGCACTTAGGAAACGGTGAATAATATTTGTTATATAAAGTATAAAACCTAAACACTAAACCTACTTTAAACGAAAGAAAATTCATACTTAGAATTGGATAAATTTCCCTAATACCAAGGACCTCTTGTTTATTTCAAAGAATAAGATGTTCTTGTTTTAAAGAGCATGACACCCAAAGATAATCTATAAAATAAGAGCAATCCACGGTAGTTAAAAACAAAACAATGAAAAGTCATAACAGATCTAATAACAAAAATAAAAACACAATAATAAAGCAATCCCAATCTTTCAATTAAGTACAACTCATGCTTAGACTTTAATACTTGTGATTATTATTAATAAAATATTCCTTTATTTAAGTACAAAATGTCGTTGTTTCAGAGAGTTTGTGTCCCGAAACATTATAATCTTTAAACTAAGGATAAGTCATAACTAGACTTAGGAAATTGGGTTTGATATTAAGGACATATTCTTTATTTAAAGTACAAAATGTACTTTCAAAATATGTAAGAATAAAATTTTTTACAAAATATTTTAAAAAGCTAAATTTAATTTTTTTGTTTAAATAGAAGGAAAAAATTATGAAAAAAGAAATCTTTGTAAAAAAAATGTATTTAAAGTATAGTTTATTATTTTATCTATGTACTCGTATGTCAACTTCAATATACGTTCATTCGCTTAAGAATTGTGAGCGATTTCGTAAAAGGGCTTTTTGTACTACAGAAATAAATTAGATAAAAAAGAGATTTTTTTACAAATTTATCAAAGTTCAATCCATGCATTTTTTTTTGTTTTCAATAAAACGAAACGAAACACTTATGTCGACATTGAAAATTCTTTCCTTACTAGAATTTTTTTTTGATTGTTTGGCACTTTTGTATTTCAGTTTGCGAAATTTACACTTGTAGAAGGAAAATACGTTTGCTAGTTGTACAGCATTGTGAATTATAACTCACGTAACTCATATGAGATGTTTGTGTTTTTGATTAATTAATCGACATTGGGTTGTACCGAAAAATATTTTTTCTGCAAAAAGATCCGATCTATATATTTTTTTTTAGAAAATTCTAAATTATTCAAGTTTTTTTTTTATTGCTAGTAGTAAAGCATTGTGAATTACAACTCACCTAACTCATATGAGATGTTTGTGTTTTAGATTAATTAATCGTCATTGGGTTGTACCGAAAAATATTTTTTCTGCGAAAAGACCAGATCTTTAAAATCATTTTTTTTTTCAGAAATCCTTTTTTGTAGAAAATTTGATTTTTTGTAATAAATAGTACATTATTATGTTCATAAAAGATGCAAGGCTAATTATTTTTTTGAAATTAAACGAGACGAAGCTCTCCTACTACCATTTAGAAACGTTTTATAAACATTTTGTGGCAAGAAAATACTTAGATCAAAATTGATTTTTTCCAAAATTAGAATTTTTTGATTGTTTGGAACTTTCGTATTTCAGTTGGCGACATTTACTCATGTAGAAGTAAAATACGTTACTAGTAGTAGAGCATTGTTAATTATAACTCACGTAACTCATGTGAGATGATTGTGTTTTAGATTAATTAATCGTCATTAGGTGGTACCGAAAAATATGTTTTTTTGCGAAATAATCCGATCTACATATTATTTTAGAAAACTCTAAATTATTAAAGTAATTTTTTTTTGCTAGTAGTAGAGCATTGTGAATTATAACTCCCCTAACTCATATGAGATGTTTGTGTTTTAGATTAATTAATCGTTATTGGATTGTACCGAAAAATATTTTTTCTGCGAAAAGATCACAACTTTATTTATTTTAGAAATTCCAAATTATTAACGTACATTTTTTATTAACTAATTTTAAGTTTTAATTTTTATCGTTTTTCAAGGTAAACAAACATCCTTGTTTTTGTAAAATAAAATAATTTTTAATACTATTTTTTTGGAATAAAAAATATTTTTAAAATTTATTTTTTTAAAAAATAATATTTTTTTGTAAATAAAAATGCATTTTTTTAAAATAATTTTTTTTTAAAAAAAAAGTATTGTTGATTATCATTTTTTTCAAAAAAAAATGTTGGTTACTATATATTTTTTTTAGAAAAAAATTTTGTTTCGGCTAAAATTTTTTTGGGAAAAAAGATATTTTTGAAAATCAAAAAAAAAAAAAATTTAGAACATGTTGATTTCTTACTTTTTATAAAAATACGATTTTTTCACGAGAAATATTTTTGTTGAAGACAAAGCCAACCATGACAATTTTATGGATGATTTTTAGAGGATTATCGGGTATAGTTATTTTAAATTGTTTGAAATAATTAATTTGTTATTGGTTATAGTGACCTGTTTTGATTTTATTTTATTTTTTCAGATCCGTAAGAATCCTACTGAAATACATGTATAAAAAGACGTGACCAGCGCATTTAAATTAAAAGAGGATCGACCTCAAGCCGAAGAATCTTAAAACAGCTATTATTATTTTTATTTACTGCATTAATGTTGTAATTATTTCCGTTTCTCGGCTTAATTTTTTTTATAAAAATTTGTATTTTTGAGAAACGATTTTTGGAAAAATGCTATACTGGACAACATTTTATATAATAAAATAAAATTATTAAAATACTTTTTTTATTTACAAATTGAATGCTCTATATCGTTCACAGCATAAACGTTTATTGCAAATCAGAAAATATTTTGTTTGAAAACATTATTTTGAAAACATTTTTTTTTGAAAAATATTATTTTTTTTTGAAAAATATTATTTTTTTTTGAAAATTAAAAAAATCAACAAGTGTGGCAGACAAAATTAAAAAATTCAAATTTTTTAGACATTTTTGAAAAACATTTTGTTTGAAAAACATAATTTAAAAAATATATATTAATTTTTTTTGAATAATAGTTATTTTTGGAAATCGAAAATTAAAAAAATCAGCAATTTTTTTGATTTTTTCGCGAGGAATATGAAGACAATATTAAGAAAAGAAAGTTTTATAGTCGATTTTAAAAAATTTCAAAAGATACATATTTACCAGCTAATCTTTTATCGTCATCAGGAAACGAAAAAGGGCGTGACAAAAACAACAAGAAAAATGTTTATACAGTTTTTGATGGATTTCGGTACATTTCATCAAAACACACATAATTTTGACTGAATATAATCAGGAATATTTAGAAATTAAAAATGCAATCTCCTTAAAACTATGCTAAGTCGACTTAGCATGTTTTAGAATGGAGGTATCGATATAACCACATATGAAATATAACTACCCTCGTCTATTGACAAATTTACTGTAAAAGAGAATTTATTTTACTTCTGCTGAATTTTTATATGTTTTGAGATAGGCGGTTATTTCAAGAATATATAATTAATCATCATTAGGTTGTACCGAAAAATATTTTATTTGCGAAAAAATCAGATCTACATATTTATTTAGTTACTCACGTAACTCATCTGAGATGTTTGTGTTTTAGATTAATTAATCGTCATTAGGTTGTACCGAAAAATATTTTTTTGGGAAAAGATCCGATCTGTATTTTTTTTTAATTCTAAATTGCTAAAGTAATTTTTGTATTGCTAGTAGTAAAGAATTGTGAATTATAACTTACGTATATCATATGAGATGTTTTGTGTTTTAGATTAATTAGTCGTCATTGGGTTGTACCGAAAAATATTTTTTCTGCAAGGAGATCCGATCTTATTTTTTTAGAAAATTCTAAATTATTGAAGTATTTTTTTTAATTCTTATTGTTTGCAAAAATCTTTTTTTCTTGTAAAATAAAATATTTTTGAATACTATTTTTTGGGAAAAAATTTATTTGAAAAATTATTTTGATAAATATTTTTTTTTAAAAATTTTGATAAAATTTTTGTTTAAAAAATATTTTGATTAAAATTATTTTTTAAAAAAATATAATAATTTTTTTTGGAAATAAAAATGCATTTTTTTAAGAAAAATATTTTTTTTTCGGAAAAAAGATATTTTTGATTATAATCTTTTTTTAAAAAAATTTGTTTTTGTTAATATGTATATTTTTTTTTGGAAAAAGATATTTTTGAAAATAAAAAAAAAATAAAATTTAAAACGTGTTGATTTCTTACTTTTTATAAAAATACGATTTTTTCACGAGAAATATTTTTGTGGAAGACAAAGCCAACCATGACAATTTTATGTATGATTTTTAGAGGCATACGGGACATGTAGGATTATCGGTTATTGTTATTCTTAATTGTGGAAATAATTATTTTGTTATTGGTTATAGTTGACCGGTTTTGATTTTATTTTATTTTTCAGATCGTTCAGAATTGTTCAGATTGTTCAGAAATACATGTATAAAAAGACGTGAGCAGCGCATTAAAATTAAAAGAGGATCAAGACGAAGAATCTTAAAACAGCTATTATTATTTTTATTTACTGCATTAATGTTTGTAATTATTTCCTTTTCTCGGTTTAATATCTTTTTATAAAAATTTGTACTTTTGAGAAATGATTTTTGGAAAAATGCTATATTGGACAACATTTTATATAATAAAATAAAATTATTAAAATACTTTTTTATTTACAAACTGAATGCTCTATGCCATTCGCAGCATAAACGTTTATTGCAAATCAGAAAATATTTTAATTGAAAACAACATTAAAACATTTTTGTTTTTGAAAATATTAATTTTTGGAAATTAAAAAAATCAAATTTATGATTTTTTTTTCCGAAGGTATGCTTGTGGCAGATAAAATTAAAAAATTCAAATTTTTTAGACGTTTTTGTTTGAAAACATAATTAAAAAATATATATTTTTTTGAATAATAGTTATTTTTGGAAATATGTTTTGAGATAGGCGGTTATTTCAAGAATATATAATTAATCCTCATTAGGTTGTACCGAAAAATATTTTTTTTACGAAAAAATGCGATCTACATATTTTTTTAGAAAATTCTAAATTATTAAAGTAATTTTTTTTATTGCTAGTAGTAAAGCATTGTGAATTATAAGTCACGTAACTCATATGAGATTTTTGTGTTTTAGATTAATTAATCGTCATTGGGTTATTCCGAAAAATATTTTTTCTGCGTTCTTTATTTTAATTGTTTTTAGAAAATCCTAAATTATTACAGTTATTTTTTTATCTACTGATGTTATGTTTTAATTCTTATCGTTTTTCAAGGTAAATAAAAATTCTTTTTTCTTGTAAAACATTTTTTTAATACTATTTTTTTTGCAAAAAAGAAAATATTTTCATTATTTAATAAAAATCTAATATTTTTTTGAAATAAAACTTTATTTGTTTTAAATATTTTTTTCAAGAAAAATATTTTTTTTTGTTTCGAAAAAAAGTATTTTTGTTTCTGATGACGATATGTGTTCTACCATCTAAAATTTGTCTAAGAAGTGACATATAACTACATATGAAATATAACTACCTTCGTCTATTGTCAAATTTACTGTGAATGAGAATTTATTTTACTTCTGCTGAATTTTTATATGTTTTGAGATAGGCGGTTATTTCAAGAAACGCATTTGTATTATGAAGAAAAACTTACAATGCCATTGAATTGAACACATCGGAGTTATGTTTTAGAAGCTGGTTTCAAGGAGGTAACATTTTGGTACCCACACACACACACACACGTTGTTATCAGAATTCTATACATACATATGTATTTATAGAGTAATAGAATTAAATTTTTTTAAAGAGCAATAATAACAATATGCTAAAAAAATTATTATTGTGTTCAAGTTTTAAAATCTTTTTTGTGAATTTTGAGGGATATATGTAGTTCCATAAAAAAAAAAACCAAAAATTGTTGGGTAAAGTTTTTTTTCTAAATTTCATTTTCATTACTATATTTGTTGAGGTAGTGCTGTGATAAATAAGCGTTTAATTTAAAGCTATTATGAGGGCTACAAATGTGGGAAATATATCTTCCATGTAGAAACGGTGGACTGGTTAGAAATCGTCGAAATGAAAATAATGTTTTTTTCTTCAAAAAATTGTTTTTTGCTACCACAAAATAAAGACATAAAAATTAGAAAAAATCGACAATAAAAAATCAATGAAAAAAGTAAGTAGAATTAAGAGAATTTCAACAAAATCTTGCTTTTATACTCTCATTATTGTGAACGCGAAGGTAAAGGGTTTTCCAATAGGGATGCTATGATTTTAAAGTAACGTTTCGGCCATTTGTAATATGTCATGATCTGTCATTTGTTTTTCATTGTATTCAGTAGTGTTCAGATATACGTAAGAACAACGTTTACAAATTATTCAGTTTTATTATTAGTTCTCCAATTGTAACTTTTTGTGCGCTCTTTTTTTTAAATAAAAAAAACACTTTCCAGTCGACCTACAACCTTGACACCATTGACCGATACCCGATCCGACGTACCGTTAAGGAGCTAGAGCAAAAATAAACTTTCCGTTCACATTTGAAAATTATGCTAAGTCCATTTTTTTTAAATCAAAAAAAAAAAAAAACACTGCAGTCAACCTACAATCTTGACATCCATGAGCAATATTTTAGCTCTCCTTAAGAGCTATCTTTTTGCCATTGACCAATTCCCGATCCAACGTACCGTTAAGGAGCTAGAGCAAAACTAAACTTTCCGTTCACATTTGAAAATTATGCTAAGTCCATTTTTTTAAAATAAAAAAAAAACACTTTCCAGTCATTGGTCTTTCGAAATAAACCAGACTCTCTTCAAGCTTTACAAGACAATATTGAACGTACCATTCATGACATACGACTTGTTTTAGTGGAAAAAGTGCTCGAAAATTGCGTTCATCCAATTCGTACCTGCAGAAGAAGTCGTGGAGGCCATTTGAATGACGTTTTATTTAGAACTTAATTGTATTGATTGTATTTCACATTAAATAAAAAACTTTTGAATTTCCTTAACAATAAGTGTGTTTTTTTTCAAAGAAATCATATCACTCTTATAGGAAATCCATGTAGAAACAGTAGAACGGTTAAAAATCGTCGAAATGAAAATAATGATTTTTTTCTTCAAAAAATCGTTTTTGAAAACTAAAAATTAGGAAAAAATCGCCAATAAAAATCAATGAATAAAGTAAGTAGAATTTCAACAAAATCTTGCTTTTATACCCTCATTATTGTGAACTCGAAGGTATATATAATTTTCTACGTGCCAAAAGTGTATCACATCAAAGGATTGACCTAAGACCTCAAGTATATTATTCGCATATCCATCTTGTGCCATTTTTTAAATCATTTGAGCAATGTCCGTCCGTCTGTCTGTCTGGCTGGTGCGCAGAATAACTCTCATTAGAAGTAATCGAGTGACTTTAAATTTGGTATATGTCAATATTTTTTTGATATCTAGCAAAGATCGAATATGGACCACTTTGGTCTACTCCTTCTAGTGCCTCCCCCACAAATTATCAACATTTTAGTGAAATATTGAATCTTTAATAACTTCTATTCAACTTAGCAGAATCTTCCGCAATTCCACACAGTTTATTGATAGTTATAAGATAGAGAAAAATGGGTGAAATTGCCACTCCCAAGTGGACCATTTTACACAAAAAGTTGACGGCTTATAACTTTGATTCCAGTCCATTTAAGTAACATATTACATTACTTACAAAGTCCATGACTTCCCAAGTCCAGGGCTTCCCAACCCTTTCTAACATACGGCTCCCCGCCAACCATGTAAAAATCAGTTTCCATAAACAAATGATCGTTAATAATATTTATTTGCTAATATGACTAATAAAATAATATTTCGCTTAAATTGAGTTTTTCTGTAAAATTACGTTGAAATTTGAATTTTTCTAAAAAATTACATGAAATTGCATTTTTCTACAAAATTTCGTTGAAACTTCTTTTGAAAATTTAACGAAAATTAAATGTTTTTACCGAAATTCTTGAAATTGCATTTTTAGAAAATTCCTTCAAATTTACATTTTTCTGGAAAATTCCTTCAAATTTCTATTTTTCAAAAAAATTTTGTTGTAATCCATTTGTTCTACAATATTTTGTTAAAACTTGAATTTTTCTAAAAATTACATGAAATTGCATTTTTCTACAAAATTTCGTTGAAACTACATTAGAAAATTTAATGAATTAAATTTTCTAAAAAATTCTTGAAATTTCATTTTTTAAATATTCCTTTAAATTTGCATTTTTATAGAAAATTCCTTCAAATTTCAATTTTTCTAAAAAACATGTTGTAGAAACATTATATTATGTTGTGGAAACTATTAAAATATTTTTTTTTAATTTCCCTTACTTTTACAATATGAGTCATAACTTATACATTTTAAAATATGGAATAAAATATATTTTTTATGTTTATGGATTTCGGCCTGTAACCAGGCTTGCCAGTTTTTTTTAGTGCCGAATCCCCAAATTTTTATTTTTTATACCCTAAATCCCCAAAAAAAGATTTCTCATCCCCAAAAAAATCCCCAGAAAATATTTTAACTTATGTGAATGATGTATTTTAATGTACTTTGTACTAAAATTCATTTTGTTTGTACAAAATGGACGTTGTCAAATTATCAAATATCAAATATATCTGATTCAAAATCTTCCATCTCATCTACATCATCTAATTTTTTTGTACACGTTTTTGGTATTAAAAGTTTGATCATTTCTGCCATTGGACTAAATAATTGATAAAGTACATCAAAGAGTTAATACCAGCGATTCCAGTTCTTTAAAATCGAGTTGGACCAGCAGAATCCTGTTACTAGTAATCTTTACTCCAAAATTAGCTTAAATTGTTCGTAATGTTGTCTGGGAAGAATTTTATAAACCGCATTTGGCTTCAATAGATTTATAAATATCTATAGAAATACGTATTGGCAATTACTACAGGTTGTCTATTTAAGTCGTACTCTAATACACTGCAAGTCAAGCTACTTTTTGTAGGAACTTTTGACATAATTTTTACGGACGCATTTTCTAGAAAAATATAGATTTAACAGAAAATACTAATTTTAACATAAATAAAGACATGTAATTATAAAAATTGCAATCCCCGCCAAATCCCCGGATCCCCAAACCAAAAAATATGTCCCCATTCGCGAAGAAAAATCCCAAAATTGGGGATAAATCCCCTAAACTGGCAGCGCTGCCTGTAACAAATCATAAAACGTAAACGTAGTAATCATAAAACGTTTTGCCCCCTTGACGTATGAGTGTTTGCAATTACAGTCAGTATTCATTATACGCCACGGCATGTCCGTCGATGTGCTTAAAGCGAACGTATTGTACATATATTTTTATAATATTGAAAAGGTTTGTTTTTTTTAATATAAAATCTAATTACATTTTCAGACAGGCACCCCAAGTAATAAACCGACTTTTAGGTAAATGTCTGTAAATATCTCTTATCCCATCTTTTGTTAATGGTTATTTTTTTTTTTTGGGTGCCTTTTGCATATACCATCATTTTTGGTCCAAATTGACGGTTACTTTACCTTAATGTCACATTATTTAAAAGCCTTTTAATTAAGTGCGTCTACAAACTTTTTGTGTTGTTTTTTTTTCGTTTATAGTAATTATCTTGACTTTACCCTTTTTGGGTAAGGCCGTTGTCCTTCACAGCATGTCCTTGAGAGCGGCGAAAACAAAAAAAAAACAATGGAAATTCGACAGGCAAAAAATCCTTAACGTGGGCAACTGTTCTTTCATTATATTAAGGCGCAAGTACGAGTCTGATAAAGAAATATATGTACGATTTTAGGGAATTCTGTTTTCATTTATTGTGAATTTCTTAATAATTAACAAAGTGGGGTTTAAGCGCTAAAGGTTTTACTTTATAAGTATAATCAAGAGCAGGTTTTAAGTAATTCAATGAACTTTTTTGAAACCCAATCTTTCGCTGTTTACAACATTCCGGGAAACAAGAATTCACAATTTTCAATTTTCTTTTATAAATTATATATGCATAGGGTAACTTCTGTAGTCGTCTTACTCTTTCCATACTCGTAATATTAAATTTACATTATTATTTTTTAATTATTTAACCGAGAGTTTTCCTAGAAAATGTTTCCCAACAAACTTTTGTGTGTGTGTGTGTGAGTAAAAAGTTGACATTTTCGTAAAAGTGTGTAAAAGTAAAAACTGCTTTTACATTAGATCTTCTTGTTGTTGCGACATGTTTTCGTCCTGGTGGGGTCGAGTGTGGGATGCGTTGGCTGTTGCCTGGCTGCGTGGATTTTTGTTTTAAGTGTAGTATAAGCCAACATTGTCAACAAACTTTTGAGGTGCTGCTGATGCCAATGCACGTACTTTTTTGCACTTTCAAACCAACTGAGAGACAGACAGACAGCCATTATAGATTTTATAAATTTATGACATTTCTTTGATGGTAATTGCTTTGACTTTTGATATTTGTTTAATTCTTAAAAGACATTTCGATGTGTTTTTGATTCAAGGAAAACAAAGAGGTTTAGTATACTAACACAAGCTAGAAATCGAGAAAGTTTTTTATATAAAAATTTCGGTAGATTAAAGAAAACATACAAAGAGGTAATATCACTAATCGGTCAACACCCAATTTTATTTGATACAATAAAAAAGAATTGTAGAAAATTATGAAAAGGGTTTGTATATTCTGTAAATATACAATAATATCTAAAATTGCCAGACCATCAGTACCAAAACATTAAACTTAAAAAAAGACTACAATAAAAAAAAATACCAAAAAATTTAATCAATCAATATTTCATTAAATTGTAACCCTTTGTGGGGGAGGTAGGAGGAGTGGATCAAAAGGGTCCATCTTCGATCTTAGCCTGATATAGGAAAAAATATAAACATGTACCGAATTTGAAGTCAATCGGTTACTCCTAGTGAGAGTTATCCTGCGCCTAACTCAGACAGGCGGACGGACGGACATTGCTTACATTACTTAAAATGGCCTAAATAGGATTTTCGCCAATAGTATACTGACATATTAGGTCAGCTTCGATGTGTTATACCTTCCTCCACTAAACTGAAGGTGGGTATAAGCATAACGGCAGGAACTCACTTAAATCCAGAACACCTACTGATATACTACCTATGGGAAGCGATTTTTACATGGATGGTGCACTGAAAAAAAATTTGTCATAAAATTAAAGAAATGCTCCAAAGACGTCATTAGTTTTTAAAATAAGTACACTTTGTACATAAAATATAGATAATTTCAATAATATTAAGTAATTTACTTAATTTAAGTAAATTTTCTTAATTTGAAAAAAATGTATTTCATGTATTTTTTTAGAAAAATTCAATTTAAACGAATTTTACAGAAAAACACAATTTAAGCGAAATATTATTTAATTAGACATATTAGATAATAAATAACTATTATTAACGATAATTTGTTTATGGGAGGGGATTTTTACATGGATGGTGAACTGAAAAAAAAATTTGTCATACAATTAAAGAAATGCTCCAAAGATGTCATTAGTTTTTAAAATAAGTACATTTTGTACTTAATATATAGATAGTACATTTTGTACTTAAAATATAGATAGATTTCAATAATATTAAGTTATTTACTTAATTTTAAGTAAATTTCCTTAATTTTAAAAAAATATTTCGTTGAATCTTTAATTTTTCTAAAAAATTACATGAAACTGAATTTTTCTACAAAATTTCGTTGAAACTACATTAGAAAATCTAACAACAATTTAATGTTTCTACAAAAATTCTTGAAATTTCATTTTTAGAAAATTCCTTCAAATTCGCATTATTTTAGAAAATTCCTTCAAATCTCTATTTTTCTAAAAAAATGTTGTGGAAATCCATTTTTTCTAAAAAAATTTCGTTGAAATTTGCACTTTTCTTGAAAATTTTGTCGAAATAATTTTTTTTTTGGAAAATTTTTGGGATTTTACTTTTTTCTAGATAAATCGATGGATTGTATTTCTCTAAAAATTGTTGCTTAAATTGCAGATCTTCTCAAAATTTCTTAAAAAAGTTGTCCATATTAAATTTGTCTAAACATTTCGTCCAAATTAAATTTTCAATGAAAACGCATCGATATTGGATTTTTCTTGAAATTGTATTTTTAGAAAAATTCCTTCAAATTTACTTTTTTCTAGAAAATTCTTTCAAATTTCTATTTTTCCAAAAAAAAATTTAAATCCATATTGCATTCTTAGAAAATTCCTTCAAATTCGCATTATTCTAGAAAATTCCTTCAAATTTCTATTTTTCTAAAAAAATATTGTGGGAATCCATTTTTTCTAAAAAATTTCGTTGAAATTTGCACTTTTCTTGAAAAAATCGTCAAAATAATTTTTTTTAGAAAATTTTGTTGATTTCTCTTTTTTCTAGAAACATCGATGGATTGCATTTCTCTAAAAATTGTTGCTAAAATTGCAGTTCTTATTAAAATTTCTTGAAATTTATTTTTTCTTGAAAATGTTGTCCATATTAAATTTGTCAAAAAATGTAGTCCAAATTAAATGCTTCTATGAAATTGCATCGGTATTGGATTTTTCTTAAAATTCGTTCAAATTTACTTTTTCTAGAAAATTCATTCAAATTTCTATTTTTTTTTTTTTAAATGTTGAAATCTATATTGCATTATAGGAAAATTTCTTCAAATTCGCATTATTCTAGAAAATTCCAGCAAATTTCAATTTTCTAAACAATTTTGTTGAAAACCATCTGTTTTACAACAGTTCGTTGAAATTTTGCATTTTTCTTGAAAATTTCGTCGAAATGGCTATTTTTTGTTGTTGCAAAATTTTGTTGATATTACATTTTTCTACAAAAATCGTTGGAATTGCATTTCTATAAAAATTGTTGCTTAAATTGCAGTTCTTTTCAAAATTTCTTGAAAATGTTGTCCACATTAAATTTGTCTATAAAATTTTGTCCAAATAAAATGTTTCTATGAAATTGCATCAACATTGGATTTTTCTAGAACATTTCGAAGAAATTGCATTATTTTAGAAAATTTTCGGCATTAATCTTACGCCACCTTTAACCATTTTTATACCCTCCGCCATAGGATGGGGGTCACTCCGTTTGTAAAACCACTAAATATTGATCTGATACCCCATAAAATAACGGGTTTTCCAATAGGGATGATATGATTTTGAAGTGACGTTTCGGTCAATTGTAATATGTCATGATCTGTCATTTGCAGCGTTTACAAGTTCATCATGGAGAGATATACGTAAGAACAACGTTTACAAATTATTCAGTTTTATTATCAAAATCATCGTTCTCCAATTGCAACTTTTCGAGCGTTAAGTCCATTTGTTTAAAATAAAAAACACTTTCCAGTCGACCTACGACCTTGACACCCATGAGCAATATTTTAGCTCTCGTTAAGAGCTATCTTTTTGCCATTGACCGATTGTGGCTACGTCCACACAGCAAATGAAACAATTGAATTGTTGCGAGAAAAGTTTGGAGATTCGATTATTTCAAGAAATTGTGATATTGAATGGCCTCCAAGAAGTTGTGATGTAACACCATTAGACTATTTCTTGTGGGGTTATTTGAAGTCATTGGACTTTCGAAATAAACCAGACTCTCTTCAGGCTTTACAAGTCAACATTTAACGTGCCATTCATGACATACGACTTGATTTAGTGGGAAAAGTGCTCGAAAATTGGGTTCATCGAATTCGTTGCTGCAGAAGAAGTCGTGGAGGCCATTTGAATGACGTTTTATTTAGAACTTAATTGTATCGATTGTACTTCACATTAAATAAAAAACTTTTGAATTTCCTTAACAATAACTGTGTTTTTTTTTTCAAAAAAATCATATCACTCTTATTGGAAAACCATGTATATATCGATACCTCCATTCTAAACTATGCCAAGTGCAAAAATGTAGTTTTTCAGGAGCGGTGATCAAAGTTTGATGATTTTTTTAAATTTGTGTGCAATTCCTTTATAATGCAAATCGAATGACCTGCACTATTATACCCTCCACCATAGGATGGGGGTATATTCATTTTGTCACTCCGTGTGTAACACCTCTAAATATTGATCTGAGACCCCATAAAGTATATATTCTTAATCGTCGTAAAATTCTAAGACGATTTAGCCATGTCCGTCCGTCTGTTGTAATCACGGTACAATCTATAATACTTGACCTAGGTGGCTGAAATTTGGTACATATACTTCTCATATCTGCAGATATGTTGGGATTAAAAATGGGCAATATCGGTCCATTTTTCTATATAGCCCCCATATATAGCATCTCCCCGATTTGACTTCATAACGTCATAGAGGCCACACATGTCAACTGATCGTGCTGAAAATTGGTAAATAAGGGTTTATTTATACCCGGAATACTTCAAACGAACAACGGTTGTCATAGGTCCATGTTTTGATAGTGCCCCCAAACAAGGGTCCCTCTAGATTTGACTTCGTAACGCCACAAAAACCTCAAAGTTAAACGAAATGGGCTAAAATTTGGTATTATGAGTTTATTTGTATCCAAAAACATTCAAATGCGATCCATGGCGGAGGGTACATAAGATTCGGCATGTCCGAACTTAATCCGTCTTTATTTGTTAAGTTAAGTAAATAATTTACTGCATGTGAATCTGTCTAGGGAATATCAAATACCATAGTGAATGTATTTTTATTTTTTATAATATTTTTTAAAATAAATATCTTTATTTGTATATTTTGTTGTTGTAATTTTTTTTATAAATTTATAACCTATCGAAAATGACATTTTAAAATGATATATACCCTCCTCCAATAAAGTGGGGGTATAATACAAAATAATTTTGTGAGCTTACTTTGACGTATGGCACTTTTCTCCTGCCTTAAATTCATCCCTAAAATAACTATCGAAAAATACTTTTAAGGGCCATTAACAATACATAAATAAACTAGGGTTAAGGCCTATCTACCGGTTATAGCTGTCAAATTCCATACCATTTAACTTTCGTTAGGTCTAACGCTAGTTTATTTTGTTTTGTGTTAATGGGGGTAAGTCAATTAAAATTCGCAATCCCCGAATTGAAATTGATTTGACGTTTAGGATATAAACGATTTCACAAAGCATTTAGTTATATCTCTCATGAAAATTTTTGAGAAATGTTAACTAAATTTTATTTGCCAGACCTCATACACAGAACGTTTTTATTTAAGTCGCTCTTTTTTTACCACGATAATCCCGAACACATCTTTGTAACCAGTTTATAGCCAATCAGCTGTTATTTGCAATAGCCTTTCAAAAGCAATATTGCTTTCAATTCCAATGCGATCAGCGTATGAACATTTTTCTTTCTTTTGATTCCCCATCAACTTTGTATAATCCAGCAGCAATCTCTCGGTCTCTCTGTCTTTCTGTCTCTCTATCTGTAATCATAGTATATCATGGAACGATGTTGTGAGATAGTAGGCTTAAGCTAAAAATAGTATACATGTTACCAAGGATACTACCTAGAACTCTCATCAAAGGCTTTGGCTTTAAATGTGAAGGTTATGACAGTAGATACTTAAATCCTGGTCACAAAAAAAAACAAACGTGAAGAACTTTTCTTTTGCTCGCATCAAATTTCTTAACATTGTTCGGGTTGTTGTCTCTGCTGTTAAAATACCGTTGCCTATACGGCGTAGTTGTTGTTGCTGCTTCTGTTGCTTTTGGTATTTTGTTTATTTGTGTTCAACATGCCGAAAAGAATAAACGAAACTAATGCTATTACAGTTGCCCCGTTAACACTCTACTCATGACAGACACACACACACTATGACTATCACTCCCACTCCTAGTATCACTCTCCGTCTCCCATCACACCATCATAGTCGTCATCGTCATCGGTCTTTGACAAGTATCATGTTGTTGAACATGTCTGAAGCACTTAAATTTGTTGCTCGATGACATTGCTGCTGTAGCCGAGCTGCTGCTGCTGATGTAGTTGTATTTGTTGTTGGCTGCGAACGTGTGAGAGTGATACGTATGACTGAATGAGTGCTCGTGTGTGTGTGTGTGTGTGAATGTTAGTGTTTGTAAGCCTGCTTTGTTCTTGTGGCGTTGTTGTGGGGTCTCGAAAACACTTGAAGAACATAGAATTTGAATTAAGCGGGAGATTATAAAATACATTCTTTTCCTACTCTCTCTTGCACTCTTATCCCCGCTCTTTCTATTCCTTCATAGATGACACCTATGACAGAGTTTTAGCAAACGACAATAACAACAATAACAATAACAACAGCAACAAAAACAACAAAATAAATTAATAACATTGTGCTTGAGTACAAATTAAAAATGTCTGCAATCTTAGCAGCTGCTGCTGCTGGTTCTGCCTCTTTTAAGTATTCCTTTTCTTTAATTTTTCCCATTCAACTTTTAATGGAATTTCTTTCTACATTGATATGCTTGGCATCCCACTATGCTGGCAGAGGCTATGGGGGTCGGGAGGTTTAACTTTAACATTTAATCGGCTGTCGTTACCAACAAAATCAACGACAATTCATCAATATTTCATAGACATGATAATCCCAGGCAAAAGCTAAAGTTCACATCCTGGCGAGAGAGAGAGAGGCTCTTGATGTATTACGGTTTTTATTCGTTTAATGCGGCAATTGCAGGACGTTACTTTACACATGCTGTGACATGAATGGCCATATTCAAACGTGTACATGTGCGTTCTTCTCTACTCGTACAGTGGTTCAATGTTATAATTGAGTGGAGATCAGTTTAGATATATCTTTGTTTTGAAAACATAGCTTTTTGTTATTTTTTTTAAACTTTATTAAAAAACTATAAAATAAGATGTGATTGAAAATATATCGTCGGCAATTTTTTGTTAAAAATTGTTATGGAATGTAAAGCCATTATTTATCCGGTAAATCGTATTATATTAGTTCATTGCTTTCTTCCAATTTTTAAAGGAAGACATCTTCTAACATTCCACTACAATCGGTTCATTTTAAATACAAAATTCCAATTTTCAACTTATAGAGGAGGTCGTTTTCTATATATTCGTTAAACCAGTTAAATTTGAATAGAAATTCTGATATCGAGCAGTTACACAAATAAAATGTAAAAATTTTAAATTTGTTGATTTTCATGGATAATGTTTGTGAGGTTATATATTCTCCAATATATTATTTTTATTTCTTCATATAACAGGTTTTCCAATAAGAATGATATGAATTCTTTGAAAAAAAAAAACACTTATTGTTAAGGAAATTCAAAAGTTTTTTATTTAATGTGAAGTACAATCGATACAATTAAGTTCTAAATAAAACGGCATTCAAATGGCCTCCACGACTTCTTCTGCAGGAACGAATTCGATGAGCCCAATTTTCGAGCACTTTTTCCACTAAATCAAGTCGTATGTCATAATTGGCACGTTCAATATTGACTTGTAAAGCTTGAAGAGAGTCTGGTTTATTTCGAAAGACCATTGACTTCAAATAAGCCCACAAGAAATAGTCTAATGGTGTTAAATCCCAACTTCTTGGAGGCAATTCAATATCACAATTTCTTGAAATAATCGAATCTCCAAACAATTCAATTGTTTCAATTGCTGCGTGGCACGTAGCCACAATCGGTCAATGGCAAAAAGATAGCTCTTAACGAGAGCTAAATCAAGGTCGTAGGTCGACTGGAAAGTGTTTTTTTAGAAGGTTGCATTTGGAGAACGATTATTTTGATATTAAAACTTAATAATATGTAAACGTTGTTCTTGCGTATATCTCTCCATGATGAAATTGTAAACACTACTAAATACAATGAAAAACAAATGACAGATCATGACATATTACAAATGGCCGAAAAGTCACTTCAAAATCATATCATCCCTATTGGAAAACCCGTTATATATCCCCGTTATACAAATTACGCTGATTCGATTAACCTGTTAAATTTGAATAGAAATGTTGATAAGGAATATTTATCGGAAAATATCTGTATAGAGGACATTATATATATCAGCAAAGAAAACGATTAATTTTAATTTCGAAACAGGTACAAATTGGAATCCAAATTTAAAAAAAAAATCGATAAAAAATCGATAAAAAATCGATAAATCTTTAAAATTTGAATAGAAATTTCGATAAAAAAAAGTTTCTCGGAATATATTTGGATATACTACACCTATATACATATAAGTAAAGAAAACAATTAATTAAATTTCGATAAACATGTAAAAATTCGAATTTAAATTTCAAAAAAAAAAATATTTATCGATAGCGTGATCGGTGTATTGTGTATATTCTCGATATACAACATACGATGATTCGATAAATCTGTAAAATATGCATCGAAATGTTGATAACAAAATATTAATCGAAATAGATCGGGATAGAGCAGGACATATTCTATATCTTAAAATTAAAAAAAAATAATTTAAATTTTTAAAAATAATTAAAAATTCGAAAAAAAAATGTATAAAAAAATTTATCGAAAACTGGATCAGTTTATTGTGTATATCCTCGATATATTTAAACAAATACTCGATAAACTTTTTAAATTTGAATCAAAATTTCGGTAAAAAAATATTTACCGATATAATTTTTTATATATTATATACGCTAATTCAGTAAACCTGTTAACTTAATTAGCAAAGAAAATAACTAATTTAAGTTTCGATAAAGGTAAAAATTCGAATACAAAAATGTTTGTCGAAAACTTGATTATTTATTTATTTATTTATTTATATGAATTACAATACAAAGTAAATTTATATTCTAATTATAAGGTCCAGGGAAAGGCCGGGTTACAAAGACCATATGGCTACATTTTTGCAGCGACAGACCAGAGCCTATGGTGGGAATCGAACCCACGACCCCCAAACTCATAGGCGAGTACGCTACCAACTCACCTACTGGGGCGCTCAAAAAAAATATGATTAGTTTATGCTGTATATATTAAAAATTATTAAAAAAAATCTGTTAAATTTTAATTGATAAACAATATTTATAGAAATATGTTTAGTCAGCATATTCTCTACAACATAGGAGCATACTTTATTTGTAGCACTGTGCCATTTATTTGGGCCAACTGCGGTTTCCAACTCCAACTATTCGATGCAGTTGTTTTTTGGGTGGCTTCTGTCATATCGTTTATTCACAATGTTCCCAATAGGCAGAGGACCTCAAAGTAAACATAACCGCTCAAAATTCGATCATTTTCGATAAAGTTTGTTATCGACATGTGTAGTTATGATTTACATGATAAATCTAGTGATATGATTACAGCGATTTCATTCAATTTATAGATGACAGTCTCTTCTTTAAGATAGTACAGACAAAAATAAAACAAACTTCGATAAACATGAGTAAATTCGAAATATATATATATTTATCGAAATCAACTTAGTGAGTTAACACAATATACCCCTGGTATATTATTTATACATTTTTATGGACTTCTTTCTCTTATTAAACACTAATTTTTTTCGACGAACCGAATTGGCCAAAGGGTCTTCGAGTGAAGTGGTGCACGCCAGCAATGGTTGTGTGCCGCGCGTCCCTAACCTAACATTCTTTATTCCAAATGAAGAAAGTATAGTTTTCCCCCAAATTATTCGTTACAGTCTAATATACAACTATGGTAACTATCTAGCTTTGCCATACCACCAATATCATCACTGCCTCACTACATATGCAGAGGGCAAAAGGTGTGCTGTGCTGCAGGTGGGATTTCGGAAGGCTTAAACGAGCACCACCTGAGATGAGTGTCAGATTGTAACCATCAATAGTCGTTCGAGTGTGCAAACATGTATTCAGTTTTAAAGAACCCTCACACTCTTCTGGCTCTCAACGAAGAGCAAAAGCCAAAAAGGACTACAACGATGACTCCATTGACATCAGAAACCATCATTGGCAGTATGGCAATGACATTTAACTAGTTTTTTCTCCATGGAGGAGGGGGCGGGGGGTACAAGGACATGTGGATGGACCTGAGAGTGTGCTACCGCCATACAACAATATTGTGACAACACTCGTATGTGTCCAGTCACGAAGGGAAACAAAATTTAAATTGTATTTTGGAAAATTCATGACAGCACTGCAGTGTTGCAAGAGCCGTAGAAGTACTACTCGTATTCGTCGAAGAGTTATATGGGATTCAATTTGTTGGCATGACATGGTCATAAAATTCTATGGAGTTCTCACTTTTAACCAAAGTAGGCGAGGAGGGTAGGATGTTACGCTAGATTGTGGCAGATAGGTATTTTCGGAGAAAATAAATAAATTCCTAAAGCCATATAAATAGAAACACATATATAAATGAAGTCAGCTTTGGGATAAAGTAACCACACTTTGGCAATACATACTTTGCAAACATATTTCAAGTGTACTTTATGTTTCTGAGTAATTGTGGAACTATTTATTTTTCTGAAGACTTTTTCTAAATAAAAATCTAATTTTTTTTCCTGGTTTGAAGTTGGTTTGTATATTTGACTTTGTTTCTTGAGAATTGCAGCAATTATTAAACTCGTTGGCACTGACTGACCAAAATAATTTGCGATAAAATTTGCAAACGAAATTTAATGTCAGATTTATACCGTAAATCGGGTAATATTATTGCAACGTTTTCTTTCATTGATAAGGAATAAATGAATAAAAATTTGAATAAACGTATAAAAAATCAAATTGAAATTTCGATTACAAATATATATGGACTTGATCACTTTATGCAGAATACCCTTGAACAATTACTACTAAATACTCACAAAATAATATAATATCAGGATAATACTATATATAGTATTATTTTATATCGTATATTGCTGGGATATAGTTTAATATTTAAAGGTATCAAGGGTAAAAAAAAATATTTTTTTGTAGTTCTGATAATGTACTCTCGATTAATGTACCCTCGATTAATCGTTATTGAAATGTTACCTATGATTTTCACGTAATTCATATTATTATTGAGCTTTTTTCGATTTATAAAGGAGGCCATTCATTTTTTTCAAATTTAAAATTAAGATTTCGCCAGGAATTCAGGTAATATCGTTACAGATTTTTCTTTCAATTAGTCAAAAATGGACTTAGTCTTTTTTGATGAATTACCTGTACAAATTCCGATTTATCAAATTTTTTTTGGTTATTGAAATTCAATATTATGATTTACACCTAAATCGTGTCGTATTATTAAAGCGCTTTAACTATTGATAACTATCATAATGATCGGTTGTGGAAATTCGATAAAGATAAATTTCGGATAAATTTTGTTATCGAAATGTATTTTATTATATAAAATCCTATTGTTACAGAGTTTTTTTTTCGATATAAAATATTAAAGGAACAAATTCGATAAACCCGAAAAAATATTGATATATCCTCGATATATCATTATCGAAATTTAAGCTATGATTTTCAAGGCAAATCAGGTCATACTATTATAGTGATTTCTTTCGGTTAATAGAGGAGAACATTTTGTACAAAATAAGTAAAGACAAAAATCATAAACTGACGGTCTACTTTCGATATATATAATGTTATCGAAATTTAAGACGAAAATTTCAACAGTAAATCAGGTAATATGTAATGTTTACATTTAATTTATAATTTAATTTATGATTACAAATATCAATAAACATCTTAAAATTCAAATTTCGAAAAAAAAATATTTATCGAAATGGACTTAGTCAGTTTATTAACTATATTTTCAAAATATTTCAATGAACCTCTGAAAATTCCAATTCAAGTTTCGATAATTTATTTATAATAATAATTACAGCGTTTTTTTTAAATTAATAGAGGAGAAAAAAATTAATAAAAATTTCGATTAACATCTAAACATTTAATTTTCGATAAAAAATATTTATTGAAATGGACTTGGTCAGGTAATAAACTATATTTTCAAAATAGGTCCTTTAAAATTCGGATTGAGGTTTCGATAATTTTTCAAAATCAAAATGAACTTATTCTGTTTACCCTCGATATATCGTTATCGTTATTTTAAATATGATTTTCGCGGTAAATCGTGTCATATTATTACTGCGATTTCTTTCGATTTATAGAGGACGACATTTTCTACAAAATAAGTAAAGAAAAAAATTGTTATCGAAATTCATTACAATACAGATTGAAGTTTCCATAATTTGTTTTATCAAAATAGATTTATGCAATATACTTTCATCCTCGAAATATCCTTATCGAAATGTTAACTACAATTTTTACGGTAAATCAGGTGGTATTGTTATTGTGATTTCTTATGATTTATTCGACATTTTTTACAAAATAAATAAAAGAATCATAAACTGACATAGTAAATATCCGATATATATTGTTATCGAAATGTAAGACTAACATTTCAACAGTCAATCAGGTAAGGAGAGGAGAAAAAATTAATAAAAATATCGATAAATATCAAAATATTTAAATTTCGAAAAAAATATTTATCGAAATGGACTTAGTCTGGTTGAAAACTATATTTTCAAAATAGCTCAATGAAACTGTAAAGTTCCTATTGAAGTGTCGATTTTGTTCCTTATCAAAATGGATTTATGCAATATAACCTCCATATATCGTTATCGATCATGTTAACTATGATTTTCAAGTCTATTTTCAATATATATTGTTATCGAAATTTAAAACTAACATTTCCACAGCAAATCAGGTACTCGTAATATCATTCTATCTTTTCCTTTAATTTATAGAAAAAAATGTTTATAGTAATTTCGATAAACCTCTAAATATTCAAATTTCGATAAAAAAAAATTTATCGAAAGTGGCTTCTTCAGTTAATAAACTCTATTTTCAAAACAGCTCAATGAACTTGTTAAATTCCGATAGAAGTGTCGATTTTGTTCGTTATCAAAATTGATTTATGCAATATAACCTATAACTATGATTTTCAAGTTTATTTTCGATATATGTACATTGTTATCGAAATTTAAAACTAACATTTCTACAGTAAATCAGTTATTATCATTACGGCATTTTCATTTAATTTATAGAGAAAACAAATTATAATAATAATTTAGATAAACATCTGAAATGTAAATATCGATAAAAAAGTATATATTTATCGAAAGGGACTTAATCAGTTTATAAACTATATTTTCAAAATACTTCAATGAACCTGTAAACTTCCGATTGCATTTTCGATATTATTTATCAAAATGGTTTTATGGAACATACTGATCGCTATATCGTTATCGAAATTGTATCTTTGATTTTCATGGTAAATTCCCTTCGATTTATAAAGGACGATGTTTTCTACAAAATAATTGAATAGAAATTTCATAAGCTGACAAAGTGGATTTACAAACAAACTAATAAAAATGTCAATATCGGATTGAAGTTTCGATACTTTGTATTAAAGTGGATTTATTCAGTATACGCTCGATATATCGTTATCGAAATTTAAACTATGATTTTCACGGTAACTCACGTCATAATATAATTGCGATTTCTTTTGACAAATTTATAAAAATGTCGATAAACATTTAAAAATTAAAATTTCGATAAAAATATTTATTGGAATGGACGTAGTTAGATTATGAATTATATTTTCAAAATATTTCAATGAACCTGTTAAAATTCCGATTGAAGTTGTCAATTTTTTTTTATCAAAATGAATTTATCGTTATCGAAATTTAAACTATGATCAGGTCAGTTCATATTATTACGATTTCTTTCGATTTATAGAGAAGGATATTTTTCTCACAATAGGTAAAAAAATCATAATCTGGAAAAATAAATTTTCGATATATTTTGTTATCGAAATTTAGAATTTACAGAGATTTCTTTCAATTTATAGATTAGAAAAAAATAATAAAAATATCGATTAACATATAAAAATGTTGATGAGAAAAATGATGATGAAATTTCGATAAACTTCTAAAAATTTAAATGTCGATAAAAATATTTATCGAAATAGTCTAAGTTCATTTTATAAACTATATTCTCAAAATCTTTCAATGAACCTAAAAAAATCCTGTTTCGATGAAAAGTCAATCAAATTATTTTGTTATCGAAATTCAATATAATGATTAACACGTTAACCCCCAATTTCACAACCTCCAGATAGAGCTAACTCACAGCTAAAAAAAAAATGCATTCAATTTGACAGCTATAACTGTAGGTTAGCTCCAACTGTAGGATAACCGAAGATTGTGGAATTTACCGTAAATCTTATAGAGGAAATAGGAAAATCCAAAAATTATGTCGATACCAAATATTTAATGAAATTGACTTGTTTGAAGTATTCTCTCGATATATCGTCGGCACACTCCATAGACCGACCAAGTCAATTTTCGAAAAATGTTCTTATCGATATTTAAAGTCAAGACCAATGCCTTAATCGATATAATAGATTATTGAGAAGCAAAGAAAATATAATACATATTACGATAATAATTAGAAATTCCTACACCAAATTTTTATTGAAATGGCCTTAGTCACTTTATTCTGCAAACCTTCGATATCTTCGAATTGAATGCATTATAATTGAAATGTAAATTATTGAGAATTACTTATTTAAATTATAACACAGTGATTTAAAAAATCGTAATTTTTCTAAAATTGTACTTTTTGTGGTTGAAGTGTTCATTGCTTTAACAATATTTTTGGGAAATCAACATACGATAAGAACCAAATTCTTCTCTTCTGACCCAAAGGTAGTTTTTAAATAAAAAAATTAAAATAAATTTTAATTTAAAATTTTAAACTGCCTTTTTTAATAAGTTTCATAGATTCTATGACATGTATATTTAATTTAAAAAATTATTTATTATGTTTTAAAATTAATACCCAAAAAATAATTAATTTTTGGATTTTTTTCTTCTTTGCAGCCCTCCCACTATGTCACCATTACCACACCGCACGATCAAACCGATGCCGCTGATAAAGCTGAGAAAACGGCCCGCATTAAACAATTGGTTGGCCAATTGCAAAATAATCTCTGTAATGTCTCCGTGATGAGTGATCCCGATTTGGATTCTCTCTCGAATATGGATCCGAATTCATTGGTGGATATAACGGGCAAAGATTTTATGGAGCAGCTAAAGGATTCAGGCAGGTTAGGGGGAGAGGCCCAGATGTGGTGGTTATATCCCCATTTGTATACCTGACACATCTATGTCTCTATGTTTCTATCTCTTTCTATCTTTATGTTTATGTTTGAGTTTGTGTTTCAGTTTACTGTTTCCGCTTTCGTCTATAGCCGTTTCCGCTTCCGTTTTGTAAACCCTCTCTCTATTTGATTTATATTTCCTTTTAATTATAATCCCAATTAAACAACAACTTTTTAACTTTTAATTCATTTATTAAAAAAAATCATACATAATTAAATTTCGAAGGCACGTGTACTTTTGTGCCAGAAAAAATCCCGTATCATATTTTTCAGAAATCAACCATGCAACAAAAAAACAATTCACATTTGTTTTATTTGCCTTTCACCGGATGAGCGAACAGTTGTGCAAAAATTAATGGAATTATTGCTTCATTTTTATGCTGTTTTATCTTTGTGTCTTTAATGAAATTGAAATGAATCTGTTAAAAAGTTGTCGGTCCTTTATTTTTTTATTTTTTCCAATGCTGCCACTGCATGAAATTTGTTTAAACATTTATGTAGTACCAAAAAATACAAAAGGCCAAACAAGCGAAAACCTGTCAACTGAAAGAATATTTAATAATCCGTTGATGGCTATAAAGCCTCGACTCGACTATCTTAATTAATGTGAAGGCGCATCGCACAGGCTTTGGGCCCGTAAATTTGCTCAGCTCAGCTTTGTGCCGCTGAGAAAACAATAAAAATTGCTTCGACAATGTTTACAGGCCTTTTTGTAAAACAAAACCTCCCGGGGGAGCGTTGTGTTGAGCAAACATGAAAATATTGTTAAATTGAGGATTAATGTTAATTTAACACAGCCTTAATGAATTGTGAACAGCTCCTTTTGGTTAATTATTTAAAAAGAGAAATAACAACGAAGCTAAAGATTTTTGAAATAAAACAGTTAAAGTGTTCATTGGGAACTAATCCACTTGTATCTACTTCATAAATTCAGGTCCAAGTAGAGTATATAAGAGGGATTTCATGTTAAGTGAGTGTTTTTTTTTAATACCAATGTCTTCTGATCGGTATGAAACTTGCATCAAGTTTAGTCCTATTGGATAGTAGTTCTGACAATGATATCGGTTAAGGAATGTCCGAGTTGGAGAGTGTTGCATTTTGAGATTTTGGTCAAACGGCCCTTTTTTCCATCCATATGACTAACAAGTAACTGGTAACTTTTGGTACAAAATGGTCCATTTGTGTGGGAGGTACCAAAAGGAGTGTGACACCTTCGCCTATTTTGTTTGAGGTAATAGTGACTAACAGACTAATACTATGTGTAGAATTTCAGAGGACTCAAGTAAGTAGTAAAGAAGTTATTAACTAATCAATATTTCACTAAATGTTAACGCTTTGTGGGGGAGGTACTAGAAGGAGTGGACCAATATGGCCCATCTTCGAACTTAGCCAGAGATAGCCGGATACCGAATTTGAAGTCAATCGGTTACTCCTTTCGAGAGTTATCGTGCACACCAGCCAGCTGACAGACGGACGGACATTGCTCATTCGACTTAAAATGACCCAAAACGGATATCCGCCGAACATACTTAGGGTTTTAGGTCACTCCTTCGATGTGTTACACTTTTGGTTCGTAGCAAATGATATATACCCTCCTCTCTAAGGTGAGGGGATAATTAAGTATTGTATAAGGGCTGTTTCTGTAACTTATTTTCGTTCGTCTACGGCGAACGATCAAAAATCACTTAATTATTCCGAGAAATCTATGTATAAGTCACAGCACTTTATAATTCGGTGTGTCTATAGAAAAGCACGTAAAAAACTCGTACCCAAAGTGGCTTCAATAACATTTCCTTCAATCATTTTTAGAAATAAAAAAATCATTTTTTGTGATTTTTTGGGTAATTAAAAACTTTTTTTTTACATTTTTGAGCAAAAAATAAAACATGTTTTTTTCCAAAATTTCAAAACAAGCTTTATTTCGCAAAAATTTTTTTGAGAATTTTTTATTGTTCTTAAAATGGTTGAAGAATAAGCTATAGAAATCACTTAAGGCAAAATGTTCTAAGCACAAGGGTAATTAGTTGTATGGCTAGGAAAAAAGGACCGCTTGACTAAAATGCCAATATTCAACACCTAACCTTATCTAACGCAACATAACGTAACGTAATGGATGGGAAAAAGGACCGCTCGACCCAAATGCCAATATTCAAACATAAAGTAACACAACGTAATATAACGCAACATAACGTAACATAACGTAACATAACGTAACATAACGTAACATAACGTAACATAACGTAACATAACGTAACATAACGTAACATAACGTAACATAACGTAACATAACGTAACATAACGTAACATAACGTAACATAACGTAACATAACGTAACATAACGTAACATAACGTAACATAACGTAACATAACGTAACATAACGTAACATAACGTAACATAACGTAACATAACGTAACATAACGTAACATAACGTAACATAACGTAACATAACGTAACATAACGTAACATAACGTAACATAACGTAACATAACGTAACATAACGCAACATAACGTAACACAACGTAACATAACGTAACATAACGTAACATAACGTAACATAACGTAACATAACGTAACGTAACATAACGTAACGTAACATAACGTAACGTAGAGTAGCCGAAAGTAAGCCACATATCTTCTTAATGCAAATTTTTTAGTGTCGGGTCGAGTACATGTTTGCCAGAGTAACATGTTTTGCCATTTTCTATCTTAAATTTATTACTGGAACGAGAGAATTGTAGAATTATGGACTTTACTTTTAGATCAACTTCGCTTATATTGCAGAAGCTGGGCAGAAGCTTATTTATTTATTTATATGAATTACAATATTTAAAATTAAGACAAAACGAGTGAAAGAAGTTGATCTGAGTAGTTCTACTCAGGTATGCAATAGGGGACGATTAATCGTCTAAGGGAAAATTTTAGGATATATTTTAATTCTTGCAACTGACGTTTTCATTTCCTTCAATTGACTTTTTTTATGTTAATATGTATTGGCATGTTTTGTTTTTTGTTCAAAAAAGTTCTGTATTCGTTCTACTACAGTTTCGAACCTTTCGTTCATCATTAATGTTTTTCTTCTTCTTCCTTTTATTCGTCTTTTTTGTGGTCCACTTCACTCACTCTAGACCATTGTGTGCAAAGCGAAACGCTGAAGACAGAATTAACCTGCTAAAGCTGCTAAAGGAAGGCGCCATATTTTGTTCAGAACGTTATCCGGAGGATGCGGAGGCCATTGATGCGGAAATCCGTCGGCAATTGAACGATGAATTACACAACAACCACAACAACACAATGACAATCGAACAGGTACAAAAGGACACAACAACAAATACACGAAAATCAAACAACACTACAACAAATCAGGAACAAACAATAACAATTGTTGTAACCGATACGAATCTAAAGAATGACAACAATGCAACAAGAAAATCAACAACAGCAACTGCTACAGGAAATAACAAATCGCACGACATATGACTACCGATTTTTGCAAGTATTACTTGAAATCTAGAAAACAATAGTTGTAAGGATAAGGGTTAAGCAGAAGCAGCAGCCGTCGTCGTCGTCGCAACCAACACAAAAAATTAGCAAGAAAAAACAAAACTCAAAATACAGAAAGGATCAGAGAAGGATAAGTGAAACTTTGGAAAATGCAATGAGGATAAACATTGTTGGAGTGTCGTAGAATCGATGCATGCTTTTCTATTTTACATTAAAAATCTGGCGAAATAATGGCAATTAAAACTACACTACTACTGTGTTTTTATAAGAAAAACATAAAGGTATGAACTACGAATAAATTTTTTTAAAATTAAAAACATTGATTTATTAACGAACGTTGGTATGTGTGTGTGTGGAATTTTTGCCAACATTTATGTCTTTAAATCACCAAATTGCAAACAAACAATATTTACTTTACGCTCAATGAATTAAGCACTTCAAAGCAAAGCCAAGCTGATAAAATCCACTTAAACAAATAAATGTTTTACAATTGCAATTTTTTTTGCATTAGACACTGAATTGCAATAACAGCAACAAAAATAATAAAACAGCAACAATAAAAATCCACATCAACAATAGCTACAACGGCATCACAAACAGCAAAAGCATCGCAGCAGAGCAGTCAAATTGGGCTTAATTCCAAAAACACACACACACGCACACTCACACAAAATCTAAATTAAATGATTTGAAATCCAATTAAACATTTTGCGGTTATGTTTTAAACAAACATTTTGATTAGCGAACAAACAAAAAAATAAATCTGCATAACTACGCCATTTCATATCGGAGGGAGGGATTAAGAAAAAATTCTCCAAAATGGAAATTGAAGACATTTTAAGCAAAATTGTTTGACATGATGTGTGAGAAAGAAAAAGTATATTTTTTACATAATTATGTATAGGAAATTTAACAAATTTTTAATTTATAAATTTTAAATAATCTCTGTAAAACTTCTTTTGTTATTTTAAATTATTTTAGTACACCCTAAACCGTAGGATGGTTGGCATACTCATTTTGTCACTCCGTTTGTAACACCCCGAAATACTCATTAGGGACTGTATGAGGTATTTGCTAGGGCGGCCCCAAAAATTAGCCGACCTAACAAAAAAAACACAAAATGTCTCCAGTGTGAAGTGGTGGACCCATGTCCTATCCACGGCTACGAATCTACGCAAAAAATTGCCTTTATTATGTTGAAGCATTGCCAACACTCAATTGAAATATAGTTACATTCCATTCCACTGTTTTGACTGTTCCTTTGTCTCAGGTGTGCGAATCGACGTAAAAAATCGCCTTTATTATGTCGAAGCATTGCCAACACTCTATTGAAACATCTTCACGACGCTGCTTTTGTTTCATTGTGAGCAAACGCAGCTTCCATCCGGCGTACAACTTTCTCATCTTCAGTCAATATTCGGTCAATCAACCTATCGTTTCCACGCTTTTAAGTTGACGATCATTAAATACAATTTTGTAGATTTTCTAAGCCATTTCTGACCTGGACACCTTAATTTGCCGATCCTTATGGTGTTCGTCTTGGCAGCTCGCAACCAATATTTTATAATCGTAAACGAAACGAACCCGAGTATAAGCTAGCTCGACGTTAATATTGATTGGACTGAGACTGTTAACATAAAAGTATTGAATTACGTAAAGGCGACTTTTTTATGTATTCAACAAAAAAATTCTTACCAGTCTGGCTCCTTGAAACTTAAAACATATGTTTTATAAGGTTGCCACCTTTCACCAAAGTATTTTTTTTCAAACAACTACCACCATCTACACTTCAAGTCGGCTAACTTTGGGACCGCCCTCGTATATCCTTCAGCTTCGTGAAGTTCTAAGATGAACTAGATGATAGGTCCGTTGATATATGTAGCTCCCACACAAAGCATCTCTCCGATTCTACTTCTTACCACCACAGAGACCACAATTTTTTCTGACCTCGAATGCTTTGATATAGCCCCCATATGGCCTTCTCTTCCTCTATACTAGAGTCGAACTCTGAGGTCTTCATCTATACTAGAGTCGACCTCTGAGGTCTTCCTCTATAATAGAGTCGACCTCTTAGGTATTTCTCTATACTAGAGTCGACTTCTTAGGTCTTCGTCTATACTAGAGTCGACCTCTGAGGTCTTCCTCTATAATAGAGTCGACCTCTGAGGTCTTTCTCTATACTAGAGTCGACATCTAAGGTCTTCCTCTATGCTAGAGTCGACCTGAGATGTCTTCCTCTATACTAGAGTCGACATCTGAGGTCTTTATCTGTAGAGTCGATCACTTAGGGCTTCCTTTACAGCTGAGCCGTTCTCTGAGATCTTCCTCTATACCAGAGCGCATCTCTAAGGTCTTCCTCTTTACTAGAGTCGACCTTTGAGGTGTTCCTCTACACTAGAGTCGACCTCTGAGGACTTCCTATATACTAGAGTCGACCTCAGATGTCTTCCTATATACTAGAGTCGACCTTAGATGTCTTCCTCCATAATAGAGTCGACCTCTGAGGTCTTCCTCTATACTAGGGTCGACCCCTGAGGTCTTTAACTGTATTAGAGTCCATCTTTGAATCTTCCTCTATTCCTTAACACCTGAGCCGTTCTCTGAGGTCTTCCTCTATACCAGAGTCCATCTCTGAGGTCTTCCTCTTTACTAGAGTCGACCTCTGAGGTCTTCATCTATACTAGAGTCGACCTCAGAGGCCTTCCTCTGTACTAGAGTCGATCCCTGAGGTCTTCCTCTATACTGGAGTCGACCTCTGAGATGTCCTCTACACTAGAGTCGACCTTTGAGGTCTTCCTCTATACTAGAGTCGACTTCTGAGGTGTTCCTCTATACTAGTGTCGACCTCTGAGGGTTCCTCTATACTAGAGTCGACCTCTGAGGTCTTCCTATATACTAGAGTCGACCTCAGATGTCTTCCTCTATACTAAATTCGACCTCTGATATCTTCCTCCATACTGGAGTCGACCTCTGATATCTTCCTCCATACTGGAGTCGACCACTAAAGTCTTCCTCCATACCACAGTCGACCTCTGGGGTCTTCCTCTATACTAGAGTCGACCTCTGGGGTCTTCCTATATACTAGAGTCGACCTCTGGGGTCTTCCTCTATACTAGAGTCGACCTCTGAGGTCTTCCTCTGTACTAGAGTCGACCTCTGAGGTCTTCCTCAATACTAGAGTCGACCTCTGAGGTCTTCCTCTATACTAGAGTCGACCTCTGAGGTCTTCCTCTGTACTAGAGTCGACCTCTGAGGTCTTCCTCTATACTAGAGTCGACCTCCGAGGTCTTCCTCTGTACTAGAGTCGACCTCTGAGGTCTTCCTCTGTACTAGAGTCAACCTCTGAGGTCTTCCTCCATACTTGAGTCGACCTCTGACGTCTTCCTCTATACTAGAGTCCACCTCTGAGGTCTTCCTCTATGCTAGAGTCGTCCTCTGAGGTGTTCCTCGATGCTGGATTCGACCTCTGAGGTCTTCCTCTGTACTAGAGTCGACCTCTTTGGGTTTTCTCTATATTAGAGTCCACCTCTTAGTTTTTTCTATATTAGAGTCGACCTCTTTAGGTCTTCCATTATACTAGAATCTGCATCTCAGATCTTCCACTATACTAGAGTCTACATCTGAGGTCTTGCTCTATATCAGAGTCGACATCTGAGATCATCCTATATATTAGAACCGACCTCTTAGGTCGTTCTCTATGCCAGAGTGGACCTCTGAGATCATCCTATATATTAGAGCTGACCTCTGAGGTCTTGCTCTATTATATAGTTGATCTCTGAGTTTTGTCTGTTTACAAGAGTCGATCTCTGAGGTCTCTGTACCATAGTCGACCTCTGGGGTCCTTCTATATACTAGAACCGACCTCTGAGGTCTTCCACTATTATATAATCAACATCTGTTGTCTTGCTGTATACCAGAATCGACCTCCGGGGTCTTCCTCCGTACTTGAGTTAATCTTTTCGGTCTTCCTGTAAATCAGAATGGACCTCTGAGGTCTTCCGCTAGCATCTACATCTGAGGTCTTCCTCTGTACCAGAGTCGAGCTCTATGTTTTGTCTCTATATTAGAGTCGACCTCATCGGCCTTCCCCCAAACCAAAGTCGATCTCTGAAGTCTTCTTATACACCAGAGCTGATATCCACTACACTAGGATCTGCATCTATACCAGAGTCGGCCTCTGCGGTCTTCCTGTAAACCGGAGTTGGCCTCTGAGGTTTTCCACCACAATCTACATCTGAAGAAGACCTCTGAGGTCTGCTTTTTTGAGGATCTTTGCCCTACGAGTACTAAACGATGTAGTAGCCACATTTTTCTACCGATCCATCTCAATTTGGTTATTATACTTAGTTTGGCCTATGGCCATATCGGTCTAGGTTTTTGTGTAAATCCCCTATGTCTTATGATAATTGTTTATTTGGAATGTCTTTAATATACGAGTATAGAAATAATAGCGATATTATACATTGAAATGGTGTAGTATAGCTCGTAAAGTGAATGAAACTGTATGGTTAACTTACTCTTAAGGACGTAACACATGAATCAAATACTTAATACTAAAACTAGTAAAACTAATAATAAAGAAGAAGAAAAGAGAATTTGAATGAATTTAAAAGTTTTATTGCCAGATTTTATAAAATTAAAAATAAACAAGAAACGAAATCACAACAGCCATATAAAAACACATACCCACAAACATAAATTAGATCCTAAAAATATTCAAACAAAAATAAAAATAAACACAACTCACTTCAAATTCTTATAAAATTTTACAAAGCCCTAATCGTCCCCATATTGATGATCAATCAGAGCTGAAGAGAGAGAAATCCCTATGACATTAATAAAAAAAGCCCCAAAAAGCCATACAATTTTACAAAAGCCAGATAACGAAAGGGTGACCCGAATAAAGTATTTAAAAATTACGAAAAAATAAAATAGATTAAGATAAATGTAAACGATGGTTAACGTATTGTTATAGAACGCATACATTCTTACTTACATACCGACATACATACATTCAAGCATTCTTCTGACACACACAAAAAAATAAATAAATACATTGAAAGCATTTGACGCCCCCCCCCCCCCTTTAGGAAATAAGACATGACAACTAAAAAATATACAACTAATTACAAAAAAAACAACCGAGCAGAAGAAGAAGAAGAAAATCAACAACAAATCTCATCCTAATCCTTAGGATATGCAACATAATTAGAACGAATCTATTTAGCCCCTAGAATTATACAACAAGAAGAAAAACCCACGTATATTCGAAAAATAACAATTTTTAATAACAAAAGAAGGAACTCATTCTCGAAATCCTTCTTCGCCATTAAAGCCACAAATCTATTAGAAATACATATATACCTACCTACATACATACATAATTATATATACATACCCGTATATAAATATGAAAGAGAAAATATGAGTCTAGTAAAAAAATAACAAATCGGATATACATACTATTCTAAAGCATAGATGATACATATACCTAGCTCTGTAGAAGCTTCAAATGTAATGAAATTTTGCTTAATGATGGACTAAGTATGCGTTTATTTTTCTTTTAAGTTTTCTTAAACCCCAAACATGAAGAAAGCATCATCAATATCTCTGATGTTAACATATAAAATGAGGAATATTAAGTAAAGTCGAGAGATTGTATTAGAAATGGGATATTTGAAAAAAAATAATAATGTAGACAGACTATTACTTTTTGGAATTTTGTTTATAAAATTTGTATTCTTTTGAAGATATAATTCAAAGATTTTGATTACATATCAGATATCGTCCTTTAACCCCGAGCCGACCTATGAGGACTTCATCTGTACTAGGATTGATCTCCGAGGTCTTTATCTTACTACAATCGATTTCTTCTATGTAACTGAGGACGTTTTCTATACTAGACTCGACCACTGAGGTGACACTCTATACCAGAGTCTTCTATCTAAAATTCGACATCTGAGGCCTTCTTCGATATTACAGTCGATCTTTGGGGACTTTCTGTATTTTGGAGTCAATTACCGAGGTCTTTTACTATATTAAAGTCGATATCTAAAACATTCCCCTATATTAGTCTTGGTCTCTAAGGTCTTCGATCTCAGAGGATTTTCTCTATACCACAGACGACCTACGAGGTTTTCCTCTATACTAAAGTCGATCGCCGAGTTCTTCCTCTATACTGGAGTCGATCCCTGAGGGTTTCCTCTGTACTTGTTAGATCAACCTTTGAGTTCTTCCACTATACTGGAGCCTATTTCTGACGTCTTTTTCTATACCAGAGTCGACATCTGAAATCGTCTTCTTGCTCAAATTCGACTTCGGAGTCGACCAATATACTAGCGTTGATCCCAGAGATCTTTCTCTGTACATGAGTCGATCTCTGAGTTCTTCCTCTATACTATAGTCGACCTCTGAGATCTTCCTCTTTTCTAGATTTGACATCTACGTTCTGTCTCTATACTAGATTTAATCTCTAAGCACTTCAGCTGTACTATAGTCGACCTCTGAGGCCTCCCTCTACACTAGAGTCGATTTTTGAGGTCTTCTTCCATTTCAGAAAATGTCTTCTATACCACAGACGATCTGAGAGGTCTTCCTCTATACTAAAGTCGATCTCCAAGGTCTACTGTAGTCGATCCCTGAGGGTTTCCTCTGTACTAGGGCGACCCCTGAGATCTTCCACTATACTGGAGTCTATTTCTGACTTCTTTCTCTATACATGAGTCGATCTCTGAGATCTTCATTTCCTCTAAGGTTGTCCTCTGTAGTGGAGTCTTCAACTAAGGTCTTCCTTTGTAGTAGAGTCGATCTCTGTGGCCATCTTTTATATTAAAGTCGACCTTTGAGGTCTTCCTCTATAATGGAGTCGATTTCTAAGGTCGTCCGCAGAAGGCCTCGTCGTTAGGCCTTCCTCTAAACTACAGTCGATCTCTAAATCGTCCTTCCTCAATACTGCAGTCGACCTATAAGGTCTTTCTCTAAAACAGAGTCGACATCTGAGATCTTCCCTTATACTATAGTCGATCTGTGAGGCAGCTTTTATTCTATAGCTGTTTATGATTGGTTTATCGTATGAATAAACGACCCTATATATGTAGTGCTTAACAAAATAAACACTTTATTTAAACTAAATTCGAATAATACAATAATGAGTCAACAGACATGAGTAATATTTGCAAAATACCGTGTCACATATATAGGCACTACAATATTTAAGTCGCCCTCTGAGATCTTCCTTTATATTAGTGTCGGTCTCTAAGCTCTTCCCTATATTAGAGTCTACCTCTGAGTTCTTCCTCAAATCTACAGTCGACCTCTGAAGTTTTTCTCTATACTGGGGTCGATTTCAGAGGCCATCTTCAGATGACTTTATCCTAAGGTCATCCTCTGTACTCCAGTCGACCTCTAAGGACTTCCTCTGTACTACAGTCGACATCTAAGTTCTTCCTCTGTACTACAGCCGACCTCTAAGAACTTCCTCTGTACTACAGTCGATCTCTAAGGTCTTCCTCTGTACTACAGCCACTAAGGTATCTGTAGTAGAGGCGACCACTGAGATCTTTCTCTGTAGTAGAGTCGACTTTCTCTATATTAGAATCTATACGGAGTCGACTTCCACAATTCTAGAGTCGACCTCTGAGGTCTTCCTCTATACTTGAGCTGACTTCTCAGGTTTTCCTCTATACTAAAGTCAATCTCTGAGGTTTTCCACTATATTAGAGTCTAATCTGTGTCATTCTTCTATATTAGAGTATATCTCTGAAGTATTCCTTTATATTCGATTTTATCTCTAAAGTCTTCCTCCGTATTAAAGTCGAGCTCTGAGGTTCCATATAAGAGACTTTTCTGAGGTCTTCCTCTATATTACAGTCGATTCCATAGGTCTTCCTATATACTAGAGTCGACCTATGAGGTCTTCCTCTGTACTAGGTTCGACCTCTAATGTCTTCCCCTATACTAGATTTATTCTGTAAGGACTTCAGCTATTAGAGTCGATCTTTGAGGTCTTCTTTTGTATTAGAGTCGATTTCGATCTATGAGGTCTTCTTATATATTAGAGTCGATCTTTGAAGTTTTCCTCTATATTAAACACGGTCTCTGAAGTCTCTCTATATTAGAGTCGATCTCCTAGATCTTACTCTATATTAGACTTGATGTATAAGGTATTATTCTATATTATAGTCGATCCAAGACGTCTTCTTCTATATTAAACTCTCTGGGGCCTTTCTTTATACTAGCGTCGAACTCTGAGGTGTTGACTTAGAGTCGGTCTATGGTACAATCGACCTCTGTGTTCTTCCTCTTTACTAGTGTCGAACTCTGAGGACTTCATCTGTACTATAACCGACCTTTGAGGTCTTCCTCTAAATTTGAGTTGATCTATGAGGTCTTTCCATATTATAGTCGATCTCTGAAGTCGTCCTCTCTACCATAGTCGAGCTCTGAGGACCTCCTCTATATTTAGGTCGATGAGAGCTGTCTTCCTCCGTATTAGAGTACATTTGTGAAGCCTTCCACTATATTGAAGTCAATCGCTGAGATGTTCCTCTATATTAAATTCGATCTCTGTATTACAGTCTCTGTGAAGTCTTCCTCTGTATTACAGTCTATCTCTGATGTCTTCTTCTATGTATATTAGGGTCGATATCTGAAGGGTTCTCCTATAGTTGAGTCTATCTCGAAAGACTTCCGCTATTGTCGCCCCTGTACTACATTCGATATCTGAGTTTTTCCACTAAACTAGAGGTCTTCCTTCCTATATTTTATGTTGGATCTCTGAGGTACTTTGCTTCCTCAAATTTATATTTGAAAATATCTGTCTGCGTTTTTTCGTAATAAATCGATAGTCCGTAGAAGGTACGAAGAAAAGATTTAACAAAAGAATATTGCAAATTTATACATATAAACCAAAAATCACATAACGTCATCTCAATAAAAAAGAAATCATGACTTTCGTTTTTCACTTTCAATTAAATTTAGTTCCCAACAAAATTTACTCTCATAGTTAGATTTGTTATTATTGAACAAAAAAAAAATTACAATTCATTTGTTAACAAATGAAACAAAAAATAAGGAATGCACTTCAATTAAACTAGAAAGTAATTGAAAAAATCTCAAAAATGTTAAATCATTTAACATAATAATTTATAGATGATTTATTGAACATTTTCACATTGAAAAGCAGTTCAATAAAACTTTCATAAATTTACAAAATAAAGTCTTCATAGTTTTTAAATTTTCCCCGGGGTTTACAAATGTTGAAGTGCATTTCTTGGTATTTAGTTTGATACATAAAAAAATCCTAAGACTGACAATTAAATTGATTTACACAACAACAACAAGAAAAACAAAATAAAATTTAATTTTTTAAGTAAATAAACATTTTTTTGGCTTTGTTTCGCAAAGAAAAACATAGATATTTTTTTTAGAGATTTGATTTGATTCGAAAAGAAAATAAGACAAATGAAAAGCATGTGTGTGTTGAACTTTATAATTTGGTTTAAAAAACGGTAACAAGGTTTTGCCATGAGATCAGCTCTAATTGAAAAACCAAAACATAGAAAATATATATATATATATGTATATGGTATATTATTTTATTTAATTAATTTACTGCCAAATAGTAATATCAATACAAAGTATAGACACAAATAAAATAACATAAAACAAAACGAAACGAAAAAATTAAACACATTTTGCCACTTTTAATTAAAAATTGTTAGTTCAAAACAAATTATTCCTCTAAAAGGCTTAACTTAACAAAATAGAGCAAAAAAACTGATTAAATAAATGTGCATTCTAAAATAAATACAATTGACATTATGTCAAATACCGAGACCAATTATAATTGATAATATTCATAGTAAACAACACAAAACACACATGTTTTTTTTAAATTAGAAATCAATTAATTACAACCAACCAAAGAGAAGAAGAAAAAAACGAACTACAAATTATAAATTCCGTGATGTTTTTAGCTAAATTAAATTTGAAATTTGAACACAGAGACAAAAATGTTTTTAAATGTTATGTATGTATTATATGTTTTTTGATATAAAACAAAAAAAAACCAAAACATAAAATGAAAGCTAAAGGCAACAAACTAATTTTTAATTAAATTAAAAAAAAACTAAACATAAAACAAACTTTTGAAAATCAACAACAACAAGTACAGCAACTAAATGTGTGGTAGTCACAATAATATTTGTAAATCACTTAAAACAAGTAAAAAAGGACACATACTCTCACCCACACACACACACACACTCAAACACATCATTTCACTTACTGTCAAACGTACACGAACACTCACTCACAGACACAATTCACAATTTTACTATAAAACACATTTATTTAACTCTCAAAATAAAAAGTAACACAGAAAAAATAAATGAAAATTTAACACTTTCACTTATGTAATTGATAACACAAAAATAACAACAACGCAATTAATGTGATTGACGAAACAAAAATAGCAGCAACAACAAAATTAATTGAATTCCTAATGAAATCATTCGATCGTTGCCATCACTGGTATGAGAGTTCCCACATCACGTCACATACACCCACTCACTCCCACAACACTCTCATATACGTATAAAGTAATTTGCCTATTGTGTCCCCAAAAAATTCAATAAATGATAAATAGACACAAATATACACAACCAACCCAATACCATTCACAGATACCATCACCATCCCCACCCCTCACCTAAAATAATAAAGAAGAAAAAAGAAAAAAAAAAACAACATCAATAAAGTGTTAAGAAGAAAAACTATAAGAAAAAACAAACGAGTTGTTTTCATTTGAGTAATTGAGAAGAGGTAAGAAAGTCATCGGACGGACTGTCAATAATTGGCAAAGAGATTCTTCTCTCTACTAGAGTTGATCTCTGAGATCGTCTTCTTTACTTGAGTCCACCTTTGAGGTCTTCCTTTGTGTTAGAGTCGACCTGTGAGGTCTTCCTCTATACTAGAGTCGACCACAGAAGTTTTTCTCTGTACTAGAGTCAACCGCTAGGGTCTTCCTCCATACTAGAGTCAACCGCTGAAGTCTTCCTCTATACTAGAGTCGACCTCAGAGGTCTTCCTCTATATTAGAGTTGACCTCTGAGGTCTTCATCTATACTAGAGTCGACCTTTGAGGTCTTCATCTATACTAGAGTCGACCGCTGAGGTCTTCCTCCATACTAGAGTCGACATCAGAGGTCTTCCTCTATAATAGAGTCGGCCTCTGAGGTATTCTCCTATACCAGAGTCGACCTTTGATGTATTTCTCTGTATTAGAGTTGACATCTGAAATCTTCCTCTATACTAGAGTCGAACCCTGAGGTCTTCATCTATACTAGAGTCGAACTCTGAGGTCTTCCTCTATACTAGAGTCGACCTCTGAAGTCTTCCTTTGTACAAGAGTCGACCTGTTAAGTCTTCCTCTATACTAGAGTCGACCTCTGAGTTCTTCCCCTACACTCGAGTCGACCTCTGAGGTCTTCCTCTACACTAGAGTTGGCCTCTGAGGTCTGCCTCTTTACTAGAGTTGGCCTCTGAGGTCTTCCTCTTTACTAGAGTTAACCTCACAGGTTTGCCTCTATTCTGGAGTCAACCTCAGAGATTTTTCTCTATACAAGAGTTAACCTCTGAGGTCTTCCACTACACTAGGGTCGACATATGAGTCCTCCCTCTATACTAGAGTCGACCTCTGAGGTCTTCCTCTATACTAGAGTTGACTTCTGAGGTCTTCCTCTATACTATAATTGACCTCTGAGTCCTTCCTGTATACTAGAGTGGACCTCTGAGGTCTTCCTCTATACTAGAGTCGACCTGTGAGGTCTTCCTCTACACTAGAGTCGACCTCTGAGGTCTTCCTCTAAAGTCGACCTCTGAGGTCTTCCTCTAGAGTCGACCTCTGAGGTCTTCCCCTATACTAGAGTCGACCTCAGAGGTCTTCGTTTTACTAGAATCGACCTCTGAGGTCTTTCTTTGTACTAGAGTCGATCTGTGAAGTCATTCTCTATACTAGATTCGACCTCTGAGGTTTTTCTATATGCTAGAGTCGACCTGTGAAGTCTTCCTTTATACTAGAGTTCCTCTATACTATAGTCGACCTCAGAGGTCTTCCTCTATACTAGAGTCGACCTCAGAGGTCTTCTTCTATACTACAGTCGACCTCAGAGTTCTTCCTCTATACTAGAGTCAACCTCTGAGGTCATTCTCTATACTAGAGTCGACCTCTAAGTTCTTCTTTTGTACTGAAGTCGACCTGTGAAGTCTTCCTCTATACTAGATTCGACCTCTGAGACCTTCCTATATACTAGATTCGACCTCTGAGACCTTCCTCTATACTAGAGTCGACCTCTGAGGTCTTCCTCTATACTAGGGTCGACCTCTAAGGTCTTTTTCTATATTAGAGTCGATCTCTGAGGTCTTTTTCTATACTAGATTCGACCTCTGAGGTCTTCTTCTATACCAGAGTCGACCTCTGAGGTCTTTATCTATACCAGAGTCGACCTCTGAGGTCTTTCTCTATACCAGAGTCGACCTCTGAGGTCTTTCTCTATACTAGAGTCGACCTCTGAGGTCTTCCTCTATACTAGAGTCGACCTCTGAAGTCTTCTTCTATACTAGAGTCGACCTCTGAGGTCTTCATCTATACTAGAGTCGAACTCTGAGGTCTTCCTCTATACTAGAGTCGACCTCTGAATTCTTCCCCTACACTAGAGTCGACCTCTGAGGTCTTCCTCTATACTAGAGTTGGCCTCTGAGGTCTTCCTCTATACTAGAGTCGACCTCTGAGGTCTTCCTCTATACTAGAGTCGACCTCTGAGGTCTTCCTCTATACTAGAGTCGACCGCTGAAGTCTTCCTCCATTCTAGAGTCGACCTCTGAGGTCTTCCTCTATACTAGTGTCGACCGCTGAAGTCTTCCTCCATTCTAGAGTCGACCGCTGAAGTCTTCCTCCATTCTAGAGTCGACTACTGAGTCCTTACTCTATACTATAGTCGACCTCTGAGGTCTTCCTCTATACTAGAGTCGACCTCTGAGGTCTTGCTCTATACTAGAGTCGACCTCTGAGGTGTTCCTCTATACTAGAGTCGACCTCTGAGGTCTTCCGCTATACTAGAGTCGACCTCTGAGGTCTTCCTCTATACTAGAGTCGACCTCTGAGGTCTTCCTAAATACTAGAGTCGACCTCAGAGGACTTCCCCTATACTAGAGTCGACATCAGAGGTCTTCCTCTATACTAGAGTCGACCTCTCAGATATTCATCTATACTAGAGTCGACCTCTGAGGTCTTCCTCTATACTAGAGTCGACCCCTGAGTTTTTCCTCTATACTAGAATCGACCTCTATGGTCTTCCTCTATACTAGAATCGACCTCTATGGTCTTCCTCTATACTAGAGTCGACCTCTAAGGTCTTCCTCTATACTAGAGTCGACCTCTGAGGTCTTCCTCTATACTAGAGTCGACCTCAGAGGTCTTCCTCTATAATAGAGACGAGCTCTGAGGTCTTCCTCGATACTAGAGTCGACCTCTGAGGTCTTCCTCTATACTAGAGTCGACCTCTGAAGCCTTTCTCTATATTAGAGTCGACCTCTGAGGTCTTCCTTTGTACTAGAGTCGACCTCTGAGGTCTTCCTAAATACTAGAGTCGACCTCAGAGGACTTCCCCTATACTAGAGTCGACATCAGAGGTCTTCCTCTATACTAGAGTCGACCTCTCAGATATTCATCTATACTAGAGTCGACCTCTGAGGTCTTCCTCTATACTAGAGTCGACCCCTGAGTTTTTCCTCTATACTAGAATCGACCTCTATGGTCTTCCTCTATACTAGAATCGACCTCTATGGTCTTCCTCTATACTAGAGTCGACCTCTAAGGTCTTCCTCTATACTAGAGTCGACCTCTGAGGTCTTCCTCTATACTAGAGTCGACCTCAGAGGTCTTCCTCTATAATAGAGACGAGCTCTGAGGTCTTCCTCGATACTAGAGTCGACCTCTGAGGTCTTCCTCTATACTAGAGTCGACCTCTGAGGTCTTCCTCTATACTAGAGTCGACCTCTGAAGCCTTTCTCTATATTAGAGTCGACCTCTGAGGTCTTTCTCTATACTAGAGTTGTCCTCAGAGTTCTTCATCTACACTACAGTCGACCTCTGAGGTCTTCCTTTATACTAGAGTCGACCTCTGAGTCCTTCCACTATACTAGAGTCAAACTCTGAGGTCTTCCTATATACTAGAGTCGACCTCTGAGGTCTTCCTCTATACTAGAGTTGACCTCTGAGGTCTTCCTTTGTACTAGAGTCGACCTCTGAGGTCTTCCTTTGTACTAGAGTCGACCTCTGAGGTCTTCCTTTGTACTAGAGTCGACCTCTGAAGTCTTCCTCTATACTAGAGTCGACCTCTGAGGTCTTCCTCTATACTAGAGTCGACCTCTGAGGTCTTCCTCTATACTAGAGTCGACCTCTGAGGTCTTCCTCTATACTAGAGTCGACCTCTGAGGTCTTCCTCTATACTAGAGTCGACCTCTGAGGTCTTCCTCTGTACTAGAGTCGACCTCTGAGGTCTTCCTCTATACTAGAGTCGACCTCTGAGGTCTTCCTCTGTACTAGAGTCGACCTCTGAGGTCTTCCTCTATACTAGAGTCGACCTCTGAGGTCTTCCTCTGTACTAGAGTCGACCTCTGAGGTCTTCCTCTATACTAGAGTCGACCTCTGAGGTCTTCCTCTATACTAGAGTCGACCTCTGAGGTCTTCCTCTGTACTAGAGTCGACCTCTGAGGTCTTCCTCTATACTAGAGTCGACCTCTGAGGTCTTCCTCTGTACTAGAGTCGACCTCTGAGGTCTTCCTCTATACTAGAGTCGACCTCTGAGGTCTTCCTCTGTACTAGAGTCGACCTCTGAGGTCTTCCTCTATACTAGAGTCGACCTCTGAGGTCTTCCTCTGTACTAGAGTCGACCTCTGAGGTCTTCCTCTATACTAGAGTCGACCTCTGAGGTCTTCCTCTGTACTAGAGTCGACCTCTGAGGTCTTCCTCTATACTAGAGTCGACCTCTGAGGTCTTCCTCTATACTAGAGTCGACCTCTGAGGTCTTCCTCTGTACTAGAGTCGACCTCTGAGGTCTTCCTCTATACTAGAGTCGACCTCTGAGGTCTTCCTCTGTACTAGAGTCGACCTCTGAGGTCTTCCTCTATACTAGAGTCGACCTCTGAGGTCTTCCTCTGTACTAGAGTCGACCTCTGAGGTCTTCCTCTATACTAGTGTCGACCGCTGAAGTCTTCCTCCATTCTAGAGTCGACCGCTGAAGTCTTCCTCCATTCTAGAGTCGACTACTGAGTCCTTACTCTATACTATAGTCGACCTCTGAGGTCTTCCTCTATACTAGAGTCGACCTCTGAGGTCTTGCTCTATACTAGAGTCGACCTCTGAGGTGTTCCTCTATACTAGAGTCGACCTCTGAGGTCTTCCGCTATACTAGAGTCGACCTCTGAGGTCTTCCTCTATACTAGAGTCGACCTCTGAGGTCTTCCTAAATACTAGAGTCGACCTCAGAGGACTTCCCCTATACTAGAGTCGACATCAGAGGTCTTCCTCTATACTAGAGTCGACCTCTCAGATATTCATCTATACTAGAGTCGACCTCTGAGGTCTTCCTCTATACTAGAGTCGACCCCTGAGTTTTTCCTCTATACTAGAATCGACCTCTATGGTCTTCCTCTATACTAGAATCGACCTCTATGGTCTTCCTCTATACTAGAGTCGACCTCTAAGGTCTTCCTCTATACTAGAGTCGACCTCTGAGGTCTTCCTCTATACTAGAGTCGACCTCAGAGGTCTTCCTCTATAATAGAGACGAGCTCTGAGGTCTTCCTCGATACTAGAGTCGACCTCTGAGGTCTTCCTCTATACTAGAGTCGACCTCTGAAGCCTTTCTCTATATTAGAGTCGACCTCTGAGGTCTTCCTTTGTACTAGAGTCGACCTCTGAGGTCTTCCTAAATACTAGAGTCGACCTCAGAGGACTTCCCCTATACTAGAGTCGACATCAGAGGTCTTCCTCTATACTAGAGTCGACCTCTCAGATATTCATCTATACTAGAGTCGACCTCTGAGGTCTTCCTCTATACTAGAGTCGACCCCTGAGTTTTTCCTCTATACTAGAATCGACCTCTATGGTCTTCCTCTATACTAGAATCGACCTCTATGGTCTTCCTCTATACTAGAGTCGACCTCTAAGGTCTTCCTCTATACTAGAGTCGACCTCTGAGGTCTTCCTCTATACTAGAGTCGACCTCAGAGGTCTTCCTCTATAATAGAGACGAGCTCTGAGGTCTTCCTCGATACTAGAGTCGACCTCTGAGGTCTTCCTCTATACTAGAGTCGACCTCTGAGGTCTTCCTCTATACTAGAGTCGACCTCTGAAGCCTTTCTCTATATTAGAGTCGACCTCTGAGGTCTTTCTCTATACTAGAGTTGTCCTCAGAGTTCTTCATCTACACTACAGTCGACCTCTGAGGTCTTCCTTTATACTAGAGTCGACCTCTGAGTCCTTCCACTATACTAGAGTCAAACTCTGAGGTCTTCCTATATACTAGAGTCGACCTCTGAGGTCTTCCTCTATACTAGAGTTGACCTCTGAGGTCTTCCTTTGTACTAGAGTCGACCTCTGAGGTCTTCCTTTGTACTAGAGTCGACCTCTGAGGTCTTCCTTTGTACTAGAGTCGACCTCTGAAGTCTTCCTCTATACTAGAGTCGACCTCTGAGGTCTTCCTCTATACTAGAGTCGACCTCTGAGGTCTTCCTCTATACTAGAGTCGACCTCTGAGGTCTTCCTCTATACTAGAGTCGACCTCTGAGGTCTTCCTCTGTACTAGAGTCGACCTCTGAGGTCTTCCTCTATACTAGAGTCGACCTCTGAGGTCTTCCTCTGTACTAGAGTCGACCTCTGAGGTCTTCCTCTATACTAGAGTCGACCTCTGAGGTCTTCCTCTGTACTAGAGTCGACCTCTGAGGTCTTCCTCTATACTAGAGTCGACCTCTGAGGTCGACCGCTGAAGTCTTCCTCCATTCTAGAGTCGACCGCTGAAGGCTTCCTCCATTCTAGAGTCGACCGCTGAAGTCTTCCTCCATTCTAGAGTCGACTACTGAGTCCTTACTCTATACCATAGTCGACCTCTGAGGTCTTCCTCTATACTAGAGTCGACCTCTGAGGTCTTCTTCTATACTAGAGTCGACCTTTGAGGTCTTCTTCTATACTACTGTCGACCTCTGAGGCCTTCTTCTATACTAGAGTCCACCTCTGAGGTCTTCTTCTATACTTGAGTCGACCTCTGAGGGCTATATTAGAATCGATCTCTGCGGTTCTCTTCTATAATACATAGAGTCGATGTATTAGGTCTTCCTCTATATTAAAGTCGATCCCAGATGTCTTCCTCTATATTATAGTCGTTCTCGCTATATTTTAGTCGACTTTTTTCTATATTAGAATTGATATCCGAGGTCTACCCCTAAGTTGTGGGTCGATATATGATCTGATGCCTTTCGTTATGTGAGATTCGACCTCTGAGGTAGATACCTCAAATCTTTGTACGTTTTGTTCTAGGCTGTTTATTTAAAGATTTATGACCATTTAAAGTTTTAAAAAAGAGAGTGACGTTTTGTTTCCAAATAGTGATCTCAATTTATTGTTTAAGTTGGTATGGCCATTTAAAGTTCTGGAAAAGAAATATAGAGTTGTTTCACCAAAAAAGTGTTCTAAATTTTCGTTTATCAAAAAGTTGAATTTCACATTTCCCTCGAAAATGCTTATTAATAGATTTATGACAGTTTAAAGTTTATAAACGGAAGTTGAAACATTTAACCAGAATGGTGTCCCAGTATCAGTCTCTGTGATCAGTCCAGAGTCGATCATTTAGACCATCGTCTAAGCCAAAGTCGACTTCAGTTATCTACTTTCTCTTTATTTGTTTTGATGTCAGAGACTTTTTTCTGTGAGATTTTCCTATATACAGGGTGGACCGCGGGAATTGGCTTTTTTGCACTACAGGCTAAGGCAAATAAGCAAATTACCGCGCTCCACCCAATACTATTGCCCATATTTAAGGTCTGTCTTGCTTTGGTCCCAATTTTATACTGGAGAAATAGTGGAAATGTATTAATTTGGAAAAGGTGTTGGTTCCGCCATTAAATTTCAAATCCATTCCTTTTTTTATAAAAAGGTTCTCACCTGCTTCTGCTGCAGCTCACATTTTTGTCTATGCCAATTTCAGTTTTAGTGGCAACTGTTGTCAGACCGTGATTGACCGACCAACTAGAGCTGTCATTTGCACCTCTGCTCGGTTATTACATAGAATCTCACATGACATTGATGTAACCACTCACGTCTAACTAGGCCTTACCAAAGAGTTCGATCAAATGCATGGGAAATGAATAGAAATGAAATTTTCCAGCGTTACCTAAAACTATGCAACAATTTGATTTCCTTTAGGCGCCCTAGGCGTATGCTTTGCTTTAAAATTGATTTAACTTGATCTTATGTTTTTGTAGTTTTCCTAAAAGGTTACGCAACAACGGCGGCGAGGAGGTCTATGGCTTTCATTGTAATGCCAGAGGCCACACAAAAGTTCCATTCCAGGTGCATGTTTGCCATTTACGAGCAAATAAAAAATGCAAGCACGTGGCATTGGTGATGTTCCATGGCTACTCCGTGGTTGTGTTGGAATTCGCATAGTCGTCGTACATCTGAAATGTAAAATGCTCTAAAACGAGCAAATAACTTGGCCAGTATTTTAATCCTGCCAAGGATATAGACAGCCTCACAAAACACTAATGCATACACACACACACACAGACTTTCATATGCATTTGCACAAAGTTAGTAAATAGCATAAACAAACATACTTTATTATGCACCTTCGCCGAAGGAGAGACAATACAACTTTGTACTCCGAGTAGACGAAAGAGGACGGAGAGGAAGTCACTTGTTACCCGGTGGACCTGCAACAGTACGCGAAGCCAAAAGATGATAATTGGCAATATTACAAACCCCAACATGATTTACACAGGCATTAATGCACACAGCCATAACATCAGATGTGTTAACCGTTAATGGGGTTTTGTGGTGTCCGGACCACCAGTGCGGCAACGTGTGCGCATTAGGATCTTATTATGATGCTAACAGGAAAGAGCAAATATGACAACGGGCGCTAATAACTTCCAAAGAAACTCAGTGCAGTGTATCCCTTGAAAAACAGAAAACACAAGTCACATTAATATGTTTTCATATTTAATGACCATTGTGGAAACAACCAAAATTTATGGGTCGCCTCCATACTACAATAATAAAAAAAATTATTAAGTTTATCCACATAAAGTCACAAATTGTCGAGGAATTCATGTGACTCGCCTTCATTCAGGCTGAGATTTTATACATACACTCACGATTTGTAGTAGGCAGTTTTTGATATTAAATTGTGGCTTGTATCCTCAGCATATGCCTCATATAATATTTTATGTCTTTGCCTAACTGTGTGCTATGATAAAACGCTTAAATAGTTGAAAACAAATTGCCTCAGTGTTTGCTACAAAATTTTTGGTAAATTGATATGAATGACTTGTATTTAATTTCGTCTGATAAATTCCATATTAACTTAGGGAAATTTAAATAAATATACGTACAAGTTTAAAATTTTCGAATTAACAAAGTTTCGTTTTAACTCTCAAAAAATGTTTTTTCACTTTTTTCCAGCATAACTTTCAGGGACTCGTAATTCTTCACTAACAATATTTGGCAAAATTGTAACCAAGGTAAATCTAAACAACTTTTATAAACATATCAATACAATCTAAACGTGACTAGGCACCCGAAATAGCTCACAAAGAACACATTGCATATCAAAAATGTTAGTATTTCACTATTTTATAACTCTAAAACTAAAATATATTTTTTTGGTGTAGGGTATGTTTAGAAACTTTGTCGAAAATATTAAGGCCAACATTTTTGTTAAACATGTTAACCCTCTAGCTACCACACATAAACAATAATTTTTGGCCCTATTTTACCAAATCGTAAAAAACGACCCTAAAAAGGTGGAGGGCGGGGATGAAATGTACTACAAAAATGTTGGACATAAAATTTTACTATATGCGTCAAAACACACCAAAGCCCACAAACACCAAAAAATAGTCAAATTACACTGTGCCGTATAAAAAACATTACTGCACGAATATTCCAAAAGGGTGTTTTTGACAGTTTTTGGTGTCTGTGATAAGTTCTAAAATTTTACTACATTTGTCAGAACACACCAAAGCCCAAAAGTTATCAAAAATGCCAAAAAATAGTAAAATTATACTGGGCCGTATGAATAACATTGCTGCACGAATATTCCAAAAGGGTGTTTTTGACAGGTAGTTGAAAGTTTTTGGTGTTTGTGATAAGTTTTAAAATTTTACTACATATGTCAGAACCCACCAAAGCCCAAAAATTACACTATGCAACAAAATGTTTGTCCAAGGGATGTGGATAACAGTTTCTGGAGCAATTAGGTGTCACAAACTCAAAAAAAATATTTATTTATTTATTTATATGAATTACAATACAAAGTAAATTTATATTCTAATTGTATGGTCCAAGGAAAAGCCGGGTTACAAAGACCATGTGGCTAGAGTTAGCAGCGACAGACCAGAGCCTCTGGTGGGAATCGAACCCACGACCCCCAAACTCAAAGGCGAGCACGCTACCAACTCAAAAAAAAAAAAAAATATTAAAAAAAAATTTATGGACATTTTTTTTTAAAATTTTTTTTTAAATTCCAGCCTTTATGGGAAGTACATTCAGTATTTGGATCATAATTTCTAGTATAAGCCTGATTGAGCCGTGTTATGCATCAAATTAAAGGTAATTATGAGGTCTACATATGCTGCAAATATCGCTTTCACGTAGAATCTTTGGTTTAGTAACAGTCGTCAAAAATATGAGAAAAAAATGTTTTTTTTTATTAAAAAAACACTTTTTCCTGGTACAACAAAGCATAAAAAATTGGAAAAAAATTGAAAAAATTATTTTATCACACTTTTAAAAAGAAGAAAACACTGTCCATTTGAAAAAATATATTAAAAAAAAATTTGTTTCATATTTTTTCGTTTTTAAATGATGTTTTTGCTTATATTAAATTCGCCATATGTGAGGGAGACATATACATAAGAGACACTGCACTTGCATTTTATTTTATGAGGATTCATGTCAGACATTATAAAATTATAGAGAGGACGAGGTTTTATGGCCTTTCGTAACCCTCCATAAAACATAATATGCAATGTGAGAGCTATATTGGATGAGATCCGCTCAGATAGAGGGTCATTCAACAATATTTGTGGTTTTTTATTTATGAGGTTTCCATTCAGTTGCGCCTTTTATGGGCATGAACATCCCAGTCGTATATACATACAGGTAGCAATACAAAGTAGTATGCGGCAGTCTTCAAAATATTGGGTGTCTACTTTCGAAGCAAACTATATGCCAGCTACAGGTACTGCAACTTATGAACCTTAAACCCGGAATTTATGAATAAAATTACTTATTAATAAATTAGTGTAATTCAGCGCCTTAAAGAGACAAGTCGATTTTCTAAAAAATATTACAAAGTTATATTTCGAAGTATGAGTAAAAGGCAAAAAACTTTTCAATAAGTAAATGATCCCGACAATTTCTGCTACATCTGCGAAAAATATGTAATTAAAAAAATCGACGTGCGTTTAGTAAAATAATAGAAGAAATATATGTGTAATATTTTGGTATACGAGTTAAAAATTTGAACGAACCGTGGACACCTAGTATTTTGTGTAATTCGTGCCATGTAAATCTTACTTGATGGACTCGTGGAAGAATGCGGTAAGTACTTTAAAATTAATGTATTACAATGTTTTGTGGAATAAAACGTTTTAATTATACCATCCACCATGGGATGAGGGGTATATTCTTTTTGTCACTCCGTTTGTAACACCTCTAAATATTGATCTGAGACCCCATAAAGTATATATTGTTAATCGTCGTAAAATTCTAAGACATGTCCGTCTGTCCGTCCGTCCGTTCGTCCGTCTGTGGTAATCACGCTACAGTCCACAATAATAGAGCTGGGTTGATCAAATTTGTTACAAATACTTCTTATAGTTGCAGGTTGTTTGGGATTGCAAATGGGCCATCGGTCCTTTTTTAGATATAGCCCCCATATATAGCATTTAACTTGTTGTGATTCCTACTGTTCTCATATACTATATTTTTTGTGTTTTCGGTGTTATTTTCTTTAGGTCTGAGTTATTTTGTGAGGTCACATGCTATCCATGGTGGAGGGTATACAAGATTCGGCATGGCCGAACTTAACGCTTTTACTTGTTTTAGACTTCACGTGCAATTTCGGATTGATTTGGAGATTTGGATTTGGAGACAACCATTCATTCATGATACGGACTGCTATTTCTGTTTAAGTTAATAGATTGGAGTAGGAAGTGTCCAAGTATAGCTTACAGCCTAATAACGGAAACATCATCAAATTCAACTGAGTACTCAACTCAGAGAGATTCAAGTTTGAGTCAGAAGCCATCGCTTTTAACTCAGTTTCAACTCATTGATCTAGTGAGAGATTTGGAAGTAACCAAAGATAAGGCAGAACTACTTACATCTGGGATGAAACAGTACAATATTTTGGCCCCAGATGTTAACATATCATATTATAGAGTCCGTGATATACCTTACAAACAATTTTATACAACTGTGGATAGCAGATGCTTTTGCAAGGACTTAATCAAACATACAATTAAAAGGAATGGCGGTTACTTGTTGACAGCAGTAAAGAAAGTTTGAAAGCAGTACTTTTACACAACGGAAATCAGAAACCGTCGATTCCCATTGCTCATGCTGTCAACACTAAGGAATCATGCGAAACAATGGCTAAATTGATAAAATACATAAAATATGAACATGACTGGAAAATTTGTTGCGATTTAAAAGTAGTTGGTATGTTATGCCTCTGGGATAGCCGACTTTTAAAAATTTTGTAAAAGACAAGGAAAGATAACAATTCACTCTCATACTTAAAAAGTTTATTTAAAAGTCTTTCTTTTCAAAAAATCGATGAAGGCGTTTTTGATGGGACTAAAGTAAGGAAACTGATGAAAGATGTAAATTTCGAATCATATTTGACGTCCGATGAAATTGCAGCATGGAGGTCGTTTAAGCTTGTGGTTTAAAATTTCTTTGGATCCAATAAAAGCCCGCAATATGAAACAATCATTAATGATTTGTTAAAAAATTATGAAAAAAATTGTAAGAAATATACTTTTCTATATTTATGTACATAACACATATGTATGTATTCTTCCAACTTATTTTTCGCTTTATGTATTCCAGCTGGTGTAAATATGTCCTTCAAAATTCATTTCTTGCATTCTCATTTAAACTTTTTCCCCGAGAACCTTGGCGACGTAAGTGACGAACATGGCGAAAGGTTTCACCAAGAATTGAAGTCCTTCGAGTGGCGTTACCAAGGGCACTGGGATGAAAGAATGATGGGAGATTATATTTGGTTCCTCATTAGAAATTCTCTTACCTCTACCAAAAGGGCTATAATTTCTACATTTATCCATAGTTTTTTTTCAAATAGGCTAATGCCTTTTTTTCGCAAGGATGTAAGCCTTTAAAAAATAAAATAAAATAGTTTTTTTTAGATTTTTTTCTATTTATACCCTCACTTTAGTGTGACGAGGGTATATATCATTTGCTACGAAAAAAAGTGTAACACATCGAAGGAGTGACCTAAGACCCCAAGTTTGTTTGGAGGAAATCCGTTTTGGGTCATTTTAAGTCGAATGAGCAATGTCCGTCCGTCTGTCTGTCTGTTTGTCTGTCTGTCTGTCTGCTGGCTGGTGCGCACGATAACTCTCGAAAGGAGTAACCGATTGACTTCATATTTAGTACATGGTAATATTTTTTTCTATCTCCGGCTAAGTTCGAAGATGGGCCATATTGGTCCACTCCTTCTGGTACCTCCCCCACATAGGGTTAAAATGTTGTGAAATATTGATTCTTTAATAACTGCTATTATACGTATTCGAATCTTCTGAAATTCCACACATAGTATTAGTTTGTTAGTCGCTATCAACTCGAGGAAAATGGGCGAAATTGCCACGCCCCTTTTGGTACCTTCCACACAAATGCACCATTTTGCACTAAAAGTTAAAAGCTTATAACATTAATACCAGTGTTTAGAAATACTTGAAATTTTGTACAGTGTAATGCTTTTATAGTGAAAAATGGGCGTTATTGCCGCGCCACTCTTGGTACCTCCCACACAAATGCACCATTTTGCACCAAAAGTTAACAGTTTATAACATGAATATCAGTGTATACAATTACTTGAAATTTTGTACAGTGTAATGCTTTTATAATGCCTATAGTCCAGTGAAAATGAGCGTTATCACCACGCCCCTCCCACACAAAATGGCCAAATTATACCACAATTTAATATCTCAACGTTAATATACCAGTCCATATAATCGGTTACAATTCGGCACAGTGCAATGTATTTAAAGTATCTACTGTTCAGCGAAATATAGGTGTATTTCTTAAACCCCTTCTGGTACCTCCAACAAAAATTGACAGAATAATTTGTGTAATATTCTATATTACATTACTCACAAAGTGAGGGTATAGCTTAGTCGATTTACCCGACTGAAACTTTCTTTCTTGTTTTTATGTTTTTTTTGCCCCAGAATTTTTTTTTTTTTGAAAAAAATCTACTTTTTCCAATTTGTTTAATGACTGTTACTAAACCACTGTTTCTAAGTGAAAGATATATTTCCAACATTGGTAGCCCACATCGGGCATATACTCCAAAAATTATAGTGCAAATACTAAGGGTACCTACGACGATAATAGTATTTTTAATAAAATTTTTTTTAAAAAAAAATGTATCCATAAAAGAAATGTTGGTTTTGATTTTATACAACTGTATGCCGCAATCTATACAAAAAAAAAATTTTAGGTTTAGGAAACAAAAAAAAATTTTTGTTGCGTAGTGTTATAATTAATGTAACTGAGGAATTATAAGTAATTTTCCTCGGAAAGGCTAATTTAAGGCCACTGAATCCGGATTACAGGTCAATGATCTCGAATAAAATGTAATTTTATTGAAACATTACCTGTAGACATCTAATATTTTCCATGAGATGTTAAGAATTTGGAACGTATACTTGGAATGCGTTATGAAATGTTTATGCAGGTTTGTACGAATAATACAGGGTGGCTGATGAATATTGGTACATTAAGAAACTCAAATAACTTTTTTTCAGTGTATGGAATTCAGTTTACTTTTATTCATGTTAAAGCTCATTAAATTTAATTAAATACAGCTTAATTAGTTTTAAAAATAATGGAATTTAAATGCCACCAACCCCCCCCCCCCCTGCTCGTTGATGCATGTGCGGCATCTTACCAAAAAGTTGTTCATTACTGCTTGGAGAGTTGAGGCGGGAATAGCCGCAATTGTTTCTCGAATGGATTGCTTGCTTTAGTTCATTCACATTTGTTGGTTTTGCTTTGTAGACTTCCTGTTTGAAATAACACCACAAGAAAAAGTCAGGTGCAGTAAGGTCAGGCGTCCTGGGGGGCCAACGGAATGTGGAGTTTCTGGATATCAGCTTATTGGGAAATTTTCGCCGCAATTCTGTCATAATAGGCCGGGCTATCTGAGGAGTTGCACCATCTTGCTGAAACCACACAGAGTTGAAAGGAATTCTCATTCGGCGTAATTCTGGATAGAAAAACTCTCTCAACATGCTCAAGTAACGGTCTCCAGAAACTGTAAGAGTGTGACCGTTTTCTTCGCAGAAGTAGAGCCCGACAATGCAGCGTGATGAAACTGCACACCACACTGTGACACGAAGTGGATGCAATTCCGTCTCATGGAGTATCTTTGGGTTGGAAGCACTCCATATTCGACAATTTTGTTTGTTTATGTTGCCGTTTAAATCGAAATGGGCCTCGTCAGACATGTTTCCGTCCTCTTCCACAATTTGAAGCATCTTCTGGCAAAATTCCAAGCGAATCGGGAAGTCTGCTGAGTTCACTTTGTTGGCCATTTGAATTTTATATGCGAATAACTCCAAATCTTTGTGCAAAATTTACTGCAATGACTGTCTGCTTATACCCGTTTGAGCAGATAAGGTTCTTGTCGAAACTCTTGGATTGTTTTGTATGGCATCAGCTACAGCAGCGATTGTTTCCTCCGTCCGAACTGAAGGGTTTCGATGGTAAGGTCTTCTGTTGACTGTCCCATGCTCGGAAAAATTGTTAACAAGTCTCTTTATGGTCCACCTGCTTATGGTCAACTGAAACTACGGACTTCAGTGCGTAATAGCGGCGGAAAATCCAAATTCTTGTTTCAGTGTCCTAGTTATCATTTTCATCATCAAAATAAAAAAAAAATAACCAGATTCATTAAATAGAAAAAAATGTATTAATTTTTTTTGGTAACAGCTTTCATCAGCCACACTGTACTCGTAATACATTAATTCAGTTCTTAAGTATTGGAGAGTTTGTTCATAAATTATTGTGAGCATTTATTTTCGTTCCTGCTTCATTTTTAAAATTTAGATTTTGATAAATGTTATAAATCCTTCCATTCATTTATGCCAACCGTAACTGTGTTAATATGACCACAAGATGGCATTCACAAAATGCATACTCTTCGCAAGTTTATCACAGACAACGACCAAGCTCACGTATTCACATATTTTTATGTGACACCCGGTCATTAGTTGCAGCAGTTTTGAGAGGTATTTTGCAAGTTTATCACAGACAATTACCAATCACAGTATATCTATTCACAATAGAAACGTATGAGAGTGTTTCACAACCATTCAACGCTTCAAATGGTTCTCCAAAGCTTTTTTAAGCTTTCAAATGCCTTTAGAGCTTTTGTTCCGTTAAATACAATTGAATGTCTTTGCTAACATTAAAAAAATCATATTTATCTCTAAATTCACACCAAGAAACAAGGGTAAACGCTTTTGAAAATTCAGGGAAGATGATAGGACTGAAACTGACAACGGTAAGGGAGCTTTTTCCAGTTTAAGAAAATGAAAATTTTCTTCGAGAACATGACATATAGCGAAATATTGTAAATATATTTCTTTTCTCTAATGAATAGTAACGATATAGACCAATTTTTTATTTATCCTATTGATATTCAATCCAGGTGACGTACTGAAAAATCTTTCGCTTAACTGTTTAGGAGTTAATTTCTTATTTTAGGTACAATTAAAGAACTATTTATGTATTTGACTAATGTCTCTCTTGAGGCTTAATATAGAAAACAAAATCTACGAGACTTTGTCGAGAATAGAAACTTTACTTTCATTTAGCCATTCCGCCATAACAATTCGACTACTTAGTTAAGTGTACAATTAAGCGTAATTACTTAGCCAGAATGATGAAAGTTCCTCTTGTCTGACGTAGTTACTCTTTAATTATATCGACGATTTTGTGGCTTTAAGTTTACACACAGTCAATTTAACGTAATTCAAGTTTGCATTCTTCATTGTTTCAATGCCATGACCGTAATGCAATGCAGCAATCAAAACAGGAGAGAAAAAAAACAACCGAAAATAAAAACTAATCAAAAAAAACCCACTCATAATTTTGCATGTCTGCATGTGACTTCTCACATCATCCTTCGTTATGTCCTCATTTGGCCATTGTTACTGGTGATGTGGATGTGAATGGTTCGGTGCGGGTACGGCTATGGGTGCGGGTCTCATGCTTGATGCTGCAGCTGTCCTGCACTTGAAACAATGGTCAGTCATATGCAAACTATGTCTCACATGTCCTCTGGGTCTCATGCAAAACAAACTCTGGAAATGTGATGTTGTTCTTGTTGAAGTTGGGCCATAGAACTTAGGGTGGGTCGAAATTTTGTGTTTTAGCTTTTTATAGGGATTGAAGTGGAGATGGAAGTTTGAAAGAGACCCTTTCGCGTTGGAAAGTGATCCTTTCCCTTGGGAAAGAGACCCTTTTCCTTGGGAAAGAGACCCTTTTCCTTGGGAAAGAGACCCTTTTCCCTGGGAAAGACACCCTTTTCCCTGGGAAAGAGACCCTTTTCCTTTTGAAAGATACCCTTTCCCTTGGGATAGAGTCCCTTTCCCTTTGGAAGGAGTCCCTTTCCCTTTAGAAAGAGACGCTTTACCTTTGGAATTGACCCTTTCCCTTTGGAAAGAGACACTTTCCCTATAGAATGAGAACCTTTCCCATTGGAAAGAGACCCTTTTACTGTGGAAAGTAACCCTGTTCTTTGGAAAGAGACATTTTCGCTTCGGAAAGAGACTCGTTCCCATTTGAAAGAATCCCTTTCACGTTGGAAAGACACTCTTTCCCGTTGGAAAGATACCTTTCCCAAATGATTATGAGAAAGACTCTCTTTCCCTTTTGGAAGATAAGCCCTTTTCCTTTGAAATAGACCGTTTCGCACATAGAAGAGAGCCTCTCCCTCTGAAAAGAATCCGGTATCCGAACCACGCTAATAGAAATTATGATGATATGAGAAACATATGGACACATTTGGCTTTAACTGCAACAGTATGGACGATAGTTCGAACTTGTGGTTTGTTTTGCCAAAATTGCTGGAATTTATGTATATTTTTGTCAATTGGTTACAGAAACCCGAATGATGACGATGGTGTGGACAATGACTATGCGAGACAGCTGCAACTTCAATTTGGTGTCATATGATTGCGCTTGGATAAGCACTAGCATGATCTTCCATGCATACCCGTTTGATGTGGTCGACTGCATTGTTCGGTTTGGCGGGTTTTTCCTATTCATTAACATCGCCAGGTTTCGCTGGAAGGACGTCCCTGTTCGTATGTTAATTTGAGATCCAGACATGATTTCGTAACATATGTCCGTGTATTGTGAACATACTGGAGGCGAGGCGGCATCCATTATCATCATAATCAGTGGCCCAAATTGAAAGTTGTTGGTATCGGTTTACGCAAATGTTGTCAACAGTGAAATAGCGCAATTTTCATAGGTTTTGATTATGAAAGAGAAAATTCCATATACAAGCGGCGTAATGCAGCATTATTGGAGGAATGAGTCTGGGAACTCATTAATTTAGTAACATTGAATTTTGAAAAATATACTTTAGAGGATGTTATTACGTTTGCTTTGGAATATTCTAATCTTAGGTCTGGTGGAAAATTATTGGGAAAATAAATTCAATTAAAACAATAATATTTTTAGTATGCACTGAAGGTCAAAGCAGGAAATTCAATTAACCTATTTGTCGGTACTGAATTTCCTAGTAATACAATTGATTTAATTATGAAATTTAGTTAATCAGAGATTTAATATGAATGAAATTAATATCAGTTAAACGGAAAAATCTTTAAAATATTCTGCGAAAAGTTGATTATAAAACGCTTTGTTTATGGAAGAATAGTATACTGTGATTTGACTTCATTAGAAATAAATTAAAATAAATGGAATATGTAATCACCAGCTAATTGCATTTAGATAGAGAGAGAAAAAAGTGATAACTCTCGGAAGCCTTCGATTATTGATGGGAATAAAATAAACAAAAACTGCAGAACATTTTTAGCTTGAATTTGTTTTCTTTTTAAGAATTATATAGAGAATTTAACGTTGGCAGCCACATCTTTATTATTTTTTCTTCTCAGAATTTAAGGGGAGAAGTGTACTTTCGAGATGGCATAACTGATTTTCCCACATCATTGGCTTACTGAGAAACTTCTTTGGGAACCATATCGTTGTGTTTCTCAGAATCGTTGAAAGTTGTTTAAGTTATCAGAGTCGTGGGAAGAGGTTAATTTTCTCGGAATCATTGAAACAGGTACATGTTCTCAGAATCGGGGGAAAGTATCCACATTCTAAGAATCGTTGGGAGAAGTCTACATCCTCAGAATCGTTAGATGAGTTCTCCTTCTCAGAGTTGGAGGATTTCTGCAGAATTTAAAGTTGGGAGCCGCCTCTTTATCTTTCTTAGAATTAAGAGGAGTCCACTTTCGAACCACATCGTTAATTTTCTCAGAATAATTGAAAGTATAGGAGACGTCCACATTATCAGAGTCATGGGAAAGAGTTCACGTTCTCAGAATTATTTAAAGAAGTAAACGTTCCCAGTTCATGTTCTCAGAATCGGTGGAAGCTGTCCACATTCTCAAAATCGTTGGATATAGTTCATGTTTTTAGAATCGTTGGGAGGATTCAACGTTTTCAGAACCGTTGGTAAGAGTTCACATTATCGGAATCGTTGAAACTAGTAATCGTTATCAAAATCGTGGGAAAGGGTCCATGTTCTCAGTACACGTATTCAGAATCGTTGGGAGGAGTCCACGTTACCAGAATCGCGGGAAGGAGTTCACGTTCTCAGAATCTTTGAAAGTAGTCCAAGTTTTTAGAATCGCGGGATGGAGTTCACCTTCTTAGAATCGTTGAGTCCACATTCTCAGAATCGTTGAAAGGAGTCCACGTTTTCAGATTCTTTGATTGGAGTTCAGTTTATCGGAATCGTTGAAAGCAGTAATCGTTGTCAGAATCGTGGGGAAGAGTCAAAATTCCCAGAATCGTTGGATGAGTCTTCATTCTCAGAGTCGTGGGAAGGACTCGGATGAGGTGTCCGCCTCATCAGAAGCGTGTGAAGGAGTTCACATTCTCTGAATCGTTGGAAGAAGTCCACGTCATCAAAGTCGTTGAAGACCATATTATCAGACAATTGGGAAGGAATTCTCGTTGTCAGAATCATTGAAAGTAGCCCACTATCTCAGTATGGTGGGAAGGATTCCACCTTTTTAGAATCGTTGGTAGGAGAATCATGGGAAGGGGTCAATGTTCTCGGAATTTTTAGGAGTACACGTTATGAGAATCATTGGATAAATCTTCGTTCTCAGAATCTTTGCGATGAATACACACTATCAGAATCGTTGGTTGAGTTCAAGATACCAGATTCGCGATATGGAGTTCACCTTAGAATCAGAATCTGTGAAAGTAGACCAATTTCGTAGAAACGTGCGAAAGAGTTCATCTCTCAGAATCGATGGAAGGAGATCACATACTCAGAATTATTGAAAGGATTCCACGTTTTCAGAATTTTTGGTAGGAGTTCAAGTTGTCGGAATCGTGGGAAAGAGTCAAAATTCTCTGAATCGTTGGAAGGAGTATAGGTTATCCTAATTGTTGGATGAGTCTTCGGTCTCCGAGTCGTGGGAAGGACTCATTCCGAGGACTCCAATTTATCAGAATCGTGGGAAGGAGTTCGCATTCTCTGAATCGTTGAAAGGAGTCCACGTCATCGAAATCGTTGCAAGTAGTCCATGTTATCAAAATATTGGGAAGAAATTCTAGTTCCCAGAATCGTTGAAAGTAGTCAACTTTCTCAGAATCGTGGGAGGACGTCATCGAAACCGTTGAAAGTAGTCCATGTTATCAGAATCATGGGAAGGAGTCTACGTTCTTGGAATCGTTAAAAGTCCTCGTTATCAGAGTTACCGGAAGGAGTCTATTGGATAAGTCCCCCGTTATCAGAATCGTTGGGATGAATACACATAATTAGAATAGTTGGGAGGCGTCCAAGTTACGAGATGCGATATGTAGTTCACCTTATCAGAACCTTTGAAAGTAGACCAGGTTCTTAGAATAGGGCGACTGAGTTCATCAATCATCATCATTGTTGGAATGCGTCCACATACTTAGAATCATTGGAAGGAGTCCACGTTTTCAGCATCGTTGGTAGGAGTTCAATTTATCGGAATAGTTTAAATTAGTAATCGTTACCAGAATCATGGCAAAGAGTCCAAATTCTCAGAATGGTTTGGAGGAGTGCACGGTATCTTAACTGTTGGATGAGTCTTCATTTTCAGAGTCGCGTTCCAATATTCACTCTTAGGAGTCTACGTCATCAAAATAGTTGAAAGTTATACATATTATAAGAATATTGGGAAGGAATTCTGAACCGTTGAAAGTAGTATCAGAATCGTTAGGAGCTGTTCATATTCTCGAAATCGTTGGCAGGAGTTTACGTTATCAGAATTATTGAAAGTACTTAGTTAACGTTCTCAAAATCGTTGAAAGAAGTCCACATTCACGTTCTCAAAATCGTTGGAAGAAGTCCACATTCTCAAAATTGTTAGAAGAAATCCGTGTTTGGTAGAAGTTCGCTTTATGGGAACAGATGAAAGTAGTAATCGTTATCAGAATCGTGGGAAATCGTCCAAGTTCTCAGAATCGTTGGGATGAGTACAAGTAATCAGAATCGTTGTATGAGTCCTCGTTCTCAGAGTCGTTGGAGGTAGTCTTTGTTATCAGAATCATGGGAAGAAGTTCACGTTTTCATAATTGTTCGAAGGAATCCACGTTTTCGTTCGGAGGAGTCCACGTTAGCCGAATCGTGGGAAAGAGTTCTCGTTCTCAGAATTGTTGAAAATAGTCGACATCTCTAGTTTACGTTCTCAGAATCTTTGGAAGCAGTCGACGTTTTCAGAATCTTGGGATGGAATTCATGTTCTCAAAATCGTTCAAAGGAGTCCACGTTTCCAGAATCGTTGTTAAGAGTGGAAAGGGTCCAAGTTCTCACAAATCGTTGGGATGGGTATACATAATCAGAATCGTTGGGATGAGTACACATAATCAGAATAGTTGCGAGGAGTCCACTTTCTCAGAATGTTTGAGTCCAAGTTCTTAGAATCACGGGATGGAGTTCACCTTCTCAGAATCTTTGAAAGTAGTCCATGTCCTCATAATAGTTCGGAGGAGTCATATTCGTTGAATGTAGTCCATGTCATCAGAATCGTGGTAAGGAATTCACATTATCACAATCGTGGGAATGAATTCACATTATCACAATCGTGGGAATATATTCTCTTTCTCAGAATCCTTGAAAGTACTCCACGTTCTAAAAATGTCTAGACTTAGTATGAATCATTGGAAAAAGTCAAAATTTTCTAGATCATTGGAAGAATTACGGTGCTTATCTCGGTATCTTTGGAAGTAGTCCACATTTTCTAGATCATTGGATCGAGTTCACACTTCTATAAATCGTTGGATGGAGTACACGTTCTTAGAATTATCGGAAGAAGTCCACGTTGTAAAAATCGTCGGAAGGAATCCTTGGTAGGAGTCCATATTTTCTAGATCACTGGCAGGAGTTAAACTTTTCAGAGTCATTGTAATGAGTGCTATACTAGGTTAGGTTAGGGTGGCAGCCGTATTTTTTTTATACAAGCTCACATAGAACAGTTTAGGTCCCTAGTGTTACTACGGGCTGAAATGCCCCTCATCGAAACCAACCTGTTTGATATACAAATTTGTCGATATGTAGTATGAATATCGGTACTGGAAAGATCTCTTAGGCTGCCTAGAAAAGCCGACCCCAGTATGTCCAGTCGTCGTTTACTCAGAGCGGGGCAGTCGCATAGCAAGTGCTCAATGCTCTCCACTTCTTCCACTTCTTCCTCATCTCCACAGCTTCTGCAGAAGTCATTAGAGACAATACCCAATCTTTTGGCGTATTCGCCGATCAAGCAGTGTCCCATCAGAACTGATACTAACGTAGACAATCTTTGCCTCTCTAGTGCGAGGAGATATTTTCATCTTCTCAGGTCATACCTTGGCCAGATTTGTCTAGCTACTCTGCAGGTGCCGATTTCTGTCCATCTTTCGTTGGACTGCCTGATTGCCTCTTGCCTAAGCCAAAGCTTGCACGTGGATAGTGGCGCACCAATATATGCAAATTCTTCGAGAATTTGTAATGTCGTCCCTTTGCTAGCAAGTTCATAGGAATTGCAGTTCCCCGGGATATCCCTATGCTCAGGCACCCATATGAGGTGTATATTAAACTGCTCAGCCATCTCGTTAAGAGATCTGCGGCAGTCGAGGGCTGTTTGTGAATTTAGGGATGTTGCCTCCAGAGAATTGATGGCAGCCTGGCTGTCCGAGTAAATGACTACGCCAGTGTTGGTTACTATGTTGCGACTCAGCCACTTGGCGACTTCCCATATTGCCATTATTTCGGCTTGATAGACACTGCAGGTATCAGGTAGTCTGTGAGCTATATCCAATCTAAGCTCTGCACAGTGTACTCCGAAGCCAACCTTTTCATCAAGCTTCGAAAGGAGTGCTATACTAATCTCAGTATCTTTGAAAGTATTCCATTTTGGATACCACAATTTTGTGGTTCTCAGTTCATTTTCTGTCACTTCTTCGTCTCCCTTCGGATGAACAGACGTTGAATTTCTTTTCACTTCTTTCAACCCTTTCTGCTTTAAATATATACCCGAAGTGAAAAAAGCGTGAAATCAAGTATTTCAATAATCCCAAGTGATTCGCATCACTGCGGATAACAAAAAGATTCCATCTTATATTATATTTGAATTGGCTTGTTTAGTGTCCCTAATAAGCTATTCGAGACTTGCCGCTGATACAGCTCCTTGAATTTCCATTTCAGCCTTTGTTCCAAAACCTGCAAAGACACAAAACCTTGAATTTCCATTTCAACCTTTGTTTCAAACCCATAGCAACTAGAAGATACAGTTTCTCTGGAAACACCTTATCGACGACACATTTTCATCAATCAACTTTTCCGGGAATTGGCATAGCAATAGACCATAATGGTCCTTTGTAGTTTATGTATGAATATCGATATTTATCTGAGGATAAATTTTTTACACATAGAGCATATTTTATTTTTCGGTCACTTTTTTTGACGGTCACCAACATGCTAACACAACACCTAAATTCGTGTTACTGGTCAGTCACGCGTTACAATGTGTAGTATACTTTTTGTTGCTCTTCGAATACGAATGAATAATGCAAAACATACTTTCAGGAGTAGAACATAAACATTGTAATTTATTTTGCTATTAGCAACAGTAGAAAATAAACCACTGCATTTTATTATGCCAATATGCCAGAGGAATGTAGACGCTGATGCTTTTGAATAGCCTTGACGACAGCCTTCGTGGGACGTAGAAAATATTTATTCGCATTCACAATCGTTCAGGCATAACAATTCAAAGCCTGCTTTTATTTGGTTCTTAAATTATTTACAATTTCACCAAGGTATAGGCATGTTCACCACCCACAGAAAAGGACAATTGTCAGTTCTTGAATCATTATTAGCCAAATTTGATGCCTACTAACATGATAGCATAAAACATTAAACCATTAAAATCTACAGCATATTTCTAGCTGCTATTATTGCTTCATTTGTAATATGTGGTATATGTTTAGGGAAAGAGAGAGGGAAAATTGTCCAGAAGTATAGCATTTTGGGGGGATGGAAACATTATTGTTGTCCAGAGATTAAAATTAATTAACAAAAATGAAACCATTTTCTAAAGAGCGGGGTAGTGTGCAGGGAGGGGAGGAGTTACAGACAACTTGTGGCTTTTGCGGTATTTGTCATTATCTCGTTGTCGACGAAACGACGGTCATTAAATTCACACAGCAACAGATAATTCCTTCCACATACTCGTTCGCATGAGTGTGTGGCAGCAAAACACATTAATTTGTCCTGCTCCCCTCTGCCCATCGAAATATGGTACAAAACCTACCCGCTAAAGGATCACGACTGTAGCAACCAGTGTGTGGTAGTTAAAAAAGACCAATGACCAGGTGGGAAAAATCAATGTTCAGCCTTTAAGCTATTGGCTTTTGTAACAGTTAAAATTACAAAAAAAGTACCATAAAAAGTTAAAATTAATTTACGGTTAATACCGGTGAGTTTAACCGAAACTCACCCCAAATACTCGTACATTACAATGTCACTGACTTTAAATGGTTTTAAGGGACGGATATTATACAAAGCTCTGCGAACAGAGTAAGACATGTAATTGCGAATCAAAGTTGCAATTCATGACCACCGTGATTGGTGTTTTCGTTCTTTAAGTTTCGCATTTAAATTGCCTCCCGCCAAAGGAAAGTAATTTAGAAAATTTCCTTATAATTTATTTTAATTCCAGTTTGATTTGAGCAAAAAAAGTTTAGCAAAAAAAATAACAACACAAATATTCAGTGTCTAAAAATAAATCAATTTGAAGTCTATTTAAAGCCTAAATGTTGTTGAAACTAATATATAACCCAGGTTGTTATTGTCGAGTTCTACACAGAGTTCGAATGAATGAGTGAGTGAATGAGCAGTGAGCAGCAGTATATGCTCGGAAATGGCGTGTTTAAACGCTATTTATCACTGAAACCAACAGCTAATAAAAATACCTGAAATGTAACTTTGTTCGTTCGTAACTGCTGCTCTTGATTTGCAGTGCCGGCCAACAATATAAAGCATTTTCTTGTGTCTACATTACATACATACATATATATTTGATAGGTCCGCGTGCATTGTTCTCTGTTGGAAAAAGAAAGAAACTAAAAGACCATTCTTCCCCTCTGTACATACCCAAGCATTCTTCCTGTCATTCTTCCCCTCTGTACATACCCAAGCATTCTTCCTGTCTTCTGTTCTCAGATTTTGAAGGAGAATTCTATCCTCTAACGAGGAAGGATCACAAATTATTTAAAATTAAATAAGAGTATTCAATATTGTTTAATAGATATAGTCAACAGTTCCCAATAAGTTCTACTGAGAAGGTTACAATATGTCTATCGATTCAGAGCAAACGATATTGCTGACTTTTTTTGCTGGCTCCGTGGAAAGCGGTGATATGTGAACTCTTCCGTTGATGCTGAGAAAAACGAAGATTTGGCGCCTATTGGTTCTGAAACAATGATATAGCGCCAACGTGGAGTCTTTCTGATGGCTACGAGGAAAACAGCGGTACGTGTACTCTTTCGTTGATGTTGAGAAAGGCAACCATTTGGCGCCCATTAATTCTAAAATATTATAGGAGAACTCCTTCCTAATATTTTCTGAAATGATCAACGAAGATGCAACCCTTCACGAGTTCGTCTTCTAGTGATTGTAATAATAGATACGGCGAGGGGCCCAACAAAGGGTCTTACAATTTTAAGAATATTGGTTCGTTCCAATGGTTTCTACAAAGTTAACGAAGAGGCACACAACGTGTATTTCATGTAATGATTCTGAGGGAGTCAATGACGAAAACGTATTCCCACTGTCGATTCAGAACCTGTCTTGCTACGAGTTATTATAATCTTGCCAGCTATTCCAGGATTCCTTTCGGAGATTCTGAGAACATGGATTCTTTCCAGTGATTATAAGAACGTTTTTTCCTTCCAGTGATTCTAGGAACGTGGATTCCTTGAAGTTATTCCGAAAACCAGGATTCGTGGCAGTGATTCTAAGAATGTGGTTTCTTTCCAGTGATTCTAAGAACGTTGTTTCCTTCCAGAGATTCTAAAAACGTGGATTCCTTCCAGTGATTCTAAGAACGTGTATTCCTTCCAGTGATTTTTAGAAAGTGTTTTCCTTTCACTGATTCTGAGATCACGAATTCTCCACATTCTTCTGACAACTTTTGATTTCGTCCTGTGATTCTGAGAACTTGGATTCCTTTATGTGAATCGAAGATCCCGGATTTCTCCCAGTTATTCCAGTTATTGAGAACTTGGATTACTTCCTGTGACTCCGTGAACCCGGAGTCCGCTTACTTAAAATAAGAACATCGATTCCTTCCAGAGATTCTGAGAATTGGGATCCCGTGATTCAGTGAACGGTGGTTCTTTCTATTTATACCGAGACGGGCATCATCTCCAGTGATTCTGAGGACGTACATCACTTCCAGTGATTCTGAGGACGTGTATACCTTCCCATCATTCTGATAACGCGGATTCCTTCAATCATAAGATTCCTTGTCGTAATTCTAGTATACTTATCAAATTATTCTTTCTAGTGATTCTAATTCTGTATTCCTTCCAGTGACTCTAATCACAGAATTCTTTCCGGTGATTCCGAAAATGCCGATTTCTTCCAGCGAGATCACGTATTCCTCCCAATTATTCTGATAACTTGGATTCCTTTCTGTGATTCTGAGAACTTGGATTATTTCATGTGATTCTGAGATCCCGGATTTCTCCCAGATATTCTGAGAACTTGGATTTCTTCCTGTGACTCCTTGAACCCGAATTCCGCTTACTTAAAATAAGAACATCGATTCCTTCGAGATATTCTGAGAATTTGGATCCCGTGATTCAGTGAACCGTGATCATTTCTAGTTATACCGAGACGGACATCACCCCCAGTGATTCTGAGGACGTGTATAACTTCCCTTCATTCGCATAACGCGGATTGCTTTTAACCATAAGATTCCTTGTTGTGATTCTAGTATACTTATCAAATTATTCTTTCTAGTGATTCTAATTCAGTATTCCTTCCAGTGACTCTAATCAGAGTATTCTTGTCGGAGATTCAGAAAACGCCGATCTCATCCAGCGATTCAGATAACAAGAATCCCTTCATGGGATTCTGAGAACCAAATCTCTTCTAGCGATTCCGAAAACCCGGACACCTTCCCGCGATTTCGAGAACCATGATCCATTGCAGCTTTACTGATAACTTGAATATTCCTTGCATTGATTCCGAGAGCTGAACTAAGTCCAGTTATTCTGAGAACATAGATTATTTCCAGTGATTCTTATACCTAGATCCCTTTCAGTGATTCCGAGAACACGGATCTCTTCCATTCATTCTGAGGACCCGGATTCCTTTCAGTGATTCTGAAAACATGCAACCCTTTCTGTTATTGTGAGAGTGTGAATTCCTTCCAAAGATTCCGAGAAGCCTTAATCGTGGCCGTGAGAACGTGGATCGCTTTCAGTAATTCTGAGCGTGTGAATTCCTCCTAGTGATTTTTTTAGCACGTCTATTCTTTCCCGGGATTCTGACCCCTAATCACACGATTCTTCTTAGTCATTTTGATAAATGGATTCTTTCCAGTGATTTCCAGAACGCGGATCCCTTCCAGCAATTCTGAGAACCCGGATTCTTTCCAGTGGTTCTTAGAAAGTGTTTCCCTTCTAGTGACTCTAGGAGTGTGGGTTCCTTCTGGTGACTTCGATAACCCTTATTCCGTTCAGTGGTCCTAAGAACATGGACCATTCTCTCTGATTCTGAAAACGTCCTTTCAGAGATTCTGAAGAAGTGGATCCCTTTCAGTGATCATAGTTTTATTCCAGTGAATTTGAGAACTTGAACTTCGACCAGAGATCCAGCGAACATCGATACCTTTTGAATGATTCTGAGATCGTTGGGAACATTCATATTATGCTAAGATTATAATTATTGTAATCCTTGGTGTGTTTCTGAGATTCTGCATTCCTTCCTGTAGAATCACATATACTTACTGAATTCTTGCAATGATTCAGAGAATATGGATTCCTTCCAGTGATTCTGGATTTATTTCAGTTATTCTGAGAACTTGAATATTCTTTTCAATGCTTTCGAGAGCCTTAACTCCGCCCAGTTATTCTGATGCTATGGATTCTTTTCAGCGATTCTGAGAACTTAGATCCCTTCCAGAGATTCCGAGAACACGGATCTCATCCTGTGATGCTGAGCACCACAGTAATAAGAATTATGTCTTATAATTGGAGTTTACCTCCAACAGAGCAAACATTTACATTTAGAGACTTTAAGAGCCTTAACATTAACGCATTGCAGTATGATGTCAATGAAACGTATTGGGATCAGATATCAAACTGCACGGATGTAAATGAAAAATTAAACATACTGAACTCTAACCTCCTGGCACTGTGCAATAAACACGTTCCCGTAAAAACTCGAAGAATTCAGTCTGAGGCTAAACCGTGGTTTAACACTGCAACTAAAATGTTGATACAACAGCGTGATATGGCTTATAAGAAATGGAAGAGATATAAAACATCAGAGCATCATCTTATATATAAATCAGCTCGTAGAGCGGTAGTTGCCAAGATACTAAGAGATAAAAAAACTATATTACCAGAATAAATTCAACGGTGCGATCTCGGGAAAACGAACTTGGAAAGAAATAAAACGAAATATTATTCCTAATGCAAACTATGATAATATAAACGTGGATGTAAACATATTAAATACTAAATTTGTAAATATACCAGCAATTGATATACCACCGGAAGTGTGCACTGGTCCACGCGATTTCTACCTGAGAGAAAATGAATTAAGTTTTCGTATCACAACCGTACGTGAAGTATATGACGCCATAATGTCCATCAAATCGAGCTCTGTAGGATACGATGATATAAATCCTAAATTTCTAAAAATAGTGCTGTGCCAAATAATAATATACATTACTGATATTTTTAACACAGCAATAGTTAGCAGTACATTCCCAGCGGCTTGGAAAATTGCTAAGGTCATTCCTATACCAAAGGGTAATAACGAATTTAGACCAATATCAATATTGCCGTTTTTATCGAAAGCGTTTGAGAAAATTATTCACAATCAAATGCAATATTACATTTCGGAAAACCATTTGCTATCTCCGAGACAATCAGGCTTTAGGTCGAAGCACAGCTGTCTGACAGCGCTAACAGACGTCGTGGAAGTCAGAAGGGCCAGAATGGATGATAGTGAGGTCATACTACTGGTCTTGCTCGAATATTCTAAAGCTTTTGACTCAGTTCACCATCGGATGCTTTGCCAAAAACTTTCGTTGGAGTTTAAGTTTTCTAGTACAGGGATCCGGCTAATGTCGTCTTACCTGATAGGAAGATCCCAATATACTTCCAATAAGCAATATCACTCAGCCTTACTTTTGCTTAAAAGAGGTGTCCCACAAGGATCAATTCTTGGGCCCCTACTTTACTCTCTATACTCAAATGACATTCCAAATCAAGTTACACACGCACAGATACAAATGTATGCGGACGATGTCCAACTCTACTTACCCTGTCGAGTCGACTCCATCAATGTAGCTGTTACACATCTCAACGAAGATTTATTACGAATAAGTAATTGGGCGTCTAACAACGGTATACATCTTAACCCAAATAAATCAAAAGCTCTTATAATTCACAATCGAAAAGCGAATATTCCAAACACTGTCCACCTTCGACTCGTTAGTACCTGCATTGAAGTTGTTGATAAGGCTAAAAATCTTGGTGTAGTGTCTAACAACAATCTCAACTGGTCAGACCATTTAAACAGCACATGCGGTAAAGTATATTCTATGTTAAGGAACCTGTGGATGACGCAGTCCTTTACTCCATTACACATTAGATTACTCCTAGCTAAGAGCTATATCATACCTACACTCCTACATGGCGCTGAGTTGTATTCTGGATGTAATGCCAATGACACAAGAAAACTGAACACAACATATAACAACATAGCCAGGTACATATATGGTCTAAGAAAATTTGATAGGATATCGAGTTATGCGACACAAATACTTCAAATGCCGCTGGAAAACTACTTAAAATATAGATCCATAAATTTTCTACATAACATAATATACTCAGGTGAACCAAAATATCTACATGAGAAGTTAACTTTTTCAAGATCAAATCGTGGGAATAATATTAATCAAATATTCCATCGACGGCAAACATCAGAGGGACAGTTTTTCATCCGTACAATCCGTCTCTGGAACCAACTTCCAAACAATCTTCAGAAAATAAGCAACACAACAAAGTTCAAGAGGTGTGTTTTCACATATTATACCACTACATGAAATGTCTTTTCAATTCTATTTATTAAAATCTATTACTCGTATTGTAAACGAGAAAACTAATTATTATTTAATTACCTTGTAAGCATTTATTTAAATAATTTTGTAAAGATTATATGTTTTCAACAAATCAATGTAACACATAAATTCCAGTACTACTCTAATAAGATTCATATCTTGCTGTGCTGGAAATCACAATAAATAAAATAAATAATCATGGATTCCTCGGATTGATTCTGAGATACTGATCACATGATTCTTTCTAGTGATTATAATATCTGGATTCCTTCCAGTGATTCGGAGAATGCGGATCTCTTACAAGTGATTGCGAGAATGATAATGCCATCCAGTGGTGAAGAGAGCGTGGATCCCTTCCAGTGATTTTGAGAACGTGGATAGCGTGATTTCGAGAATCTACATTCTTTGCTGTGATTTCGAGAACCCAAATTCTCTTCGATGGTTCTTAGTGTTTCTGTGAACTCTGAATCCGTGTAGTGCTTCTCAGACCGTGAATCCGTTCCAGTGATTCTGAGAGTGCGGACTTCTTCCAGTGAGTGCGGACTTCTTCCAGTGATTCTGAGAACTCGGATTCCTTTTTATTGGTTCTAAGAGAGTGGATCACTTTCAGTGACACTGAGAGTGTGGATTCCTGTCTGTGATTTCGAGAGCCATAATTAATTTCAGAGGTCGTGAGAACATGAATCGCTTCAAGTCATTCCTAGAACATGTACAGCTTCAAATAATTCTGAGATCGTGTGTTCATCTAATAGTTTTGAGATTATAATCATTGGATTCCATGCCGTGATTCTGATATACTAATCACAGAATTTTAATCCTTGGAGTGCTTCTCAGACCGGGAATCCGTTCCAGTGATTCTGAGAGTGTGGACTTCTTCCAGTGATTCTGAGAACTCGGATTCTTTTTTATTGGTTCTAAGAGAGTGGATCACTTTCAGTGACGCTGAGAGTGTGGATTCCTGTCTGTGATTTCGAGAACCCTAATTAATTTCAGAGGTCGTGAGAACTTGAATCGCTTAAAGTGATTTCGAGAACATGTATAGCTTCAAATGAATCTGAGATCGTGTGATCATCTAATAGTTTTGAGATTATACTCCTAATCATTGGATTCCATGCCGTGATTCTGATATACTAATCACAGAATTATTTCTTGTGATTTCAATATTTCCGAGAATGCGGATCTATTTAAGCAATTCTGGGAACGCAGATCCCTTCCAGTGATTCTGAGATCTCAGATCCTTAACAGTATCAGAGAACGGGTAGTCCGTTCAGTGATGTGGATAATGGTTCCGGTGGTTCCGAAAATCCGTCTTTCTTTCGCTGGTTCTGATTCCAGTCAGATTCATTGCCGTGATTCCGGAAGCTAATCACAAGATTCTTCCTAGTGATTGAAATAACTGGATTCCTATCAGTGATCTTGAGAACCTGGATCCCTCCAAGTGATTTTGATTGAGAACCTCCTTCTAGACATTCTGAGAACGCTGATACCTTCCAGTGATTCTTATAACGTTGATCCCTTTCAATGACTCTGAGTTCACAATTTCCTTTCAATCAATCCAGAGTTTCCGAGAACATGGATGCCTTTCAATGATTCTGAGATCTTGGGAACAATACTATAATTCTGCTAATGTAGGTTCCTAACTGTGATTAAATATCCTAGTGAATGAAATAACTGGATTCCTATCAGTGATCTTGAGAACCTGGATCCCTCCAAGTGATTTTGATTGAGAACCTCCTTCTAGACATTCCGAGAACGCTGATACCTTCCAGTGATTCTTATAACGTTGATCCCTTTCAATGACTCTGAGTTCACAATTTCCTTTCAATCAATCTGAGAGCTTGAACAGCTTCCGAGAACATGGTTGCCTTTCAATGATTCTGAGATCTTGGAAACAATACTATAATTCTGCTAATGTAGGTTCCTAACTGTGATTAAATATGCATGACTTATTTGCGAATATTATTCCAAACACAATTTATTTATTTAGCTTTAGTTGACTTAATTTGAAATCCTTCCTCGTTTATGCATTTAGTTAGATCGGCGGTGAATTATTTATTTATTTGTACAATGAAATACTTACCAGGTAAGAACTTAAAATGAACCGATAACCCATACTGCAATTGGCTCATCAATTTTTCATTTTTTTCATTGTTTGGTGAATATCTGCGATGGTGTGAGTTATTGAACGCCATTAAATACATTTTGAGAAAATTGTGGTAATTTTTATTTTTTTCAAGGATTTTTATAATACATCTAATCTTATCTATCCTATCTCTCCTCCTTTCCTTTGTTCGTTCGTTTTCAGATGTTATAAACGTTTAGTTGTTAATTTATTTTTCTTAAATTCTTTTCTTAGAGATTTCCGTTGTTTTATGGTTAATCTTCGATGAGCATAGTTATTGTTCAACTGAAGAGCAAAGCAATAGAAATGTTGTAGACATAGGATAGTCAACACCGATGTTCTCTATTTGAATGGTATCTAGTGTTAGAATAATTTAAAGGGCGTTTTATGCATCGAAAGTGAGCGGGTATTGGGAGGAGAATTCAAGAATTGGAAATTATTCAAGTTAAGATAATATCATCACGGCTAGAATTTTGTAGTTGTGTTGAAGAGATATAACTTCTGGAAACAATTAAATTTTAACGTTTATCAAAACGAAGCATTTTATTGAAAGCCTTTAGAAGAACCCTTTATAGGCTTATGTTGACACCCTCATGTGCTTAAATCGAATTACGGCTACCCTTATAATTAAAACTGTTATATTTATATTTATGTTTGAATTTAATTTCGGAAGCATCTTAGTAAAAATAGATTTTTCTTCAATTTAGTACTTATCCTTGATTATTACTTAATGATGTCTAGAATCAAAGAAAATATGCAAGCGCCTGTAGTTATCATTATATTGTTGCCTACAGTTAAGGAGTTTACCGTTTTGCCCATTATGTCTTGCCCATTTTTAGGCGTTGCTCTCTTTCTTGTTCATGTTTTTTCTATTTTGATATGATGTTCTATGGAATTTTTTCTAAGGTTTTATAAACTCATGTCGTCGTTGTTGGCTACTTCTACTTCTATACTTATTTTATTATAATTTGTATGCTAAAACACGAGCTCATCTATAGTCTTTATTGTGTCGGTAACTTAACTAGGAAAAGATACAACGAAACATATACATATATAGCAACACATGTGGCTCGTATTCTGCTTTAAGATCATTTTCTTAGGAATAATAGAACAGGGCATACGAAAAGAAAACATCAACATCAACAGCCAACACAAACAACAACAATGCCTAACTGTATACTTTGCATCCTTGGTATTTGTTAGCCGTAAAGTATGCTATATAAAAATACCATTATGCATGATACAGTGTTTCCATATACGTATATAATATATATATGTATATTTCGATAAAAGGCAATGCAGGGCAAAACAAGCATATAAAGCTCTAATAAAATATGCTTACATTAAATTTACTATAAAATTTCTTGTGAATCCGTATATGTGTGCGTCCCTGGTTTTTTTCTTATATATGGCCTGCACTTTTTTCTCTTTGCTCCTTTAAGTGTTAGCAAGTGTCGACGCATACAAACAGTCTGCAGCAATGACTTTAATATATGCCTTATAGAAAGAAAAATATTGGATTATGAGGATTCTGCTGCTGCTGTTGCTACTGCTGATGGCGTTGAGAAAAATGGGAATATATTCGGATTATGGATGCAGATAAGTCTGTAAGAGGTTTTCAACTATACAATGAGTACAATAGGCTATAGGCATATGTTTCCGAGAAGAAGAACAAAATCAAAGCAAATAACAACAAAGAAACATAGAAATCGGCCGAGTTGTCTGAATGGGAAATGTTGAAATGGTTATAGTTTAAAAGAGACTTTTACGAAATAAAAAAATGTTTATGATATTTATCACAGGTCGAATATACAAAAAAAATTACAAACTAAAAAAAAAACAGGTGAAAAAGTATATAAACTATTATTAAATTATCAAAATTAAACACAAAAAATATGATTTCTGCACAACTTCACATTGAGCAAAATCACAGATAATATCAATTACCGATCAAACTCTCAGAGGCAATTTTAAAAAAAGATTTCAAATAATTTTCTGCGAAAAAATGATAAACGATTTTTTTAAATATTATTTAACGTCGAAAAATATTTTCAGAATTTTATAATAAACTTTTAATATTTAAAAGTCGAAATTTAATTATTTTTAAAGAAAAATAAATATTATTTGCTAATAATCCTACGATTTTTGGGATCTTTATAAAAACCAGGCATTTAAACTATGATTTGCCTGCACCCAAGAATTACTAAGATAAATTCAAAAATAGTATTTAACTACGAAGTACAGAAGTTTTATAGCTTTTCTATATCAATTCTTATTATTATTTAAAATTAAATGGAATTTAAGCGATTATTGACTGTATTTGCTAGTCTGAGGAACAGTGGGTTGTATGAGTGATTTTAATAAAAATCTAAATTGGGTTGTATGAGTGATTTTAATAAAAATCTAAATTATTTATACGATTACAAGACCATTGGAAAGCCAACAAAAACAAGAAAATACGGTGTGTTAAGTACGGCCATGCCGAATCTTATATAAACTTCACCATGGATCGCATTTGAATGGTTTCGTGTACAAATAAACTCAAATTACCAAATTCCATGCCGATTCGTTGAAATTTGTTTTATTTTTGTTACTTTAAAAGTAAAATCTATAGGGACTTTTTTATGGGGGCTATATAAAAACATGGACCAATGATGGTCGTTGTTCGTGCCAAGGGCTCTGGGTATAAATACACCCAATCTTCAGACCGATCATTTAAAATTTGCGGTATTTATGGCGTCAATCGGACGATATCAAAAATTGACCGAATTTATTTGAATTTTATGGCGATTAATAATATGTGTGTTTTCATGTCAAGTGAGTGAAGTTTTAAAGCAGATATCTTTTGATCGGGATGAATCTTGAAGCAAGTTTAGTGCTATTGGATAGGAGTTATGACACAAATTTTCAACCAGATCGGTTAAGGACTGTCCGCGTTGCAGGGTGTTGTATTTTGACATTGTGGTCAAACGAGCCTTTTTTCCCATCTGTATAACTAATTACTAGACAGTGGAATATATGCAATTGCATATTTATACCCTCACTTTAGTGTGACGAGGGTATATATCATTTGCTACGGAAAAAAGTGTAACACATCGAAGGAGTGATCTAAGACCCTAAGTATGTTCGGAGGAAATCCGTTTTGGGTCATTTTAAGTCGAATGAGCAATGTCCGTCCGTCTGTCTGTCTGTCTGTCTGTCTGTCTGTCTGTCTGTCTGTCTGTCTGTCTGTCTGTGTGTCTGCTGGCTGGTGCGCACGATAACTCTCGAAAGGAGTAACCGATTGACTTCAAATTTGGTATGTGGTAATATTTTGATCTATCTCCGGATGAGTTCGAAGATGGGCCATATTGGTCTACTCCTTCTGGTACCTCCCACACAAAGGGTTAAAATTTAGTGAAATATTGATTCTTTAATAACTTCTATACTACTTACTCGAATCTTTTGAAATTCTGCACATAATATTAGTATATTAGTCGCTATTAACTCGAGAAAAATGGGTGGAGTTGGCATGCCCCTTTTGGTACCTCCCACACAAATGGACCATTTTGCATCAAAATTTAACTGCTTATAACTTTAACACATGTGCATAAAAATGCATGAAATTTTCTACAGTATAATGTTTTTGTAACGCCTATAGTCCGGTAAAAAAATGGGCATTATTGTACAGCCCCTTTTGGTACCTCCCACACAAATGGACCATTTCGTACCAAAAGTAAACGGCTTGTAACTTTAATAACAGTGCATACGAATACTTGAAATTTTGTACAGTGTAATGCTGTTATAGTGCCTATAGTCCTGTAAAAAGTGGGCGTTATCACCCCGCCCCTTTTTGTACCTCCCACACAAAATGAACAAATCATACCAAAATTACATAGCTCGTAACTTTAATATACCAGTGCACATAAACGCTTATAGTTCAGCACAATGCAATGTATTTACCGAAAAATACGTGTTTTTGGAAAACCCCTTCTGGTACCTCCCACACAAGTTGACAGATTTATTGGTGTAATGTTATATATTACATTACTCACAAAGTGAGGGTATACCTTAGTCGGTTTACCCGACTGAAACTTTCTTACTTGTTTTATTTGATAGTTGTACGGCAAAACCGATAACACACAAATTTTTTTCGTCAAAAAATAACTAAATATAAAAATATTTATTTTTTCATATTTTATGCAAACTGCATATTTTCATATATCGTGCATATGCAAAAAATATGCACAAACACATTTATGTTTAAAATTCCCCTCAAATTCGATCATTTAGTGCAAGGGTTGTTCCATTTTGAAATCGCTATTCTTTCTCTAAAAAATATTTTCGGCATTTTTATACCCTCTAAATATTGATCTGAGACCCCATGTCCGTCTGTTGTAATCACGCTACAGTCCGTAATAATAGAGCTAGGTTGATCAAATTTGGTATAAATATTTCTTATAGAGTTGCAGGTTATACGTCTGTTGTAATCACGCTACAGTCCGTAATAATAGAGCTAGGTTGATCAAATTTGGTATAAATATTTCTTATAGAGTTGCAGGTTATTTAGGATTGCAAATGGGCCAGATACCACATATTTAAAGCAATTTAGCAGAAACTTTGGAGTTTGTATTCTATTTTGACAAGAATTTATCACAGGAAAAATTTCACATATATGTTCATATTTTGTTATAGTCGCCCTATCCAAGGTCGCTCCAAGATATATGTATTTAAGCCATAAATACAATATTTTCTAAACATTTTAATTGAATCTTTGCAGTTTGTATTTAATTAAGACACGAATTTATCGCAGTAAACATTTTTGAAATCAGTTCATATTGTGTTATAGTCCACCTATAGATGTCACTCCCCAAAATGCTTATTTATGCCATAAAATCCACATTTTCTAAGAAATTTAGCAGAGAATTTGCAGTTTGTATTTTATTTTGGCAAAAATTAATCTCAATAAAATTTGTACATATCAGTTTTTATATTGTTGTGGTCCCCGTGTAGATCTAGTTCTCAAATATGCTAATTTAAGCCATAAATACCACATTTTTCAGCGTTGGTTTTTATACTCTACACCACACTGTGGTCCAGGTTGTTGTGAGTTTGTGCATTTGTTTGTAACACCCAGAAGGATAAGAGATAGAGTCATCGTTTATTATACCGATCGACTTGGAATCACTTCCTGAGTCAAATTAACTATGTCCGTCTGTCCGTCCGTCTATCCGTCCGTCCGTCTGTAGATGTATCGTTGTAATCAAAGTGCAGTTCGTATTTATGGTCCGATTGTGATGAAATTAAGCACAGTGCTCTTTTTTGGCCCAAAGACGATCCCTATTGAAATTAGTCAAAATCAGTTCAGATTTAGATATAGCCCCTATATATATGTTATACACGTTTTAACATTTAAGCGCTGTAGAAACTGTATTTTGTATCAGATCAGTACGAAATTTGGCATAGAGAGTTCCTTTATTACATGAATGAGCTCTGTCAAATTCGGGGAAATTCAGTTCTAATTTTGAAATAGCCCCCATATGTATGTTTATGTAGAAACCGTATTTTATATCCGATCAGTACTAAATTCGCCAGAGAGAGTTTTCTTATTACAAGTATAAACACTGCCAAATTCTTATCGCAATACCCATTTTCGCAGAGGTAATTTAATACTGGTCCACTTCTTTGGTAACAAATTTGGTAACTTAATACTTGAATTTAGCACATCTAAAATTTCCAAATTTCGAAAAAGTGATACTATAGTGCCGTTTTCGGGAAAAGGGCAATGCAAGTGTTGCACTTCTTTGCAAAAACGAATTCGCCATTAGTCTTTTCCAAATATCTAAAAAAATAGTTAACATACTTTTGATGAAAGAAAAGTAGACAATAGATTGTAGCATATCTTAGGGATGTATAAGTGCATTTATGGAATGACATCTAAATGTGATTTGTATGTAAAAGTAATATTTCTGTACAGAAATGCCAAATCTATATAAAAAAACTGCAGCTGATTTTAACGGATTTACTATACCCTCACTTTAGTGGAGGAGATTATATATTATTAGAAGTGACCTACGGCCCTTCGATTTTGGACATTTTAAATCATTTGAGGAATGTTGGCCTGTCTAGTTGGTGCGCACAGTAACTCTCGAAATGAGCCACCGATTGATTTGAAACATGGCATGTTGTAATATTTTTTCTACCTCTGCCAAGGTGGAAGGTAGGCCATATCGGTGCACTCCTTCTAGTACCTCCTCCACAAAGGCTTTGAATTTACGGAAATATTGATACTCTAATATCTTCTGTGACTCTACATATAGTAATAGTTTATCTGTCGCTATAACCTTGAAAAAATTTTAGGAATGGGAGAAGTTACTTGTTTATTAAAACTCTCTCAAATAACAAAAGAAAATTGATAGCATTCTTCGGGGGCAATAAAAGTAGACTATAGCATATCTTAGTGATGTATTAGTACATTTAGGAAATTACATTTAAAAGCTACATTGAAATGTAATATGTAGATGTACAATAGTAATATTTCTGCACAGAATTTGCAATTCTATATAAATAACTGCTGCAGCTTTTGTAGAATGTTATAGTTGGAGCAATTTATTTTTCACTATTAATTTCAGAATTTGACATTCTTTTATTAAATATTTCCCTTAACCAATGGCAATATATTGTATACTTTGGGGCACCGGAAGTAGACAACAATATGAAGCATAAGTTGGAGGTGAGAATTTTTTTTAATTATAGTTAAATTTATTGGCCAAACTACAAAGCGTACTACGTTTTTTGCTAAATTGTTAGTTTGTTGCCGACTTTTAGGCGTAAAAAGATAGACGTGGCTAAATTACCATACACAGAAATATCTTATCTGTCACTATAACCGTGAGATAAATGGGAGAAGTTACTTGTTTATTAAATTCACCAAATAACCAAAGTTAATAGGTAGCATACTTTGGGGGCCAGAAAAGTAGTCTATTATAGCAAATCTTAGGGATATGTAAGAGTATTAAGAAAATTACATCTAAATGTGACATTAAAATGTGATTTGTATGTAAAAGTAACAATTCTGTATAGAAATGGCAAATCTATATAAAAAACTGCGGCATATTTTATAGAAAGTTTAAGTATAGCGATTTATTTTTCACAATTAATTTTCATTAATTTTGGAATGTTTAATTGTATTTATATAATAAATTTGTGTATTTTACATTCTACATACACTCAATATTTTCTTGCAATATATTGCATACTTTGAGGCACAGGAGTAGACAACAATGTGAAGCATAAGTTGGGGATGTGGATTTTGTTGAATTAAAATTAATTTTTTTGGCCAAATGACAAGGTAGTATTTTTGCTAAATTTTAAATTTGTTGCCGACTTTTGGGCGTACAAATATTGACGGCTGTATTTGTATATTTAAGCTTGCCAAATAAAACACGCCATATGTAGAAAATCTAATTAAAAAATATATATTTTTGTTGTTGAAATTTTACTCAATTTTATTCATTAAATTTATTAATTTTAAGAATTTTTTTTTTTCTATTTCAGCATTTATGATTCAAATTAAATTTGGAAAAACATTGTGGCAGTGAAAATGAAAATCAAACGAAGTCAACAGTTACTGGTAAGTAAAGATAATTATTTACAATTTCCGTGATTTTTAAGAAATCAAGTTGCTTTTTACGAATTAAAGCTGTTTATATTTGTTTATATTTTTATTAAAATGATATCAAAAAGAAACTAATAATATGTGGCATAGCTCTAGGCAAAATAACTAAACAATAAATTGAAGCATAACTTAGGGATGTAGACATTGGATTGACCTCAAAACGTCACGACTTATAAGGAATTATTTTTTAAAGAAATTCAGGCCTGTTTTGTTTGTGACTCGACTCATATTATTATTATATTTTCTCTACTGAAACAAATAAACCTTATTTCATAGTCGACTCCTTAAAGTATGCTCAACAAGTTTGCCTATGAAACACTGGTGCCTAGATATTTGTTATGCGCAGTAGACAGGACAAAAAATAATATTTATAATAGACTTTGTTACCTAAGTGGTGTAAGGCTTTAAGGGTTTCTATTGTGTTTTGGTTTTTTTTTTATATATTTTGTAAATCTCCCAAGTCTACCTTAGGAGGGAATTATATGCCAATTTGGGTAAAGTTCAATACACGGCAATGACATTTTCCAAATTTAATACATTAAAATAATTCAAAAATAATCGACCAATGGCCGGTGTAATTGTGTTTGCATTTGGTATTTTCTTTATTGTTTCATTTGACCTTGACAGCAATTAAAATATGTATATTAATTTGTATTTTGTGGGAGAAATAATTAGCGCAGCGAAGGATTTTCATTAGCAATTAGATTTAGGCAAAAATAACTTGCAATGTCTGGGTCTTTTGTTTGAGGGTTAATGACCATTATTTTTTTCGTTATTAAGATAATTGGAGAAGTGGTGTGCAATTTTAGGCAGTTGAAATTATTATTATTTTTAATTGCATACTTCCTGGGGCTTTGTTAGATGGTAAAATAAAATTAAAATCATTATTTAATGCATCTAACTAGATAGCGCTCCAAAAATTTAACAACTAAAAGAAATCAACATTGGTCATAGCCCTACAGAAAATATATTATATATTATATGTACAAATATGTTGCCTTTTTTAGGGCATTTTTCTAATAACAAAAAATAGCACTTACCTACTTTTAGGAGCTTTAAAGAACGCAGTTGTAATTGCCTACTTTAAGGGTGGTATTTGGTCTGTGATAGCACAGGTTTCCACTACTCTGTTAAAAGTAATTTTCCTAGATTTCCCCCCTTTTTTGGTGGCCAAACGTCATTACATCAAAGAAAACTTTATTTAACACCTCTTCGTGGCAGCGCATAGTTTCTGGAAATGAAATTTATTTTTGAGCAATTTATGTGTAATTGAGTTTTTGGTTTGCCACACTGAGAAATTACTAAATAAAAACTTTTTCAAGCTAAGCTATTTTTGGAAATGCAATACTTTAGATGGTTGTGTTTGTGAGGGACTCCTTGACTCTGAGATTGCTGAGTTAACTTTTCTTAAATCTTAATTTGGGGAAGAAAAACATCTATAAATAAACAACGAACGACTCTTCCAAAGTTCTTTGCCACTTCTCTATTACACAAAGTTATTAATTACAAAAACTGTTGGTTTAGTTGAAAAATCATTAAGGCTAAAATTAAAACCACGTACTCTCAAAATGCTCCCACACTTACTTATCAGTATTAAAGCCTCTTCTCTTGAAATTTCCCCTATGACGAGCCACAAAAATATTAACAAAATTGAATCGTTAACAATCTGTAAGTATTCCTGTTGACTTTTGGGTATGCCAAACACGTACGACCTGAAGCCAGGAAAACGTGAGTTGCCACCTATGACGTCGAATGAGGCTCTAGAGCTGCAGTTGGAATGAACTTCCTTTCCATTACCACCACCACCACAGCCCCCTTCCCAGCCGAAAAAAAACTGCCTCAACTATGTCGAGCAAAGTTTGCAAGTGTATAAAGGAATACGTGTCCTTTTGGCAGGACGATGCTTAAATGAACAACCAAATATTAGTGTTGGCTGGTAGAACCCAGAATTATTTACTCAAGAGGAGTAGTGGGAAGGGATGGGAGGGGAGGTTGAGGTGCTTCTAAGCGTTTTGGCTGGGGGTGGTGCCAATGTGCACAAAGTTTTTTTGATGATGTTGCATTAAACAGTTATGGCCGGTGAGCAAATACTACCTTTTATGTGGAACTGATGCTCTGGGGTTTTTTGTGGCCTACCTCCTCCAATTTAGTTTGGTTTCCTAACACAGAAAGTCTTCCTAAACCACCCTAAATTGTCCACAGAATTTATAGTGTTAGCCTCAGCCTTCAGAACATGCATTTCGTTTAGTAAAAAATCACAAAATAATTTTAAATTAGAAATTTATGTTCGCAGTTTTTTTTGTTCTGCTTTGTCAATAGAACAACAAAATCCCTGAATTTTCCTTTCGCAAATTGTGTTTAGTGAAAGTGTTTTCATTTCATATTTATTTCTCTTGGAGTATTTCAAGGATTTTGAACGGAAAGCCTCTAAGTATGCTTGACGTTGGCACTGGCCGCAGGCCGCTAAAAGTATGCAACAACTTTTGTGTGAGATTTTTTCTCCCAGAAAACTCACTTAAGTTTTCGCCCATCTACTTGAGTTTGTATTCATTACAAGGTCTTCCCTTGTCTAGAAGAGCACATTCATTATGAATGGACAGTCAATGCCCAAGAAAAGATGTTGCATACCCTGAGGCATAGAAAGTAGACAACAAAGTGAAGCATATTTTAGGGATGTAGATTATTTTCTTCTAGCGATGACGTCAAAACATTCAAATAAATGGAAATTTATTGAAATAGTTCGGTAAAGAAATTTGCGGTTTTGTGATACTCGTAAAGACTCCCCGAAAATGTTTAATAAATATAAAGCATGTTGCAACAATGGGGATATATTTTTAAGCAAAAGCAACAGTTTTAGTAAAGTGACTTAAAATAAGTTAAAACTATGTTATATATACCTATTACATTTTGCGATAGGTAGAGTCGAGTACCAGTAACACAGACATACAGGGAGAAGGTCCATATATGGCACTCCTACTAGATATTTAGTTATAATGATTTTAATCGTAATTTTGGGTAGAAGGAGGACGAAGAAGGCTGAAATAGGTCAATTTATGACACTTCTACTAGAAATCTAGTTGTAATGATTTTAAAATTCATACTTTCGGGTAAAAGGATGACGAATAAGGTTGTCTATGAATATTTATGATACTTTTTTGGGAAGAAAGAACAAAGAAATCCAAAATATGGTACTCTATTAAAAATATGATATAATAACAAATTTTCGAAATTTTTATATCTTGTGGTAAAATGGGTCAGATAAAGCAAAAATGTCACAGATTTCTTCCAGAGATTAAATTATAACAGATATTTCATATTTGGTACAAATATTTACAAAATGTCCCAATATAGTACCTTTTACCAAAGATAGAAAACCTTCCAATAAAGTACCCTTTAACGATAACAGTAATGGAATTTCATAAATCATACAAAATGTCCCAATATAGTACATTTTACCAAAGAATGAAAACCTCCCAATAAAGTACCCTTTAAAGATAACAATAATGGAATTTCATAAATCACACTTTTTGGAATAAAAACTACCCCATTTAGTACCTTGTACCAAAAGTGAAATAATAATATTTTTTCAAAATTATAATTATGCATAAAAGAGATAAAATAATGGATTTGTGAACATGGTACGTTTTAGTACAAAGTATTTTTGAGATTATTACTTTTGGTAATAAAGGACCAAAGTGGCAAAAAGGGCCAAATTAAAAAAACTTTCCCGAGATCGACAAACATACCGTTGATTGGAGAGGAGCACAGACTGATTAACTGATGAAAGAAGAGAGAGATAGACGGGCAAATGAGAGGACATACAAAAATATGAAGAAACGAATAGATAAAAAGACAGAGACAGACGGATGGACGGACGCACAAACACATCTTGACGGAGAGTGAGACAAGGGGGACAGATTGTCTGATGGAAGGATAGCCAGACATACATAATGGTGAATGGGCAGACAGACAGACATAAAAAAATATGAAGAGACGAATAGAGAAAAAGACAGACAGACAGACGGATGGACGGACGAACAAACGCACTTGGACGGATAGTGAGACAGACGGGCAGATAATCGGATGGACGGATAGTGAGGCATATGTGCTGGTGAATAGACAGACAATAAAAGGGATATGCGGATTGTGAGAGGAACGGACAAATACGTTTGGATGGAGAGTGAGACAGACTGATAAACTGATTAAAGTGAGACCGACAGATATAGACGGACGGACAAACACTCCTGGACGGAGAGTGAGAAGGACAGATAGGCAGATTATCTGATGCTGAATGACCGGATGGACAAACAATCAAAGGAAGATACAGATATTGAGAGGGACGGACAAACACACTTCATCAAGAGTGAGACTGTTAGATAAAGCTTTGGAAAAAGTAAAAAGTCGGGTTGACAGACATTCAATCAAACGAGGAGACTGATAGTAATACATTTACATATAGACGGACGAATCAACACTTTTGGACGGGAGAGTGAGGGAGACGGACAGACGGAAAGATTAACTGATGGAAAGATAGTGAGATATAACAGTAAACTGACGGACAGGCAATCAAATTCAGATGCAGAGAATGAGGCGGACAAACACTGGAGAGTGAGACGAACAAATAAACGAATGGAAATAGAGTGAGACAACACTATTGGACGGGAGAGTGAGGGAGACGGACAGATGGACAGATTAACTGATGGAAAGTTAGTGAGATATAACAGTATTCTAACGGACAGGCAATCAAATTCAGATGCAGAGTGTGAAACGGACAAACGCTGGAGAGTGAGACGGATAGATAAACATATGAAAACAGAGTGAGACATGCTAGCGGTTGGCGGACATATAATCAAGGAGAGATAGGCGGAGGAACAAACACGATTGGATGGAGAGCGAGAGAGACGGACAGATTAACCGATTGAAGGATGGAGTTAGACATACTATCGGTTGGACGGACAGGTAATCAAATGCTGATGCAGAAAGTGAGACGGGCGGACAAACAAACTAGGATGTAGAGTCAAACGGACAGATTTTCTTATGGAAGCATCCCCTCCCCCCCCTTATAACCCTATATTCAGTTATCGAACATAAGCTCTATAAAATAATATGTTTTGGGCAGATCATTACCACTAGAAAAACGACTTTTTAAAATCGAAAATTTTTCTTCATATTCTGCTCTGATAGGGTGTGATCCTATAGTCTACATCTCCCGTCTTTTTGACCCCTCCTTACTGGTTCATATTTTTTGGACAATTTTTCATGGCGTCGTAAGAATCTCTGTCGTTTACAAAACAATTTAAACCTCAACAATTGTTCGAATGCTTTTTTTTTTGGTTTACATTTTTCTATTCATAGTTCGGAATATTTTTCTATTTGATATCTACAAATGTCAGTCACAACATTGCAAAATGTCACTCAAAAAAAAATGTTCTTGATAAAGCTACAAATAACAAACGAAAAAATCAAATCAACAACCCTTACCACCAACTGAGTAATAAAACGAATACATACTTGTAACATTTTGCACTTCATTAATTTCATGGTGATTCCCGGTCAAAAGGACACACTCGCCAACACCTGTTTAGGAGGACCTTTGTTATTTGTTAGCTTTTGTTGTTGTTGTGTGTGTTTTTTTTTGCTTTCCCTGAAAAGTTGTTCTTCCTTGTTGCTGGTTTAGCGCAGAGCCATTGAATTAATTCTCAACGACATTTGTGACTGTCTGTCTTTGGTGGCATTAATGTTGCTGTCGTTGTCGTCGTCGAGATATTGTTGTTTTATGTGTTGCAATCAATTTCACAGAAAAAAAACTATTGTTTTTGTTTTTTTGCTTTCTGTGTTTGTGAATAATTAATTAAGAGCCAAAGAGTTGGAAGGTGGAATGGCAAGCAACTCAAGTGTCTGCTCGCATTCACATTCACATTGTTGTTCAGTTGGTTTAAAGTTCATAGCCAGAGTTTCCGCTAACAATTTCCGTTTCCGTTGATAATGAAAAAAAACTAGAGAAAAAGTGAACAACACAAAAGGCAGCTACTCCTATACACACTCGTACGTATAGTTGTACCCAATGAAAGGTAATGTTAATAAATGGTGTGCATTTGAAAGTTTTAATGAATTGCTAAAGTTTTGCCATTTTTATAAATACACTTTGTGGAGCATCCTTGCATCATTTGTTATTTAGAGATATAGCTTTGTTTAAACGCCATTCCACAAAGCTGACTTTAGTTGTAAAAATATGCTAAGACAATATGCTGTGATTATTTGAAGAACGTAATTTAAACCTAATTACTAAAGGTATGCTTTAGTTTTGTTGTAATCCTTAATGTATGCAGCATTTGATTTTAAATGAGTTCTTTATTTCTCTTGAATAAATCTGAAAACTCGCTTTCATCTATGCTTATTATCCCTAAGGAAAATTTCACAACATTTGTTAGCAATTAACTATCGTCATTTACTGTTTCATTATAAATTAATGGCATTTTCGAATATTTTGTCAACAAATATAATGTAGCTGTGCTGTTTCAGATAGGTGGGTAGTTGTAAAAGTTTGAAAATATGCCAACAGATGGATAGACGCAGAGCAAAGCAGATGGCTGGGCAGATAGTGAGACCAATGGACGAAAAATGGGACAGACATATGATAGAAAGGATATTAAATCAGACGGAGGAATAGACTGCAGTGAGGCAGACAGTGGGGCAGATAGTCTAATAAACAGACAGGGGAATAGATGGACGAACTGGAGGAATGTTCACATACGAATCAACAGAAGAAATCAGATAACCGGATGATACTAAGTAGATGGACCGACGAACAAACCGAAGGACGAATAGACTACAGTAGACCGGATGATTTCTAGATGAACGGACGGACAAACCGGAGGATGAATTGACTACAGTGTGGCAGACAGTGGGAATAGACCAATCGATAGTAGACATACATGCCCACAAATGGACGAACAGAATACATGCCCACATATGAATCTACAGTAGAAAAACAGATAGTCGGACGATACCAAGATGGCCGTACGGACCAACCGACGCCTGATCAGAGAGTGAGACAAACTGATGAATAATGAGACAGACTAATGGGAGAATAAATATTGGAACAGACGGACGAATAGTATGCAGATGGACGGATAATGTGGTAGATAGATGTAGGGATGGACAAACAGTCCGATGATCATACTTTGGAATGAACAAAGATACTAATCGATAGTAGATAGGCACACGAACGGACAGTGGGACAGGTTAGAGAATGGACGAACAGTAGCCGGGCACACATACGAATCAATATTAGAAAGGAAGATCGATGAGTGATTTATTGAAACTATATATTTATTGGCATAAATGGACAGCTGATAGATGGACAGACAAAAAGGCTGGTTGACTAAGATTTACCCATGCGGATTCACAACTAGATGGAGAAAAGTGAGACTGATGGATGAATAGAGGGTAATACAGATAGACGGATAGTGGGACACAAATACCGATTGACAGTCAAACAAGTAAGAAAGTTCAGTCGGGTAAACCGACTTATGAATCCCCTCACCTTGAGAACCAAAAATATATTCGTAATTTTTTTTGTTTTAATTAAATTACTATCAATTTAAATTGCACTTAATAACTTTAAAGTATGTTAAAAACAATGTTTACATATGATACAAAATGGTCCATTTGTGTGGGAGGTACCAAAAGGGGCGTGCTAATAAAGGCCACTTTTATCTGGACTCCAGATACTATAAAAGCAATACACTGTACAAAATCTCAAGTATTTGTATAAACTAATATTGAGCAGTTAACTTTTGGTGCAAAATAGTCCATTTGTGTGGGAGGTACCAAAAAGAGAGTGGCCTCTTCGCGACTTACAAACTAATACTATGTGTGAAATTTCAGAAGATTCGAGTACGTAGTATAAAAAGGTATTAAAGAATCAATATTTCATTAAAAGTTAACCCTTTGTGGGGGAGGTACTAGAAGGAGTGGATCAATATGGCCCATCTTCGAACATAGCCGGAGATAGAGAAAAATATTACCGCATACCAAATTTGAAGTCAATCGGTTACTCCTTTCGAGAGTTATCGTGTGCACCAGCCATCAGACAGACAGACAGACGGACGGACGGACATTGCTCAAATGACTTAAAATGACCCAAAACTCCTTCGATGTGTTACACTTTTAACTCGTAGCAAATGATATATACCCTCCTCTCTAAGGTGAGGGGATAATAAACAGGCATTAGTACAGAAGATAGTGAGGACATACAATCAGATGAACGGACATTAATTTCAGTTTGGTCCGTAGTTTCATAATTACTTTCGATGGAGGGAAATCTTATCGCAGGTAGACGGAAGGACGAACAGACTAACTGATAAATGAGTAATAACGAATTTTTGTGTTTCCTACTGTTGGGGGACAAAGGCCAAAAGTGTCAAAATTGAGATCTTCCTGCCTGAGATAAGCGGACGGACGAATACACGGTTAAACGAAGAGTGAGGCTGTCCAAAATTAGCCGATATAAGAAAGAAAACACATCAAATTTGGGAGAAAGTTTCTTTATTTCTCACATAATCTCCTTTTAGCTCGACACAATTTCCCCCCTATTTTCAATAGCTTCGATACCTTCTCTAAAATAAACCTTTTAGTATGACATTCTATTTGTCTGCTATGAATAGGTATATTCATTTGATCTGGGATATTTGGCGGTTTTTTTAGATGGATAGCCCATATATATTCTTTCGATACATTTAAGGAAACACCAAAAAAACAGAAAACCACTCTTTGGCCTTTTCGAGACACTAGGTTGAATGAATTATATTACTTATACGACATGGTGTTCGAAGCAATAACGACGCCAGCAAAGAGGAGTTTGACCATAATTTGAGTGTTTGTGTAAAAGTGTTGTTGAGTGTTGTGTAAATTATATTCAGTCAAAATTCTGTGTTTATTTGTCAACCCAATCAACAGTTATGCGCAAAACAATAAAGGTCATTTGATTTGAATTATAAAAAATTCCATACAACTCTAAAAATTTCATAAAACTTGCTTGACTCTCCTGAAAAAGTACCTTTATCGATATGCCTTCGAAGGTTGAACATAATTAGCAAGATCAGTTTTCTGAAAGCTTACGGGGAGAGGTAACGTTAATTCGTGCAAAAAAGGCACATTTTTATGAATTTTTTGTGACGAAACGGTTAAATTTTTAGATTGAAACCAATGGTATATTAAAGTATAACTTTCAAAGTTTATTGTGTAAAATTTTCATAAAAAAATATTAAAAAATATGGCAAATATGGCATTTATGCGGAAGCCTCTCGAAAAAAAGTGCCCCTCATAACTTGATACCGGATCATCAAAAATAAAAAAAATAAATTTATTTAGATAATCGTTATAGCCAGGTAACGCCGACGGGTTTTTTTCGCAATTTAAATTTTTAAATTTTTGGGAACACTTTGAAGTGAATAATGCGATTTTTGCGAAAAAAATCTACTAATTTGTTATTGTTAAATAAAAAATTAAAAAAAACTCGACAGCGTTACCTCGTAAATTAAGAAATAGTGTTAAAAATTTCAAAAGGATCGGATCAGTAGTTTTGGGTTATGAGGGGCACCGTCTTTGAAAACATGGGTTGTGGGAAAAACGCTTTAAAAGTTATCTGATGTACTGAGTCACGTTTTGCTTAGACTGGCGCGGTTGCTTAGACTGCTGTATCTTTGTCAGTTTTGCTCCGATTCACCTCAAATTTTCACACAATATTCTTGAGAGGTTCTCTATTCAGAAAATTTTTTTAAAAAATGCAAAGGAAAACTTTATAGACGTTAGCACCCCCTTAACTACTATTCTTTAAGTATTTACCTTTTTCGCAATCGCTTTCCAATGCATGTCATAATCCTTAGGTTCATTACCTACATTTAAGGGTTAAAAACACCCTCAGATTCATTGCCTAATTTTAGGAGTTAATAACACCCTTCGGTTCATTGCCCACTTTTAGGGGTTAACAACATCCCACACGATTTAGAGAATTGTAAATGAAAAGTAAAACGCTAAGATTTATAACACATTTGCTAAATTGTTTAAAGTAAATTTTAAAATTTGATTTTTTTTTCTGAAAATATTTTCCTTCTATATGATTCTGACGTGCATTTTATGAGATAAATGACGAATACTTCTGAAAAATTACTTTAATATTTATGACATGCTCCACCAAAATTATTTTATCATCATCTGCATTATGTCTGCAAAAGGTCGATGACATGATGAATCTCAAAGAGATTTATGGTAAATATTTATAATATTTATATTCCTTGCCACATAGCTGTGCTGTAGGATTTAGTTATATTTAACACTGACATCGACACACCCATTCTGAAACATGCTAAGTCGACTTAGCATGCTTTTGAAGAGATCGCATTTTTAATTTCTAAATATTTCAAATTATGTTCAGTCAAAATTTGGTGTTTATCCGTCAACTCAAACAAAAATTATTCACAAAACTGTATAGGTCATTCGATTTGCACTATAAAGGAATTTCAGAAAATTAACCCAGATATGACCATTGCTTCAGCTTGATCTTTCTAAAAGTACTTTTATATTATTTTGGAAGCAAATGAGAAATAAAAAACAGTGAAATTATAGGTTTTTACAAATTTATTGAAAAAAGTGATTTTTGAAGCCGTCCTATATATAGGACATTGGGCACATGACTCATTGGGTGTGATATGACAAGACAAGTTAAGATTTTTTGATGACAAGCTCCACATCTTGTTTGTTTTTCCTGTGTAATTACCCAATGGTCCAATCGATCATAACGCAATTCATCATTTTGGCTTAGCGATGGATGACCCCTTTGGTAAACCGGAACTTTTTTATTTTGAACAAGTAGAGTATTGGCGATACTTCTCCTAAAAGACAATTGATCCATAGTTCCCCCATTATGCTTGTGAATCTGCCAAGCATTATGTACCGCCATATCCACACAGTGTGTTATGAGGGGAAAATACCATATCTTTCCTCTTATAGCACTGTGGTATAAGCTTATGTCCTGATCGGAACGATCGACTCCACCCATGCTTCTATTATAATATTTTACAATTCGGGGCTGTTCGACTTGAATAAATTTCTTCTCTTTTTGGGAGCACCGTTTAGCAGATCCTAGTGGATTGACTCCGATTGCATTAGAACAGAATGTAACAATACTGTTATCATTCCATTTTATAAAAATTATATTGGTATTCATAATTTTGATAAAATCATAATTGCCGCGAATAGTTTTGTTCATCTCCTTAGATTCGCGCAAAGCACTTCCAGGAATGCGGTTTTCTCTAATTGTTCCAGTGCCGTACATATTCGATTTCTCCAGATTTTCTAACAATGCGATGGAAGAAAAAAAGTTATCAAAGAACAAATGAAAATTGTGGTCCTTCCATTTTGATCGTAAGGCGTCGGCGTATTCAAGTACGACATTTGTTTCAACACCCAGGTCCTTGTAAGTTTCACTAATATATGTAGAAGCACCTTGGTAAGGCTCGAACCAGTTACATAGCCTTACCATCAATATACTGCTTGCAACCATGTCTACCTGTGTATGGAACCATGGCTTCATCTATGCTGAGTTCCTCTTCAACATAAGCATTTTCCATAAACTTTTTATTCAAATGCGCGAAGAGTGGCCTGACTTTGGCGAACTTATCAGAGGGATCTAGGAAGTTGTTATCTTGGCAATGAATATTGGACAAAATAAACTCAAATTTGTTTCTCGCTATCGCTTGGGATACTAGTTCATTACTTGAGTCTTTCGAGCGTTCCCAATAATTCTTCTTCTAGGCAGAGGAACGAATCCACTAAGCAAAATCACTCCAAGAAAACATTTCATTTCGGGAATATTCACGCGCAAGTCTCTATTCTTTTGTGAAGCGTACCGATCTTTCTACTAGCTCATCATCGAATATAGAGCAAAAAATAGAAGTAGGATTACGCTCATCTATGTCGACGCCAGCCTCAGGTTTTTCAAAAATAGCATATTTGGAGGACAAGTCTCTCTTCACATAGTGATATTTTTTATTTTTCTTCAATTTCTTTGCATTTGTAGACGAGTTTTCTCTAATCTGAGAGAGAGGGATATCATCCTCTGTGTCCCAATCACTATCAAAACTGACTTTGTTTACAAACTCCACCTCATTTTGCATTAGCGAAGCCGATAAATTATTTATATCGACGTAGTCTTCATCGCCAGAATCTACTTCTGTGATGCCTCCACATGCATTATTGGGTGGGAATATAGTTATATTATCCACATCTATGTCATCATCCTCCATCAACGCAAAAGCTTCATGCAGAGAAAATCCCCTATGTAAAATACGAAGCATATTATATTCCCAATGTCCTACATTTAGGTCACCAAACATTAAGGTGTCACAACAACAAAACTAAAACACAATATCGAAACGTTCACTCATATTACAATCTAGCTAATCTAAATAAATATAAATTCAAACAAAGTATAGTATTTATTTACTTGTAAAACAAAATTGTGCTTACCGTACAAAAGTGGCCCCACATTCAGTCATTTTGAAAATATCACAAATTTATAATTCAAAAACTCAAAAATAGTAGCAAAAAATAATGCGATCACACAATCTCCCACGAGGTATTGATGAGTACTGAGAATGTGAACAAAAAAAACGGTACTTTGATAAACGTGACGATCATGTAAACAAGAATTTTGGTGGACTATATGTATATAGATCATTGGGCATATTTGGGTTAAAAAAAATCCACAAACATTGATCGGCTGTCATAAAAAACCAATTTTTTCACCTAGGAGCTATCGACATGTATAACTTTATCTTTAGAACAAAATTTTTGCAGTGTGATTGTAAAAGGAGATTTTCGAATGTCTATCCCAGTGTTAATGTCATCCGATAGGCTTAATTGAAGGACTTAATTATAAAGAATTGTTGAAGTTGAATTTAGTTGTTTAACATGGTATTATACGCAATTTTCTGAACAGTTTTGGCACTTAATTCAAAGACAAAACTGAACTCTTTTCTTAAATTTTTTGAAAGAAGTTTCAAAGGTTGTGACAAGCCTTTAAGTGCTTTCTGTTGTTTTTATTGCTAAAATAAATGCTTTACTTTTTAGTCTTTTACATTATCCATTTTTTAGCGTTGGATTGGGTTATCAAAAAAAAAACAAGATAAAATATAGCCAATAAGTAAATAAATGTGTTCCTAAACTTTCAAGTTAATCCTAACTTTTGGGATGTTTTAAACCCTCGTGCCCTCCTTCTCTCGTTTTCACTTCTACCTCTCGCTTAGTCCTTCATTTTAATTGTTTGTCTAAGCCTTTGACTCTCCCTCTCTCTCTCTTCCCTCCAAAAGATAATCACAACTGAAAATGTCATCAACATTAATTAAATTTTGCCAATTTACACTTACTTAGTAACAGACAGATTGACCAGCATGCCGTTACCATTTCTACATAAATGATAAGAAATGATTCCTATTTAAACGGTAATGCCAAATTGTGATTGCGACAACAACAGTTAGCAGCAGAGGCCTCTGTCGTTAGCAGGCTTATATGTATGTACATCCACAAACACCATACTCGTATAGCAAATGACAGCATTTTGCAAAATGTTAATCTCAAGTGTTTTAGACTCTCACACTTACGGTGAGTATACGCGTACATAGGCATTTATGCTGATGTCAGCGCTGCCGCCTTTCGCAGCTGCCGTGACAATTCCAGGCACGATTGCTAGCTATGTGAACAACAGCGTCCGTTTGTACCAACAATGTACCAACAAGGCAGCAATAACATCAAATCATGTACGCACATATGTACCCACATACACACCTTACATATAGTTATCAACTCCGCCACCTTTGCTTAGGCGACACAGCCAATTGTGGAGATATTCACACAGATGCCAAATAAATATTCATTCTCACCTTCACCTCCACACCATCCATTCAACAACCAAACAGCTGCTAAATCAAGAGAGTGTGGTGTAGTCTGAGAACTTAGCTAACTCTCCACCCCCTGTGTGTGTGTTTAGGTGTGTGTGTGTATTAGTTGTGCCTAAAGGTATTAGATCACTCACTTAGTTTTGTCCGAGAATAAAGTGAAATTTATACAGTATTGTGTGTGGGCGTGTGTGTGTACGAAGGAGTATATGTAGGAAAGAAGTTTATATTGTCATCCAGCTCTCCCTCCATCTTCAAGCCCATACCTTTAGCTAATCAAAAAGGACTTTATGTATGGTGTCTATGGCTAAAGGAAAACGTTAAATATTTAATGTAGCCTACATTCTTAAACTTAGTATCTGTATGTACATACTCGTACATACAAACATAGATGTACAGTGAGTGTCAGCTTATTTGATGCAAGCCATAATTAAATATTAAAATCCACTACCTTAAAAAACAAATAAGATTTTACAAAAAATAAAAATGAGATTTTGTAGAATATATGTTTTACTCTAATATAGAGGTTTCATTACTTTCATATGTTGCGTGCTTTTGCGAAAACAATAGCAAAAACAAAAAAGTGATACTTTTAAAACTGAGCAGCTTATTTGATGCAGAGAAGTTCTAACAGTATTAATGCTGTTATGACTCGAAATCGATCGGACATGTTTTTCGTTTCTATTGTAATGAAACGTTGTGATACATTTTGCTCAGTTTTAGTGTGTTCGCGTACATGCAAGGGTAATGACACACATTTTTTTAAAGATGGGCCGACGCACAACAATTGATCAGCGGGAATTAGTCATTCACCACTTCCAAAATGGGGAAACTCAACGCAAAATAGCTAAAATAGTAAATTTATCGTCATCTACAGTCCAGCACATTATAGAAAGGGTTTTTACAAGAGAATAGAATCAATGACAAAGGCAGAAATGCACCTAATAAAATTTTGACTCCGAGTGATGAACGATGGATTATACGAAAAATAAACGAAAACCCTAAATTATCAGCACAAAAATTGGCAGACGAAGTTCAAAATTCCCTTGGCAAAAACTGTAGTGCTTCCACAATACGACGTCTATTGCGATCACACTACTTTCATGGTCGAGTGCCACTCAAGAAGCCGTTCATAAACCAAAAAAATAAAATCAGCAGATTAGCCTTCGCAAAAAACCATATTTCCAAGAACATCGATTTCTGGAAAAGTGTAATTTTCTCCGATGAGTCGAAGTTTAATATATTTGGTTCAAATGGAAGGTCTTACGTGTGGCGGAAACCCAATACGCAGCTGCAATTAAAGATTTTGAGTGCAACTGTAAAACATGGCGGAGGGAGTGTTATGGTATGGGCTTGTATGGCAGCATCAGGCGTTGGAAATTTAGTTTTCAAAGAAAAAAACATGGATAAAACAATGTTTCTAAGTGTCCTTAAATAGAGTTTGATTCAAAGTTCAGAAAAACTGGGCCTGCGACGTAATTTCCGATTTTATCAGGACAACGACCACAAACACAAGTCTGATGTGGTGCAGTCCTGGCTAATATGGAACTGTCTCAATTTAATGGAACCACCTGCACAGTCACCAGACTTAAACATAATAGAGAATTTATGGGTATTGTTGGAAACGAACATAAGAAAACATAACATTTCTAGCAAAGAAGGTTTATAAATGCATTGATAGCTGAGTGGGGCAAAATAACGGCAGAAACAACAACAAAACTGGTTGTATCAATGCCAAAATGATTGAAGGACGTTATGGATCAAAAGGGTTACCATACAAAATATTAAAGTGTAATAAAAAATAAATTATTTTGTTAATTTGTACTAGCATTCATGTTGCATCAAATAAGCTGCTCAATCTGAAAATACTGTTTTTTGCGTTTCTTTAATATTTTCGTATAACGATACTAAATATAAAATAAATGAATAACCTATTTTAAAGAAAACTTAGCAAATTAAAAAATGTTTTTTAAATTATATTAATATATCAATTGGCTCAAAAGTTATTGGAGTTTGCTTTTTTATTTTCGCTTGCATCAATTAAGCTGACACTCACTGTATGTATAAATAAATGCACTTGTCTCCGTTGTCCTCTTCAATAAAGTAACCAAGTTCATTCACAGCAGCAGAGAAAGATCTTATTTAACAAATAGATTGTATGTATTAGGTAGAAGTAGTTGTACAGGTCTATAAAATACAATAATTCCTGGGGTGTGGTAATCGGGGTTTAAATGCCATAAACTATTTAATTTTCAAGGCTTGAAATATGCTTTCACAGCAACACACACACGCACACATACAACCACACGAACATGGACTTACAAACATTGTTAAACTATACGTAGGTGGAGTCAACATATGTACATACATATGTGTGGTTATGTTCACACGGATATGAATGGATGTACGAGTATGTGTGTGTGGTGTGGTGTAGCCAGATAAGTGCTAATGATTGCATTCACACATAAACTCTTCACCCAAACACAACACACATAAACTTACTGTGTACTTTATACATACATAGATATGAGTATGCTAAAGGAGAAAGATATGACTGACTCGACGTGTGAGTGTGTATGTGCGTGAGTTTTGACCAACACATAAAATGTAATTGTTATTATCCTTTAAAGTGTACTCATGCTGCACAGTGGCTGCAAAAATGAAACTGTTATTATAAAATATTTTATACAATGATTTGAAATATAGTTTGTTAAGAAAATGCGATTTTAAACGCTGTCATTTATAGCTGTGACTGACGACCATCGCTCAGCTTACAATGCTGAATAAAAAAACGGGAAAATATGATACCACCACCAAATCGCTAGAGCTAAAATCGTAAAAATTGTCGATTCGTCGCAAATTTATAGCAGAAACATTAAAATGTAACATTAAAAATTGCATATTTTGTTTTTGCAGATCGAATACAACAAAAAACAATGAAGATTGCATATCGTCATCAGAAACGAAAAAGGGCCTATCATCATATTTGGAAATTTTACAGAAAAAGCAAAAAACTAAATAAAATGAAAAGTGCTGTCGTTAGAAAAACGGGGTTTTCAGAATAATATCTAAACATAATGATTCATATATAAAATCACACAAATATAATTTATAAAATTTTTGTGAAAATTGCGTGAAATAGGATTTTTTAACTATGATAAAAAGAATAATTTGCTGGTATGCCCTTTTGAATTTCGTTAATAAATTCGCCATTTTTAATATTACGCCGCTCAAAATTTGTCGGGATGTGTATTTTGATGCAGTGTACCGAAATCCATCACAAACTGAATTTCCATTTTTTTTGCTGTTACGCCCTTTTTCGTTTCTGATGACAATATACTGAAAGTGGCCTGTTTGAGGGTCACATAGCACCGAGCCGACTATACACGTAGGACCCAAAATTCAAATATAAATACATATGCTCGTATATCACTACTAAATAACATACATATTTTTATTTATTTCTTTCGAAGCCACGAAAAATGAGTTGAAGCACTGGGCAGTGATGCCTCATAAAACTGTGTGGAATAGCGCAACAGTAGGAGCAACTGCAAAGATGCTGTGGGGTGACCCAAATGAAAAGAAAACAAGAAGTCTTCTGAAACTAAACAAGATCGATATTAGTAAGATGATGAGTGTTCTAACGGGACACTCAAGCTTACAAGCACATCTTCATCGCATAGGACTAGCAGAAAACGACGAATGCAGGGCATGCTTTCACACATGCAAGATCCCAACATTTCGGGTCCGACATATTGCCAGACTTGACTCATCTCAGAGAAATTGACTGGAAGATACTGAGAAAATTCGTATCTAGTACCGATTTTCTGTAACTCGTGAGGTATAAAAAGATCATAAATAAGGAGCGCACAACAGGCCGAATCACTGGCTTAAGTGTATGTCCATGGGCATGAGACGTTTAAACGTCTCCTCTCTTCAACCTAACCTAACCTAAACTATATTTGTCATACGCAACATATGTTCATGTCAGTGTTCGGAAAAAACAGTACACTATACATACGTACGGTTCGTTCATAAAATCGGTGGTGACCTTTATATGGGGGCTATACCAAACCATTAACCGATGTTCCCCATTTTTACTAGGGACGATTAGGTCCAATACAAAGTGTAAATTCTTAAATTTCAGCCAGATCTATTGTAAAATGTGTTTTACAGAGGGTCAAGAAGTGAAATCGGTGGGGACCTTTTATAAAGGCTATATCAATATGTGGACCGATGTGCCCGATTTTCAATAGGGATCGTCCCTAGTTTAATACATGATTCTGTACCAATTTTCATAAAGATCGCTTCATATTTGCGACCTGTGGTGTCCCGTATAGAAAAGAACAGAACCTTTTTTTTTTCGAACGCTGGTTCATGTATACTTTTGTAAAAAAAATAGAACATATCAGATTTAATATTATACTTATGGTATAATTCAGAAAATTCGCAATATATATTTTATAATTTTAAAAATTATTTTTTTACTTCGTGTCCATTTTTCCAATACTTGTACGCTCAGAAGTTTGTGTTTTATGATTTTTATGACTAGATTTCTGGTACCACATTTCTCTATATGTATAACCACTGTGCCCCCTACACGAACATATTTTATCTCTGGCATATGGTAAATAGTCATGAAACACTCGTCGTTTTCGGTATAAACTACTCGTACTTGTGGGGCCATAAAAATCCGACAGCATTGGAATTAATGCTGAACTAAGTAGCAATTTAGATGCAATACACCACTATGCCATTGTCTCCGTCTATGGATGTTGGAGGGTTGGATTGTTGGATGGCTTAGCAATTGACACCAGAAGAGCATAGGACAAGTTGATATTACTATCCAAAATCCCACACATGAGTGAGACTAACTAAAGACTATTGAGGAAATATTACAAAAGCAGAAGTTGGGGATTATTTTCATAGTTGAAGGATGGATGATAATGATGACTGCAAATATCGATACTTTGAAAAATTTTGTATATTTTATTTAGCAACGTTTTAAAGCCGAAAATAAATAATAAAAATGCTTTAGGACTACTGAGGAATCTGATCGAAAACAGGTGAGTGCGAGGATTGAATGTCAACCGTATCAGTATAGCCAGATGGGTATACATATCTCAAAAGTCGAATCTTGAAGACTAAGAAGGATTTATGGCTTAGTTAATCTTCTTTGCGTTATTATCCTTATATAGCAAATCATATTTAACTATTAGAAAACCATCGTTATACCCTAAACCACAGTGTGGTATAGTGTATTATAATTTTGTTTTGTGGCAGATGTTTTATAACACCTAGAAATACTACAGCTATGATCACCTTAAAGCACACAGATCGACTCAGAATCACTTGCTGAGTCGATTTATCCTTGTCTGTCTGTCCGTCCGTCCGTCAGTCCATCATAAGTTGTGTGTGAAGTACAGGCCGTAATTTCACTCCAATCTTGCTGAAGTTTAGTTGTAAGGATACTTTCACACCTGGGAAGAACCCAATGGAAACCTATATATTGCTCACTTACTTCAAGTGTTACATAACTCAAAATTGAAAATTGTCAAGATGCGTAACTTTTAGTCCGTATAAAAACATAAGTAACATTAATTAAGATGTTTCAAAACGCTGGAATAATACGAAATATGGTTGTTTACTTATAAACTATATTTTGCCGAGATTAATTTTTAGACATTTGTTAAATTCGCATTTCTGTAAGGCAACCTAAAATAATTTTTATTTTGAGTTATGTCACTCTTGAAGTGAGTGAGCGATATGTTCCATCCGTTTTGATCTTTTAGCGCTACAGAAGTTGTATTTTTAATCCAATCATTTTAAAATTTAGCAGGGTAGAGTTTCTTCATCCAAGGACCAACATTGCCGAATTTGAGGAATATCAGTTAAGATTTACATATAGCCTCCATATATACGTTCCTTCCTATTTGGGCTTTTAGTGCTATTTCACATACAAACGCTTAATCAATCATTTAGAAATTCTGCAGGTTTGGCCAGGGGTTCCCTTTATTTCATTCTTTGGACTGAAGCGTGTATCCCCAAGTCTTCCACCTCAAAATCACCTCAGAGATAACTAACTTCTCTGATTTCCTTGCAAACTTTGTGACCGAATATCGCAAAAATTGTCTTATTTTTTAAGACAATTACTAAAAACCACTGGCTATACGCGAAACTGATGTTTCCAACATTTGTAGCCCTCATAATTTTCTTTAATTCAAAGTGCATAACAGCTCTATCGGATACTTCAAATAATACTAAAGGTACCATACCTTAACATTTGAAATTAAAAAAAAACCTTACCATAAACATTTTTCGTTTTGATTCGCCAAATAGTATGCCTCAGTATACACAAAAAAAGTTTTTAGGTCTCGGACACAAAAGAAAATTATGTTGCATTTGTGTAACAGGAGAGTTCTTTCAAATTAACTTCAACTACCCGAAAACCATGTCGTTTTTTTCCCAGAAAATTTTACTTCATTAATGTCAGCAAACTCTGTCATTACATATTTTTCCTTCTTTCGAGAACAAGCTCTGTGTGGGATGTTACTGTCTGTGCCTAGAAATATGTGACAATATGTGTAGAATACTTTTCTTGCAACTTAGGATCAGGTAGACTTTACTCTGAAAAACATGTTATATTTCTTATCTTGTCAATTTTCTATTCATGTCAATTTCTATGTAATCAAATCCAAGAAACCAAATCATGTCTCGCCTACATAGGTATAGAAATTTTTGATTTTCAAAGTATGCTTGTAATTTCTTTAAAACCATTTACTCTTAGCACAATAAGCTATATTGAAAAATGAATGTCAATCCAATATGGAAAATTGATTCGTGACAAAAATCGTTTCTCTTTTTTGCCTAAATTCTATGCAAAAAATATGCAATGATTTTTTTGTGTGTCTGAAAGTATGCAGTGATTTACTGTAAATTATATGTAACTCTCCAAACAAACAAAAAAAAACACGTTACATTTTGCATATGTCAAGTTCAATGTAAAATCAAGGTTATAAATGATTTTCGCTAAATGACATGTACGCCCAAAAGCATGCTTCATTATAATAAAAAAAGGCTAAAAGGTTGTCACGTTTTCTGTATGCCTTCTTTAACTGATGTAAGTAATTCGAAATAGGTTTTGATTGTAATATTACTCATTTTATTCATTAAAAAGCTTACAACTCGGAAAAACATGTGGTCATTAATTTAAAAAAATCCTCAAAATATACAAGCGATTTTGGAAACACTTCAAATGGAAGTAATAAAACAGTATTTAAAACATAAACTCATGCTCTGATTTGAAACAAGAGCAATCTTAAAAATAAGCAATTGTTTTATTAAACACAAAACAGATGTAATAAAGCGGTATTTCAAAAGCAAGCCTAAAATCATGCTATGGTATTATTTAAAAATCAAAGCAATCCTCAAAATATGCAATTGTAGATAAAACAGAAGTAATGATCAAGCCTAAAAGCATGCTCTGGAATGGAAGAAATCTTCAAAATAAGAACATTTTACTGGAAAAAAATTATTCAATATATAAATACTAGTAAAAGTGCAAAAAAAAATTTACAATGCGTAATACAAATCACAGTTAATGAAGCAGTACCTTAAAATCAAGCCTACATATATACTAAGGTTTTACAAACATTTTCAGTTCTGTCTTTTTGCCTCAGAACCATCATTACAATAAATAAAAAAAAAACATTAAAATTAGACATACAATTTAATAATTCCGCACCTGACGGGGAGGATTTAAAATCTTGAAATGGAATAGCCTTTAAGAAAAAAATGTATATTGAAATTCAATATATCCAAAGCTGTTGACACAATTTCTTCCGCCTTCCGGCCTTTCCTTGTTTTTCCTTTTGAACGACTGACCTTTATTGGAAGATTTCGAACATATGAGTAAACCAATAGCAGTTGTATAAAATCTATTATATTTCGCTATTGGGTGTTTATTTTTGTTCTTATTCTCCCATATAATATTCATTTTGTTTTCGACTAAAAGCATATGTGCCTAGAATTAATAATAAACTCTATGAGACTGGTTAAAAGCGAAATAAAAATGGTAGATAGAAAGAAGACATCGGCTATGGCTGCAGTTATTTTCCTATGTGTCTCTCTGTGTGGATGATATAAAAACATATATTCAACATGGAATTCGCGCCTTAAAACAAACGGCATACTCTAGACAGTCAAACACGAGCTGCGGAAGCTCCAGCTCCAGCAGAAGCAGCAGCGCGGACCCGCACCAGAAACCCATAAAACTCACTTATGGCTTGGGCGATGTATCCGATCTATTTGTTGTTTTTTTTTTGTTCTATGCTTTTATTATTGTTTTCTGTGCTGCTGCAATAACAACGACTACAAAAGCAACAACCAACAGTATAAAAATACAAATAAAATTTGTTAAAGAAAAAACACATACAGGCACACACACACATACACATATATAATAACAAATGCATATAGATATCCCACTGAAAGTGAGAGAAAATGATAAAACTGCGCTTTATTATCAAGGCACTGAACAGATAAAGGGTTATTATATTAGATATACATATATTGTAGAAGAAAGCAAAAACGTGATTGCAGAAATTAGGGAAACAAATTTAGTTAACTAAATTCAATTTCATATTGATTTGTCACTGGGATATTCTCCTGTCTCCAGACCATCTTTGCCCCTATTATGTATTATAAAATGCAAATTTTTTTTTTTTTTAAACAGTGAAGCAATGTTTTAAGATTCAACCAAAATTATTTCATCAATTAACATTATATCTATCATAACTTTTTCCCTTCTTAGAAATCTTCCTCACATCAGTGATACATGAAATATAATTTTTATATGCATTTCTGACTTTAACTTGATAAATGTGGTCTTAACGTACATAAATCTAGGGAATCTGGGTTGTATGATTAATTTCAACGTAGTTCACTGGGCGGTATGAGTAACTTGAATGAAATAACAAACTTGGTTCACTGGGTTGTATGAGTGATTTGGATTCAATTACATTTACACATCTCAAAAAAGTCAAGGGGAACTTTGACTTCAAAATGGACCTATATCAGCTATTTCGATAGGTATATGGAGGCATACAGCTAATCGATGTTGAACCATAGGTCGTATGAGTATTTTTAATTAAAATGCATACCATATGAGTAATTTAATTGTAAATAATATTACTCATACGATCCATGGTATTTTTGTTTTAAAATTTAGATAAGATTTTCAAAATGAATGAAAGACATAACAAATATTGTTATAATTTGCGCATAGTGGATTAATAAATATGTATTTCTGTTCAAACTTCTGCGCACTAAATGACTCCTAAAAAAATGAATGCAAAAATTATCGAGGCCCGCTATTCTTTTAAGAAAATAGTTTTATAAAAGCTCGAATCGGAAGGAACCTTTATATACTGGCTGTAGCAAATCTTTGCTTCATATGCACTATTTTTATTAAGAGGGTTCTACGACAAAATAAAACACAAACTAAAAAAATATTCAGCCAGATAGGTTGAAGAAAAAAGTAAATGGGAAATAATTTTATGTGGCGGACTTGGGCTCTTTTGACCAATTTCTACTAAGATAAGTCTACCGAAAAATAAAAGAAAAAAAAAACGGTCAAATTTCGGCTAAATCACTTGAAGGATATGATTTCTATAGTACCAAGAATTCGAATTGGAAGAATATAAAAACTTGGACATATGTATATGAGCCATTTTCAATAGGTATAGTCCTTGTCCCAAAATAAGTCGTTGTGCCAGTTTTCGTAAAGATCGGTCCGTAAATTTGGTTTGAAAGACATAGGGGTGGTCACAGCCAAATCGGTGTACCACAGATCGTATTAGTATTTTTAATTCAAGTTCATACCGTATGAGTCATTTAATTATCAATAATATTACTCATTCGTTCAGGGGCATTATTACATAATTATTTCATTGGAGTACAATTTGGAATACAATTTTACAAGAAATGAAAAATTAAGAATGAAATTAAATGAATTATCGACTTAAGCAATTTTCAGTTCGTCTGTGTACTAAAACACCCTCCCCAGCATTAATGAATTAAAAATCGAGACCACAAATATACTTATATTTCTTTAAAACACATACATTTTTTTTTATAATTTTTCTTAAAATATATTATTTCAAATTTCTTTATTCATACAAAATAGAAATCGCAATCGAAATACATAATTAAAAGTAGAAAATTAAATAAAAATTTCGCTCATAAATGCTAACTAAAATGCTGTTATTCATTACTGATCATTTATCTAAAAAGTTGTCGGCTTAAAAAGAAAATACATTTAATTAATTAAGTAATTATCATTATTATACTTTTTGTTTATCATCTTCACAATCGTCTTATATCAATCGTTTTTTGCATGCTCCAAAACCATTTACTTCCTGGGTACACAATAGAAAGCTTCATACAGGGTGGGAGGCAAATGTTCGGCCATAAAGATTTGCAATTTCTCCTTGGGAGTGACGGGGGTATAGCGAGCCATGGGGAAAGAGCGGGTGGTGGCATCGATAAGGACACGTACGGATGGCTGAATATCAGAAACCTGAAAATGGGAGACAAAAATAACAAAGTGGTATTATAGTAAGGTTAGGGAAGCGAATGAGGATCTTCAATGCAAACCCACCTCTCGGGAGTATTTCTCAATGGAGGTCATGGCAGCTTCATAGTAATCTTCACCATAAGATTGCTTTTGTTCAACAGTCAATTGACTCCACATTTTCTTGGCCTAAAATAGATTTAAGCCATGTTGTTAATGGCTATGATTTTTGAAGGGATTTTTTTTGTTTGTTAGCAATTATACCTGTTCACGCAATTCAGTTTCGTTGAGCCAGCCATTACCGGGAGTAAATTCACCGGCAGCCACAACAGAGACATCTACACGGCGAGGACGCATTTCTTGACGCAAACAAGCGGCAAAGCTTTCAATGGCAGCCTGGGTGGCACACTGGACACTGCGGACGGGAGTGGGAATCTTGTTGAGAGCTGAGGGGAAAATATAATTTTTTTTAATTTTGTTAACAAAATTCTTTAAAGTACATTAAAATTTACCTGAGGTAAGGAAGATAACGCGGCCATAAGAATTACGAATCAAAGGCAACATCAATTGAGTTAAACGAGCGCAACCTATTCAAAATTTGGAATACATTTTATTTATAACTGAGAAATAAGCTTTCATTTATAGTTTTTACCCAACAAGTTCAAATCCAAAGATTTGCGCACAACAGCAAATGGCAACCATTCCATTTCACCCAAGGCCACCCATTGGGCACAGTGGATCAAGGCCCACAAACCCTTGGAACCATGAGGCAAATGTTCTGAGACAAATAAGGCAGCTTCCAACATCTGAAATATATTATATATTTAGCAAAACCTCTTTATAATTTGTTTATTCATGGCAACATACTGTTTTTTCGGAGGTAACATCTAAATGAATGGTCTTCATGCGTCCAGAGGTTTCTTCTTTAAGAATAGTGGCTTCTTCACTCTCCTCGATGGGCACATTGAAACCGGCATAAACATGAAAACCTAAATCGTCCAATTTCTTAGCCAAATACCAAGCAATGGGTGATTCACAGCCAGTGATTAAAACACCTTTACCGGAAGCGGAGACCTGAAGCAGAGATAAATGAAATGAATAATCAAATGAAATATATTGACAAACATAAACTTATTTCGGAGAAAAATAATAATAAATTGTAAAGTAAAAAGCGCTACCTATTCATAAATAATATATGAAATTAATTAAATAAATAATAAAAATATTATTTATGTGCTTCTAAGATGAATTAGACAGAAAATCATAGATTATTTCCATGATGTCCTGGCCGTATACTTAATTTTAATTACACTGTGGAACAAAATTAAATTTTTTAGAAAATAACAAGCTTCTGACAACGGATTCTGATAGAGGGGGTAAAGTTTACATATACGTTGAAAGTTTACGTATAGGGGTCATTTTAGAGGGGGATCAATATTCCCTCCTTTTGCACATTCTGATGATGAAACGACATAGGAAACCGTGTGATCCTTACATTTTAGGTTTAGGATGTCTTCAGCACCATTTCGAAGAACATTACGAGGAACATTTTAACGCTCTAGCTCATCAATGTAGGGGTCTTGTTGGCCCCTTCGTGGAAAAGGGTAAAAATCGCCCTAAAACAGGTGTTTATCGAGTCCAAATGTTTTACAGAAATAAAATTCGACTATAAGTCTCTGAATACACCAAAACTTAACACTGTTCTACAGTGTTACATAGTACAATATATATGAACTGTTTATTTTTAAAGTGGCGTGAACGCCACTCTGCTTTACTCGACTAACCACTGGAAAAAATGGGTTAATAAAACTCAAATGCGAAAATTTTCACTTAATATAGAAACATTGAAGTCTTGAGATGTAAATGTAAAATATATATTTCTACTATTCAGCTAGCATTCTAACGATACTACTCTTGGTTTAAAAACAGAATGGCTTTATTTTAATCTAAAACGAAGAAAAAACTGTCTCCTAATCCAGACTATGTTCTAAAATGGATCAATAACGAATTTATCTATATTTTGGTCCTCTTAAACTAACCTTGATCCCATAAAACAATTGTGCCAAATTGTCTTAAAGATCGGTTTGTCTATGTGACTTATTCTTTTGATTACGAACGATATATGGACGGACATAGCTAATCGATGAGAAATACCATAGGTCGTATGAGTATTTTTAATTCAAGTTCATACCGTATGAGTAATTTAATTTTAAATAATATTACTTATTCGATCGGGGGTATTTTAAATACTTTTTTTAAATGAGTGATAATTCATGAAATAACAATGGATTCTGGTAGAGACCACGAAAAAACAACCTGTTTGAACATTCTTGCAGCAATGTTATTTATACGTCCCAGTGGTTGAAGCAGTAAATATACCAGTAAAGTATTTTTATATTTGTGTTATCTTTTGAGATTTGGAGCGTTCTGTCATATATAACACATAAGCACTGTTTTCCTCCTTAGGATTCTACCTTACAAAAAATTTAACAAACACAATTGTTGCGATATGTTCTATTTTTTCTGTTTCTCTCGAGCCAACAAAAACGTTTTTTTTAAAAAAACTTAATTTTTTCTTATAGTTTTAACGACAGTTAACAAACTTCTATTTCCACGTGGAAGTGCTAAAGGGTTTTCCAACAAAAGGTGTCATTTTGGTATTCAAAGAAAAATGCCATTTTTTGAGATAAATGATCGGATGTTTATTTCATCATAAAAAGGAAGGTATGCCGTTAATAATGAAAAACAACATCAGCCAAATAGCCACCACGACCACGCTTACAGAACCATATCCTTTTCACGAAATTTTTCATAACCAAATCGCAAAGTGGCTACCCTATGTCCTCGATAGCCACACGAATTCTATCTTTGAGGTCTTGAATCGACGCTGGGTTGTTGGCGTAGACCTTATCTTTCACGTGTCCCCAAAGGAAGAAGTCGCAAGGTTTTAAATCACAAGATCTCGGTGGCCAATTGTGATCACCTCCTCGAGAGATAACACGGTTCGGAAACTTTCCCCGTAACACAGAAGTGATTTCGTTGCTTGTGTGGCACGTAGCGCCGTCTTGTTGAAAGTAAACATTGTCCAGATCAATACTATCCAACTCCATTCACCGTAACTGTTGATCTAACCTCATTTCGAAAAAGTAAGGTCCAATGACCCCGCCGGACCATAAACCACACCAAACAGTCACACGTTGAGGATGGAGAGGTTTCTCAACAATAACTCTTGGGTTTTCCGAGCCCTAGATGCGACAATTTTGCTTGTTGGCGTAGCCACCGAGGTGGAAATGGTCCTCATCAGTCAAGATGATTTTTCGACGGAATTCCGGATCATTTTCATGCATTTCAAGGACCCAATCAGCAAAGACACGACGTTGTTGATGATCGGCCGGCTTGAGTTCTTGTGTTGACTGAACTTTATAAGCCGTAAGACCCAAGTCTTTATCCAAGATACGGTGTAATGACGTTTGTGGAATGCCCAATTCCAAAGAACGACGAGGAATGGCTAAAACCTGGGTTTTCTTCAACACTTTGGGCTACAGCAGCAATATTCTCAGTTGTTCTTGAGCGACGTGCACGGGTTTTATTCTTCACATAACTAACTTGTCCCAACAGCTCGAATTTTTCCACCAATTTCTGTATTGCGGTCCGACAAGGTGCTTCACGACGACCCAAAAATGCTTTAATTTTGCGAACTGTGACTGCAAGATTTTCACCATTTTTTAGTGAATTTTAATAATTTCATTGTGTTGTTGAATCGTGTATGGTTCAATTTTTAGTAATGGCGTAGTTTCTACTTGTCAAATGTCAAAGAATAAAAGCTTCAAAAGTGACAGCTACCGAAATACTGGGTGAAAAAATAACACCTCTTGTTGGAAAACCCTGTAGCACTGTGACCTACCTTTTGTAGCACTGTGTTATGATATATTGGTGGTAAATAACACGGTACAACATGAAATATTGGGGTTCTGACAATGAATTCTGGTAGAGTCGATCAAAAAACAGCCTTTTGGAATATTCGTGCAGCAATGTTATTCATACGCCCTAGGTGTCGGATCAATAAATATACCAGTAAAGAGGAGTTTAACTGGAATTTCATTGTTTTTTTATATTTGTTATACGTTTTGGGATTCGGAGTGTTCTGACATATATAGTAAATTTTATGGCCAACATTATTGTGGAGCATTTCATTTCCCGCCCTACCCATTTTAGGGGTGTTTTTTAAGATTTATTAAAATAGAGCCAACAATTACCATTATTTGGGAAGCTAGAGGTTTAATATGTTCCACAAATATATTGGCCTTAATGTTTTCTACTAAGCTGCTAAAATACCCCACTCCTCAGAAGTAAATAATACACAGTTTCATATACTGATGCGCTGCACGAATAGGCAAAATTGGGAAAACGAATTTTAGTATTTTGGCCGATGTCGCATTCGGTCGAACTCTAATTATGTACATACATGCATTCAAAAACATTCCATTCTTCCCTGATAACCCTTTATGTCCCGCCAATGAATGAAGCAAGCCCATAAAATTCTACAGCTTCCCAACCGGTACACATACTCGCCTTCACACACGCGTGTGCATATAAGGAGCATCCAACACACGTATTGGCCTTAAAAGATAATAATATGGGTGTCGTGTTGAGCTCGAGCTGAATGCGTGTTATGTGTTCGTCTGTCTAACCGCCTTAGTGTGTGGTGTAAGTGAGAGTGTATGTGTGTAGTTTGGCTAAACAAACTGATTTCCGTTTCCCATAATAACACGAATATCTTCTGCAGGACCACCAGAGAGCAACAGCGAGAGTGTGAGAGGGAGTATGGTACGAGTGTATTGAACGTGTGTGTAAGAGAAAAAGAGTGTAAGCATTTCCTAATGCTTCGACTAACAGTTTTTGAGGTGTTTGACGGTGTGATGGTGTTGTGTGTTGGCTAGCTTTGAGAATTGAGTTGGTGGCCGACGTTGCTCTGGTGTTTCCCGAAAGAACAAAAACACAAGAAAATCGAATAAGAAAAGCAAAGGCAGCAAAAGGCCAGTGGTACGTCGAACATAACTAGTTTTGTCCTATCTCCTCGTTTAACCAAACAGAGCCATACTCCACTCGGCTGGAGAGGAAGAGACCAAGAACCAAAGAACAACAGCAAGAAGAAGAGCAGTAAAATAACAAGAAATGTTTGACCAACTGTTCAAAGAGCCAACCTTATGCTCTGCCATTGATGGTTTCACATGGTGGAGTGGTGGAGCCAAGGCTCTTCCCCTGGCCCGGTTCCCAGTCTCCCAAACTGACTGACTGAATTCCTCTATTCCCTGTCTCCTTGTCTCCCTGTATAGCTCAGTATCACAGCATCGCCGACATGCCCAGCCATAAAGAGGCCAGAGTGTGAGAGCTCCCGGTATTGTATCTATTTTTAGCTACAAGGTTTATTATGTATACTTTTTTATGGTTTATAGTGAGTATGAATGCGAATGTCTCTCTCCGCGTGTGTGTGTATGTTTGTCTGTACACCTATACACAAAGATACAGCAATTTTTTTATTGCTTTCACTTATTGTTTCGAGTACCCCAACGAAGTGCAGGGCTAAGGAGGACGGGCAGAGCAAAAAGCAGAGAGAAAAAATTAGAGAAATTAGGGACGGAAGTAAGAGGAAACAACGAATTCAAAAAGAAGCAAAACCAAAGAGCTAGGATAAACGAGTGGCAAGGTGAGGATGATAAGGGCAGCATGAACGGAAACAACATTAAGTTTGTTTATGATTCCTTGAAAGTAACAACAAAAAGCAACAATATCGTCATCGTCATCGCCATCGCTACCGCCACTAATCACTTTAACACCCTCAATCCACCCCACCTCGTTTCCTCTTCCGCCCACAATTAAGGACCTCGTCCACCACATCCACATGGCCTGGATAGTGTACGAGAATAAGTGTTCAAGGCAATATCTGGGCTAAAGCTTAGCAAGATGCAGTATAAATTGTTGTCTGGGAATAATGGGCATTATTCTAATGCAATTCCACAAGAGAAAAAAAACGAAGAAGAAACGCGGTTTCAAAAGGATAAACGACAATATGAAAAAAAGAGAAAAAAGAGAGAAACAAATTCATTGATGTCGAAAATCAATGCATAGTTTTGTTTTCTTTGTTCGAATTTTATTTACTTGCATCTCTTTTTAGTTATAATTGAATTTTTTAAAATTTCGCAAGCATCATGTCTGAGGGCATTTTTGAAATTCCATTAAATCAATTGTTTAACAAATTCAAAAAGTTTTGATCGCTTTCATGTTTTAGGACAGATATGTACTTAAGGGCAAAATGTGATTATGACATTTATGCCAAAAATTATTCTTATCGGCAAAATTATATTAGATATTTAATAAAAAACAGCTATTTGGTTCAGTGAGAAAGTGAAAAGCCATTTTTTGTCAGTTCCAGTGACTTAAAACATAAGTTGAAATTTTTGATTGTATAATGAATGAAACTGGAGTTGGATAGTGAAGAAGAGAATTACCAAAAAAATGTGTGCATTATTGTATCAATTTACAACCCCAAAAATTGATGAAAGTTCAAATGCTTATAGCGGAAATATCTTTGAGCTCATATTTTGAATCTTGAACGTTTAATGTTGCGGACATATAGGACCTCAAACTAATTCACCTTAGGTATAGGTAAATTTCGAAGGTTTGCAAGAAAATTTTCCGTATTTACAATGATAAAATTGAATGAAAGTAACTGGCAAGATGACCTGTAGCATCATTTACTCTATAACAAACGACTTGTTGGACCATCTACGAACGACCTGTTAGGCCATCTACTCTAAAGCAGGTGACCATCTTATCTTTTATAGGTGATCTGTGGGGCAATCTTGTATCTAAACAACCATTTACTGTGCAGGAGACGCACAGTTGGTTCATAGTGGACGACCTTTTGGTCCATCTACTCTCTAGTAGGTGACACGTTGGGGCATCTTCTCTATAACATATTAGCGTTTCGACCATGTAATCTGTACTACACGAACTGTTGGGACATTTACTCTGTAGTAGACGACCTGCTGCAAATTTACTAGACGACCTGTTGGGTCATCTACTTTGTAGTAGACGACCTGGTGAGACACCTACTCTATAGTAGGATATTTGTTGGGCCATCTTATCGGTAGTAGATGACCTGTTGGACCATCTGTTCCATGGTAGGCGACATGTTGCACGATCTACTTTCTACTAGACGACATGTTTGAGCATCTACTCTATAGCAAACAATCAGTTTAACTATTTAATATCTAGAAGACAACCTTTTGGGCCATATACATACTCTATACTTCATGACTTGTTAAGTCACCTAATCTCTAATAGTCACCTAATCTCTAATGTTGGGTCAGCGGCTCTAGAGAATACAACCTGCTAAGCCATCTACTCTATAGAAGACAGCCGTTTGGACCATCTACTATGTAGTAGAACCATCACATCTATCAAACGCGATCTCTTGGCCGTCTTCTATATAATAGAAGATCCGTTTGTCCACGTATTCTGCAGTACACGACCTGTTGGGCCATCTACTCCATTCTACATAACCTTTTGTATCATATACTCTGTAGCATACAATCTGTTGGACCATCTAATATACTTATATACCAGACAACCTTTTGGTCCATCTACTATACAGTAGACTACTTGTTGGACTATCTACTCTCTACTAGACGACATGTTTGGCCAACTTCTGTATAGCAAACGACCTGTTGGGTCATCTCTGTCTGGCAAATGACATGTGTAATATTCATCATATTACACGTCCTGCTTGTCATTTACTCTATAGAAAAAAACATCTATGTACTTTGTAGGGGACACACTTTTGGGTAATCTACTTGACCATTGGGCTATTTGCTATATAGTATACAACCATCTACTCTATAGCAGACACCCGTTGGGTCGTATACTATATAGCAGACGACCATTTAGGCTACTCTGTAGTAGATGTCCCAATGGCCCCTATTGGACCTATATTCTCTAGTAGACAAAATTTTCGGTCGGTACAGTCTACTCTATAGTATAGTATGATCTGTTGCATTATATACTCTATAGTAGACAAACTGTTGGACAACCTACTCTGTGGTAAATGATGTGTTGGGCCATCACATCTATAAAAGACTTTCTGTTGGCCGGCTTATCTTTAATATAAAATTTGTTCGTCCAAGTTTTCTGCAGCACAAGACCTGCTGGGCCATACTATCTACAGTAGATGACATGTTGAGCCACCTACTCTATAGTAGACGGCCTGTTGGCCCATCTACGCCATAGTAGGCGGCCTGTAGGCCCATCTACTCTATTCTGGAAGGCCTGTTGAGCTATCTACTCTATAGTAGACGGCCTGTTGGCCCATCTACTCTATAGTAGATGGCCTGTTAGCCCATCTACTCTATAGTAGACGGACTGTTGGCCCATCTACGCTATAGTAAACGGCCTGTTGGCCCATGTTCTCTATAGTAGAAGGCCTGTTGGCCCATATACTCCATGGTAGATGGCCTGTTGGCACATCTATTCCATAATAGATGGCCTGTTGACACATCTACTCCATAATAGATGACATATTGGCCCATATACTCTATAGTAGATGACCTGTTGGCCCATATACTCTATAGTGGGTCATCTCTCTCTGGAAAATGACATGTGGGCAATATTCATCATATTACACGTCCTGCTTGCCATTTACTGTATAGCAAAAAAACATATACTTTGTAGGGCACGCACTTTTGAGTCATCTACTTGACCATTGGGCTATTTGCTACATTGTATCCAACCAGTTGGGTCATCTACTCAATAGTAGACACCCGTTGGGTCGTCTACTATGTATATAGCAGACGACCATTTAGGCTATCTAATCTATATTAGATGGCCTGTTGGGCCATATTCTTTGTAGGAGACGTCCTATTGGACTAGCTCCTCTGTAGTAGATGGTTCAATGGCCCCTATTGGATGATATATTCTGTAGTAGATAGCCCAACTTCCCCTATTGGACCATATATTCTGTAGTAGGCGACATTTTTACAGTCTACTCCTTTTGCATCATATTCTCTATCTACCCATCTACGCCATAGTAGGCGCCCTGTTGGCCCATCGACTCTATATTCGAAGGCCTGTTGGCCCATCTACTCTATAGTAGACGCCCTGTTGGCCCATCTACTCTATAATCGAAGGCCTGTTGGCCCATCTACTCTATAGTAGACGGCCTGTTGGCCCATCTACTCTATAGTAGACGTCCACTTGGCCCATCTACTTTATAGTGGAGGGCCTGTTGGACCATATACTCTATAATAGACGACCTGGTTGCACATCTACTCTATAGAAGATTGCCTGTTGACCCATCTACTCCATAGTAGATGGCCTGTTAGGCCATCTTCTCTACATTTGACGGCCTGTTGGCACATCTACTCTATACTAGACGGTATATTGGCCCATCTACTGTATAGTAGACGCCTGTTGGCCCATCTGTTCTACACTGTTTGTTGGGCCTTTCCGTACAAGATTTGTTCCACTGGGTAATTTATTTTTTAGTATACAACCTGTTTGGCCATCTGTTTTATCATTATTATCTCCTCGGACATCTACTCTGGAGTAGGCAACGTGTGGGGCCATGTACTATAATAGATGTCTTGTCGGCCCATCTATTCTATAGTAGAGAGTCTATTGACCCATCTACTGTATAGTAGACGCCTGTTGGCCCAGCTATTCTACATAGGACGGTCTGTTGGGTCTTTCCATGCAAGACTTGTCCACTGGGTCATCAACTTTATAGTAGACATCTGCTCTATCATTATTATCTCCTCTGCCATCTATTCCGCAGTAGGCAACCTGTGGGGGCCATATACTGTTATGTTACTAAAACGGCATCGTTAATTTTAAACAATTCAAAACGTGAGCACATGGGTAAATTATACAATCAATGAATATTTTTGTTAATTTACTGCCCTAAAACAATGTTGCCTATTTTAGGGCTAATCTAGTCGTTGTATCGAATTGCTCTTTCGTCGCCCTCCTCTTACAGCTCCTGTTGCACCGTCCTTGTATTTGGGGTCTGCCTTTGTTGGGTTTGTGTGTTTCCTTTTCGCTTTTCGCTTTCTGCTTATGCATTGTTTTATTCAACCACAACGTCCTTTAGCTGGAGATTATATTGTGGTTAACCATGGAAACCTGATACTAATGGAGTGTCAAATTCTATTGTTATGCGAATATTTTGTGGACTGGTTAGTTGTTTCAGTGGATATACATACTTATACATACATACATATCTATGAATAATGACCAATGTCACCAAAATCCTTAAAATCCCATGAAAACTTTAAAATAAAATAAATATTTTTTTTTGCCATTGTTTCCTAAACTTAATATAAATTAGATAATAAACAAAGCTAATCATAAGCCATAGAATGAAGATTTTTTCTTGCTATTTTCTCTTTTGAATCGAGCTAAAAGTTTTCTCATTAAAAATAAGTTTTCTCTTTAATTATACTGTCCTGAAGACAGCAAACAGGAAAATCAACAGCAGTACCAGTAGTAGTTAGTTAAACCAGGCTGTGATTAGCTGTCTGCCCGCCGGTATCGCCCGTGTGTCTTTGGTGTGTAGGCGTTTGGTCTTTTGTCTCTGCCATTCCCATCGTTGGCCTTTTGTTAATGACAGAACTCTTAAAAGCTTGGCAAAATTGCATTGCAAGTATGATAAGTAAACCCAATTCTGCGAATTTTTAAAGTTCTTTTGCTTTTCATTAATTTTGTTTCCTTCGTGTGCTGCTTTATGTCTTCATCTAGAATTTTTTCATTTCCTTTTATAGTCTAGTGTGTTTTTTTCTATTTCTTTAGAATATAGTTAAATAAAATAAGCCCCACTTACCTTAACGAAATGATAGAACAGTACGGCTCCAACCGTTGACAAGGCAAACCATACGAAAACGGCAAATGTCGATATGTGCGATATATCAAAGACATGCAGAGCATTGGAAATGACTACCGCTGCCGCATGACAGAAGATGAATGGCATGGCAAGACGCTCCAAAATATCCCATGGTATTTCCGCCGATTTTTGGGGCAAGGCCGAAATTGAGCCACGTCTCAATGAGGCACGGCGCGAAGCACGTCTCTGAAAATTAAATATAAAGAATTGAATGAGAAATTTGTAAATAAAATAATTATAATAATACTTATAATATAAGAAACATATTTTAATTTGGTTTATATTTCAATTAAATTTAGTTAATTACCAAATGATAATATGTTGGATAAAATGTGTAAAATATAGAACATTTGGTTTATTACTATATATTTTATAAGGGATTAAAAATTTTACCGAATTTTGACCATTTGAAGGACAGGCAAGAAAAAACTGAACCTGACAAAAATATTTAAAAAAAAATTAACTGATTTACTTTATCACTGTGCTCTCTAGCCAGACATTGTCCAAATGATTTAAAGGTCTCAAAACGATTTGCCCAAGAAACAACTTCTTGTTTTTTGCTAACTACGGTATAGTAGGTTACTTGTTGGGCCATCTACTTAATAACATACGACCTTTAGGGCCGTCTACTTTATAACAGATGACCCGTTTCGTTATCTATTCTATTTAGACGTCCGTTTCCGTCATCTACTCTTATTTAGACGACATGTCGGCCACCGTTCTCGATCACTTTCGCATTACTTCGCGATGGGTTTAATTTTCTCTCTACTACTTTTTACAGCAAGCGACCTCTTCGACCATTAATAGCTGTCGTCCGGTGCGCCATCTACTCTAAAATATACCTCTCCGGCCACCTAATCTATATCAGATGTCTTGTTTTGTCATCAACTCTTGGTAGACGACAAGCTCGTCTAGCTAATCAATACAATACGAATCTCTGGGCCGAGTCATAACCTCTATAACAGACCATATGTTGGCTTATCTACTTTAATGTAGATGATCTGATACTATGATAAATACCCTATGGTAAATTACTTGTTCGACCATCCATTCTCTAGCGAAAGATCTTGTGGGATAAATACTGGAAAATGACGCCCTGTTGGGCCATCAATTCTATAGTAGACATTCTGTAAGATCATTTAATCAATAGAAGACGAACCTTTGGCCCATCTACTTCCCAGCATATGACTTATAGGACCATCTCCTCAGTAAAGACCATATGTTGGGTCGTCTACTTTAAAGTAGATACTCTGCTCAGCCATCTACACCATAATAAATTACCTTTTCGGTCATATATTCTATAGTAGGCGGCCTGTTTTACCATCTATTCTATATTGAAAGACCTTGTGGGATATATACCCTTTAGTAGACGCCCTGTTGGGCCATTTATTCTATAGAAGACATTATGTTGGGTCTTGTAATCAATAGAAGACGAGCCTCTGGAACATCTGGCCGACTTACACAAACTTTTCGGTAATTTGACGTACATAATATCCCTGTACCGCCATCTACTCTATTTTAGATGACTTGCTCGTCTTTCTAAACAAAAGAAAACGAAACTCTGGGCCATCTACTCTATAGTGCTGACTTGCCATATACTCCATAGCCGACGACCTATTGGGTCATCTCTTCTATAACAGAACATATATTAGGTCATCTACCTTATAGAAGATGATTTGCTAAGCCATCTACACTATAATAAACTACCTTTTCGTCTAACTATTCTATAGTAGGCGACCTATTCAACAGCCAACTCTATTGTAAACGACCTATTCGACATAGCAGAACACATGCTGGGTCATCTACTTTGTGGTACATATATGACAGGTCAGCCACTATATGTAGAGTAGATGGAACATCCAGTAGACTTAAACTACCATTTTAGCTAGCTATTGGAGACCACCTGCTCGTCTATCTAATCAATAGAAAACGAATCTCAGGGCCATCTACTGTATAGTGGATGACTTTTGGGGCCAAGCAGAGCACATGTTGGGTCATCTACTTTATAGTAGACGATTTGCTGAGCCAACTGCACTGTAATAGACTACCTTTCCGGCTCTGTAGTAGCCGACATGTTGGACCAGATAGCCAACAGTAGTCGGCCTTTTCGACCACCTAATCTATATCAGATGTCATCTACTCTATCGTAGACGACCTGCTAGCTTATGTGCCTGTGTAATCAATATTAGATGAACCTCTGAGCCATTGATCATCTCCTCTATAACAGACTACATGTTGGGTCATTTACTTTATAGTAGGTGATCTTCTGAGCCATCTACACTATGATAAAGTAACTTGTCGGCCATCTGTTCTACAGTAGGCTACCTGTTCTACCAAATAACCTATAAGACGACCTGTTCCGCCATCTGTTCTATATAGACGACTTGTTAAACAATCTACTCTATAGTAGAAGTCTTATTCAACAATATACTAGATAGCAAACGATCTTTTAGAACCATCTACTCCATAGTATATATCCTAATAGGGTATATATTCTACATACCCCCTTGTCATCTATTTACTCTATATTAGACTTACTTTTCGCCACCTAATGTAAAGCATATATATTTTTCCTCCATCTACTCTATTGTAGACGACCTGCTTGCCGATCCAATCAAGAGAAGACGAACCCCTTTGCAGTAGATGACCAAACATGTCAAATACACTATAATAAACTACCTTTTCGGCCGCCAACTCTATAGAAAGGCGACTTTTGGGACCAAATGACCTGTATACACGACATGTTCGGCCATATACTCTATATAGACGAACTGTTCAAAAATCTACTCTGTAGTAGACGACCTATTCGACAATATACTCTATAGAAAACGAATTGTGGGACCATATACTCTATAGTGGATGCCATAATAAGGTTATAAAAAGTAGACAATCTGATGGTCCCGCTATCTGATAGTATACGTTGTTGGACTGTTCAGCAGACCTCGTGTTAGGCCGTACACTATATAATAGACGACTTGTTAATCCGTACACTCCATATTTGGATGACCTGCTGAGCCACCTACGCCATTGTAGACAACCAGTTCTGCCGTTTAATGTGTAGTAGATAACCAGTTCTGTCATCTACTCTATAGCTGAAGTCTTATTGGGTCATACTTCATAATAGACGCCCTGGTGCGCCATGTACTTTATAGTAGACAATCTCTTTGATCATTTAAACAATAGCATAAGACTCCCTGGGGCTCCTACATTATGGTAGAGGGCCTTTTGGCCCACCTAATCTCCAGCAGACGGACTGTTGGACAACCTTATCACTAATAGAACAGCATGATATGGTCTTTCTTCGAGCATAAACACATTTTGACGAAAACATCACATGCAACATTTTAAGAGATTCGGTCGCACTAACGATTCTTTTGGACGGACGGACATAGATCAAAGCATTTAAAAGATTAGAAATAGTTTGTCCCAATCGTACATTGGGTCCTACCCTACAACATACAATAGTCGCTTAACAATTTTCTTTAGATGTAAGTATGCCACATTGTTTGGAAGATGTGGACATTTTGTTTGTCAAGAAAAATATGTTCGGATACAAAGCTCATCTGAATAAAGCTGCTAACGCCACCACAACGACCACCGTCACCATTAACGATAAGAACAACAACAAAAACAAAAAAATCATGTGAATGAGCCGCCAAACTAATTACAAATATACATTTTTTGGCCAATTACCAAATCGGTCAACGTACGTAAAAATGCACAAAATATGAACACGATACCATACGGCACGCCAAATTCACTTCACTTACTCTCACATCTCAGGCACTCACTCTGGCGGTCCGTCAATTAGTCAGTCACTTGTGCCAGCACTAATGCACACATTCCCTCACCGACTGACGGAACACGTCAAGGCGTCTGATCTATATATTTCTTTTGGCACCCATCGACATTTACAAAATCATAAAAATCATCTCGATGCACATCATCGATTTATTGGATTTCAGCGCTTTTGCGTTTTCCATGTGAATTACTTCAAAAAATCGAAATCTAAATATAAACAAAAAATGCCTAATAAAAGGTTTTTTTTGGCTATCTAATTGTGGCATTGTATTGTAGATGGAAAAACAACGATACATGAACACAAATTTTAAATTTATTGTGAGAATCATTGAAAATATCTGGCATCAATCAATTTCAATGGGAGCTAGGGACGGGGACCTGCTGAGAGTGTATGAAATCGAACAAATCGAATCAAAATATATGTAAACCAAAGACACAAGCAATAACAATACCGCCGCGCTGGGGGGAGGGCATGTGATCTGTGTTCTTTTTTGTTGGCTATTTTAACCTTGTCTTACTAACCGATTGTGTTATTTCCTCTTCTCTTTGTAGCGCACTTGTAATTTTCATTAGATTTACATTTCAAAGAAAACGAAAAAGCAAAAAAAAAAAAATTGAAAAACAAATAGCTATTTGTAGCTTTAGGCCGGCCGGTCAATATCGTGTTGTTATTGTTATTTATGGTGTCAGAGTCGAATTAATCATTTGGCAAGAGAATCGATTAATTTTAAGGCTGCAATTTGTAAGGGCCTTCATTCAGGTGTTTTTGTGGTACCATTTTAGGACCTCTGTTTTTATTTAAGTGCATTAAAAATTATACCAATGGAAAGCTCTATTTCCAAAGATGTGCAGCATCATGAATATTCCATTCTTAGCAAATTTATAATATGTATTTGGCTCTGCTGCTCTATTGAAGTCCTGCGAACATGTTAAGTAGACATTCTCATAAAATTCCCCAAATTGTATTCCACAATTCCCTAGATTTTATTCCACATACTATTAAAGTTAGTATTTTTGAAATCTCAACGGATTCCCTGGCATAGCGAAAAAGCTACCTGGAATAGCGTCACGGCTCCCTTTATGAGAAGCCTTGCTCTACAGCAATTGTTCGCGATTTTATCTTATATTTAAAATGATACATACAAGCATTAGAAAATTTAGTACATTCAAATTAAAATAAAATACATATCAATGAAAATCTACTTTTGAAGATGTATGCAGAATCATACAATCTTACTACTAAATATATGAAAGCGATCGAGTGCTTAGTTCGACTACTTATAAAAATTTTCTCAAAAAATAGGATTTTTTGGCAATTATTTGTAAGACCTCGTCGAAACCGTTGTACATACGATGTTGTAATAAGTTGAAGTCTACTCAAATTTGCATTATAAAGGGTATTCCAGCAAGAGTTGTTATTCTGGTATTCAAAGTAAAATGCAATTTTTGAGATAAATGATCGGATGTTTATTTCATAATAAAGATGAAAAACAACATCAGCCAAATGGTCACCACGACCACGCTTACAGGACCATATCCTCACGAATTCTATCTTAGAGGTCTTCAATCGACGCTGGGCTGTTGGCGTAGACCTTATCTTCCACGTGGCCCCAAAGGAAGAAGTCGCAAGGTATTAAATCACAAGATCTCGGTGGCCAATTGTGATCACCCCTTCGAGAGATAACACGGTCCGGACACTTTTCCCGTAACAGAGCAATGGTTTCGTTGCTTGTGTGGCACGTAGCGCCGTCTTGTTGAAAGTAAACGTTGTCCAGATCAATACCATCCAACTCCGACCATAAAAAATCATTAATCATCTCTCGATTGCGCAATCCATTCACCGTAACTGTTGATCCAACCTCATTTTCGAAAAAGTAAGGTCCAATGACCCCGCCGGACCATAAACCGCACCAAACAGTCACACGTTGAGGAAGGAGAGGCTTCTCAAGAATAACTCTTGGGTTTTCCGAGCCCCAGATGCAACAATTTTGCTTGTTGACGTAGCCATGATGATTTTCGATTTTTCGAATTTTGATAATTTCAATGTGTTGTTGAATCGTGTATCGTTCCATTTCTAGTAATGGCGTAGTTTCTACTTGTCAAATGTCAAAGAATAAAACCTTCAAAAGTGACAGCTACCGAAATACCGGGTGATTCAAAATAACACCTCTTGTTGGAAAACCCTGTATAAAGCTTTCCTGAACCAATTCGGATAAATGGTTGTGGAGTTACGTTATCTGGTTCAACCTCTCTATTTTTTAGTTCTATTTTTATTTAAAGCTTTCCCGAACCTATTCGGATAAATGGTTCTCAAGTTATGCCACACAATAGGACATCTACTCTCAGGTAGATGACTTGTTGGGTCATATTCTCCATAACCGCAAACAATTGGGTCGTCGCCTCTATAGCAGAACACATGTTGGGTCATCTACTTTGTAGTAGATGATTTTCTGAGCCTTCTACACTACATTTCTGGCTATCTACTCTATAGTCGGCGACCTGTTGGACCAGATAGTAATTACTAGACAACCTTTTCGGCCATCTGCTCATCTGCGGGCGGGGCCGACTATATAATACCCTACACCACCCTAACAATGCGAAAATGGGCATTGCGATAAGAATTTTGCCGTGTTCATACATGTAATAAAAAAACTCTCTCTGCCGATTTTCGTACTGATCGGATATAAAACACGGTTTCTACAGCGCTTACATGTCAAATCGGGTGAAACATTTTAACATCTAAATCTGAAAGGATTTTCCCCGAATTTGGTAGTGCTCATTAATGTAATAAGACAACTCTCTATGCCGAATTTCGTACTAATCGGATATAAAATACAGTTTCTACAGCGCTTACATGTCAAATCGGGGGTAACATATATATGGGGACTATATCTGAATCTTAACCGATTTTCCCCGAATTGGGCAGTGTTCATTCATGTAATAAGACAACTCTCTATGCCAAATTTCGTACTGATCTGATAAAAAAACAGTTTCTACAGCGTTTACATGTCAAATCGGGGGTAACATACATAGGGGGCTATATCCAAATTGGAACCGATTTTGACCAATTTCAATAGGGATAGTAAAAAAAAGCACTGTGCTAAATTTCATCGCAATAGGACGATGGAATTTAGCACAACGATACATCTGCAGACGGAAGGACAGACGGACATGGTTAAATCGACTCAGGAAGTGATTCCAAGTTGATCGGTATAATAAACGATGGGTCTATCTCTTCTCCTTCTGGGTGCTACAAACAAATGCACAAACTCTCTTTATACCCTGGACCACAGTGTGGTGTAGGGTATATAGAGAGGTTGAGCCACATATTTTGGCATAACTCGGGTACCATTTAACCGAATTGGTTCAGGAAAGTTTTAAGTAATTCCGGTTAGGAGGGAATATTACAAAATACTGCAAAAAAATCCTATTTTTTGAGAAAAATTTAATAATAATTTTTAAATAAAAATTTTTTAAATTAAAACATCGAAAATGCACAATTGGTATATTTTTATGATTCCATTGTAAAGTCTGATCGGAAAGCTTTAAATAATTCATAATTAAGAAGCCTTCAACTTCTTACAACACAATTTTGCATCCGTTCAGCGGTTTCGCTTATATATATTACAAAATATTGCAAAAAATCCTGTTTTTGAGAAAACTTTATTTATCATTTTTAATAATTTTTAAATAAAAGTCTCATAAAAACATCGAAAAACGCACAATTGGTATATTTTTATAATTTTATTGTAATGTCTGATTGATCATGGATAAAATGAGCCAAATCCGAAGAAAATCGATGCATTTGGGACTCAATTCTGAGCATTGGGCGTGAAAGTAGCCCCATTCATTCGTTTAGTCAAGTTGGCTAAATTAATAATTTAATGGCCATACGATTTTTTTTGTTCAAGGTGGATTTTTTGCACTCTTTCTATATATTTTTCTTGATATACCTTACGGAATATCTTTTTTGTGTCTGAAGCAAAGTTGTAGATATTGAATAGGAGGAAAAAATGCAGAACAAACCTACCCGAAAAGGTGCATCCAGTGCCTTAAACTTTTGCAGCTAATTTTGTGGCATTGCCTCATTTGTTTATGCTGCTGTGTTAATAAAGATGCTAATTTTAAACAGATCGAAGTGATCTACCCTCACACTTCTTAAGGCAAACAAAACAACTCCTTTTTAAAATTATTCGAAGGATAGCAGATATAAATATAAGTAGTAACTACGTTTGAATTTTAGCTTATGTGGTAATCAGAAATGTTGATAAATTACATATTTATAGTTAAGACTTCTCAAAAATGTGAAAACTATAATTCTGAGGCCTATCGAAACCCCCAATCCACCTCTCTAAAAGTGTCCGCCCAGCTTTTAGATTACTTTTGCAGCTAATTTTGGTGGCATTGCCTCATTTCTTTATGCTGCTGTTGTTTTAATGATGATGTTGTTGTGGCTAATTTTAAACAGATCGAAGTGATCTATCTCCCCCACACTTCTTGAGACAAACATTGTATGTATGTCGCTTCGTGTCATTATCTTAAAGTTTTTTATGTGAAGAACATTTGCGTCAGCTTTCGTTACATTATCAATAAAAATTAGTAAAAAGATCTAAAATTCAAAGATTTTTATTTAGGTATGTATATACATAAATACCTATAGTCGTATGAGCATGCAAGCAAACACATTTCAAAACTCTTCTAGAACATTTCCATTATATAGATTTATAGATCAATGCTCATGCTATAATGTCTCTCTTTCCGTTGACTTGGTAGAATTCCAAAAGTATTGCATTTGTCTTTTTTTTTCATTTCGAAATATTTTTGGATATCATTGGAAAATGTATTTTTGTTTCTTTTGTTTTCTTCTGGCAGCCAAAAGATTTGTATTTGTATTTTAGTATCTTAGAATTTTGAAATATGTATTTAAATAAAATCTTTTGTTGTTGTTTGACTAAAAAATAAACAAAATTATTTTTTATTTGTTTTCTTTTTTTTGGTGTGGTGATATTATGCACAAAGAACTGATTTGTTTTTCCGTTTCGTATTTTATCTTTGTTGGAGGTTGAAAGTCATTGAAATGTATTTAGAGCATTTTAAATATCTACATAATAAATGCATAAATATTTAGATTTAGAAAAAAAACAAACTGGAATTTTTGCTAATGTTTGCCAAAAAAAAAATAATTGAAAAATATTTATAATTAAGATAAGAATTTTAAATAAATATGTTTGGATTTGTTACCCACAAATAATCAATGTAAAGCTATAAGTCTTGATAATTGAAAAAATACCAAATTCCTGTTTCAGTTTATAACGATTTTCGGTCGAAATCGGTTCTGATTTAGTTAAAGTTCGTTCGTACATCTAATCATTATAACATTATTCATAGAGGAGTTTTTTGATACAGTAACTAACATTGCCAAATTTGTAGAATATCTGTTTAGATTTATATAAAGTCCCCATATACGAATATTCTATAAAGTTGAACAAAAATTAAAATATTTTGAAATCAGAATATTGTCCAGCTCAAGACCAAATTGATCATCAGACAAAATGTATCCTATTTTTATCTTCGCCGTAGTGAAAAAGCTATAACAATGGCGTTGTTGTTGAGGTAGACAATATTGCAGTTTCATGTCATATTGATTTATACCGGAAAAGCAAACGATAATAAATATTTATTTTTCTAAATGTTACTTTTCATCTGAAAGAATTTTTTTCTACATTTTCCTCATTGGCAAAAATTTATTATAGTTAATTAATTTTTATTAATATTTAATTGAAATATACTTACAATGGTGTTGTCAAACACTTGCATTTTGGCAATGTTTGGGTTCTTTGAGTGTAGGGCAGGTTTTTCTGTTGAAGGGAATTTCACGAAGAAATATTTAATTAATTCACTTTTATTTAAGACCGGAATCGATTTTACATGAAATTACAGATTTTATTATATTTTTATTTCGTTTTTAAAGTTGTTTTAGATTTCTCTTTATTTTATATAAAGTCCGGATCGTTTTTATAGCATAATTTATTATATAAATTATATTATCGATTCAGAGTTGATTATACACTAACGTTTATTAGGGTGCCAAAGCATAGACAAATTGGTTACAGCTTTATAAAGTAGCGGTTTTATTAACGTAATTTTTTTTTATAAAAAAGTGATGGAACTTCCTATTATAAGATTTTATTTTGACAAAAATGTTTCTGTTAGAAAATATTGTTGTACTTTTTTTTACTAAAAATCAAAAACTTGAGATATCAAATGAGCTGACATTTTTCAGCTCATTGATTTGGTCTCAATTCTGAGAATTGGACGTGAAAGTAGCCCCAAAAATAAGAACTTCTGCATCATTCATTTAGTCAAGTTGGCTCAATTAATAATTATATGGCTATACGATTTTTTGTGACGTATTACGTATACGTATTTTTCAATATTTTATTGACAGATATTTTATGACTTTGTGGGCATTTTTGCGTTTTTTAAAGCACTGGATGTATTTTTTTCGGTTAGGTTTGTTCCGCATTTTTTCCTCCTATTCAATATCTACAACTTTGCTTCAGACACAAAACAGATTTTCCGTACGGTATACCGAGAAAAAAAAATATAGAGAATGTGCAAAAAATTCACCTTGAGAAAAAAATTCGTATGGCCATTATACATTGTTAGGGCCGATGTTGAATGTGAACCACACCCAAACGTCAAGTTTTTTACTGCATTCCATTTGACATTTCTCAATTTCAGACTAACTCAATTTGAACCATGGAAAGATACACAATCGAGCAACGCGTTAAAGTTTTTGAAGCCTTTTACGAAAATGTATTTCGTGCACTTCGTGATGTTTTTTTGATCAGGATAATCGACCAAATGTGTCCACGATCGGGAGAATTGTGCGCAAATTTCAGCAAACCGGCTCTGTAGGAGATGTGAAAACACCTGTGCATGCTCGCCCAGTTCGTTTGGTGCGGCCTTTAGGCTGGCGACGTCATCGGGCCATACTTCTTCGAAATGAGGCCGGTCAAGCAGTTACTGTGAATGGTGTTCGCTATCGTGAGATGATAACCAACTTTTTATGGCCCGAATTGGAAGATATGAATGTGGGCAATATGTGGTTTCAACAGGACGTTGCCACTTGCCACACAGCTAACGAAACAATGGTTCTCTTGCGCAACAAATTCAATGGCCGTGTTATCTCACGTCGTGGCGATGTCAATTGGCCGCCAAGATCATGTGATTTGACACCGTTGGAATTCTTTCTTTAGGATTAGTTGAAAGCAAAGGTGTACGTCGATAAGCCAGCAACAATTGAAGAGCTAAAGGATGAGATAATTCGGCACATTAACGGCATAGAACCTCAATTATGCCTCAGCTTCATCGAAAATTTGGACCGTCGGATGGAGGTGTGCCTACGAGGTCGCGGCGGCCATGACAAAAATTTCCTAAATAATTTGTGTTTTATTCAAAATCAACATCGGCCCTTAAAATTTAACCACCCTTTATTATTAATTGAGCCAACTTGACTAAACGAATGATGCAGAAGTTCTTATTTTTGGGGCTACTTTCACGTCCAATTCTCAGAATTGAGTCCCAAAATCATGTGTTGTACTGTCCTTCAAATTTCACGCTCAGAAATAAACAGTGTTTTCCTAAGTTTTGCGCGTCAAATTCATCGCCGAGTTTTCCAACCTTTTGGATTTCCCAGCAACGTTTATGTGCAAGTATCCTAATAACTTGAAGCCACTTAACTCAGCAAATTGAAACTAATCAGGGTAAAATAAAAACAATTCTCCAGAGCTCATATTTCCTGACAAGGACATATTCAGAAGTCTTCTGTATAAATTCCACTTTTTTGATTTCCCAAAAAACTTTGCGGACAATAATTGCAATCAGCTTGACTTACACGAAATCAAAACTATTCAACATATAAGATTCAATATTTTTAAATTTCTATATATTGGAAAATTGGAAATATTTTGTGGAGTAACAAAAATAATGAATAATAAGATATGTCATCCCGGAGCGAGTAAGTTTTCAGTTACGAACGAATAGAAATTTCAACGAGTAGGTGTTCAAAGAGTGAGTTTTTCCGCGGATTTCGGACCGATTTTCCCGAATTTTTTGTAATTGTCACAATTAAAAAATTATTATCAATCGATTAGTGCAAAAAAAGTTCAAACTATGAACTTTCCGCGAAGAAACCAGTTTTTTCGCGTGTGACATTTCATTCCTATTCGTTCGTAACTGATTGATTTTGAAGTTTCTGGCTGACGGCACATCTGTATAATTTAAGGTCTGTGGAGTAACTTATTGATGATAATGTTTTGTTTTTACGGTTCCCTATGAGGGTTTGATCTATAAATGATATTTTTCTCACTGTGGAGTTGAGCTGATGATCAAAGGTTCCTTCTTAGTGTATTTTTATTTCCCGTTCTTTCGATGTTTTTTCAATGAAAAATTAATTTTAAATATTCACTTTAGTATTGTTGTGTAACAAAATTTTTGACATCAAATTTTGTTTTATTTTCTAGATATTTATTGAAGTTGTTATTTTTTTCCGGAGTTCAAGTATAATATTAATTTTAATATATTTCATATATTATAATTTTTTTAAATTGATTTTTATTGTTTTTTTATTACTGAATTTTCCAAAAAAAAGCATAGTTCACTTTATATAATTTAATTTCACCTTTCACTCGAAAAAAGTAATGGAATTAGTTTTACTCGGTTTCGAAGAGTTTTCTTAATTTTTCGTTTAAATATATATATGTATATATATTTTTTGTGGTTGGGATGTCTCGAGAAAAAGACGATTTTCACTTTATGAATCGCGTCGTTCAACTAAAATGACCGTTTGTCTGCGGACGGCGAATGATGCTGCGGTTCTGCGTCGAGCGAAAAAGAAATGCCGCCAACAGAGACAACAACAACAACAACGACAAAACAACACATATTGATGATGCGGCGGCTGTAGTCGTGGTTATTGCTGTTGTTGTTGGTGGTGGAATTCTATTTAGCGATCTTTATAAAGATATGATTGTTGTACATATTTCTTTTCTTTTTTTTTTTGAAACAAAAATAAAAGAGAAATCACTCTTTTCTATTCATTTTTTCGTGTGAAAAGTTCAGCAGCAACAAGAATTCTATTGTTGTTGTTATTTTTTTGTAAATTTTGTTGCTATTTAAAAGTAGATTTTGAAATTTCTGTTCTAGTCCCGTTTGTATGGAGACACATATTTTTTTTTTGAGAAGAAATAATTATGTATATATCACTTCTGAGCAGTGTGGCTTCTGTATTTTGGGCCAAAAAAAAACCTACACACAAAAAATTTTGAATTTATTTTCTTTTGGTTTGTGCCGTTTTGTATTTTTTTGAAATACTTAATTGAACATTTTGTAAGATATGTGCACACAATACAAAGAAAATAATATTTTCTAAAATGTCATCTTACATTTGCATTGAACACATGTGTGCATTAGGGCGGAGTAAATTGGTCGGATTGAAGCGTAGCCTGTGTTCGAATTCTTCAGGAAATTCCAAGAAAAAATGTAGAATACTCCGAATTTTTAATTTAATGCTTGCTTGGCAATGGAAGAGGTTTCTCATTTCTAGAAGAATTTTAATGCAGAAGGCTTTGGAATAAACTTTCCATGCCCAAAACAAAATGAATAACTATAATTCAATAACTATTTCTTACGAAGTACGCGTTACCACTGTGTACCATCTTACTCCTTCCAAAACGGCAGCAAAAGCAGTGATGTATCAAAAATCCTTAAAATGTTTATGTTATACGAGTATCTTTGACAAAAATTTTCCCGAATATGGTAGGGCCAATTTTGATTTGAGGGATACGTTTCCCTCTATTTTGTTTGGTTGAAAAAAAATTACTCCGCCCTAGTGTTCGGTCATACGTATGTACTCATACATTCATTCAGATATATGTCCATATATACATAAATATGTTTATATGTATTTATTTATGCATGCATTCAATATTTTTGGAGGAACAAATTATTTGTATTGTACCGCCTGTATGACTTTAAGCAACTGGAAATAGAAGAATTTATGGTACCTGGGACTACACACAGAGAAAAACTTTTGATGATATTTCAAACACCCATTTCGGAGTACAAACACTGGTAGAATAATGTTCATAATCGGAATATTTAATTAAAAAATCGACTTTCGTTCCTGCAACGAAAAATTTCGTATTTTTTAAACGTTTTCTATTTATTGCAATATTTTCATCAAATTATTGTTAATTTTCTAGTTTTGATTTTCACATGTTAATTTTTTAATATTGCGATATAAAACCTCTTTTTATCAATTAATATTAGCAGCAATGAATATTTTTTGGGTTTTCTGTTCGGGAGAAGCAAAACATACTAGACGCGCATATTTTTATATTGGAATAATTATTGAAAATTTTGTCATATTTGTGTCATACATGGATCATTATCAACTTATCAAAATTCATCTATGAAAAAATGTCGAAATCAAAAATTTCTGATTTAGGAGGTTATTTCAGAAAATCACATGGTTCACTTATGAACCCCCTTATTACTGTATATCCCTACAGATTAAATATAAGTCATTAGTTATAATATTCAAATTGTCTATTTTGATTGTTATTAACTGCAACTGATGATGTCGATTGGAAAAATATACAATCTTCGGGTATTTATAGATTCTGCATATGTTCAATATCTGTCAATACTCAAGTGAAATGTTTAATGGATTTATACAAAATTAATATTAGGAATTTGAACATATGGGTAGTTCTTTCTCAAGTGTCACGGGTCAAAAGTTAGATCTTTCTCAAAATCACAAAAAATGTTGCCCCAGTAAGTGGGAGTAATTACCCACAATATTAATAAAATTAAATGATAATTGGAGGCAAGGGGCGGGACAAAGTTCAGAAAAACCAATTTTTTCCCTCTGTATTTTTTACGCCAGGTTTGCTTTTGAGGCTTAAAAGTAATCCTGACTTAAGGCATTCAAAAATATAAATCATATTTTATTATTACCACGGTTCGATATACGTTCTCATAACAAATAATAATTTGATTCCGCTCACATAGAAAGAATTTAAATTGTGTTTTATATAAAAATCCTGAAATATATGTGGGAGAAGACAGTACAAAATCTGTATCTTTTAAACCAAAATGACCTTCATCGTGAAACTTATGTCACGTGTAAAGGACATTTAACGGTTTAACTACAAAAAATATGAAGAAACACAATTAGGTGCATTTCGAGATATTGAAGGATTAAATTAATATTTCAATTTTTAATGTCCTTCGACAAGAACAATATTTTTTTTTAATTATTAAATTTGAAGTACGAGTGTGGTCAGTTACAATGACACTAAAATCGTTGAAATCGGATAACGCGTTCTATAGTTATACTCTGTTGAATTCAGTATCCTTTATGAAAAAAGTAGAGATTCGACCAAATTTCGAACGCTGTAAAACAAGAACCATAACGAATTTGGACTAAATACAGACATCATTAAAAAGTGGGTCGACTGCCGTTGGAATTACCCTGCTACAAAGCATAAGATATTGAAAATATAAAATATTGTTTCTTAAAGAATTTTCACTTTTCATAAAAAAATTTAATTTTATCTTAAATAATTTATTTCGGTCACTCTTCGAGGAAATAATAATATAAATTGCGATATCTCAGAATCGATCTAATTTGTATACCCTACACCACACCGTGGTACAGGGTATTATAAGTTTGTTTCACGGCAGATGTTTGTAACACCTGAAAATAACACAGCTAGACCCACCTTAAAGTATACCGATCGACTCAGAATCACTAGCTGATTCGATTTAACGATGTCCGTCCGTCCATGTAAAGTTGTTCGTCGACTACAGGTCGCAATTTCACTCCGATCGTTCTGAAATTTTGCAGTTTAGAGTATTTCGCGGCTGTTTAAATCGCTATTGAATTTGGTTGAAATCAGTTCAGATTTAGATATAGTTCGCATATATATCTTTCGTCCGATTTGGCCCTTTAGTCCTATAGAAGCTGTATTTTACATCCAATCGTTTTGAAATTTAGAATGGTAGAGTTTCTTGATCCATGAACCAACACTGCGGAATTTGAAGAAAATCGGTTAAGATTTAGCTATAGCTCCCATATATATGTTTCGTCCGATTTTGCTCTTTAGTCCTGTAGAAGCTGTATTTTACATCCAATCATTTTGAAATTTAGAATGGTAGGGTTTCATGATCCATGAACCAACACTACCGAATTTGAAGAAAATCGATTAAGATTTAGCTATAGCTCCCATATATATGTTTCGTCCGATTTGGCCCTTTAGTCCTATAGAAGCTGTATTTTACATCCGATCGTTTTGAAATTTTAATTGATAGAGTTTCTTGATCCATGAACCAACATTGCCGAATTTGAAGAAAATCGGTTAAGATTTAGCTATAGCTCCCATATATATGTTTCGTCCGATTTTGCTCTTTAGTCCTGTAGAAACTGTATTTTACATCCAATCCTTTTGAAATTTAGAATGGTAGAGTTTCTTGATCCATGAAGCAACATTGCCGAATTTGAAGAAAATCGGTTAAGATTTAGCTATAGCTCCCATATATATGTTTCGTCCGATTTGGCCCTTTAGTTCTATAGAAGCTGTATTTTACATCCAATCGTTTTGAAATTTAGAATGGTAGAGTTTCTTGATCCATGAACCAACATTGTTGAATTTGAAGAAAATCGGTAAAGATTTAGCTATAGCTCCCATATATATGTTTCATCCGATGTGGCTCTTTAGATCCAATCGTTTTTATACCCTACACCACACTGTGGTACAGGGTATTATTTAAGTATAAAATGTCCCAAAAGTAAATTTATGTAAACAATTTATAAATGAATTACAAAATTTATATATCAGAGTTATTCAATATTTCGAGAGTGGTGTAGGGTATTATATAGTCGGCCCGCCCGACTTTAGCCTTTCCTTACTGGTTTAATTATACGTTTTGAAATCGTTGAAATCGGATAACGCGTTCTAAAGTTATACTCTGTTGAATTCAGTATCCTTTATGAAAAAAGTAGAGATTCGACCAAATTTCGGACGCTGTAAAACAAGAACCATAACGAATTTGGACTAAATACAGACATAATTAAAAAGGGGGTCGACTGCCGTGGGAATTACCCTGCTACAAAGCATAAGATATTGAAAATATAAAATATTGTTTCTTAAAGAATTTTCACTTTTCATAAAAAAATTTAATTTTATCTTAAATAATTTATTTTGGTCACTCTTCGAGGAAATAATAATATAAATTGCGATATCTCAGAATCGATCTAATTTTTATACCCTACACCACACTGTGGTACAGGGTAAGTTTGTTTCACGGCAGATGTTTGTAACACCTGAAAATAACACAGCTAGACCCACCTCAAAGTATACCGATCGACTCAGAATCACTAGCTGAGTCGATTTAACGATGTCCGTCCGTCCGTCTGTCCATGTAAAGTTGTTCGTCGACTACAGGTCGCAATTTCACTCCGATCGTTCTGAAATTTTGCAGTTTAGAGTATTTCGCGGCTGTTTAGATCGCTATTGAATTTGGTTGAAATCGGTTCAGATTTAGATATAGCTCCCATATATATTTTTCGTCCGATTTGGCCCTTTAGTCCTATAGAAGCTGTATTTTACATCCAATCGTTTTGAAATTTAGAATGGTAGAGTTTCTTGATCCATGAACCAACACTACCGAATTTGAAGAAAATCGGTTAAGATTTAGCTATAGCTCCCATATATATCTTTAGTCCGATTTGGCCATTTAGTCCTATAAAAGCTGTATTTTACATCCAATCGTCTTGAAATTTAGAATGGTAGAGTTTCTTAATCCATGAACCAACATTGCCGAATTTGAAGAAAATCTGTTAAGATTTAGCTAAGCTCCCACATATATGTTTCGTCCGATTTTGCTCTTTAGTCCTATAAAAGCTGTATTTTACATCCAATCGTTTTGAAATTTAGAATGGTAGAGTTTCTTGATCCATGAACCAACAGTGCCGAATTTGAAGAAAATCGGTTAAGATTTAGCTATAGCTCCCATATATATGTTTCGTCCTATTTGGCCCTTTAGTCCTGTAGAAGCTGTATTTTACATCCAATCATTTTGAAATTTAGAATGGTAGTGTTTCTTGATCCATGAACCAACACTACCGAATTTGAAGAAAATCGGTTAAGATTTAGCTATAGCTCCCATATATATGTTTCGTATGATTTGGCCATTTAGTCCTGTAGAAGCTGTATTTTACATCCAATCATTTTGAAATTTAGAATGGTAGAGTTTCCTGATCCATGAACCAACACTACCGAATTTGAAGAAAATCGGTTAATATTTAGCTATAGCTCCCATATATATGTTTCGTCCGATTTGGCCCTTTAGTTCTATAGAAGCTATATTTTACATCCAATCGTTTTGAAATTTAGAATGGTAGAGTTTCTTGATCCATGAACCAACATTGCCGAATTTGAAGAAAATCGGTAAAGATTTAGCTATGGCTCCCATATATATATTTCATCCGATTTGGCTCTTTAGATCCAATCGTTTTTATACCCTACACCACACTGTGTTACAGGGTATTATTTAAGTATAAAATGTCCCAAAAGTAAATTTATGTAAACAATTTATACATGAATTACAAAATTTATATATCAGAGTTATTCAATATTACGAGAGTGGTGTAGGGTATTATATAGTCGGCCCCGCCCGTCTTTAGCCTTTCCTTACTGGTTTTCTCTTAAATTTTTTTTATAAAAAATGGTCCATATTTACTCTACCGATGGTGTAAATTTTGGAGTGAGGACAATTTTGTTTCGTATATAGCCTATGACACCCGCTAGGGTCATCTGAAGATTCCCTGACAATTTCATTAAAATCGGTCAAGTCGCAATTTATATTTTTATGTCCGCGAAAAGTGACCGAAATAAATTGTTTATGATTAAATTAATATTTTTATGAAAAGTTCACGGAAAATCCTTTAAGAAACAATATTTTAAATTTCTTATGATTTGTAGCATTAAAATGAACTTCAAAAAACCATTACAGAGGGGAAAAAAACTTTCTGAACTTTGACCTCGCCCCCTGCCTCAAAATTTTCTTTAATTTTTTTTAATATTGTGGGTCAGTACACCCGCAAACCAGGGAAACATTTTCTGAGAATTTGAGAAAGATCTAATTTTTGACCTATGACACTAGAGAAAGAACAACCCATTTGTGCTAAATTTTCTAATTTCGGTGCGGTTTCAGAGGGTAAAGTCTGCAATTAATGCAGAAGTCCGTCGATGCAATCAGAATTTTCATTATAAACCCAATTTTGGGCAGTTCCATAAAAATTAATATTTCAAATGATTATGGGATAATTGTTTGTTTATTTTTTGCAATTTTCATATTATTTTTGGCTATATCTCATTTTGACTATGCATAATTTTCTCGCATTTTTTTCATATTAACAATTTCTTATTTATTATCGGTTCAGCCGTTCAAGTTTCGTAAAAACAAAAAAAAATTAAATTCTTTAAAATTTTAAATCCTCATAAAAATTTGTTACGCGTTACTTATTTTTCCATTAAGCGACTTTTTATAAAGTTTTTAGGCACAACAAATTTAATAGGTCAATATTATCAATTCTGTCCCATTACTGATTGAAACAAATTAAGGTAAAAACATTCTTATACATTTTTTTTAACCTCTAAAATTTTGCATCGTGTAAAGTAGTACTTAAAATAACTTACAAAATATTGCAAAATTATGGTTCTTGGAAACATTCACATATTTTTTATGACCTTCGAATGATATTTTTTAAATATAAAGCCATTTTTAAAATTGTTAAAGTACAAAATCAGTCTGCGCAAAGAAAAAATTCGTTTCTGCCAAACGAAATAGTAGACAACTACAATTCTCGTTTACGGCGACTGACATTCTTTTGCACAGAACAAACAATTGCTTACGCGAAATAAGTTTCTGTCACAACAAACGAAATTTCAGTTCCGGCAAACGAGAATTGTAGTTGTCTAATATTTCGGTTTATGCCAGTCGACTCGTTGCATCAAAATTAAGTACAAAGTATAATTTTGAAATCACTCTATTCCTAATAATCAAAAGCAAAATCCAAAAATGTATTTGAAATCTTTTGAGAAAAGAAAAACAAATGCCTTAAACTTTGACATCAGTCAGCAGGTGAACAATAACAAGAATTTTTCAAAACTTGAATAATGTTTTCTTTCAAGTAACATGAACTTTTGTATCCCGTCATCCAAGAATTACATTACAACACATCTAAGACGGCTAACCTAGACGACATACTGCGATGATTTATAAACAAATGATCTCTGACATGTTAGCAGATCTTGGAAGGCTATGACATTTAAAAATATCTCAAATTTGATGTAGGCCAAATCCGAACAACATGTCACAACCAAAACGTTAGTGTGTCCTAAATTGAACAAAAAACGAAATTATCCTAAATGACTTTCCTGCATGCATAAAAAATTCCATATTTCAAAATAGAAAATAGTTTCCAATGGTCTATAAATAAAAATGACCCACTCTAGGTGTGTTGTTCATTCAGTTGATGGAACTGTTGTGTGTCTGGATGACTTAAGATCTCTGCAGCAGAATTACTTATACAGTATCAGACATAAGATTTAACATTTATTTTTGACCAAACCTATGGTATTGTCAAATTTAAAATTTTTTGCAAAAATCAAAAAAGTTGCTTTACTATTGAAACAATTATAATACTTTTAAAAGCTTTCAGGTTTACAACATTTTGTTCGCTACTGTATGACCTTATGTATGTAAGTGATGGAATATTTTCTATTCCCCGCCTTTAGATAATTTCTTTCGGTGTCTATTGATAAATTACATTTTATTTAATTTTTCCACAATTTATACATGTGGATTTTCGTATTTATTTTTCCTCTCATGAGCCATTAAATGTGGCAACAATTAAAATAACTGCCACATGTGCGTTTTACCTATCCCGTACCATGACTTTTTCCACAAATTTATAGAGAATTTTTCTTTTACAGTTGGCAAATAAAATAATACAATTTGTATTGTTGAATACACTTTTTTCAGGAATTCATATTGTCGGGGCTATAAACGAAACATTTGTTCAATTTCAATTGATATACTTTGCAAATAAATGTTCTTTCACTCATTCACAAACTTTTTGCTGCTTTCGCAGCTCTGTAACGTACATATGTATATACAAATTCATTTGGTTAATAAAAATATTTAATAATGTTCATTGTTGTGTTTTTTATGTGCATAATTATCCTGAAATCAGTGAACGGTGAACAAACATAATACGGAGGTATAGACATTTAACATTTAACTGCCAATTTGTAAAGCTGGAATAATTAAGAATAAAGAGATTATCAATCAGTAGGTGAAGTAGATTAATTCAGCAAACATGTTGAGTTTTTTACATTTAGATCTGAATTTTTGCACGATTAATTTAAAAAAAGGAAGCCCACATCAATCATTAGATGAGATGGGCCGATAGATAGAGCATGGGTCTAGCTACTTTTGCATGTATATGTTCTAATATTTAATATTTATGAATTCGCAGATTAACTAAAGATGAATATCAAATTCGCTCCAGAGTAAAAGTCATTGACTCCGATTAAAGGTCAATGACCTCATATTTAAGGCCATTGGCCTGATTAAAGGTCATTGACCTCGTATTAAAGGTCAATAACCTAGGATTAAATTTCATTGACAACAGATTAAAGGTCAATGAGCCCAATTAAAGACATTGACCCCGATTTAAAGTCAATGACATCGGATTAAAAGTCATTGAACTCGGATTAAATGTTATTGGCCCGATTAAAGTAAAATGACACCGATTAAAGGTCACTGACCCCAGATTAAAGGTCAATGACTCCATATTAAAGGTCATTGGGCCGATTAAAGGTCAGTGACCTAGGATTATAGGTCATTGACCCCACATTACAGTTCATTGGCCCCATTGAAGGTTAATGACCCAAATTAAAGGTCAATGACCTCGGGTTAAAGGACATTGACCTCGATTAAAAGTCAATAATATCGGATTAATTGTCAATGTCTCATTGACCCCGATTAAAGGTCAGTGACTTCGGATTAAAGGAAATTGACCCGGATTTAAAGTCATTGAACTCGGACTAAAGGTCAATGACTTTTGACTAAAGGTCATTGAACTCGGATTAAAGTTCAATAACCCGACTAAAGGCCAATGACCTTGGATTAAAGGTCAATGACCTTTGACTAAAGATCATTGAACTCGGATTAGAGTTCAATAACCCGATTAAAGGTGATTGACACCAGATTAAAGGCCAATGACCTTGGACTAAAGGCCACTGACCTGATCAGAGGTCAATGTCCCCGCATTAAGGGTCAATGACACCGGATTAAAGGTCAATGACGCCGGATTAAGGGTCAATGACCCCGAGTAAAGGTCAATGTCCTCTGATTAAAAGTCTTTGGCGGATCAAGTGTCAATGAACCCAGATTAAAGGTCAATTACGCCGGATTAAAGGTCATCGACCACAGATTAAAGGTCAATGACCTATAATTAAAAGTCATTGCCCCCGATTAAAGGTCAATAATATCGGATTAATTGTCAATGTCCTCTGATTAAAAGTCATTGATGGATTAAGTGTCAATGAGCCCGTATTAAAGGTCAATTAACGCGGATTAAAGGTCTTTGACCCTGCATCAAAAGACAATGACCCCGAATTAAGGGTCAATGAGCCTGAATTAAAGGTCAATGACGCCGGATTAAATGTCAATGACCATGATTACAGGTCATTGACCCCAGATTAAAGGCCAATGATCTTGGATTAAAGGTCATTGACCCGATCAGAGGTCAAGAACCCTGGATTAAGGGTCAATGACCCGGTATTAAAGGTCACTGACGCCGGATTACGGGTCAATAACCTCGGATTAAAGGTCAATGTCCTCTGTTTAAAAGTCATTGACGGATTAAGTGTCAACGAGCCCGGATTAAATGCCAATTGCCCCGGATTAAAGTTCATTGACCCCGGATTAAAGTCAATAACCACGGAATAAAGGTCATTGACCCAGATCAAAGAGCAATGACATCGGATTAAAGGTCAGATATCCCCGATTAGAGGTAAATTTAAAGATCATTGACACCGGATTAAAGGTCTATGACAACGATTAAATGTCAATAACCTAGGAATAAAGGTCATTGACCCCAGATTAAAGGTCAATGACCTCAATACAAGGACAATGACCTCGGACTAAAGGCCAATGACGTATCAGTAAGGGTCAATGGCCTCAGATTAAAGGTCATTGACCCGTATTAAATATCAATGACCCCGTCTATTACTCCGATTTAAGTCAATGACGCCGATTAAAGGTCAGTGACCCCTATTACCTATTATCTTTTGTCAGTTGTATATTGCCCATTGTATATTGTCTTTAGTCCTCATTCTTAAAAAGCGGTTTAATCCTCTTTAACTTGTTAACCGTAATTCAGGAATGCTAATGAGTACTTCAGTATTTGTAACAAATATTTATTCACTTGTTGATTTTGTACTTTTTCAGTTTTACCAAGTGCTGCAAACAAATGTAAATTAAGGTTCATTTTAAAAAATTCGTTTGTTATGTTTGTTAAGTTGTTTCTGCTGCCTTTTATATTTAATATATTTAAACAGAATGTGAGAAAAGAACATTCAGACAATGCATAATTTGGAATCACCGCAATATATTTTTTAACCAACGAAAAGAACAATGCATTGAATACTGCTGTGCTGGACTTTAGGTGAAAAGGGGCCTTTCCTATGAGACAAGAATTATCGTAAAAACTTCAGACTAAATTGTCAAGTGAATTGTGTAAATTTTTTCTAGAATATATAATTTTTTTGGACCGATGAAAAATATTCAAAGTAAAAAGCGTACTACCCAAAATAAGACAATTTAAAAATTGTTTTATTTTTTCGGTGATTTTGGTTGGTTGGGCCTTAGCCCACAACACTGTGTGGGCTTTGCACACACAACATGGCAGAAAATATCTTCCAAAAAGTATAAAATGCAAATAAGGAAATGAAAACAAAAACAGAGCAAATCATGTTAATTATGTTGTGATATGAGCTGTATGCAAAACATCTCTCACACTTTGTGGGTTTGAAGGCTGCTGTCGACATCTTTTTGTTAGAGCCATCCAACCATTTGCACGTCCGTTCGTCCGCCCGTCTGTCTGTCCTGTGAATATCTCTTTTTGCTAATGAAAAGAAGATACTTTTGATTGGTTGGATGCCTAGACTTGAGGGAGATGCCTCAGACACGTTTATTAGTCCCGTCTGTTATTTTTGGCATTGGCAAGATTTACTTGAAGCATATTTCCACAAGTTCTTGGTGGTATATTTTTTTTTAAAAAAGAATCCCTAGCATGCCCCCTCCCTCTGCGTCCACTTACTTGACTTTTAGCATTTAAATACATTTAGTTAATATGGCATGGAAATATGAATGTATAAATTTCTTGTTGATTTTGTTTTCATGTCTGAGGGAACCACCATTTTTATTTTAAAAGCAACATCAGTAACAATAGCAAAACAAAAAAAAAAACAACAACATCCTCATCCATCACCACAACAACATGAATAACAACTGTATTAACAGTGAATATAATTTGTGGCCTTTTAATTGGGAGAACAAAAATCCTTAGCATATTCCGCCGTTCCGCTATTGAAAATTTTCCGAATAATTTACCAATGATATTTGGCTGTGATTAAAATAAATTTTCCACTGCTTTTGTTTATTTTTAAATCGGCAAATATTTTTTCTTTGATGTGATCCATCATTTGACGGCGGCGGTAGATGTGATCGAACTCAACACTAGTAAACTTTCTATGAATTTGATTCGAAAATTCAAATGATGACACATCATTGAATTTTAGTTTAATTATTTTTTAAATTTACTATCAGCCATCTCATCTACTCCCCCACACATATATGGGAACACCAGTGTGGGGGTGGAGAAACAAGATGTTGTCGCAAAAAAGTATGTTTCTGTTATCACCTACAGAATCGATGAAATATAAAAATTTTAGAAAATATCTAATATATGCATATTGTCATGTGAAATGCAAAAGGGCCAATGAACCAAAAAATTAATAGATATTGGTTCATTGCTTCAAAATGTCGAATTTATAACGGAATTCAAAAGGGCCATTTCTGTACAATTTTCAAAGTTAATGATTTAACCTTTTGCATTTCAGATATGTATATCTATTATATCACAAAAAATAATATTTCTATAAAAAAATTGTATAAGGACGATTTAAAAATATTTAATAAATTGTTCTTGACTCAACCGATTTTAATGTAACACTTTCTCCTCTCCTTTAATAATACGTTTCAACACAATTTTGTTGGTCATGGCGGCAAAGTGGTCATGTATGGATAGTAATCAATTTTGAATAACTTTGTCATTTGCGCTCCATTTATTTTATGTCGTTTTAAAAACATGTGAACACATGTATATAAGGGTGAAGTGAAGAAAATACTGATGTGTATAGCTCATCTTACAGGGAGGAGGAGGATGGGCTGTGCATAACATTTGTTGGTGTAATATGGTGTCCAAAATACGAAAAAAATATTTTAAAAAGCTTTAATCTTAATTTTATTTAAAAAACATATTTTTAAGAAAAAGCTCGATAAAGTCGGGATACCATTTAAATTAATGGAAGTAATGAGAACTACATATGCTTAAAACATCACGTACAAACAGAAGTTTAGTAACTATCGTTAAAACAATTAGGAAAAATAGATTTAAAAAAAAAATATTTTTTTGCTGGCTTGAAAAAAAAATAGAAAAAATTTGCATAAAAATTGTTTCTTCTATTTTTTGAAAGCTTACATGCTAACGTAGAAAACAATGTCTATTTGACAAAGTCTATAGATAAATGCAGAAATTATATTAAAAAAAATTTTTTTTACTGCCCGCGATCATTTTCGATAAGATTTAACGTTTGACTTCAAATATGATATGTGTAAATATATTTTTCTATCTCAGGCTAAGATCTAAGATGGACCATGTTGTTCCATTCATTCGAGTACCTCCCTCAAAAGGGTCAAAATTTAGTGAAATATTAATTCTTTGATAACTTCTATACTATTTATGGGAATCGTCCACAAATTCACACATAGTATCAGTTGCCACGCCCTACTTGGTACCTTGATTCCAGTCCATATAAATATTTTAAATTTTATGGAGTGTAATGCCTTTATAGTGCCTACAGTCCTGTGGCGTTATTGCCACGCCCCTTTTGGTACCTCACAAACAATATGGTTAAAATAAAAAAAATGAAAAATTATTTTTTTGAGTTTCCCCTACTTTTACAATAGGGGTCATTCTCGTATATCCATAGATTTTTTCAAATAGGCTTTGTTATCTTCGATAGGATGTTGGCTTTCAAAAAATGGATCAACTATTTTTTTCTATTTTTTATGGTTTTTTTTTTTCGTGCCAGTAAAAAAAATGTTTTTTTTTTAAAAAAATGTTTTTTTTTTAAAAAATGTTTTTTTTTAAAAAAATGTTTTTTTTTTTTTTAAAAAATTAAATTTTCTTGATTGTTTTAACGACCGTTACCAAACCGCTGTTTTTACGTGAAAGTTATTCCCTCATTTTGAATGGTATCCAGGCTTAGTATCGAGCTTATATAGGGTGATCTAAGTAGAGATAGTTTTTTCAATAGCCTTTTTTTTGACAGATCACGTGTGAGTCGTGTCATGCTGTCATGTTACTTTTGTTAAGTATTGTTTGGCATTTCATCATGGAAAGACTTACAACGTTTACAAATTATTCAGTTTTATTATCAAAATAATCGTTCGCCAATAACGCTAAGCCCATTTTTTTTAAAATCAAAAAAAAAAAACACTTTCCAGTCGACCCACGACCTTGACACCCATGAGCAATATTTTAGCTCTCGTTAAGAGCTATCTTTTTGCCATTGACCGATTCCCGATCCGACGTACCGGAATCATCGGTCCATATTTCTTCAAAAATGATGCCGGTGAGAACGTAACCGTGAATGACGGTCGCCATTCATGCCATGATAACCGACTATTTGATGACTGAAATTGAAGCTCGTAATCTCGGCGACATTTGTTTTCAACAAGACGGCGCCACTTTCTACACATCGCATTAATCAATGGATTAATTGAGAGAACACTTCGGTGAGCAGATAATTTCACGCTTTGGGCCGGTCGATTGGCCACCAAGATCGTGTGATATCATACCGTTAGACTTTTTCCTGTGGGGATATGTAAAGTTTATGCGGACAAACCAGCTTCGATTCAGGCCTTGGAGCAAAACATCACGCGTGTCATTCGCCAGTTACCAGTCGAAATGCTCGAACGAATCATCGAAAATTGGAAAAAACGGATGGACCATCTGAGACGTAGCCGCAGCCAACATTTGATAGACATAATCTTCAAAAATAAATGCCAAAGAATGTTCTTTTTCAGTGATAATAAACATTCCCCATTCAATTTGAATTTTCTGTGTTTTTTTTCTTTAAAAAAGTAGGGAACCTCGAAATGGATCACGCAATACTTCAAAAAAATATGGTCCAAATACTAAAGGAAGTTGGAAATCCATTAATGTTGGAAATGGGTCCGAATTTCATTTATATTGTGGAAAACAATTTTTTGGAAAATTTTATAGGAATTTGAAATTTTAAAAAATTGAGAAAATGGAATTGTGTTATCATTTGTAATATTAACCTATGAAATTTATTGTTTCCTAAAAACTATATAAAAAATTGCTAAAAGGAAAAATTAAAAAAAAATACAAAATTTATGCGGATTTGAAATATTAAAAAATTTGAAAAAATTTACTAAATTTTCAATTGCTCTTGAACTGCTGAACCAATTTTTACAAAGTTAATGTCGTTTGAAAGAAATTTAAAGGGCCATTTTTTATGAAATTATTTTTTAAACAAATTTATAAAAATTTTTTTTAAATTTGTTGTAAAAACTATAATTTTGAAAAAATTCTGTCGCTTCGATTTTATTCAAATTTACACACAATATGCACGACACTCTCACAAATCCAAAATTGGGTTTTTAAGGACGCAATATTTATAAAAGTTATGGACGAAATACTAAGGCAGGTATGGTAATTTTTATACCCTCCACCATAGGATGGGGGGTATATTCATTTTGTCTAATTAAATACCTCTAAATATTGATCTGAGACCCCATAAAGTATATATATTCTTAATCGTCGTAAAAGTCTAAGACGATTTAGCCATGTCCGTCTGTCCGTCCGTCTATCCGTCCGTCCGTCTGTCCGTCTGTCCGTCTGTCCGTCCGTCCGTCTGTGGTAATCACGCTACAGTCCGCAATAATAGAGCTAGGTTGATCAAATTTGGTACAAATACTTCTTATAGTTGCAGGTTGTTTGGGATTGCAAATGGGCCATATCGGTCCATATTTAGATATAGCTACCTTATATAGCATCTAACTTGTTGGAATCACAACTGTTCTCATCTACTATATTTTTTGTGTTTTCGGTGTTATTTTCTTTAGGTTTGAGTTATTTTGTAAGGTCACATGCTGTCCATGGTGAAGGGTATATAAGATTCGGCTTGGCCGAACTTAACGCTTTTACTTGTTTTTATTTAACTGCGTGTAAAATTTCATACAAAGGGATTTTTTAAATTAAGTTTTTAAAAAAATTGTATAGAAATTTTTTTAAATAAACTACTTAATGAAAAAATGGCCCGATATGTTCTCTACCAAACGACGTAAACTTTGTAAAAATCGCTTCAGCCGTTCAAGAGCAATTGAAAATTTTGTAAAACAAAAAATTCAGTTTCTCAATTTTTAAAATTTAAAATCCCTATAAAATTTCGTGATTTTTTTTTTTTCAAAAAATAAATGATTGCTGAAGTGATTTTTACATTTATCAACTTTTTTTATACCGTTTTAGGCAAAAAAATTCATAGGTTAATATTAAAAATTCTGACCCATTTTTAGAAAAAAAAAATAAAAATGTCTTTACCATAAAATATGTTTTTGTTCTGGTTTCATAGGTCTCGGAAACGAACAAAGAATTTGGTTGCTTAGTGTAATCTTAGTATGTATACCACAAAAATCTGTTTTTGAGATATTTTAATCCATTTGAACTATCTGTCTGGCTGAGCGCGTGATAACTCGAGAAAGGAAGTGACCGAATGACGTTAAATGCTGACTGCGGTAATCTTTTCTTCAAACATTCCTTTTCTTGGACCACCTTAATATTTATGGTTCGTAAATACATTATGTCGCTGCTGTGTCCGCTGTGTGTGTCAACGTATTTGTTTAAAAATTTAAAATTTTGCATTTGTTACTGTCATAGAGAATCATAAATATTGTTTGTATATTTCGCTTTCATTTCAGTATATAGAAATTGAACGAATGACTTTATTTCGAACAAAACAAAAACCGAGGAACAGAGCTGCATTTTTTTTTTGGCAACCAAAAAGTGAAAATGTAACATATTTTCATTGTGTGGAAAAGTGTCAATAAACGTCCTTGGAAGAGTTTTCTGATGCATCACTGACCAGTAAAAGCACAAAAAAAGTAATGCAAAAATTGGCTGTTCATTTCATTTTTAAATATGCTTCGATTCGAGTTCATTTTCCTTTTATACTCTCAAATATTATTGCGTTCTTATCAGTGCTGGGGGAAAGCTTCTGCTGACGGCGGTTATGATGATGATGGTGAGTGATACTATTGTTGTGTTTTTGTTGGAGATTGACCACTGCGTCTTAGTCCAATTTGGTCTTGAACATACACATGTATGTGTGTGGAAACCATTGATGGGTGCATTCCTGTGTCATTGCTCCATTTGTTAAACGCCATTAACCCTAATTCAGTTGTCACATAATATACAGCTTATTATACGTAACCTTCTCATTCAAAAAACGGAAATATAATCACTGTAGCCCTGTATTTGTAACACCTAAAAATTACTCTCATAGAAAATATGTTTATAAAATATATGAGAAGGGAAATTTTCAAAATTATTAATTTATTCAATAATTGATTATAAATTTATTGAATAGGTCAATTAGTTTAACATTTTTCCTCTTTTTCCCAGAAACTTTTTGAGATTTATTAAAAATGAGTCAGATTTATTAAAATTTAATAATAATATATGATATATATATCAAAATAATTATAATCTGTTTTTAAATGTTCCAAATTTCTATTTAATTACAGATGTTATCGCTTTTATTCCACATCCGGTTAAAGGGGAAATATAATTCGTGTCGACTGAACGCTATTACGCTCGGATGTACTTGACTTCTTTCATCGAATCAATAATTCTTAAGCAGTATTTTGATGACGAACAAATGTGTATTTGTGTAAGTGTATCAAAATTGTGTTTTATTTATATAAGTATAATATACTCATTTTTTTGTGGTTATCTGAAATAACCGCCTAAGTCAGAAATGTTTGATTTTTGGATTTTTTCTAGATCGATTAAGCAAAACATTATCTATCGAACTATATATGTACATATATGATACATTTTGGTAACTTTTCCAACAATTAACTACAGACTTCTAATATTAAATGTTTTGCGAATGAAAATATAATTGGCTTCTTTTAAACATTTAGATTTTTTAGATAAGCGGTTATTACACAAAACCACCGATTTATGTAATATATACCATTAATGTTTTTTTGATGATATACGAAATTATTGTTTTAAAATATACATATGGAACTTTATCAGCGAGATTTAATTGGCTCATCCCCGAAATAATTTATCAAGACTGTCAGATGTGGATAATGGAAATGGGTAATTTGTTTATATTATTTATTAATTCTTAGAGGTGAAAGACCTTCAGAACAAAAACACATTATCAAGATTTGGGTTGTCTGAAATCCGTTGTTGTTCAATCTATGAAACGGGCAGACAAATATTGAAGGCTAATTATACGAAGGAAGTATAAAATGTAAATATTTATTGATTAATTTTAATACTCGTAGATCCTAACTATCACGTTGTTCATACTCTAGTATAAATCTGATCCACAAAGACGAAATAATAAAGTAAATAAAAAAAATATACCAGCTTTAGTAAGTAAATGTTGACCTTTGACAAAACATATCGATAGAGAAACAATAACATTGTTTGTGCAAAATGCACTTTAAAAATGTATCCTCAATGGAAACAACTTACTATGCATAATTTCGATCCACTAAATCAAATGACATTAGGCGTTTTCTCCTGTGAAATTGCGTTTTCAAGATATTAAGCCACAAAATTTGCTGGCTAATCAAAGAGTACATTTAGACACAATTTTAGTAAAGAAATTTTCGGAAGAGACATTCCATGTCAAAGAACAAAATAAAGAAGACATTTCAAGAAGTATTTTTCCTAAAATCCCCCACCAAAAATTATATGTATGTCAAAAGTAGTAGAAATGGATGGATTTTTGGGTGATGAATTCGACAAATTATTGACGGAGTATTTTGCCCAATGAAGCCGATGAGATAGCTTGGTAGCTTTCGAAATGTATCGTCCCCCAAACCAGTGACCAACCTTAATATATTTCACACTTTCCGTATTCTTCTTCGATCTCAAACTCGATAGTCAAAAACAAAACTATCAAAAATATTAATTTTAAAAAATCGTTATATGTCCCCACAGTACACTTTAATGTCGGCCAATGGGTTGTATATATGTATATCGTATTTACCCACAAAGTTTGATGGGTAAGCAAAGAGTTTAGTGAATTCAGACACAATTTTAATAAATACGGCTTCGGAATAGATGTTCTATGTCAAGAAAAACATTAATGGAGACACTCCAACAAGTATCTATCCCAAAACTCCCGCAACCCCTGCTCATCCCATTACCCATGAAAATCCAACCCTAAAAATAATGATATATCAAAAATCGATTGATTTTTTGGGTGATGTATTCGATACAAAGATTCCTTTTAAAAAATACTGTCGAAGCTCATTGAAAACACTGTCAATGCTCATTGACCTCATGTCAATGGTCATTGACCTCATTTCAATGGTCATTGACCTCATGTCAATGGTCATTGACCTCATTTCAATGGTCATTGACCTCATGTCTATGGTCATTGACCTCATTTCAATGGTCATTGACCTCATGTCTATGGTCATTGGCCTCGTTTCAATGGTCATTGACCTCATTTCAATGGTCATTGACCTCATGTCAATGGTCATTGCCCTCATGTCAATGGTCATTGACCTCATATGAATGGTCATTGACCTCATGTCAATGGTCATTGCCCTCATGTCAATGGTCATTGACCTCATATGAATGGTCATTGACCTCATGTCAATGATCTTTGACCTCATGTCAATGATCTTTGACCATATGTCAATTGCCATTGACCACATGTCAATGGTCATTGACATGGGTCATTGGTCATTGACCTCATGTCAATCGTGATTGACCTCAAGTCAATGAATATTGACTTCAAGTCAATGAATATTGACTTCAAGTCAATGAATATTGACTTCAAGTCAATGAATATTGACTTCAAGTCAATGAATATTGACCTCAAGACAATTAATATTGACTTTAAGTCCTATCAATCGTCGTTGATCTCATGTCAATGGCCATTGACCTCATGACAATGGTCATTGTCCTATTTCAATGGTCATTGACCTCATGTTAATGGTCATTGACCTCATGTCAATGGTCATTGACCTCATTTCAATGGTCATTGCCTCATGTCAATGGTCATTGCCTCATGTCAATGCTCATTGACCTCATGTCAACGGTCATTGAGCACATGTCAATGGTCATTGCCCTATTTCAATGGTCATTGACCTCATGCCAATGGTCATTGACCTCATGCCAATGGTCATTAACCTCATGTCAACGGCCATTGACCTCATGTCAACGGTCATTGAGGTCATGTCAATACTCATTGACCTCATGTCAATGGTCATTGAACTCATGTCAACGGTCATTGACATGAGTCATTGGTCATTGACCACATTTCATGGATATTGACTTCAAGTCAATGGATATTGACTTCAAGTCAATGGATATTGACTTCAAGTCAATGGATATTGACTTCAAGTCAATGGATATTGACTTCAAGTCAATGGATATTGACTTCATGTCAATGGATATTGACCTAAAGTCAATGAATATTGACTTTAAGTCAATGGATATTGACTTCAAGTCAATGGATATTGACTTTAGGTCAATTGTCATTCACGTTCATGCAATGTCAGTAAGATTTTCTCCACGGTAAGACTCCCTTTCGGCAGTAATTTACCTTTTTCAGCGTTCTTGGATTCTTAATCAACAGGTTCGTTTTTAGGTCAATAATAATTTTTCAATTACATTGGCTTTTCTTAACGGTCATCGGCACCACTTGTTAATGGTATTTTATCAATGGTCATTGACTTCATTTCAATGGCTCGTCTTAAATTCACACTGGCCGTTGTTAACGACCATTAGGTCTTCTTACTGAACATTCATTCTTAGTCAATTATTATTGACTCTCTGTCGATATTCATCATTTGCTCACTGATTGATCAAACAGCTACTTCCATCTGAATTTGGTGATATTGTAAAGAAATTTCAATGATTTTTATTTTGTAACTTTTCAAAGTTTATTCAATTATATACAACTACATCTTAAGTACACACCTCTTCCAAATTAATGCCAATTCCCAACAACATGGGCCAAGAGTAAATAACACGATGCCAGCGCTACGTTACCAATCATAACAAAGAAGCCAATTTTTAGATAACCAAAATACGATACGGCATAACCATGTTTAGAAGCTACACCGGCGCAGGCGATATTCACCACAGCTCCCAGTAAAGAGCCATTTCCCCCAAAACAACAGCCTAAAGCCATGGACCACACCAGAGGCATTAAAGGTACAACGAGTTCTTCACTTCTGGAAAGAGTGACAATAATCTGCGTCATCATAGTGACCACTGGAGCATTACCCATTAAAGTGCTAAGTCCGGCTGACAACCATACTGTTGCGAGAATGGCCACGGTTAAACGATGCTTCTGCTCCACATTCTCTATGAATTTCTCCAATGATAGACCTAAGGTCTCTGTGAGGCCCAATTTCATGAGGGCATTCATAAGAGTGAACAGACTGGCCGAAGAAAGTAGTGCTGACCAATCTATACGACTTAATATACCTTCGATATCTTCAAAGTTGCACATGCTCAATGCCAGTAAAGCTCCCAAGATAGCTGTCCAACCAGTGGATACATTGATGAAGTTTGTAGAGAGATTTAACAAGGAAAGCAGGAGAACCGTTGCTAGGGCGGCCAGACAAGCCACCATCAATGGAAGCTTCTTCAAAGGGAAGTTCTTGCGTAATTTTTGTACTTTCTCCTCAAAACCCTTAGGAGGATCGGGCATTTTGCCCAACCGCTTGAGACGTTTACGTAAACTTCGGATGCGGGTATCCACAGTAGCTTTGGCAGAGCGTTCATCCAAAGAGTAGCCACCCATGCGATCGGAGACTTTTCGCCACACACGAGTCAAACGTTTGAGCCGTTCCAGCTGAAGCGGCTCCTTGGTGCCAATGTGATCTGAATTTATGAACTGCAATCTCAAGTGTATATAGGATTGCATGAGAGCAAGCAATGTGGCGGGTAACATGTGCAGGGTAAAAGATCCAAAAGTCACCTCATCCTTGGGTATGAATGGATGGTTGGATAACAAATTATTGCTTACCGAACTTGCCGGTGTTAAAGAGGAGCCCACATTAATGGCTATTATCAGGCAACTGAGAATAGGTGTGCAATTCAAGTGCATAATCTCACAAAGCCTCAGGCCAATAGGTGCCAGGAACAGAATCAATGTAATGTCATTGAATATAGTAGACAGAGTGCAGGATATGAGGAACAGGAAATTCAGCAAAGGCCATATATGCCCGTTGGACATTTCATAACTCACAGCAGCCAAATAATCTTGCAAACCGGTTTCAGCCAAAATCTCTACGATGACTGATATACCAAAAAAGGTCATTATAATTTCAAATTCAATATACTGGAAGACCTCGTTCAGAGTTGGCCTCAAGTGGACAGCAGCCAATATACCAATACACAGAGAGCAACTGATTACGACGGCAAAGGTGCGATGCACCAGATCAAACATGATATTCCCATAGACGATACTTAGCAATAAAGCAGTCAAAATTATACCCGTCATTTTGAACACTTCTGGAGATACAACAAATAATTCCATTGATAAGGTCTCCTCAATATTGGTGAAGAAGAGTAACTGGTATGTGTGCGAAGTCAAATCAAAACTAAGGTTGCCCAGTAACTTCTCCACCATAACCATAGCTGAAGTCTGCTCATTTTTCTTGTGGGTTAGATCAATAGGCAAATAATTGACATTGGAGATATTTTTCACTAGTCCATTGTCTTTGGTGACTTCCTGCATCACAAATGTCAATAAAGCTGCTTGGTTCCTGTTCTCCAAATCATTGGCTTTGAAAGTGTTTTGCGTAAATGGGCCAATCAATTTCATCACTAAACTAATACCTTGCAAATCGTTGTCCATCATATGCGATATCCCCTGGTGTCCTGGTGACACATTTATCAGTGCGGGTTCATATTCATGCTCCTGATAGAACATCAGGAAATAGGTGAAGGTCAGCCAACAAATTAATAGTATTGCTTGTCGGAGATAACGTGTCACTTTACGAACACTTTTTTGTAATCTTGAGATAGGTTTGGTACGATAAGGTTCCTCTTCGGGCTCCTCGCTTATGGAGAGGCGATCATCGGAAAGGCCGCTATCAGAGCCGCCTACACAGCGCATTTCATGCCGACTCAAAGAGGGTGCCAAAACTTCTACAGTTACATCTGAGTAATCAGAATCGGGGCATATTGTTGGCTGCTTACTAAGCTGGATGTCCTCCCAGGGGTTGAGACTGGCTGCCGCAGAGGTTGATGGCATGACTTCTGCTTTTCATTCAATATATGTATGTATGTATATTTTATTAATTTTTTTGATATTTGAAACAACACATATTATTATTGACAAAATGCAGCCAAAATTTCTGTCAGCGAGCTGTCATGTTGCCAGAAATGCTGTCATGTTGTTAAAAATGCTGTCATGTTGCCAAATATAAAATGTCATTGTGACTTTATTAGAAGCTTCACAACACTGAATTATAGAATAACAGCTATCGTTACAGGGTAACATTTTAGAGAAATACTAAGAAAAATTATTTTAGAAAAATTATTTAATTAGACCTTATACCAAAGACCTTAAAATAAAATTCATACTGCTGTAAAGCAGGAGGAAACTAATTGATCCTTTAACAATGGTCATTGGTGGTGATAGAAGTTTTGTCAATAGCCATTGGTGGTGATAGAAGTTTTGTCAATAAACATTGACCTTTTTTCAATGGTCATTTGTCTTTTGTCAATGGTCATTGTCTATGGTAATTGACCCATTCTCAATGGTCATTGACTCTGTTAAAGTAAGGATTGTCACTTTGTTAAATTTTATTGACAATTGTTAATGGTCATTGACTCTTTGTCAATGGTCATTGCTTTTTCTCAATGGCCATAGACACTTTGTCAATGGTCACCGATCCGTTGAAAAGTATCATTGACTCTTTGTAAATGGTCATTGACTATGTGTCAATGGTCATTGGCTATTGACTCTCTGTCAATGGTCATTGGCTCTTTCTCAATGGCCATTGACGCTTTGTCAATTATCATTGACTCTTTGTCAATAGTCATTGACTATTTATCAATTATCATTGACTCTTTGTCATTGGTCATTAACGCTTTGTTGATGTTCATTAACTCTTTGTCAATGGTCACCGATCCTTTGAAAAGTGTTACTGACTATTTGTCAGTGGTCATTGACTCTTTGTCAATGGTCATTGAGTCTTTGTCAAGGTCATTGACTCTTTGTCAAGGTCATTGACTCTTTGTCAAGGTCATTGACTCTTTGTCAATGTCATTGACTCTTTGTCAATGTCATTGACTCTTTGTCAATGTCATTGACTCCTTGTCAAGGCCATTGACTCTTTGTCAATGGTCATTGACTCTTTGTAAATGGTCATTGACTCTTTATCAATGGTCATTGAGTCTTTGTCAATGGTCATTGACTCTTTGTCAATGGTCATTGACTCTGTGTTAATGGTCATTGACTCTGTGTTAATGGTCATTGACTCTGTGTCAATGGTCATTGACTCTTTGTCAATGGTCATTAACTCTTTGTCAATGGTCATTGACTCTTTGTCAATGGTCATTGACTCTTTGTCAATGGCCATTTACTCTTTGCCAATGGTTACCGATCCTCAGGACATTGATCCTTTGTCAATGGTCATCGAATCTTTTTCAATGGTCATTTACTCTTTGGCAATGATTACCGATCATCATGTCATTGACCCTTTGTCAATGGTCATCGAATCTTTTTCAATGGTCATTGACCCTTTTTCAATTGTAATTGACTCTTTTTCAATGGTCATTGACTCTTTGTCAATGGTCACAGATCCTTTGAAAATTTTCATTGACTCTTTGTAAATGGTCACTGACTATGTGTCATTGGTCATTGACTATATGTTAATGGTTATTGACTCTCTGTCAATGGACTTTGACGCTTTGTCAATTATAATTGACCATTTGTCAATGGTCATTGACCCTTTGTCAATGGTCATTGACCCTTTGTCAATGGTCATTGACCCTTTGTCAATGGTCATTGACCCTTTGTCAATGGTCATTGACCCTTTGTCAATGGTCATTGACTCTTTGTCAATGGTCATTGACCCTTTGTCAATGGTCATTGACCCTTTGTCAATGGTCTCTGACCCTTTGTCAATGGTCATTGACCCTTTGCCAATGGTCATTGACCCTTTGTCAATGGTCATTGACCCTTTGTCAATGGTCATTGACCCTTTGTCAATGGTCATTGACCCTTTGTCAATGGTCATTGACCCTTTGTCAATGGTCATTGACCCTTTGTCAATGGTCATTGACCCTTTGTCAATGGTCATTGACCCTTTGTCAATGGTCATTGACCCTTTGTCAATGGTCATTGACCCTTTGTCAATGGTCATTGACCCTTTGTCAATGGTCATTGACCCTTTGTCAATGGTCATTGACCCTTTGTCAATGGTCATTGACCCTTTGGCAATGGTCATTGTCCCTTTGTCTATGGTCATTGACCCTTTGTCAATGTCATAGACCCTTTGTTAATGGTCATTGACCCTTTGTCAATGGTCATTGAGCCTTTGTCAATGGTCGTTGACCCTTTGTCAACGATCATTGACCCTTTGTCAATGGTCATTGACCCTTTGTCAATGGTAATTGACCCTTTGTCAATGGTCATTGACCCTTTGTCAATGGTCATTGACCCTTTGTCAATGGTCATTGGCCCTTCGTCAATGCTAATTGACCCTTTGTCAATGTTAATGTACCACTTGTCAATGTTAATTTAACTTTTGTCATTGTCAATTGACCCTTAGTAAAAGACCATTGACCCTTTGCCAATGGTGATTGAGTCCTCGTCAATAGTCATTGACACGGACCTATTGTCAATGGTTAAAGAGCGTATCATAAGATATACAACAACAGAAACTAATAATATAAGTCCAATAATCCAGAAAAAAAATAATCCAGAGGAAAATTGTATCTTTTAAAAGCTCATTATCATTTAAAAGCTCATTGCCATTTTCTACAACTGACCCTTTGCAAAATATTCTACTGTAACACTCTCACATATGTACGAGTATATACACATGTCAAGGAACACATTTATATTAAACTAAAACAGTTTCCGTAGGCCGCGTATCCTGTATCGTCCTACAGCCTAAATACATATATATTTGCACAACAATAAACGGTTGTCATAATACGTGATTGGATACAAAAGGTGTGAAGAACAATGTTTAATACATCTCAAACTCGTGGCAACATACGAGTATTTATACATAATTGTGTAAATATATGTTAAGGTGGCTAAATTGTTTATTGCAAATTAGTTGTAATTTATTAGTTTTCATTTAATATTGGATTTTTATTATATTTGACCTGATTCCATTTCTAAAATATTTTTTAAAATCATTGGACCTTACTTATAAATTTAATGAGAGTTTTAGCAAAACCCTTCGCTTAACATATCAAGAAAATATAGTATTCCTTAACATTAATAGGACCCACATCAATATACATATACATATGAATAGGTGTATGTTAACCTTTTCCTGTATATATTCATTGCTTGGTATTGCATGAACTTTGTCGTTATTGGGTGGGCTATATTAAAACTTAAAAGGATTAACTTTTCATGTCACTTTACTGCCTTTATTTTGTTTCCTCTCTGGAAATACATCCTTCTTGATAAGGGAAACCATTCTCGTCGATGCCAATACAGAAGCTATGTAAAGGGCCCAAAGAAAAGAGCAACAGCAGCCGCGTATGGGATTATCACAAGTCAATTCTTTTTAATCACCGCTTTTTTGTGGTGTATTCTGTTGTTATTAACTTACAAATATTTATAAAAAGGAAATTGTTAAACAATTTTCATAAAAGAGGGATTTTTGATGTATTACTTTACATATAAATTAGAGATTTTGTGGGTTTATTATATTGTTGTTAACTTGTTGGCGAGTCTTACATTTTATTTTTTGTATACGAATAATATTGTATTTGTATACCCTACACCCTAGTGTGGTACAGAGTTTTCGTGACTTTGTTAATAACGCCCAAAAGGAGAAAAAATATACCTCATGCCCGGGCCCCCCTAAATTTTTTAAACATAGGCATAAACTGTTTACAGTTTTCAAAATCACTCAAAAAAACACGAAAAATATTTGGAAGGCCGTTAAAAAAACAATACAAAAGCGTAAAAAATGGTAACAGTAAAAGTAATAACAACTAAAAATAAGAAAAGTGCATGGTTTCCTCGCTAAAACTTTTTAAATTATGCATCGATTTTCTTCGGAATGTCTCAATTTATTCATAACCTTTTTGAGTTTACGATAAAATCACAAAAATATGACAATTATGCGTTTCTAGATGTTTTTATGAGGCTTTTATTTAAAAATTATTAAAATTTTCTCAAAAAATATGATTTTTTGCAATACTTTGTAAGATGTCGTCAAAACCGCTGACCGGATGGAAAATTGTATTGTACGAAGTTGAAGGCTACTTAATACTGAAGTTTGTAAAGCTTACCTGAACCAATTCGGATGAATGGTTCTTTAGTTATGCCATAATATGTGGTTCAACCTCTCTTTTTTCTTAGCCTATATAAAGGGTTGTCTCTTTAAATTCTCGCGATTACTGTGATATGGAAAGAAATTCGTGGTTGAACCACATATAATGGCATAACTCGAGAACCATTTATCCGATTTGGTTGAGGAGAGTTTTAAAGAATTAAATATTAAGTAGCCTTCAACTTCATATAATACCATTTTCCATCCGTTCAGCGGTTTCGACGATATACGAGTATTACAAAATATTGCAAAAAAATGTGATTTTTTGATAAAATTTTAATATTTTTAAAATAAAACTCCCTAAAAAACAATCTAAAAATGAACAAATGTTATATTTTTATGATTCTATGATTTATCGTAAAGTCTGTTCGGTCATGAATTAAACGAGCCCATTCCGAAGAAAATCGATGCATAATTTAAAAAGTTATAGCTAATTTAGTAAGGTTTTAACTTTAAAACTTTCTTATCGATGTAAAATTTACAAAAACAAACTTTAAAAGCTAAGATTTGAGATTTTGACGTTTTTTGACGTCTAGAATCAGAATCTATGCATTAAAACAGAAACCCAAAAAAAATGTTGTTTTTGTCGACCGGTGTAATTATTGGTTGGCTTTAAATTTATAATAACCAGATATGGCGAAAATTAAGTTAAAATTACATTTATGATTTCATATCTATTTACTTTTTAACATGTAGGTAAGTAGTACGGTTTTGGCCATTACACAGAACTTATCACGGTATTTGCAAACGATTAACCTATATATAATAAAGGCTTACGAAATCATAAAATTGGCAACGACGAAATTAAGTGACATGCGTAGAAATTCAGATGCGGAGTTTGATGAACTGTTTGAAGAATCTACACAACTTGCAAGAAGTTTTGGAATAGAAGCTGCACTACCTAGAAGAGTAGGCACTCAAAAGTATAGGGCTAATATTCCTGGTTCAGATGTCAAGGCGTATTTTAGGACAACATTGTTCATACCATATCTGGACGAAGTAATATCACATTTAAATAATAGATTTTCCGAACATGAAGCTATAATTACAAGTCTGTTTAATGTCGTTCCGATACGAATTGTAAATCTAATAAAGGAAGATTTCGAAAAAGTCACACTTTTTTACAAAAACGATTTAAAAAATTCAGCAAAATCTGTTTTAGCTGAAATAAGTATATGGATTGATTATTGGAAGCAGAAGAACGATAAGCCATCAAATGCATTAGATGCTATTTCAGTTTGTGATGAGGACATGTTCACAAGCGTTTTTACCCTTTTGCAGATACTGGCCACAATACCTGTGACAACGGCATCTGCTGAGCGAAGCTTCTCGACGTTAAGAAGAATAAAAACTTATCTCCGGAACAGAATGGAAGGAGAAAGGCTATCTTATCTGGCTTTGATGTCTATATACAAATATGAAGTCAAAATCGATGAAATAATTGATATATTTCTTTCAAAAAATCGAAGATTACATTTTTAACTCTTACGTATGTTATTATAAAAAGTTTTAATGATCTCGTACTAAAGTACACATTTATATTTAGGAATAAAATTCGAATAAAAAACTAAGGAACTTAACTTCCATTACCTACACAATAAACGCAATTTTTTAATTGTTCATCTTTGTTATGGAAAAAAGGTTGGGCCCCCCCGAACCAAAATCCTGGATACGTCCCTGTCTAAGGCTATATAATCCGCTTTTTAACATATCTTTAAAATATTTACAAGATAACAGTTTTTGATCCAAGAATGAAAGTTGCTAAATTTAAAGAAAATCGGACCAGATTAATATATAGCACCGGTATACTTATATCCCGACAAAAACATTTATTTTAAAACATTTTTTTTGGCAGAACGCTATCATTAGGAAAACAATATTGAAATATATAGTCGGTTCTGCCCGACTTTAGTCCTTTCTTACTGGTTATAAAATATGTACATTTGTTTGTCGTTAATTAACATTGACATATTTATCAGCTGTTTCATTTTATATTTAAATATTTTACACACTTCAACCCGGTATATTGTGTTTATTCAAAATATAATCAATTTATGTAGTAAACAAAAGGGAAAATTCCATATCTATATTTGGATTAGTTTCCCCAGATTTTTATTATTATTTAGATTTAGAAATCTGAACTGCACTATTGCTATGAAACTACCTCCGAATTTTAAAATATAACAAAACTAATCAAAATACCATTATTACTTTTTCACTCATACTACTACTATACTATACTATACTCGGACAAATATATTTGTTGTTATGTTATGGTGAACTTTTCAAAGTGTTGACCTAACAACTTTCGGGCTTTAGGTGTTATAACATTCAAAAATTCATTAACAACTCTCCAACTGTTGGTGTTTGGTATACTGCACCAGTGCCTTGTTTTACGGCAGCTGTGTAACAAATATAAAAATAGTCAATATAAAATAAAAACATTACAGACTAAATTCCTTGGAATTTGTGTCATGGGATCATAGTTATATTGATGTTATTCATTTATTGACAACAAATTGACACTCCATTCCTTTCAAGGCACACATGTTGCAAGTGTAGTTTTACATGTTGTTCCCTCCTGTGTTACCACACATTTTTTGTTGTTATTGTGATGAATTTGTCCAATGCCACTGGCCGACACGACCACAATTGTTCACAGAAAATAAATTACTATTATTGCAATGCATTCGCAATGGAAGGTCCTGGAATGCAATATGATGACAATTGGTGCATATCAAATCAAATTGTTGTGGTTGGGCGGAATAAATTGTTTTAACTTTTCAACAAGAAATGCAATGCCATCCATATAGATATCCATCTATTCCGGATGGTAAAGCAGATAATATAAATACAAATAATATAAATGCATACAGTATGGGTGGATACAATAGGTTGTGCCAATGTAGTGTGATTTTTTTTAAGAATGAAGGTGTTATATTTTCATATAAATAAAAAATAATGATGACCTAAAGTTATAGCTACCAGATAGTATGAAATTTATGAAATTTTCATTTTCATCTTATTTATTCTGATTACACTATGCAACAAATGAACACTTTTTGAAAAATACACGGACTTGACAGTATAGGTTCGATTCTACTACCAAAGGTAGTTAGTGAAAAATTACAAGTCCCTGAAAGTTATGCTGAAAAAAGTGAAAAAAAAAATATTTTGTTCCTTCACTTCTTCAAAAAAAAGTACCGAAAAAAATTTTTGTTCGCATAAAATTTTAAGAAACTTTGTTCAGCATACTCTTAGCTACATTATTGCCAAATATAGTTAAGCGGTATCACCAGTCTGAATTAGTTGTTGAACAAAAGCTGATGACACCTTTTCCGAGGGGCCCACAGATTTTCAGAAACTTTGGAGGCCCATAAAAGAAATTGGTCACCAATTTCGCCGAACCGAGTATAGGGTTATACTACCCTTTTGTAGTAGAATCGAACCTATACTGTTAAGTCCGTGTATTTTTTCCACTGTTGCACAGTGTTATTGATTCTGTTCTTTCAATCGATATTCGATTCACCTCTCTGTTTTTCGATTCATTTATCAGTCCCTTCGTCTGAACGCCCGTTTTTCGTTCTCGTTCCTTCGGTATGTCTCTCCGTATGTCATCAACTTTATCTTATTGTTTGTGTGTTCTTCGGTTCGAACGTCGGACTGTTCTTCTGCTATTCTATGTCCTCATCTTCCATCTGTGTTTATATCTGGCCATATGTCTTTCCTTCCGTCAGTCCTTTTAATGTTTTTGTCTCGATGCTCTTACCGTCTACTCTGACTCTTACCGTAATTCCTACTGTGTATCTGAAATTTCTTTTATCTTTCTTTCTTCCCTTTTCCCCCTTTAACATTTTCTAACTTTTCTTTTTATACCCTACACCACACTGTGGTACAGGGTATTATAAGTTTGTTTCACGGCAGATGTTTGTAACACCTGAAAATAACACAGCTAGACCCACCTTAAAGTATACCGATCGACTCAGAATCACTAGCTGAGTTGATTTAACGATGTCCGTCCGTCCGTCTGTCCATGTAAAGTTGTTCGTCGACTACAGATCGCAATTTCACTCCGATCGTTCTGAAATTTTGCAGTTTAGAGTATTTCGCGGCTGTTAAGATCACTATTGAATTTGGTTGAAATCGGTTCAGATTTAGATATAGCTCCAATATATATCTTTCGTCCGATTTTGCTCTTTAGTCCTGTAGAAGCAGTATTTTACATCCAATCATTTTGAAATTTAGAATGGTAGAGTTTCTTGATCCATGAACCAACACTACCGAATTTGAAGAAAATCGGTTAAGATTTAGCTATAGCTCCCATATATATGTTTCGTCCGATTTGGCCATTTAGTCCTATAAAAGCTGTATTTTACATCCAATCGTTTTGAAATTTAGAATGGTAGAGTTTCTTGATCCATGAACCAACATTGCCGAATTTGAAGAAAATCGGTTACGATTTAGCTATAGCTCCCATATATATGTTTCGTCCGATTTTGCTCTTTAGTCCTGTAGAAGCTGTATTTTACATCCAATCATTTTGAAATTTAGAATGGTAGAGTTTCTTGATCCATGAACCAACACTACCGAATTTGAAGAAAATCGGTTAAGATTTAGCTATAGCTCCCATATACATGTTTCGTCCGATTTGGCCCTTTAGTCCTGTAGAAGCTGTATTTTACATCCAATCATTTTGAAATTTAGAATGGTAGAGTTTCTTGATCCATGAACCAACATTGCCGAATTTGAAGAAAATCGGTAAAGATTTAGCTATAGCTCCCATATATATGTTTCATCCGATTTGGCTCTTTAGATCCAATCGTTTTTATACCCTACACCACACTGTGGTACATGGTATTATTAAGTATAAAATGTCCCAAAAGTAAATTTATGTAAACGATTTATACATGAATTATAAAATTTATATATCAGAGTTATTCAATATTACGAGAGTGGTGTAGGGTATTATATAGTCGGCACCGCCCGACTTTAGCCTTTCCTTACTGGTTTTTTACTAATATTATCCTGTCTTCGGTTTGACTTTTTATCCTACTCCCGTCTCTCAATCTGTTATTGCTCTCTTTCTGTCCATCCATGTCCTGCATTTTCGTTACACCCTAATATAAATACTTACACATATATACGAGTATGCTTGGTTATTTTTATCTATGATTTGATTTATGTGATGTTGAAACTTTTGTGCAAAAAAATTGAGTTATTAAAATTCAAAGTGAAATTTTGCATAAAATAAATTAAATTATCCCATAGTGAATTATCCCACGAGTGAATGAAATTGAAATTACATCGAAAATGGAAAACCAAATTTTACTGTTATAATTTATGGGGATAAAGTTTTCCAAGCATACATAAACAGATGGTTAATTCGGTATTGCAAACGGGACTTCTTTGTTTGGGTTTGAAGCTAATATTATATTTAGCCATAATTAGTTAGGACATAGCAACATTCAACTTTTTTAACTTTCACGCCCAAGGGCGTATGATTGCTATTATTTCAATGGAACCACTGCACTATCTGCGTATGAGTATTAAAGATTTCACAATAAGCAACATCATTTACATACGATTATTTGAATTAATTGACAAATACATTTTTGAATATTTCTAAATCTAAATTTTTTTTAATCACTGACAGAAATTTTGATATTGGTTTTCAATATAAAATGGTCCAAAAAATTCCAACCAAAGTTGGGGAAATTTTATATAAATATTGTCCATCAATTAATAATTTTTGGGAAAAGGTCTGTAGAAAAATTACTCAAGATCAAAACCATAACAGTAATTTTAATGTTTACAGTTTTAAAAATACTAAAATGAATAAATAGTAAAAGAAGACTCCACTAGAACGGTGGAAAAGTTTTCTTAAATACTTGTACAGAATGTGGAATCTTGGGGCTTCTTCTGTAAGTGGACTGTATGATTTTATGAAAACGAGATTGTTATGAAATATGGAGATATAAATAACAATATAGACAGTTTCAGTGAGAGAAAAATTCAGTTTTTTTCAGCTCTTGTCCTTTCGATGCTACTTCACAATTGAAATTGTGCTGCAGAATGAGAAAGAAGCAAAGAGGCACTTCAGGGTATTCAACACCACAGTAATTGGAATCTAAAAAGTAAGATGGAAACTTTTTATCCAATGAGTGAACGCTTTTCAGCCGTAGCAATCATCGGTGTCAGGTAAAATTTATTCAGAAATCACCTGAAGGAAAAAAATAGGGAAACTTATGAATAATATTGAGATGTCTGTCTGCTGGCTGGTGCGCACGATAAACAATTAAGAAAGTTTCAGTCGGGTAAATCGACTGAGGTATGCCCTTACTTTGTGAGTAATGTTATATGGAATATTACACGAATTTCGTCAATTTGTGTGGGAGGTACCAGAAGGGGTTTAACAAATACACATATTTTTCGTTTTTCGAACAGTAGATACTTTAAATACATTGCACTGTGCCGAATTATAAGCGTTTATGTGCACTGGTATACATTTGGCCATGATTTGGCCATTTTGTGTGGGAGGTACAAAAAGGGGCGTGGTGATAACATCCATTTTTCGCAAGACTATAGGTACTTCAAAAGCGTTACAATGTGCGAAATGTGTTTGTATTTCGCTGCATTGGTACTCACGCTGTAAGCTCTCATCTTTTTGTGCAAAATGGTACCATCGAACTTAGCCGGAGATAGAAAAAACAAGTAAGAAAGTTTCAGTCGGGTAAACCGACTAAGGTATACCCTCACTTTGTGAGTACTGTAATATTGAATATTACTCGAATTATTCTGTCAATTTGTGTGGGAGGTACCAGAAGGGGTTTATCAAATACACCTATTTTTCGCTGAACATTAGATACTTTAAATTCATTGCACTGTGCCGAATTATAAGCATTTATGTGCACTGGTAAAAACGTTATGAGATATTAAATTGTGGTATGATTTGACATTATGTGGGGGAGGTACAAAAAGGGGTGTGGCGATAACGCCCATTTTTCACAGGGCTATAGGCACTATAAAAACATTACACTGTACAAAATTTCAAGTATTTTTATACACTGGTTTTAATGTTATAAGCTGTTAACTTTTGGTGCAAAAAGGTTCCTTTGTGTGGGAGGTACCAAAAGGGGCGTGGCAACAACACCCATTTTTCCCTGGACTGTAGGCAATATAAAAGCATAATACTGTACACAATTTCAAGTATTTTTATACACTGTTATTAATGTTATAAACTGTTGACTTTTTGTGCAAAATGGTGCCTTTGTGTGGGAGGTACCAAAAGGGACGTGGCAACTTCGCCCATTTTTCTCGAGTTGATAGCGACTAATAAGCTAATACTATGTGTGGAATTTCAAAAGATTCGAATATGTAGTATAGCAGTTATTAAATAATCAATATTTCACAACATTTTAACCATTTGTGGGGGAGGTACTAGAAGGAGTGGACCAATATGGCCCATCTTCGAACTTAGTCGGAGATAGAAAAAAATATTACCACATTCCAAATTTGAGGTCAATCGGTTACTCCTTTCGAGAGTTATCGTGCGCACCAGCCAGCAGACACACAGACAGACAGACAGACGGACGGACATTGCTCATTCGACTTAAAATTACCCAAAACGGATTTCCTCCGAACATACTTGGGGTCTTAGGTCACTCCTTCGACGTGTTACACTTTTTTCCGTAGCAAATGATATATACCCTCGTATCACAAAATTGAGGGTATAAATATTACCACATACCAAATTTGAAGTAATCGGTTACTCCCATCGAGCGTTATCGTGCGCACCAGCCAGCAGACAGACAGACGAACGGACGGACTTTGCTCATTCGACTTAAAATGACCCAAACCGGATATCCGCCGAACATACTTAGGGTCTTAGGTTATTCCTTCGATGTGTTACACTTTTAGTCCGTAGCAAATGATATATACCCTCGTATCACTAAAGTGAGGGTATACAAAGTTTGAGTAAAATATCTCCAACCACTCTGGCATCTCCCAACCAAAACAACAAATTCCAGTTTCTCCAAATTCTCAGTTGGATTACTCAACATATTTTCACATGTTATTTTGCACATATTTGTGGGCTATTTATACCCTACACCATACTGTGGTACAGGGTATTATGACTTTGTGCATTTGTTTGTAACACCTAAAAGGAGAAGAGATAGACCCATTGTTTATTATACCGATCGACTCAGAATCACTTTCTGAGTCGATTTAGCCATGTCCGTCTGTCTGTCCGTCCGTCTCTCCATGTATTCTTGTAATCAAAGTGCAGGTCGTATTTATGGTCCGATTGTGATGAAATTTAGCATAGTGCTCTTTTTTGGCCCAAGGACGATCCCTATTGAAATTGGTTAAAATCGGTTCAGATTTGGATATAGTCCCCATATATATGTTTCATCCGATTTGACATGCAAGCGCCGTAGAAACCACATTTTACATCCGATCTTTATGAAATTCGGCAGAGAGAGAGTTTTATTATTACGTGAATGAACACTACCAAATTCGGAGAAAATCCGATCAGATTTAGATATAGCCCCCATATATATGTTTCACCCGATTTGGCATTTAAGCGCTGTAGGAACTGTATTTTAAATCAGATCAGTACGAAATTTGGCAGAGAGTGTTCTCTTATTACATGAATAAACACTGCCAAATTCGGGGAAAATCGGTTCAGATTTAGATATAGCCACCATATATATGTTTCACCCGATTTAACATTAAAGCGCTGTAGAAATCGTGTTTTATATACGATCCGTACGAAATTTAACAGAGAGAGATTTCTTATTACATATGTATATGAACACTGCCAAATTCGGGAAAATCGGTTCAGATTTAGATATAGCCCCCCATATATATGTTTCACCCGATTTAACATTTAAGCGCTGTAGAAATCTTGTTTTATATCCGATCAGTACGAAATTTAACAGAGAGTGTTTTCTTATTTCATGTATGAACACTGCCAAATTCGGGAAAAATCGGTTCAGATTTTAACATAGTCCCAATATATATGTTACACCCGATTTGACATGTAAGCGCTGTAGAAACCGTGTTTTATATCCGATCAGTACGAAAATCGGCAGAGAGAGTTTGCTTATTACATGTATGAACACTGCCAAATTCTTATCGCAATGCCCATTTTCGCATTGGTAGGTAGGTGTAGGGTATTATATAGTCGGCCCCGCCCGACTTTATGTCTTTCCTTACTGGTTTTAGTCAATAATTTTGGCCAGTTTTAATTGTTATATTTGTAGATTTTTCATCTCGCAGTATCTATTACATATTGGTCTGAATTTATTTCATTTTAATTATATATGGGCATTTCCGCGGGTCGCGAACGTTCGTTTTTGATGTACAAAAAATATAGAAAACAAAAATTGTTTTCGCATTTTTTTTTTTGGTGATTTGATAGCATATTGGTAGCTCTATGCTAGGTGCAAAAGATGGGTTTCATCGAGTTTTAGTTTTCATAATGATAGCAATAAACATGTGGTCACGAACGTACGCGAAATAGAAGTCAACTTTGGCTGAATCTAGTAACATGCAAAAATCTGCGAAAAGGAACGGAATATTCTAAAGCTATTAATTTATTTTAAAAGAGGATTAATGTAGCTTTCTATCGAGTATTTACACAATAAATTATCTCTATTGGTTTTGTTTCTAATTGGCTTAGGTGCCGGTCGCGAACGTACGATTTTTCCATCTGTTTTAACCGTTAAATTAATAGTTAATCGAACTTTTTTTTGGTCTCCTTGCATTTTTCTCTTCTTAATTGATTGTAATAAAGCAATTTTGTAGAAAGAGTGCAAGCATAACATATGTTTTTATATGTAAAATAATTAACTATAAAATTGTCTGTAAAAGTAGATTAAAATGGAAAAAAATATTTTTTTTCAGTTTTTAGGAAAATTTTCTCATAAAAACAACTGAGATATGCTATGGAGCCATTATTATATTATATTATAATTATTCACAATAAAATACGATGATTACCAACATTTTATTTTTCGGCCCTTGTTGACCATTCGGCGGAAATGCCCATATATCGCTTCATTCCCGTACCTTGGTACGTATGATTATTACAAATGCATGGGACTCCCATACGTATGATTATTATAGATTATTATTACAACATAAAATAATGTATGTACTTTTGAAGACAATGTTCAGGCCCAAATCATTTGAATGCTTTAAATTATGAATTTTGTTAAACCATAGCTTCCTTACTTTCATTTTCTTAAATTGTTTTCAATTTCTGCTCTTTGTATTCTTTACCAAATTTGTTCACACGTCTTTCTTTTATTACTAGGAATCCTTTAAAAGTTTACACAGTATATGTAGAATTTTCTATGTTTAGCAAACAATTATGTGTATGTTTCTATATTTATTTAAACTTTATTCTGCTTTCCATTTCCTTTAATGAACTTTGACATTTAAAGAATTTATAACTATTCATTAGTTTCCTAGAAATTTCATTCAATCATAAAAATATATCTGTTTATTGTTGTTATGATCTTAGCCGTGTGGTTATTGTTGTTGTGCATTTTGCACACATAAACATTTCATTTTGAGTAATCAAATTACGTTTAGTAAATATTGTGCATAATTTAATTTTGCTGACGCTTCGTTTTTTACTTCGCTTTTGTTGTATACTGAGTTTTTTTGCTGTTGTTGTTGGTTGGTTCATAAGAAATCCTGGCAAATGAACACAGGCAGAACACACACTCACATAGTTGATACAATGAATATGTGAGCGTATATGTGAGTGTGTGTGTGAGCAACTACAAACAGGTGTCATAAATTTTAATTAATTTTAATATTTTATGAACACACAGTTCAACCGAAAAGTCAGGATGCTCAGAAAAAAAAAACAGAATACAGGAAACATCAACCATTGCAAGGAAACGGAAGGAAAACTGTTGCTGGAAAACATGCACAGAGGTGTGTACGAGGATATGTATGTGTGCGCATGTGAGTGTGTGGTTATGTATATAGACTTATGTAGGTAAATTGTAAGGTCTACCTTAAATGTTTATGAATTCTTTATATTGCTTGGATATGTCTGGCTGTGTGTGTGTGTGTGTGGTGTATATACACACACTTCCGTGTCTCTGCGTGTGAATGTGGTTGTGTAATACGGAAACCCCTCTTTTTAATCGTTTAATGTCAAAAGTTACTCAAATATTTATGAAACCAAAGTGTTGATTTATTAAATACCTACTGAGTTGATAGCAGTACCAGAAATCTAATTATCAAATTACCATCCAAACAATTGATTTTGATTTGAATTTAATCAGCTTAGCTATTATGTATACTCGTAAAGGGCCCATGATCAGCTATAGATGTTTAGTAATTTATTAAATAAATTTAGAATATTTATTTTTGAGATTTTCTTAAATTTCTGCACATCCTGTGTGTGTGGCTTTTGTCATGCACAAAATTGGTTTGCTTTGTTGTTCTATGGCTATGGCGCCAGATTAAAATTTGTGTGAATAATTAAAATTGCTATGGCATTAGATTTGACAATATTTAAAATTAAATAAATTATATTTATATATTAATATTTATAAATGAGATTGGCATAGATGGCATAAGTGAACGGTATTGTGAAGGATTTCAGTATGATTTGGCCATATTGTGTGAGAGATACCAATAGGGGCGTGGCCATAATGCACATTTTTTACCGGACTGTAGGTACTATAAATGTAATACACTGCGCAAACTGTCAAGTATATTAGAGAATCAATATTTCACTAAATTTTAACCCTTTGTAGGGGAGGTACTAGAAGAAGTGTACCAATATGACCCATCTTTGAACTTAGCCTTAAAAAAAAAAAAATATTACCAAATTTTAAGTCATTCCATTACTTCTTTTAAGAGTTATCGTACGCGCCAGCCAGACAGACAGACGGATTTGAATGGATTTCCGCCGGACTGAAATGGATTTCCGCCGAACATACATACTTAGGATCTTAGGTCACTCCTTCGATGTGTTACACGTTTAGGCCGCTGCAAGCGATATGTACCCTCCTCCACTAAAGTAAGGTTATAATTAATTGCACTCAGATCAGAAATATAGTTTCTAGGATATATTTAAAAAGTGAATTAAAGTTTTTGAGGTGATAGCGACAGATAAACTATTACTCAGGCTACGTTTGAAGCACATAAAGCATGAAATCCATATTCAATTTCACCCAAAGTTACAGTCAGTTGTTGTTAACTGAAATGGTCTTAACTGTTTTGGTTGCACTCGTAACTTATACTCATTTTACTGCACTCACGTCTAGTGTACAGGTGAAACGAATGTTTTCTTGCAATGCAACTACTACTCGTATTGCCTACTCTAGGGTGCAATTAAAGCAAATCAAGATATCAATACAACTGCACTGAAATAGTGAAAAGCCGCAAGTGAGTCCAATATTTAATGAAAAATTTCAACACTGTAAAACTATGCTTTCGTCATAGCCATAAATCTTAGGCAACATTCATGTGGGATGCTTAAACACACAAATTAACGGGCGGATGGTCAGACGGACAGACAGACGTAGTTTCTTGTATTTGTATTATATGATTGCATCCACAAATATGTTTATAAACATACATACACAGAGAAAAATAGTCACTTATATTAAAGACAGTGGCCAAGATATAGATTAAAAGACAGCTAATATTTAAAATAAGTACATTCCGCAATTAAAATTTAAACAACTTAGTTAACATGTTCAGAACCTGTGGTTTGGAGCTATCCAACAGTTAACATTTTCAAATTCCCATAATTCCCTTTTCCCAAAAACTGGACTTTTATACCACATTTTGGAACTTTAAAATAGGAGCTAAGTTTATTTCGAGGGACTACATCACCAAAAAGGGCAACCATTTTTCACAATTTCGCGTCAACGGAGGAACATTTTTTTCAGAAACGATACCACCATTAGACTGCAAATCATTGCCGCTGTCTGTGACATTTTTTCAGTGTATGTCTGCCTCTTCGTATATATGTATATATTGTTGTCATATATGTCACCTATAATTGTAATGATTTAATGTGAATGAATGTGAACGCGAGCGACTACAGCTAATGCCCCAATGGCTATGGACGCACTTGTGCTATAAATAATTCACCCATTAACGTAATATTATGAATATGGGACACACAGCTTCTGGTTAATTATAGTTTTTAAATAGTTTTTTTGTTGGTTTTCGCTTTTTCCACTAAATACATACATACATACGTATGCATGTACATATGTCAAAAAATAAAATTTTTCGATTTCGTTTGAATAACATTTTAAAGAAACGAAAATCAAACAAATGTAATGTTTTTATTTATTAATTAACATGGAAAAGGACGAGACTTGGTAATAAATTGTCGGTGCTGTCGTCAAACATTCAAATATATGATAAATGTTCTATATCAAAGGAATTTAAATAAACCTAACGTAAGAAATTAGTTTCAACCACAACAAGTAATGTATTATTCGTCGTTGTTCGATCCCCTAAAGAAGAAATTGTCATAAAATGTTTGTCTAAAATATTATTTATTATACCCTCACTTTAGGGGAGTGGAGGGTATATATCATTTGCAACGGGTCTAAAGAACACATTGAAGGTGTAATAGACAATGACGCTCTTAAAGGAAATTACCTAAAAATATGGGTTTTTACAAAAATGTCAAAACTAGTTTTAAATTGGCAAAAAAAAAAGGACAACAAGAAAAGGCTATCGAAAACACTTTGAACAAAATATTCTTAATACAATATGTAATTAGTTATATGGATGGGAAAAAAGGACCGTTTGACCAAAATTTCAAAATTTAACACCCTCCAACTCGGACAGCCTTAACCGATCTCGTTGATATTTTGTGACATAACTACTATCCAATAGGACTAAACTTGATGCAAGTCACATACCGATCAGAGGACATCGCTTTTTAAAATTGACTCACTTGAAACCCCCCGTATATATCTTCTGAAGTTGTGAAACCGTTGGAAACCCGTTGGCTTTCCATTAGGGACATAGGTTTAGGTTAGGGTGGCAGCCGTATTTTTTTTCATACAAGCTCACATAGACCAGTTTAGGTCCCTAGTGTAACCAAGGGCTGAAATGCCCCTCATCGAAACCAACCAGTATGTCATCCCTTTCCTAGCAAGTTCATCGGCTTTGCAGTTCCCCGGGATATCCCTATGCCCAGGCACCCATATGAGGTGTATATTAAACTGCTCAGCCATCTCGTTAAGAGATCTGCGGCAGTCGAGGACTGTTTGTGAATTCAGGGATGTTGCCTCCAAAGAAATGATTGCAGCCTGGCTCTCCGAGTAAATGACAACGCCAGTGTTGGTTACTATGTTGCGACTCAGCCACTTGGCTACTTCCCATATTGCCATTATTTCGGCTTGATAGACACTGCAGGTATCTGGTAGTCTGTGAGCTATATCCAAACTAAGCTCTGCACAGTGTACTCCGAAGCCAACCTTTTCATCAGGCTTCGAACCATCCGTGTAAAAGTGGAGATGGTTTCTATTACCTGGTATTCTTCCAACCCATTCATCTCTGGCGGGAATCATAGTGATGCAATTTCTCTCGAAGGTGTACACAGTTGGATATAACATTAACTTTGGCAGAGCCCAATCGGAGAAGTTTCGGCGTTAAAAATGATCAAGTGGCTTTAGTTCTTGAGTCAGTTTGATCTTATTAGGATGAAGACAAAATATGCCAAAGTGTGAGTGTGTTTGAGAGATGCCCAATTCTTGAGAACGACGTGGAATCGACTGATTTGGCTCATTTTGGACGGATACACTTACGGCTGCGATATTTTCATCGCTTCGAGCGGTACGGTTTCAAATTCAAATTTGTGCACTATATCACGCATAGCCTGCCGGGTGGCACGATTATTACGGCCGAAAATTGGAGAAAGGGCTCTTTAAGTTATGACCACCGACTCAGAATTTAATTTTTAATGATTTCCAAACGATGCACGTAAGTGAACTTTACCATGATGAAAATGTTGACTTCGACTAACGTGTTTGTCTGATTTTTATATTTGCGTTGACATAAAGATACGAAATTGTTATGTCCCTATTAGAAAACCCTTTACATATTTATAGGAAATTTTATCGAGATTTTAATAAAAATAAATTCTGAAACTACCAAAAGGGCTGTGGCAATTACTACCATTTTTCTCAAGCTAACTATGAGACTATTGCTATGTGTGGAATCACTGATAATTTGGCTGACAAGTATATAAATATATATTAAATATTACACTAACTTATAATCCTTTGTTGGGGAGGTTCCAGAACGTAAGGGATATAATGGCCCATCTTCAAAATTCGACTATTTTTAATGAAATTATTACCACATACAAATTGTCCAGACATTCACTCGTCCCTTTAAAGAGTTATCATGCACATACACCAAACCACCGACGGATAAACGGACGGTCATAGCTTGAATAAATTAAAATGTCTTGAAACGGATTTTTCATTTAAACAGAACCCCGAATCCTTTCTACACAATTCTTTCTATAATAGCATTACCAAATACGTCCCTGTTTATACCCTACACCACACTGTGGTACAGGGTATTATAAGTTTGTTTCACGGCAGATGTTTGTAACACCTGAAAATAACACAGCTAGACCTTAAAGTATACCGATCGACTCAGAATCACTAGCTGAGTCGATTTAACGATGTCCGTCCGTCCGTCTGTCCATGTAAAGTTGTTCGTCGACTACAGGTCGCAATTTCACTCCGATCGTTCTGAAATTTTGCAGTTTAGAGTATTTCGCGGCTGTTAAGATCTCTATTGAATTTGGTTGAAATCGGTTCAGATTTAGATATAGCTCCCATATATATCTTTCGTCCGATTTGGCCCTTTAGTCCTATAGAAGCTGTATTTTACATCCAATCGTTTTGAAATTTAGGATGGTAGAGTTTCTTGATCCATGAACCAACATTGCCGAATTTGAAGAAAATCGGTTAAGATTTAGCTATAGCTCCCATATATATGTTTCGTCCGATTTTGCTCTTTAGTCCTGTAGAAGCTGTATTTTACATCCAATCATTTTGAAATTTAGAATGGTAGAGTTTCTTGATCCATGAACCAACACTACCGAATTTGAAGAAAATCGGTTAAGATTTAGCTATAGCTCCCATATATATGTTTCGTCCGATTTTGCTCTTTAGTCCTGTAGAAGCTGTATTTTACATCCAATCATTTTGAAATTTAGAATGGTAGAGTTTCTTGATCCATGAACCAACATTGCCGAATTTGAAGAAAATCGGTTAAGATTTAGCTATAGCTCCCATATATATGTTTCGTCCGATTTGGCCCTTTAGTCCTATAGAAGCTGTATTTTAAATCCGATCGTTTTGAAATTTAGAATGGTAGAGTTTCTGGATCCATGAACCAACATTGCCGAATTTGAAGAAAATCGTTAAGATTTAGCTATAGCTCCAATATATATGTTTCGTCCGATTTTGCTCTTTAGTCCTGTAGAAGCTGTATTTTACATCCAATCGTTTTGAAATTTAGAATGGTAAAGTTTCTTGATCCATGAACCAACACTACCGAATTTGAAGAAAATCGGTTAAGATTTAGCTATAGCTCCCATATATATGTTTCGTCCGATTTTGCTCTTTAGTCCTATAAAAGCTGTATTTTACATCCAATCGTTTTGAAATTTAGAATGGTAGAGTTTCTTGATCAGTGAACCAACATTGCCGAATTTGAAGAAAATCGGTTAAGATTTAGCTATAGCTCCGATATATATGTTTCATCCGATTTGGCTCTTTAGATCCAATCGTTTATATACCCTACACCACACTGTGGTACAGGGTATTATTTAAGTATAAAATGTCCCAAAAGTAAATTTATGTAAACAATTTATACATGAATTACAAAATTTATATATCAGAGTTATTCAATATTACGAGAGTGGTGTAGGGTATTATATAGTCGGCACTGCCCGACTTTAGCCTTTCCTTACTGGTTTTATCTTATTCTTCTCCTTGTGAAAATGAATACAACATTGTTGCTAATAAATCTTGTGAATGGCAAATATTTAATCACAACGGAATAAAATAAAATATGTATTGTACATACATATGAAAATGTATGTGAAACATTTGTACGCATGTGAATGCATATGTACAAACATGCGTGAGAATAAGACATACATATATTCTTACCTATGATTTATTCATATACGAGTTGGAATGTATGTCTGTGCGTGAGTAGCTTTGTGTTACATATTTACATGACCTTTTTCTAGTTTAAAAGGACATAGTGTCCTTTTTCTGCTAAGCATTAATGTTAACATATCCATGTTGGGATGTACAAATATGTATGTTCTCGTATAGTTGTTTAGTTTAGCTACAATGTTAATTGAGCTAACAAACAAAACTGACAACAATCCTTGGTCGAGGAGACAAGTAAAAATAATTTAAGATTATATAATTTATGGTGAAATTAAATGTTATTTCACTACAAAATTAACACTTGGTCTTCTTTGCATTTTATCTAAAGTTGTGCGCTTTCATTCTTATGTAAGCATGTCGGCGAATCCATTGTGAATACAATATGTCTCGAGACATGTTACATTTGGTTTTTGTCTATGTTTATAAATGTCTAAGGGTTCATTAACAAATAATATTGTTAAACTGTATCTTATGCAGAAAAACATTAATAAATGAGAATTTATTGCTTTATTTAAAGGATGAAGAATTTTATACTTGGTGTAACCGTATTTGTTTGAACCAGAGAAAAACATAAAAATTACAATGGCGACAAATGCCAAAAATCGTGGAAGCGATATCCCATAGACACTAGAAATTCTTCCTAATATTAAAGATAATTTCATTGATTTGGTGGCTAAGACAATAAACATTAAAGGACGTTACATAGTTAATTTAGAGAACATTTTCCTAATACTAATTAGATTTGTTTGAACCACAAACAAAAATGTCAAGGGTTGTGAAAAAAGTACTAAATGATAGAAAAAAGTCTCCTAATATTAAAGACAGTGGCTTTGATTTGGCGCCAAAGTATAAACCGCTGAGATAAAAAAGTTTTATACTTAATCTAAGATAATTTACTTAATACTAATTATATTTGTGAGAACAAGAAACAAAAAAAGTAATACTATGACAAATTTCAAGAGTATTTATATATACGAGTACGGGTATATATATATATCTTACCTGTACAGGATAAAGCGACCTAATATTAAAGACGGTGACATTTATTTGGCTTGAATGGCAAAAATGTTATTTTCATTATCATTACTTTATCTAAAGATAATTAACTTAATACTATTTATATTAGTGAGATCAACCAACTAAACACGGAAGAAAATTTCATTCGGGTAAATCGACTAATGACGAGAGTAATATTAAAAGCAAGGACATTGATTTGGCGATAAATACAGTAAAATATTAAGATACGTACAGGGTCCCCCATATTCGACGGACCCATCTGGCAACGCCATAACTTTTGACAGAGATGTCAGATCGCTTAATGACATACCGCGTTTGAAGCGTCAGTCCAAGCAGATTTTTACCATGGAACAATACACGCCACGCGAGCGCCTGAAATAGTTGAAATTTACATTCAACAGAAGAAGTCAATTGTGAAAACTCAACGTGCTTTTAAAATATTAAAAAATGTGGCCTTCTAAGAACACCATTAAGCGTTTATACGAAAAATTTTCGACTGGTGAGGCTCTTTCTAATCCGAAGAGGCCAAATAAAAGTCGACCAAGGCGATCGGCCGAGAATATCGCTGCCGTACGAGCCAGTGTTGAGAGGTCCCCAAGAACATCCCAAAAACGCCGTTCTCAGCAGTTGGGCATGGCTCGGTCCACTTTACAACGGATTATTCGCGTTGATTTGCATTTGTTCCCGTACAAAATTCAATTGACGCAAAGATTGTTGCCTGCGGACAAGCCTCGTCGATTGGAATGGGCCCAACGAGTCATCGAAAAAAACATGGGTCCGTCGAATATGGGCAACCCTGTACATTTATTACTCAATCTAAAGATAATGTACTTAATACGAATTACATTATCTTCATTCAAAATTCAAAGTTGAGCTATTTTTTGCCTTTGGTATCAGATCAATGTCAATGTCTTAACTATTTTTCGGTATTCAATGAGAATCCCAATTTTCATAACTTTAAATCTTTAAAATAAGGGATTTTCGTACTTGAAACTAAGACATTTTCTTTAATATTATGTAAATTATCTTTATTTTAGGCATGATCTTTTTAATATTAAGGACATGGTTTTTTCATACACTCACTTTAGTGAAGTAGAGTTTATCTGTGTCTTTCTAGATTATCAGCACATCTCAAAAAACCAAAATGTTCAGGAGAGCCAAAATATTTTTCTCTAGCGGTACATTTCACAGTACATCATTTTTTAGCTCCTTCATTTGGGACTCAATTCTGAGAATTGGACGTGAAAGTAGCCCCAAAAATAAGAACTTCTGCATCTTTCGTTTAGTCAAGTTCAAGGATAAAGCTCAAGGTGCACTTTTTCTAATTTTTTTTATTGGTATACAGTACGGAATATCTCTTTTGTGTCTGAAGCAAAGTTGTAGATATTGAATAGGAGTGTCTTAAAAATCGCATCCATTGCCTTAAAAATCGCAACTGCCTTATTGCCTCTGGCCTAAGCCAAAACTTGCATGTTGATAGTGGCGCACCAATATACGCAAATTCTTTGAGAATTTGTAATGTCGTCCATTTCTACACGCAAAGAAAAAATTCGTTTCTCCCAAAAGAAAAATTAGACAAACGAATTTCGTTTGTGGTGTATGTTTGTCGCAAACGATTTATGTTTATCCCAAAACCCAAAGAAACGTTTATAGCAAACGGTTAGTGTACTTATCGTAAATGATTTATATTTATTACAAACCTTTGAGGCAAACGGTTATTGTGTTTGTCACAAGCAATGCCTGTTTATCCCAAACCCTGTAAAACGTTTGTTGCAAACGGTCATTTCGTTTGTCACAAGCACTGTCAGTTTAACATTAAATGAGAAAACGATTGTCGCAAAAGAATAATTTGATTGAATTATGATATTTAATATGTTTTATAAAATTATGTTTATAATAAAAAATGTCACAATTTTTAGTAAAATGTACCCGGGAGCTACCCGACAAACACCTCTGCTATTATTTGGCTGCTATCTTCTAATTGAGTTGTAGACAAACTGTAAATAAGAAAGCATGTATGTTAGAACATATTGAAAATGTAGTAGTCCATTGTATGGATCAAAGCGAGATGTTATCTTACCATATATCAAACTTTTTAGACAAGAGTGCATTTTATAGGTCAATATTCTGACGCAAATGCTGACAATTCAAAAGTTTCGGCATCAATGAATAGAATACTAAACTACATCAGAAAAACTTCAGGTGAAAACTCGTGTTGCATAGTGTCATTAAAAAACAGAGTTTAACTGTTTAGTGTTGAAAATATCAGCAGTTTCCAGAAGTATCCAGTTGTATTGTGCCTGAATAAATTTATTTCTCAATTACCATTAGCAGCTTCAGCACCTAAACGTGTGATGATTGATTGTTAATGATTTTAATTTGCTTATTCACGATTTAAGGCGTGTGGAAAAATTACCAGTTAGTCGATAACAAAAGCAGTTGATGGTCTCAGTTTCTGTTAAAATCTATTGTTTGTGTTATTCCGGCGTTCAACAAAATATTAAATATTTTCATGCAGTGCCCGATCCATTTTTTTAACTATCTGGTATTTTCCCACACTTCATTTACCATTTACCTATAACATTAAATTAGAGTCCGCAGTATATTTGCGAGATATCGCATCTCCGATAATTTAGATTCGTTGGTTTTATTAATTCTTTGAATGAAATCATTTTGAGTTCACTGATAAAAATATTTTTAATTTTGCCACACACGCGCACAAGTACTGAACACCACAAGCGCACAAAATTAAAGGCCCACCAGCATACGACTCTACGCATGCTGAGTACGATTGCAAATGTTATGAAATTGTATAACAGTGCGGAGGGAGGGATGCAGATAACTAAATTTCCACCACCGTCTGTTAATAAAGCAACGCGGACAAACATGTATGCAACGTTGCAACTTTTCTTTTTGTGTTTTGTACACACACATCTCCATCTTTTTGCAGAAACGTTGCTACGTCGCTTTATGTGTTTTATACACACACATCTGGATCTTTCGAGTTCTGTACACGTACATCTGCACATATTATTCCATCATATAAATAATAAAAAAGTTATAAAACACACTCTCACAAAAAAAGTAAATTACGAAAATTTTGGAATGAAAGAATGATCGTTTACAGCAAGAGAAACTACGTTTACGATAAACTATTGCATTCACCGCAAATATTTCAACCGTTACGGGAAAAGTAGAGCGTTTAAGGCAAAGAAAAATGTTTGCAATAAACGACGCCCAAACGTTATTTTCTTTGCGTGTAGCAAGTTCATCGGCTTTACAGTTCCCCGAGATATCCCTTTGCCTAGGCACCGATATGAAGTGTATTTTAAACTGCTCAGCCATATCGTTAGGAGATTTGCGGCAATCAAGTGCGGTTTGTGAATTTAGGGATATGGCCTACAGAGAATTGATGGCAGCCTGATTGTCCGAGTAAATGACAATGCCAGTTTTGGTTACTATGTTGCGACTTAGCCATTTGGCGACTTCCCATATTGCCATTATTTCGGCTTGATAGACACTGCAGGTATCGGGTAGTCTGAGAGCTATATCCAGATCTTTGCAGTGTACGAAGCTACCCTTTCATCGAGCTTCGAACCATTATAAAAGATTATTCTTTTGTGGAAACTTTTCTCCAATTTTTATTTTGTTATGGCCACAGATTTCATATTCATTGTCATTTTTATTCTACTGCATTCGTTTGTGGAAAAAATTTTTGAAAGTTATTTTTATATCAGTTTTTATATTATTTAACATTTTTTTAGAAATCTGTTGGGGACTTTGAACTGGCGGTGTTGCAAGCCTCACGTTCTTTCACTGAACTATGGGACAATGTTGAAACATTGAGCTTATTGATGTTTTGATGCGTACGCCATCTGTCGACAAGAAAATATTTTTATGCCAGATTTTCAGAAACTTTATGAAGCGACTCTAATGAAATTGCTACATCAATACTATGAAGAATAATTATTTCAGTGTACCATATTTTTCCATAGGTCCAGAATTTTTACGGCCCTGATAGTGCCAGACAGGACTAAATTCTTCCCTCTGTTTATAATATAATGAAGTAATTAGGTTGGACCTGATCAAAATTGATATATTAATGGTAGAAAAGAGTGTTCAAAAAAACAAGGCAATAACCGTCTGCCTATTCTTTCTGTTTAGGAAAAATACTTTTATTTGAACCACATTATGTAAACTATAAAGTAGAGTTTTAATCTTTGAAAAATCGGTTTACATTTCATTTTTAGGACTAGCTGATCTCCACAGACGTCGCCGTTCCATTGCCGATTGAGGACGCACTGATGTTTATATCACATGGCCCTAAATATAAATAAATTTATCATTGTATACCTCATGTGGCGATTGAAATAATTCAAAAACACGGAGAAGCTCAAACTGGATCTACACCCATAATTTTATACGCAAAGAAAAAATTATAAAATAATAAAAACAGACTCTTTAAACGAGTTTTTATTAAAACAAAAAAGAAATAATTATTTGGTAAGTAGTAATACTCCAACAATTTCGGAGATGATTCGTTTCAAATAAATACCCAACGTATTTTATACGCAAAGAAAATATAATAAAATAATAAAAACTGACTTTAAAAGTATTATAACGAGTTTCTATTGAATTAAAAAAGAAATAATTAATTGGTAAGTAGTAATTTATTAGTTCGCCAAAAAGGAACATCAAACGATTTCTCATATTTCTAGCTTATTTGGGACAAAATGTATATCTCTTGGCGAGTAGAATCGATTGAAATATTATGCCTCGTTTTAAATGTCATTTTTGGATCAAATAATTATGAGAAGAATTTACACCTAAGTTAGATTGGTCCCTTCATTCCCCCCTAGGACTCCCAATGATTATTAATGACTCTACAAAAAAGTCCAAAATTTTCATAATATCAATGACTTATGGTGTTTTCTTTTCTAAAAAAAGATGTTGCCCTGTCAGAGAGCAGCATTTTAATAATGTCGCCTACACCCTCTTGTACTGCTGCATTTTTTATGGTCAGAATCGATAACAAAAATGCAAGTTCAAGTTCAAGTTTAGACTTATTGAGTCTTTTACAAAATATATAACAGGATTATGAAAAACGTTATAAAGAAATTCTTAAAACTATTACGTATTATTTTAATTAGATAATATTTGGTGTACAACGCTCGTTTACCATGGGTGTTATAAACGTTAAATAAGGAATATTTACTAAATTAAAGAAATCACGCTTGCTCCCGGCGTTGACATAAATGGGAGGTTAAAACTCCCAAATAATATTCTTAAAACTAAAACTTACAAATAATCTTATACTACATTAAAACTAAAAAACTAAATGAAAATTAATATAAATAAAAAGGATAAAGATATATTATATCCTTACATAAATGTACTATCCCCTGTGAGATCCAGGCGAGACCTTATCGAAAAAGTTCGGAGTTGCTGAAAGGGAATTTGCAATCAACTCTGATCCATTTATACCGAGAGGTGAGAGATAGTAACTGTTTGACCAGTTGAAATGAGCTTGATTCTCCAAAATATTATTCATAAGAGAATTCGGGCAGAGTGGAAGACGGTCCTTAAACGATAACATCCTTGCAAGGGCATATGTTGGTATAGAAACAACGCTAGCCTTGCCGTAAATGTATTCGTTTGAATACCGCTTGTTCATGGACTGATGATTCCTATCAAAGCACAGTCTCAAAACGTTCCTCTCAAGGACAGAAAATTCCTTCATAACAGTTGGGGACACACTGAACCAAATTGGAAATGCATATAGCAACAAAGGGCGTATGCTTACTTTATAAATCAAAAGTTTAGTGTTAACCGGCAAATATTTAGTATTAAAAAGAAGTGCAAATGCACCTTTAATACCGTTCGCCCTCGCTAATGCAAGTCGCGCATGTTTATTAAATCTCATCAATTTGCTAAAGTGGACCCCCAAATATTTAAACTCATCCACAAAAGGAATTTCCTGCCCATTGAGAGAAAGCCTAAGTTCCTTGCTCTGGGGTACTACAAATCTTTTGCACCTGCCAGACGCGTTCCTCAAGCAAATCGCTTGACACTTTGACGTGTTTATTTTAATGCCCCAATCGGAGAAAAAATTATTAACATGCAACAGGTATTGGGAGAGATCGGCTAGAGCATTTGCAGGGGATTCGGAATGAGCGTAAAGCAAAGCATCATCCGCATACAAAATTCCTTGACAGGCCCGAATGCGGTGTGGAAAATCACTCATATAGATATTGTAGAAATGTGGCGCCAAAATCGAACCCTGCGGAACTCCGCAACTCACTTCAGACAAAGAAGACCCTGCACCATCATACTGAACATAAAATCTCCTATCACTGAAAAAACTTTGACACAGCTTGACCATATGTGGACTAAATCCAATATTCCTCATCTTATATATTATACCAGCGTGGTTAGCTTTGTCAAAGGCTTTTTCGACATCAAGTGAAACAGCCACCGTGCACTTCCTCTGCCTTAAGGAACAGAGGACATCATCCTGGAATTTCAGAAGAGCATATTCTGTCGAATGCCCAGTTTTGAAACCAAACTGATAGTCTGGAATATATCCGGGACCAATTCCCTCGTCCATCTTCAAGCGAATAATCTTTTCAAATAGTTTACCCAAGTTAGATACCAATGAATTCGCTTTCTTCGGAATCGGAATAATCTTAGCAATTTTCCAACACTTAGGGAAATAGCTATTGTTCAAACAGTTATTGAACATGACGACCAAAAACTCAATGGCCTTCAAAGGAAGTCTCTTAATGAGAAAATTCGAAATACAGTCCGAACCTGAAGATTTCTTACCATTTAGCGATCGTATCACACCAACGAGAAAATCAGTTGTGATGAAATCTGAAGAATTCTGAATATTCAACGAAGAATTCTCTATAGAAAAATTGGTTATAGATGAAGGAATATTACATAAATATGACTCTATGGTCTGAACAATTCCAGATGAATTCCTCAGCGGTGAAGATCCGCTATAAATATCCGCGAAATGTTCTTTTAGGACCTCTAGTTTCTGCGATTTCTCACAAATAATAAGCCCATTAACTGATATATCTCGAGATGCCGAAGACCGGCCTTTGCCCATCACATTAAATATCTGCCTGTATGCCCGTGGCCCTGGTTTGATATCCTGCAAGAAGGAATTGAACTTCCGCGCCTGTTCGATAGCGACTTTCTCTTTAATAATAATCTTAAGTAATTGGATCTGTTTGGACAATAGCGCATAATCGGGGCTTGACCTGTTGTAATGTGTCCTATATAATCTCTTGAGTTCCTTTTGCCACAAATACTTTATCCTATATAATCTCTTCAGCTCATCAGATCGTTCCTACCGAAATTTCACATTCCCCCTTTTCTCAGAGTGTACATTGGATATAAAATTCACGGTCGTTGTGAATTCATCAACAAAATAGTCTATCTCATCATTGCAGAAATTACGATCGACTGGGGGATAGAAATTAAGAAGATCGCAGCTAATATCGTTCCGAAATTTATCCCAATCAGTTTTAGCATACGATGCAAACGATTTCCGACGATCCAAAATAATATCAAAATTAGGAACGTCCAACGACAATTTAAGGGGAAAGTGATCCGAAAAAGATGGAAGGCTAGATACTCTAAAATTCGGAAGAGTTGTATCAATCAAGTCAGAGGAAATCAAAAAATGATCTAGAAAGGAAGATCCATTAGGAAAAGAAGGAAACGAATTACATATGCGGATAAAAGATAAATAATTCATTTGCAGCCAATTGAAAAGGGTGTTACCATTCATATTATATGATACGTCCCCCCATGCATTGTGCTTAGAGTTCAGATCTCCTCCTATAAAAGTCCCATCATAGTTCTCTGAAATCCGTGATATACTCGAGAGGCCAGCACTCATTAAACCACTATTAAAATTACATGGAATATAAATCGAACCAAAAGGAGTTTTCTAATGCTATTGTCTACCATGACATCAATCTGAACAAAAATATGCGGAAATGGGACATCAGGAATACTCACCCTGGAATAGCTATAAGAAGATCTCAAGACTATACCTACACCTAGTTCGCTATCGTCCCTAACTAAATCATAACATCCCAATGACACCTTCCGAACAGATCCTAACCTAGTCACCTGGATAAAAGCAATATCAATATCACTATAACTCATAGTGTCCAAAAGATCGATACGTCGACTTACATCGACCAAAGACCTTACATTAAATGTGAGAAGGTTAAATAATCTACGGACCATAAACCTTTATAACCTCTTCCAACAAGCCCATGCACTCGCGCCTGGCCTGTTGCACTGACAGACTTCTAAAATTCCTCACAAAACGTTCCACCTTACTCTCGACGGTTTCCCATCCACATAGCTCTTTCGCAATTTCCAAAAATTCCCTTATTAAGGGAGGCTTCTCTGACGACCTCGGAGATGGTGACTGCGATTTTAAAACATCAGAGAACGAATTATTGGGTTGAACATAACCAAATTGGGTCGCGCGAGCAATATTAGCAGCTGCCTGTGCCTTAACCTTCTTCTCGGAATCCCTAGTGAGTTCTTTGACCTCAAGGTACTTCTTGTAAGCGGGACAGCCCCTAAAGCTTGACGTATGTCCCTCTTCTTCACAATTTGCACAATATGGTTTAGTTCCTGCTTCTAAAGTACATTCCCTGGGTGGGTGATACCCGCCACACTTCACACAAATCTGTGGGCGATTACAATTATTCGACATGTGACCCCACTTCTGGCAACGCCAACATTGCACCTCATGCCGCTTCTTATCCGGCCTCTCCCAAGTTACCTTCTGATGATCAATGTAACCAATATTACGTACCTCATTAACGCTCCGGCCAGTAGAAAGAGTAACCAGATATAGACTTGTGTCAAAACCATGTTTCTTTGAAAAAGCGGTTTGGAACTTCGAAACATCGTCAACAGAATCTGGCACTATCCCATTAATCTCGGATTTAATCATCCCTACATCCATATTCTGATGCAATCCGCGTATCACAAGGGTCTTCTTCTTCATCTCTTTTGGAGTGAATGTGTAAGACTCTATCTCCTTATTTCTAAGGAGAGTCATCATTTCAGCGTGTGCCTGCGGATCCTGAAGATACAATTTGCTCTTATATCTTGACTTTCTAATGATTCTGAAAACAACATTTCTTCCCTTCAACCGATCAATCAAAGCCTTCACATCTTTCACATTAAACAAAAATATCGGCGGACAGAATGAACGCCGTTCAGACACTACCACCCTTTCAGCAACTTCTACCGTGGGCTTACGCCCCTTCCTAGCCGGATTAACAATTTCAGATTCTATCTCAATATCACCCAAAATGGAATATCTATTCTGCTCTCTAATTACATTATTAGATATCTTAACATTAGGACCAACCCGACGGTTCGCGTCCGCCATGAATGCTCCACGAAAAGAACGCTTCTTCTTATGTGGCACCTCATATCCATGTGGAACTGATGATTGAGAAATTCCACTTACATGATTCTCGTTTCCTTTCGGCAAATTGTCTCCATCTGCACATAAATTTAAATTTTTTGATCCACAGCTGGGATTCTTGGTATATCCATGAGGAATGTCAAGGGATTCCATCGAATTGTCCAAACTTCTTTGTTTGCGTAAATCAACATTGGTTGGGTTTCCCATAAAAACTGCATTGGGATCTTCTTCCATATCTTCATTTTCTTGAAAAACAGCTTCCATAAGGAGTTTCCCCAATTCCTTATCCGGAGGCTTTTTCTGCTTCAAATGGTCCGAAATGGAATTAGCCATTTCCTTCGGCACAAATTTTATTGGATATTAATAATATAATTCTCAAAATTGAAGTTATAATTGAAAAAATCGAAAAAAAAAAAATAAATTCGATTGAAAAAAAATTGCTGGGAAAATATTTTTGTTTGTTTGACAGTTAAAGAAAAACACGTCCGTACTCTTCAAAGTATGAATTCCGAATCCACATCAGACAAAAATTAGTGAAGATAGTCAAAGCATACTTTAAGGGTACAATTATATTGATTAGCTCTAGCCTAAGGGTAAACTAAGATCCTTAAAGTATGCTTAGAAATTCCTCACAGATGTTTGTCCCTTCTAAAATAATCACCCTGTAGCCAGTTGCAATTCCTGTAATGCTTTGGATGAAAATAACTATTTTAAAATGTCCATAACTTGTACACTGCTGGAACATAACAGCTAAATACATCCTCAAAGATAGGCTGAAATGTCTGCTTTCAGTCGAGCCTGCTATTTCTCAATTTGGAAGTGCTCCTCACAACCATAAAGTGGCCACTATTTGCGCTAACGGAGAGCAGTGTGTTATAAATTGTAGCTCGGGCAGTATGTTATTAATTGTAACTCAGTAATATAGTGGAGATAGTGGCCTAAAATTTGGCGTATCACTTGTGCTGATATTCAAATTAGTTTAGAAGTTATGCACAATTTTGTCAAGGGGTCAGATTTTGGCACCTTTTTGACATGCACATACCCAAGTCATGGCGTCGCTATTAGCACAGACACTAATGTCAAAAATATATACGAATATTTTCAAAGCATACTTATGCTTTGAATTTATTAAATGTTGTGGGTTACCCAGTTAGGAAGCGTTCGACATGGCTTGGATATGTGCAATGCCAAAAAGGTGCCAAAATCTGACCCCTTGACAAAATTGCGCATAACTTCTAAACTAATTGGAATATTGGCACAAGTGATACGTCAAATTTTAGGCCAATATCTCTACTATATTACTGAGTTACAATTAATAACATACTGCCCCTCCGTTAGCGCAAATAGTTGCCCCTTTATGGTTGTGAGGAGCACTTCCAAATTGAGAAATAGCATGCTAGGCAGAAAGCAGACATTTCAGCCTTTCGTTGAGGAAGTATTTAGCTGGTATACTCCAATAGTGTAAAAGTTATAGACATTTTAAAATCGATATTTTTTCCAAAGCATTACCGTAATTGTAACTGTTACAGTGTGACTTACACACTTACCCTAGACACATAAGACAACAATTTGTGAAAATCTGAACGCATATTTTAGGGATTTAAATTAAAATGATTTGCGTTACCCAGTTACTAAGTGATCCTTAAAGTAGGCTTAGAAATTCAACGCATATTTTTTGTACTTTTTAATGAGTCACCATGTTGCCAGTTACAAATATTGTAATGCGTTGGAATATACAATCGATTTTAAAATAACTATAACTTTTACACTATTGGAATATAACAGCTAAAAACTTCCTCAAAGATAGGCTGAAATATCTGCTTTCAGTCTAGTCTGCTATTTCTCAATTTGGAAGTGCTCCCCACAACCATAAAGTGGTCACTATTTGCGCTAACGGAGAACAGTATTGCATAAATAGTAACTCAGAAATATAGTAGAGATAGTGGCCTAAAATTTGGCGTATCACTTGTGCTGATATTCAAATTAGTTTAGAAGTTATGCACAATTTTGTCAAGGGGTCAGATTTTGGCCCCTTTTTGACATTGCACATATCCAAGCCATGTCGAACGCTTCCTAACTGGGCAACCAACAAAAATTAATATATTAACCCCTAAAGTATGGTTTGAAAATATTCATATATAAATTTGACATTAGTGTCTGTGCTAATAGCGACGCCATGCCTCGGGTATGTGCATGTCAAAAAGGTGCCAAAATCTGAACCCTTGACAAAATTACGCATAACTTCTAAACTAATTGGAATATCGGCACAATTGATACGTCAAATTTTAGGCCACTATGTCTACTATATACCCAAGTTACAATTTATAACATACTGCTCTCCGTTAGCGCAAATAGTGGCAATTTTATGGTTGTGAGGAGCACTTCCAAATTGAATAATAGCAGGCTAGACTGAAAGCTGACATTTCAGGCTATCTTTGAGGAAGTATTTAGCTGTTATACTCCAATAGTGTAAAAGTTATAGACATTTTAAAATCGATATTATATTCCATAGCAGCAGAGTTCTTATAACTGGGTACAGGGTGAATCATTAACTTTAGACACTTCGGACAACAGCATCATTCAGAAATTTCAAAGCATACTTTAGGGGATATGTTAATTATTGATTTGGCTTACCCAGTTAGTAATCGATAATTACACTATGTAACAATAAAAAGCCTGTAATTTCTAAACAACTTGTAGTATCACCATAAATAATAGCTTAAACAAAAGGCTAAAGTGTCTACTTTAAGCTTGTGATCAATTGAAATAGTTAATGTTAATGATCAAACACATTTGGCATAGCCACACATTTAGCTTGCAAACTTTTTATTGAATTAGTCGAGATTTTATAATGATCCCGTATTTGCCTTCTATCTTACCTTTTCTGGTTTTATTAAAAACATATTCTGTTCTATATACTTACTTTCTACCACAGATTTTTTCTTTAAAACTCCAAAGATTTAGAAAATCAACTCAATTTATTTTTTATACTGACTGAGGCATTTTATTTATTTTTTTTGTATTATTTTTTTTACATATATAATTTCATAAATAATTTGTTTCATGTTTCTTGTTTGTTTGTTTCTTTTCTCCTTTCGATATTTCCTTGACAGTTTCGTTTGTGTAAATGTTTCCGGGGTTCTTTTGAGATTCTAATTGAAATTTCACACCCTTTTGTGGGTTGACTTTTCACAACATATTTAATTTGAGTTTTCCTGGTTTTTATTTCTGTCTTTTTATGGGATTTTGGGCTTCTGGTTACACTGCTTTTTCTTTGCCTAGAATGACTTATATATGTATATACATATATGCAAGTGTATGTATGTATATATCTCTGAATAACTGATTTGTTTTTTGGGAAGGTTTCTTCAGTTTATATATAGTAGTTTGTATATATATATATATATGAAATATCTAAGGTTTGCATGTATATATAATATGGAATACATTAATCAAAAATTTTGAAAAATCAGATTTGAAACCCAAAGTAAAATGTTTAAAAATATTTTGGAAAAAATCTGTCAAAAAGTTTAAAGAAAACTCGTTTTTATTCTTGTTAAGTGGGGGAGGGAGGTTTGGAAACTGAACAAAGGTGTCGCATCCACGAAGGGGACGGGGGGTAGCAGAAAATCAGAAGCATTTTCTGGAATTATTACAGATTGAATATTAATTTCAAAAAAGAACGTTTTTCAACACACTTTTTGGTTCCCCCTTCCCCTTCTTATCGTTTTATTTTTCATCTTCTTCTTTTTTATTTATAGTATTTACAAGGATTGTGTGTTTTTTCACAAAATTATTTACAAAAAGTTGTGTAAACTTAAAACATTTCATTGTTTCAGCTTTCTTCATTGATAGATTTCGTTAGGATTTACATACTTCATTGTTTTGCATTGTTGATTTTTTGTGGCTTTTTTATAATTAATTTAAATTTTTTCCATTAATCATATAAGAAATAATTGCAGACTTTTTGTATTTCAGACAAATTCATTATACTTAAATTGTTATCAGTACGAAATAAACTTTGTTAAAAGATTTCTTTTTTTTTCATTATTATTTTTCTTATGGTTGATTTTCTTCAATTCACTTGAATATTTGTCGTTTTCAAAAAAAAAACTCTAAAAAAGGGGCGGGGGCGGTTCTTGAAGAAAAACTGAAAATCTCTCCTTGAAAATTTCAAAATAAATCAAAGAAAAGCCAAGACATTTAGAGGGGTGGGGGTAAGTTAAGATAAATATTAACAATTTTAATTTATGATCTTTATATTTACTGCGAAAACATTGATAAATCTGCATTTTAATATATATGAATCCATTTTTTCTGCTTTAGCATAATTAATTTAATTTTTTGTTTTTTGTTTTTTGTTTTAATTTTTTGTTTTTAGTTTTGTAACAGTAACCATTTTGGGGATTTTTTTTTAATCTTTTTAAATTTGCAATAATATTCAATTTGATTTTCTTTTGCCTTGTTTTGTTTGTTGGGATTTTTGTTTTGTTAATTAGCTTAAAAAATATATTTCTATATATAATCTTTGTCTTTTGTCAATAAAATTTTGTATATACTTTTTAATTTGCATTTTTTGTCTTTTTTTCATAAATTTAGTTTTAATGAGTATACAATTTTCATTTAGGATTTTGGAGGTTTTCTTTTATAATTACAAATTAAAATTGTGCTTTTCTGGGGTTAAATGTATATCATAAAGTGCTTAATATAATTGTTTTTGTATTTCTTTTAAAGGCGGTGCAATAAATCACAACATGTATTTTCTAAAAAAAGTGCAAGTAATTTTATATTTGTTGTTTTTCTTCTTAATACTTTTGGGCAGAACAATTTTTGTGAAATACTTGAGGTTTACAGAATTTGGCCACCAACCAGTTCGGAAAATCATTTTAATCACTTATGTTGGTTTGTTTAACAGATTTATTCTTTCAATTATTTTTAGACTTAAATCCATGACTTGCTTTATGGAGCCCAAAGTCTCTAAAGATCAGATATTAAACATATATCACTAAAACATTTAATATACTTGTATATTGTAAATAAGACTTTTTAAAACATAGATGTGAAAGAGAAAAATCAAAATATTTCTATAAAATAAATAATTTAAGGATTTTAGGAAAACATTTGCGAACAACATTGGAAATCAGAACATTTCTATATAATAAGATATTAAAGGAATTTTTGGAAAAGTTTTTGTTTTTCTCGAACAACATTGGGGGTTCAATATTTAAATGTTAGTTTGGGTATACGAGTATAACACTAGTTGAGTGTTTGAACAGATTTTTTATTTCGAAAAATAAGTGCTTTATCAAAAATCGAAGTATTTTTTGTTGAGAAATAAAGTTTTAAAAATTTTTAGCAATTTTATCGTAAATTTTTAATCATATCCGAATTATCTGAGATAGCCTTCATTGAATTCATAAAATGCTAGGCAACTTTTAAAGCGATGGCTCATCAGAGATTTTGTCAGATGTAAGTTTTTGATCAGATTACTATACTGTATATTTGATCGTCCTGATATTGGTTTTATGCTATAGTAGTATATTGTTTAAAAACAGTTTACCCAATTTCAGAACAACAGCCTTAATACTTTGTTCTAATTTAAAATTTGGAAAGATGCAGAAATTGCAAATAATTTTTGCGGAAAGAATTGTTAAAATTGCAGTAAATTTTAGGGACTTATTCATAAAAAACTTTAAGAAAATATGAGAAACGTTTTAGCGAAAGGTTCTTCAAACCTTCGTTAAATTAATATGAATAAGGTCCTTAGTCTTTCAGTCTTGTGGCTATAACAGTAGACAAAAAGTCTTTTTTTCCATATATTTTTTTCGAATTTGGTTTATTTTACATCTAACATAACTAAGTTTATATTAAAAACTTTTAACCTAACGATCTTAGATGATTTTTATTTATTACGTTTTTTTTAAAAAAATTGTGAATTTTTTTTTTAACCATAATTAGTTTTCGCCCTGGATAATTCGATATCTCCAAAACTACTAACGAATTAAAGAAATGTGTTTGGAACTTTGAATAAATTTATGAGACACATTATTGATTTATTTTTAACAGTCGACCTTTTGTAGAGTCTTATACTTAAAATTAATTTATTATTAATATAAAATATCAAACTTTACAAAAATTCATATAAGCGAAAATATAAAATATTTTTTAATCCATTTTATATTATTTTCGGCATTTTTTTTTCAAATTTTGTTGCATAGTGTAATCTATTATTGGATTAAGTTCTCAATTGATTCTATTATTTAACAATTGAGTAAAATGAAACATCTCCCATTTTCGTAAAAGAGAACATATTTTTGATTAATAAAATTAATTATTTTTTTAATAAAACCAATTATTTTTTTTATAAAAAACAATTATTTTTTTAGTAAAATCAATACGTTTTGAAATCAAATCAATTTTCTTAACAGAATGAATGAATCGTCCCTGAAAATTGTAATTGATTCTTTTATTTTTTCAATCAAAATTTTTAATTAAACCAATTAATTTGTTAATATAATCAATTAATCGGTTTTTAAAATCAATTAATTTTTTTAATAAGTAAAATTGGCCTCTAAAAGTTAGAGATAAAGGTTCAAAATGTTCTCCATATGATTTCACACAAGACATCAATGAGCAGAATTTGTCTAAAATCAATACATATTATGAATTTTGCCTTTTTATTGAACAAGATTTGGTAGGAAAAAACTCAATTTATGTTGTCTTTGCCGAGCTCGACCTAGCGAGAAACTGCAATTTAAAGGGTTTCTCAAACTCTCCTAAGACCAAAGACAAATAAAAGTATGGACATCCTAAGTAATTTTTTGTCCAAATTTTCACAAAATGGTGGAAAATATAAATTATCGGTCGTTTGTATGCTTTATTTTTATTTTGATAGTTAGCTCTGATAAGGTGTATATACAAGGCCGTGTCACCAAACCAAAATTCCCAAATGCGATACGGAATATTAAAGCTCACCTCGAAACAATAGCAAAAACATAATTTTTTTATTTTTTCCGAGCCCACTAAATCGGCGCAAATTCGTTTTTTATTGTACTTTTTGGTTTGCAGCTCAAATATATCATGCGATACATCACTTGTAGGGCTCGACAAGTACTATATTTGTCCATATATCCCGTTGATGTGCAATGATGAAGACTTGACTTACTGCAGTCTCTATCGCTAAAATATATATTTTTTCTCTAGTATTAAAACCTTTTTATTTTATTCAATAAGAAGAAGGCTTCGTATGACAGTATGTATTAAATACGGTTTTATAGCTATAATAAAAATCCGTATCTATGTTGAGTGCATTATTATTAGAAAATATTGCATACTTTTGGGGGCTAGCATAAATATTTCAAATGTTTCAAATCTATTCGACATTGTAGAAGACTTAACAATGTAATTAAAAGTCCGTGGTATTAAAGCCCTTTTATTTTTTGTTCAAAAATAACAAAGTTTCGTATAACAATATGTATTAAATATTTCTGTATAAACACTGTATTTATATATATATATATATATAATAAAAATCGGTTTCTATGTTGTGTGCATTATTATTGGAAAATATTGCATACCTTTGGGTGCTATCATAAATATTTCAAATGTTACTCTGAGCAGCTCTCCCAAAAGCCTTGAGGAGGAAAAATCTATCTGACATTGTAGAATTTAATTATAATTGTTAAGTCCGCAGATGTACAATGTAATTTTCAAATGAATACTTGACTTTCTGCAGTTTCTATCCATAAAATATATATTTTTTCTGGTGTAATAAAGCCCTTTTATTTTATTCAAAGAGAAGAAAGTTTCGTATGACAATGTATATTAAATATTGCCGTATAAACACTGCATTTATAGCTATAATATTAATCCGTTTCTATCTTGTGTGTATTATTACTGGAAAATATTGCATACTTGGCGATATCGTTAATATTACAAATGTTTCTCTGATGGTGTTTTCTTTTCTAAAAGAAGATGTCAGAGAGCAGCATTTTAATAATCTCGTCTACACCCTCTTGTACTGTTGCATTTTTTATGGTCAGAATCGAAAACAAAAATGTAACAAAAAACTAGCCTTTTGACTCACTAAAAAAAATAAAAACAAAGAATACTCCTCGGCACCGCCTAAATAATGCATCTGACCAAACTTTATTAGAAAAAAGTATTTAGGCTATTCTCTCGACGCTAAAAAAACATCTGTTTTGTAGGGCCGCGTCCACCAGTTTGATTATATACAGGGCTGAAATGCTGCTTTTTTGCACTGTGCAAGTGCGAAATTTTTTACAAAAGAAAACGAAACCCTGCCACCGTGCAGCATTTATTTTACAAACGAATACAAAAAGGCATTTTTGGGGCGAAAGGCAGAAAAAGTGTAACATTATTTCAATCGAGTTACCATTGCAAATGTCACCATCTAACAACAACACTCTACATATTAGTACTACGAAAGGATGCGCCTGATGAGCGGCGTTTTTTCTCTCTGTTTATATTTCTTTACGTAACCTTTTTTTGTTTTGAATAAAACTGTGTAAACGTAAAGTTAATGATCTTTAAGGGGTTTCAATGAAAATGAAAAGTGTTGTTAAGTTTTAGGTGTAGAAACTGCAGTAAGTGAAGTTTTCAATAGAAAATTACATTGTACATCAGAGACGTATGTGAGACAAATGAAGTCCTCGTCGAGATGTACATAGAAATGTACCTATCAGCGACTAATATTCCGTATCACAATCCGGATTCTTTTTACATGTAGGGTAACCAGGCTAGTCTATACCTTCAACTCATTTTGTAAGACTTCCGTTTTACCCCCAGACTTTTTGCAATTAATTTATTTTTTTTTATTTTTTTTTTAAATTTTTTATTTTATTTTTTTAAATTTTTAAGTTTTAAAATTAATTGTTAACTCGTCTACAATTTCGAATCGATTTTTCCTCTTCAAGGCTCTTTGGAAAGCTGCTGATCGATAAATGAAATTTATAATTAACACTTTCTAGGCCATAACATACGAGTATAGTAATTGGTTGCTGGTCTCAAATGGATTTAAAGAGAATTGATGTTTGATCACAAAGTGGTCCTATATGCAAAATTTCAATGTCCAAAAAGTTTATATATTTAAGAAGCTTTTTGAAACTCAAAAGCATTTTAGTTTCCTAAATCTGAATATTTCTATGGAAAAATTAAAAATTTCCGAATTTTCTCATGTATTAAGCAAAAATTTTGACTTCTCTTTATTTCTAGACCATAACATTTTTATTTGGTTATTAGTCTCATAGGAGTTGAAGTCAATTGATGCATTATTTCAATATGCAAAACGCCGAAATTTTCAAGAAGCTTTTGAATCTCAAAATATTTGATTTTGTTAAAACTGAATATTTCTATGGAAAATTAACAAATTTTGCATTATCATTTATTAAGGGAAAATTTGGACTTCTCTTCATTTCTAGGTCATAACATTTTTAATTGGTTGTTGGTCCCGAATGAGTTGAAGTAAATTGGTGCATTATTTCAATGTTCCAAATTTTAAATTTTCAAGGAGCTTTCTGAAACTCAAAAGTTTGTATTTTGCTAAAACTAAATATTTCTATGGAAAAATTATTTATTAATCCAAAATTAGAACTCCTCTTCATTTCTAGGCTATTAAATGCTTAATGGTTTCAAATGTGTTAAAGTGAATTAAGAACTGATCCTAAAGGTATTATTTTTATATCAAAAGCTGCAATTTTCAACCATCTTTCAGAAACTTGTATGTATGCTTTTTTAGTTAGCTGCATTTGAATACTTATAAACTGAAAAAATGTTGTCACTAAAATAAAGAATGGAGCCAAAGAAGTCCTTCGTCTTTAAACTAAGTACATTTTGTGCTTAACATATAGATAACTGCATTAATATTAAGTAAATTTTCTTAATTTTAAGTACAAATCTTACTTATTTCAACATTTAAGAACGCCTTTGGAGCCAATCTTTAATTTTAAGACAGTTTTTTCTCAGTGTACGGAAAGTTTAAAATTTTTGTGCTTAACATATTGATAATTTCATTAATATTAAGTAAGTCTTCCTAATTTTAAGTACAAATCATACTTATTTCAAGATTACAGAACGTCTTTGGAGTCAATCTTTAATTTTAAGACAATTTTTTTTTCAGTGTACGGAAAATTTAAAATGTTTGTGCTTAAAATATTGATAACTTCATTAATATTAAGTAAGTTTTCCTAATTTTAAGTACAAAACATACTTATTTCAAGGATTAAGGACTCTTTTGCGGCCAATCTTTAATTTTAAGAAACAATTTTTTTCAGTGAGCGGAAAATTAAAAATTTTAGATTTCTCTGCATTTCTAAATCATACAATCTTAATGGCTTCTAATGTGTTTGAGTGATTTGATAACTGATCTTAAAAGTATTATTTCTATATCAAAAGCTGCAAGTTGTAAAAAGCTTTCTGAAGCTTAAATAGTTTGCTAAATTTGAATATTTCTATGGAAATTTTAACAATTACTTAATTATACGATTTTTAAGAGAAATTTTGGACTTTTTGGAAATAAAAAGTAAACAAATTAAACCGAAAGTGTGATTGAATTATTTCTGTTCCTAATGTTGTTCGGTTTTTTTTTCTGGAAAAAGAGGAAAGTAACTAGAAAATTCTAACAGAAAAGGAAGGAGAAGAGGGGCTGCGGTGCTTTAAGACTCCTTTATTCCTTTGCATTTGTTGCATGTGTTCGTGTTGGTTTTGATGTATTGAGCACGAGTGTAGAGAGCGCTTTGATTCTACTTTTAAGGCGTTTTGTTTCCTTTGGTTTTGGATTTTTTAATTCTTTTAAGGTTTAGTTTCACGGATGAGTGTGAGTGAGTGAATGTGTGTGTGTGGCATGTGTTTATGTAAGATTTTGCTGGTATTTATAAGTGTTTTCCTTTTTTCAGTTGTGCTGGTTTTTTTCTAGTTGTGTGTGTTCTCGGTTTTCTTCTTTCTCGTAAAGGACGGATTATGTTGAAAAGAACATGAGTTTCATCATAAAGGCGGTTGAGCGGAAATGAAATTGCGAGACATAGCATATAGCACAAACATATATGTATGTACTTTTGAGTATATGTGAGTGTGTGTGAGTTTAAAGCAAATAACAGTTACACTTAACGCTTCTTTTTATTGACGAAAAAGCCGCGTAAGTCTGGGGCTTTTTTTAATCTAGAACCATGTCAATGCTTTTATTTCTCTCTCTCTTTCTCTTTTGCACTTAAAAGCTTTTTTCGGTTTTGTTTATGCTTGTCCGGCTAGCTTAAGGTACGTGTGACTTCTTTGTTATAAATTATAGATATCTTTGTTTTTTCTTTCTTCTTTGAATTGTAGGGATTTTTCGAATTAGGAGCGGGAAGTTTGGCAGGGAGTTTTGAAAATAGAACAAATAATACATAATCGTCGTTCTTATTAAAAAGGCTTAACTTAGAATAGACAATAATGGAAAATAAAAATTTTGCTTGGCATTAGGATTTTAACAAATCGTATAACAATTTTTTTTTTAAATATATAGCTATATAGTTTTTGTTTGGTGCAGTTTTTCTCTCTAAATATATAGAACATATAAGTGCAAATTTGTGCATATATAAATATTAAGTTTATAATATTTTCATTGTTTGTTTTGTTTTTAAATAAAAAATCAGTGCTTAAAAAATGTTCGTAAACTGAACAATGTTTTTTTGTTTTATATATAAATTTGCTTAAAAATTATTAAGTGCATTTACGGTGTCATATCACAATAATACAGTGCAGTGCTAAAGTGCAAACAATTTATTTTCTTTTGTTAATTTTAATGGGGTTGTGGGGTGGGGTGGGCTTAAAATTGTAAGGGAATTCAACACATCGTTTTTTCTTTTAATTTTTAATAATATATAAACATATTTTATATATGTATTTAGGGGTATAAATTGTTTTTTGTTTCTAACTCATTTGGTTTAGTAATTTTTTATTTCTGTTAAACTACCAATTTTGAAATTTCTTTTAGCTTTGTTATTCTTTTTTTGTTGGTTTTTAAAAACAAAGTTCTTTAAATATTCATTTGTTGTTGGTTGTGGTTTTTGTTTACTTTTCAATTTAGTTACAAAATTGACATTTAAATTGCTTTTAGTGTCGCGTTATATATATGTACGAGTATGTATGTTTTTGTGTCTGTGGCTGTGTGTCTGTATTTGTGTTATGATATTTGTTTTTGTTTCTGTTCATTTATTGTGGAAGTGTACATAACACAAATGTTGCTAAAATTTAGATTAGATTTTTTTTCTTTGTTTTTGTTTGGAAAACAAATAAATACATTTGTTTTATTAAATTAAAAAAAATGTATTTATAAATGATTTTTTTGCATAAATATTTATTAAAAAGAAACATGCATAACAGCAATTTAAACATGCAGATTTCTGAAAAAAGAACGTTAAAAATAAAGCAAAAAAGTCATTGGCCTCGTTTTTCCTCTTTTGACCCATATTTTCGGGCAACGAGAATGAGAGCTTATGCGGGCGTTGCGGCAATGGTTTTGTTGGCATTGATGGCTCAGCATTGTTGTTGCAGTTGCTGTTGTTGCGTTGGTGGCGGCGTCAATCTGACTGGTGCCATTTCCAACAGACGACTTTTTTTTATTTCCAGTAGAATTAATAATAAGAAATGTTTAAAGATTTTATTTTGTAAAAAATATTACTCTATTTAAAACTGTTGAAATTCTTAAAATCTTTTAGAAAAGAAAGAGCTTTGAATTCTAAAAAATGCTTTAAAACTCTAAGATCTTTGGACAAATTTGTATCACTTTTTAGTCAATATTAAGGTTACCAAATTGTATTTTCTGTAGGTCTACGAATTGTTCAAAACGTATGCCATCTATTATTTTCTTGTGAAATATACGGAAATATTTGATTTTATTATTAACTAAAAAGCAAAGCTATGAAAGAATTACCGAAAACAAAAATGTGAACAACATTTTTAATCAATTGTTTTATGTAAAATTATTTCAATCAAGCAACAATACTTAAAGGCTTTTGATCTTAAATTAGAATGATATATTTTAAGCTCTTACCGTTTTTTTTGTTACAAAATATCATTCGTCATAAGAGCTTTCATTTTGAGCAACTTAATTAAGCCCATACATTATTTACAAATGAAAGCTCATGTGAATATTGATAATACAAAAACTGAGCGAATATGATTTTGTACAAATTGTTATTTTGAAGCTTTTGCTTTATGTCAAAGTTAAAGCTCTTGGGAATATCGAAAATATCTAAAGGCATTTACAGCCTGTTTCTCTATGTCGAACGAAAGCGATGCGAACGAAAAACATTAGAAGGATATATTTAAAAGCTCTTACCGTTTTTTTCACAAGCAAAAGCGCCTCAAACAGTAAAATTAGACTTTTGTAACAGAATATCATTCGTATTAAGAGCTTTCATCTTCAGCAACTTAATTAAGCCCCTACATTATTTACCAATTGAAAGCTCATGTGAATATTGATAATACAAAAACTGAGCGAATATGATTTTGTCCAAATTTTTATTTTGAAGCTTTTGCTTTATGTCAAAATTAAAGCTCTTGGGAATATCGAAAATATCTAAAGGCATTTGATCTTAAATTAGAAGTTTGAATTACACTTTTGTTACAAAATATCATTCGTAATAAGAGCTTTAAATTAATTAAGCCCATACATTATTTACCAAATGAAAGCTCATGTAAATATTGATCATACAAATGCTGAGCAAATAAGATTTTGTTCATATATTTATTTTAAAGCTTTTAATTAGGCCACAATGAAAACTTATGCACATATCGAAAATCCAGAAAAATTACAATCAAAGGCAATTGAAGGAATAGACACCCTAAGACATCTGCCCAAGCTTTTAACAATGTGGCAGAAAACATACAAACGAATGCCATCTACGGAGAGGTTTGTCGTTATTTTGACTGTCAGCTCTGATAAGGTGTCTATACTTTCAATTGTCTTTGGTACATTGTTGTTCATATTTTTAAGCTTTTGATTTATTCCAAAATAAAAGCTCATGGGAATATCGATAATAAAAAATGTGAGCAAATACAATTTTGTTCATATTTTTATTTCAACGCTTTTGCTTTAAGGTTTTTTTCATTTACTGATTTTGTTAAAATAACCCTTTTTCTGGAAGCACATTCTTTTTATTCTCTAAAATCAAAAATCTCACCTAAGACTTTTTCGTAATTTAACAAAGTTACCTGAAAGTTCTTGAAGATTACCATATTTTTCTACGAAAATGTAAAGGCATACATTCCAAAATTACATCCAAAATTATAAAGCTTTAAATGTATCCACTGTTTCTGGTCGTTTCTTAAGAACTTCTGTCGTTAGACACCCTAAGACATTTGCCCAAGCTTTTCACAAGGTGGCAGAAAACATAAATCCTCGGTCGTTTGTATGCAAACGAAAAGTATTTTCGAATGCCATCTACGGAGAGTTTTGTCGTTATTTTGACTGTCAACTCTGTTAAAGAGTCTATAATTTCAATTGTCTTTGATACAATTTTGTTCATATTTTTATTTTGAAGATTTTGATTTATACCAAAATGGAAGCTCATGAGAATATCGATAATAAAAAATCTGAGAAAATACAACTTTGTTCATATTTTTATTTTGAAGCTTTTGCTTTGAGTATATTTTCATTTACTGATATTATTAAAATAACCCCTTTTCTGGAATCACCTCTTTTGATTCTCTTTTTTGTAATCTAGCAAAATTACTTAAAAGCTCTTGGTCTTAAATCCAAAGTTATAAAGCTTTAAATTAATCCACAGCTTCATGTTAATAGTTACGAACTTCTGTCGTTATCGTAACCCTAAGCTATTTTCCCAAGCTTTTCAGAAGATGGCAGAAAACATAAACTTTCGAATGCCATCTACGGTGAGCATTGCTGTTATTTTGACTTTGATAAGGTGTCTTTACTTTCAATTGTCTTTGATACATTTGATTTATACCAAAGTGAAAGCTCAAGGGAATATGCTATTACAAAAGCTGAGTAAATACAATTATATTCACATTTTAATTTAGAAGCTTTTGTTTTAGTAGGGTTTCAATAACTTTTAAAGAAAAGTAACCCCTTTTCTGTAAGCACACTCATTTGATTCTCTAATATAAAAAAATCAGTAACAACATTTTCAGAATTTAACAATAGTTAACTAAAAGCTCTCGATCTTAAATTTAAAGGCATGAACATTTAAATGCTTACATTCATACGTATACGCATATCCAAAATTAAAAAGCTTTAAATTAATCATCTGCTTCATATTAAGTTTCCTGTTCACTCTGTTAATAAAGGCCATTAACCGTATAACTTATGCAGGTTTGTTGAAAGGAAACCTTATATGAATCTGATTAATACAACATCTAAGCAAGCACATGTTTTTTACAGCTTCAAAAGTTTTTTTCATTCGTCGATTTTATTAAAATAATATATTTTCTTCATTGCAAAGACGGGCTTGATTCTCTAAAATAAAAGCTTTTAACTTTTGTTTTAATTTAATTAAACAAAAATACCAAAAATATTTAGTTCATACCATCGAAAAGCTTCGTCAAATGTAAGCTCAATTGAATCTCCATAAAACCCAAGTTGAACAAGCTAATTTCGTATTACGAAACTTTTCACAAGACGGTCCAAAATATAAATGCTCGGTCGTTTGTATACGACCATTGCGTATACGACGAAGAGCTTCTTTGTTGTTTTGGTAGTCAGATCTTTTAGCAAAGACAATTGCAGGTATATACACCTATATCACAGACACCTGCAATTTCGCATACAGACGATCGAGAATTTATTTTTTCTGCCATCTAGTGGGTTGGGGTGTTATACATACATTTAATTGCCTTTACCTATACCTCTAATTATTTTTGATGATTTGTCGAAAATCTAAAATAAAAGCTCTCAACCAGGTATAGACATCCTAAGCATAAATTCTCAGTCGTTTGTATGCGACTGAGAAGTAATTACGAATGTCATCTACAGAAAGCTTTGTTGTTACTTGGACAGTCACCTCCGATAAGATGTCTATACCTTCGATTATTTTTGAATAAGTTGAAAGTGCAGACACCTTATCAGAGCTGGCAGCCAAATGGCAAGAAAGCTCTCCATAGGCGACATTCGAGAAACTTTAAACGAATCCATTGCTTTTTATTGTAAAATTAGAGATTAAGTCGTAATATGCCATTTCATCGTCAGTACATTTATTAAGGCCATAAATCTGAAGGCTTTTGCTATTGTCTCCAAATAAAAGCTCATGTGAATCTCGATAATTAAAAAATTTGAGCAAACGAAGTACTATACATTTTGACTGACTTTTGCCTTAAATCGCTATTTTAAGGGAGTTTAATTTGCTGTTTCTTTTAAAAATAACCATATTTTTTTATAATTCCATTTCTTACTATAGAGTTGAGCTGAAGACCAAAGGGTTTCCTTCTAAGTGAAGAAGGAATTTTGGATATTCATTAAAAATTAATATCCAAATTCCGGCCTCAAGGAGTAGATATTAATACACACGAAAACCTTTTGATTCTAAAGGATTTCCTTACTCATTCACACTGATCAAAAATGCTTATCTTTAAATTTTTCTTCACATAAATACAATTCCAAATTTCGTCTTTAATTGAAAGCCTATTTTAAAAGATCTATTTTTTCGCAATAGATATGTGTCTTAAATATAAAACTTTTATTTTATGTTAAGAGCTTTCGATTTTTATTTCCTAAAGACTCTTTCTTACATTCTCTCCAAATTAATCTTGATAACACAATAAACCGAGAAAACGAAATATTTCCATATTTCCATTTAAAAAAGCTCTTGTATTGCCTCCAACTTAAAGCTCAGTTGAATCTTTATAATACAATAAACTGAGAAAACAAAATATTTTTCATATTTTGATATTTAAGATTTTGCTTAAAATTCGTTATTTTTAAAAGCTATTTCCTTCATTAAAACTGCAATATGAACGCTCTTTTCTTCATTGAAAAAGGCATATGATTTACTAAATCTTTCACCTAAAACGTTTTTAAGTTAAACAAGTTTATTTTAAAGCTCTTTTGGAGAAGGGGAATTTTTAGCTTTTCCATTAGGTTCCATAGAAAAATCGGAGGGATTAATATAAAATTAATATAAACTAAGATTTTATCATATTTTTCTAGGTTACCTATTTATATTCTAGCAGTCAATTACTGTTTAGCATTTGTTATATTAATCTTCTCTACAAAAATAAACTAAATGCTCATATTAAAAGCTTTTCTTAATGGAAATCATCTGTACGTCGAAAGCTTAAATTCGACAGATAGTAAAACGGTTATAGATTTTTAAATTCTATACATATATATTTAGATAGTTATGATCTACATTAATCTTCTTCTTTTCTAGTACCGAAAATACAAATATTAACATCGCCTCGATATCTGTCAAATTTGAGCTATCTAATACCTAACAATGGAAATTATATATAAAAGCCGTTAGAATTGATATGCAATGTAGTTATGCAATAACATAAAAGCTTTTCATCCAAAAGCTAATAGTTAATTTATCAAGTTTTGGGAATATCTGTTTTGTTTATTTAGCAAAAAATAATTGACACTCAACATATTGGAAATACTGGAAGCTTTTCACATAGTTTTTACTTCAAACTTTTATCCTGGCATTCTGTTAACTCTTTTCTAAATACTTATTAAGGATTTGCAGATACAAAATATCTATAAAAAGTCATCACAAAATTCTCATGAAATATGAAAATTATCTTAAACTTTTTCTTTATTACAAAGTAATTAAAATGCAAACTTAAGGCTAAACAATTAAAGAAAAAATTAAATAAATAAAAATTGCTAATAACATTGAATTATGTCAGTGGCTCTGGATGTTGATTTAACAAATGTTTCAAAATAAAATTATCCAAATTAAAAAAAGAAACTCATTTAAACCATGATTTTGGATAAATTAATAAATTAAAGCTAAAAAATATTTGTATATTATTAAATGCAACATCACCTGGCATAATTGAAGATTATTTTTGTTATTATTGAAATTCTAATTTTAAATTCCTGTAAAAGTTTGAGATATTTTCACATTTCTGCCTCCTTAACTGAAAATTTTGAAGAACTTTATTTCCTTTTTTTGGGGGGGTGTTTCAGGACATTAGTTTTGATGATTTCGTTTTTGTTCATTATGTTTATTTATGTTGGCTTTAGTGTTCCGAAATGAATAAACAAATAAATGTATATTAAATGTTTTATTTTTTTGGTTTGTTTTCATTTTTATATCTTTTGTATTATTTTTTCTTCTGTATTTTTTAGTTGTTTTTTTTTACCTATTAACACAACACTAATTAATAATTGTTTCTAACATGGAAACTAACATTGAGATATACATAAGTATGTAATTTATTAATAAAAATATTATTTTGTTGTTTTTTTTTAAGTAAATAAATTGTGTTCCATTTGTATTGGTTTTATTTCTTATACTTTTCTCAAGTTCAAAAATCAAATTTAACTCGCTCCCTTTGTGTGTAAGAGAGTTGTTGCTGTTGTCCAAGGTTTTGGGTTTTAATCCAAGCCCTTTTTGTTTCTGGGCCTGTTGTGGTCGGGGTGCAAGTGTTCCATGTGTATAATTCCCTAAATTCTCTACATGACTACCAAAATTGTAATTGTATTTCCTTCTAATTCTTCTTCATAAGTTTCTGTGTTATTTTTCCCTTCACAAAAAGTACTTTTGATGTGACACAAACAAATTTGGTTGACTTTGCTTACATAGAAAAACACTAATGTTTTTGTTTAATTTTTTTTTTGTTACTTGTCATTAATTATAATTTATGAAAATATCATTTGGTTTGCTCTATATGTAGTTTCATTATGTTCTATAAATTACAAACTATCTTATAGCCTTTACAGCTTACAAATTTATGTGAGTTATCCCTTAAGCTTTCAAATTTATGATCGAATATTCCTATGCCTCTGTATTACTTTGACTTCATATTCACGAAAAGTCGCCAGTATTTTCAATTGTTGAGTGAAATTATGAGAAGCTTTAAATGTTCACAAAAAAAACTTATACTTAAGGTTAATTTAAGGATGTTGAGAAAGTTTGGAGCTTTTATATTTAATTTCCTAAATTAAAAATTTCCGACAGTAAAAAAAATCTGTGGAAATGCGAAAATACAATCAGAAGTGATGAACAAAGACAATTAAAGGTTTCGATATCCTACGCCATTTGCCAACCTTTTCACAAGATGGCAGAAAACATAAATCGTTTACAAAATGTATTTTGGAGAGCCCTCTACTGAAAGCTTTTTTTTATTATTTTGACAGTCAGCTCCGATAATGAGTCTATATATCTTCAATTGTCTTTGTTAGGGAATATGAACAAAAGTGTATATGTAAAGCTTGAAATAATGAGCTTTATTATGTAGTTAATTTAAAATGCTTTTAACAGTCCTATAACAAAGGCTTTGACTTCTGTTTTTATATAGAAATTATTTTGTTATAAAATATGAAATTAAGCTTAAAACTTACCCCTTAAAAATGTAAATAATTTTGAGATTTCAGAGCTTTTGAATTTAAACTTTTGATATAGAACTTCTGAAAATAAGAATTCATTCGAAATAGAGCTTTACTAACGAAAATGCTTATAATTTTGCATACGCTGCAATTTTTCTTATTTCCAAAAAAATCATTAGAATGTTTTTATATTTTTCAGGTTTAAAACGTGGAGCTTTTATGCATATCATGTGTTTTTGGGAAGAGCTTTAAGTTTGTCGTTTTTTTCTTGCAATTCTTTAAGAAAAACTCATTCAATAAACCGTAGGCTATAAAATGGTAGTTGTTTAAAAAAAGCTCATTCCAAATAAAATGGGAAGCTTTCAAATTTGCCTCTTTCAATTGAATATGTTTCATTTATACTACGAAATTGCTCACATTAATCATTTTATTTTTTACTTGTTAACTCTTCGATTTATATTTGTCCCAATATTCTCTGAACAGAGCTTTCAACTGCGAATTCTCCGTTTATATTCCGTCTAAGTTTTCTATCATTTTTTTTAAATTTCCTAAAGTTGTGCAGAAACGATTATGTTTGGAAATAAACAATAAATAAATATGCTTTATTTCCTGTTTATAGTTTAAAGCTTTTGATCTATAATATTGAGCTAGTACTTTTTAATTGCCTTTCCATGAGAGTGGGAGCTTTTGGCTTTATATAACTTTTTTCTGAAAATATAAGTTTTTCTGAAATATAAGAAAATATAATAAGTAATAAATGTTTGGTTTTTTAACAAAAATTCTAAGAGGACCTGATATCCTGTTAATTCTTTAGAGCTTTTAAATCAAAATTTTTCCTTCATCTCTAGAAGAGAGTGGGAGATTTTTGCTTTATATAACTCCAACAATTTGGAAAATGTCGAAACTGAAATTTCAAAGAATTTAAACTGTAAGCTTTTAAAAAAAAAATTCTAAAAAATCCTGGCATCTTCTTTATTCTATAGAGCTTTTATGTTATAAATCTAAAATATTGAGGTAATAGCATTTTCATAATATTTCTATAAAATGTCTGTAAACTGAATTATCTTGTGGTATTTTGTAAAGATTTTTTTTTTTTGGAATCCTCAAGAAAAGCTCATGCAGAGCTTTTCATTCGGTAAGGATTATTAGGTAACTGCAGTATCAGTTTATTTTCAGAAACTCTCATTATTGTCAAAAATATTCACTTAGCAACTATCTGATTTCGATTTATGTGTTATATGAGCTTTTGAAGTTTCATATGATAAATTCCGCAACAAAAGTTTCCATCTTACGTTGAGCTTTTTAAGATTTCTCTTTAAGTATTACACGAGCTTCCCATGCTTCGTTTGATACTTAAAAGAACAAATTTCTCATGGCTTAAGCTCTCATCTTGTGCTGAAATTTTCTCATTTTCAAGATAAATATTTTGAAGATAAGAGCTTTTAACTGTTTACACAATTACTAATAATGATTGAAGAATTTCTATTTTGCAAACTGTAACTTTTTATATCGACTTCTGTTCGAGAACGTACTTCTTGTCATCCTTTACCTACTGAGAGCTTTTGTTAAAAATAAATTGTCGAAACAATATCCACTTACCAAATATATGATTTCGATTGATATATAAGTATTATGTGAGCTTTTGAAGTGTCACATGATAATAACCACAACAAAAGTTCCCTTCTTACTATTAGCTTTTTAAGATTTCTCTTGAAGTGTTACACGAGCTCAAATGTTTTATACAGCCGAAGATATATTTTAAAGTCTAATTTTTTGGAGATAAAAGCTTTTAACTGTTTATACATTTGTTCTTCTTGTTGTCCTTTAAAAACCTGAGAGCTTTTGTTAGAAAGCTCTCATTATTGTCAAAACAATATTCACTTGGCAAGTTTCATATAATAACTATCATAACAAAAGTTATCTTCTTGTGCTGAGCTTTTTAGGATTTTTCTTTAAGTATTAAATGAGCGCTTCAAGCTTCGTATGATAGTTAAAACAAAAACAAAATTCATGGTTTAAGCTCTCATTTTGTGTTCAGATTTATTTTTTTAACTGTCAAAGTTCTTTGTCAAGCTTGAATATTGATGAGATAAATGCTTTTAACATTCTATGCTTTTAATAAAAATGGTTAAAGCTCTCATTTTGTGTTCAGATTTATTTTTTTACTGTCGAAGTTCTTTGTCAAGCTTGAATATTGATGAGATAAAAGCTTTTGACATTTCATGGTTTTAATAATAATGGTTGAAGAATTTTTTTATTTCAAAAATGAAATTAATGTGAAGCTTTAAACTCCCAATAATTTCAACTGAAGCTTTTTTATTTGCTAACTATATTCCGATTTTGCATTAACGCTTTTTATAGCTACTTCTAATGCCTAATACCTTTAATGATGGGAAAGCAACATAAAACATTTTTGGTGTTTACGTTTACTTTTTTTCGAGACAAAAGCTTCATATATTTTTATAATTGCATAATTTTCGATTTTATACATTGACTTCAAATGAAATTTAAAAAAAAAATCATTTAAAAAAATTTAAAGCGAAATTGAGTACTTTCGTTGGAAAGCTTTATACTATGCTACGTTTTGTAACCACATCTTCTACGCCAAGTACGAACGTCCTTTAAAAAACTGCTTCCATAAAAGTTAAGGCTTTAACATTTCAGAAATTTCAACTGAAGCTTTTTCATTTGTAAACTATCTTCTGATTGTGCATTAAAGCTTCGTGTGAGCATTTTATAGCAATTTTTAGAGCTTTATGCCTTTGATGGCTTAAAAGCTTTACATTTTTAAGCTTTTTAAGAAATTTGTGGTTATTAACGTAACGTTAGTTTTCGAGACAAAAACCTCATTTATAGTTGTAATTGAATAATTTCCGATTTCTGACATTGACTTCAAACGAAATTTAGCAAAAAAACCCACGCCAAAAATTTTAAAGCTCTCAAATGTTAATGTTTTCTTAAGAATATAAAAATATTCTTTAAAGCTATATAATATGCTACTTTTTGTTACATTTTCTCAAACAGTATCTGTTTATACAGATTTTGTTATTCTTGTCGTTCTTTAAAAACTACTTCAAAAAATGTAAGACTTTGAAATGTCAACTGAAGCCTTTTCATTTGTAAACTATATTCTGATTGTGCATTAAAGCCTCGTGTGAGCTTTTAATAGCAATTGTTAGTGCTTAATGCTTTTATCCCCTTCAAAGCTTTTCAAGACATTTCTAGTTTTTTACATTAAATTTTGCTTGAGACAAAAAGCTTCAATTAGTATTTGTAATTGCAAAATTCGTCGATTTTATTCATTGATTGCATTCGAAATTTAAAAAACTCGTTAAAAAAAATGAAAGCTCTCAAATGACAGTGATTTCTTCAGAAAATGGCAATTTCTTTATAATATGCAACTTTTTGTAACCACACCTTCAACGCCAAGTGTAGTATGCCTTTCTTTACGCCTTAGTGGTAACTATAAAAGCTTTATCATACTGAGCTTTTATGTAAACAGAACTCAGTCATTTCCATTCTGTTTTTTCTTTCTTTTTTAATTCATAATGGTCATTGCTCTCCTTCTCTCGTTTGTCCTTTGTGTGTGTTTGTGGCAGAAAGAGGAAAAACGAAGATTTATGTGGTCAATGGAGAAAAATGCATGTTGTGGTTAGTAATGCTGCTCCATTGTGCATTATATCGATTTTTCTTCCAACAAAGTTTCGGTAACAACAAATTTTGGCACATCGAAAAACAACATAAAATTCAAACATTTACGAGCATAAGCATAATATTCGACATTTCTAAGAGTATTTTGTTTTTTTTTCTCGTTTCTTTAAGAAAGTGAACACAATAACAAATAGGAGAGATTTTCAACTAAAAGACGAAGTAGAAATAGATATAGAAAATGCTGGAGATGGTGGAGTTCAGAGTTCACACAAGTACTCAACTACTCCTTGAGATACTGCTGCTGATGTTGTTGGTTGTGGTAAACGAAGGAACGAACCAAAAGAAAAACCGAAACGGAAACGGAAACCAAGAAATAATCTGTCTGTCTTTGTACCAAAAAAAAATGGGAATGAAATGAAAACAAGTGTTTGTTTGTGTTTTAATCATTTTTTCTGTTTATGTATAAATTGAGTATTTTTTGTTTTGTTTTTATTAAATTTATAATCAACTATTAAAAACTAAGTTCAATAATATGTTTTCGGTATGTATAAAACTTAAATATTACACAAAACTAAACAATACAATACAATCAATCGTTTAATAATATTTTTGGGGGGCGATTTTCTGTGTTTTTGATTTTTGGTTTTCTTGTTTTTGTTTTTTGATTTCTTATACAAAGTATTTACAAAAATTAATTAGTAGCCAATAAAAGAAGTAAAAACCAAAAATGAAAAACGGAAAGAGTGAGAAGAAAACACAGAGCGAGATAGAGAAACTTATTTGAAACATACATTCATCATTCAATCGTGGTCGATCATACATTTTTTGCATTTTTATTTATTTTTTTCGTTCTTTCTTTCTTTCATTTTCATTTCATTCGGCTTAGTGTAACTATGTGTGTCTATGTATGAGTGTGTCGTTTTTTTTTCTTTGAATTTGTTATTATTATTGTTTTCTTTGTATTAATTAAGTTTAAGTTTAGTTTAAGAAATTATTTAGATTAGTCATAATTAAGTTTAAGTTAATTTACAATGTACAAATAAATACACAGTTTTGTTTTTAATTTATTTTTTAGAGTTATGGTGAACTCAACGTACGAATATCAACACAAAAAATCCAATCAAATATGGAACGGAAATGTTAATGGAAATACTTATGTAGGTTTGTTGAAGAAGGGGGGGGGGGAGGTTAATGGTTACGGGTGGTTTTTTTTTTTGGATAAGGATCAATCATTTCATGTTTATCTATATTTATATATATATATATTTATATATATGTATATGTGTACGTATGTATATGTATGTATATATGTGTGTTTAGTTTTTTTAATAATATTTTTTGTTGCAATTTTATAATTTTTGCTTTCATTTTTTCATTATTGTAGATGTTTCTTAGGGGGAGGATTAGGGCGGTTTTGGTTGTGATTTATTTCTTCTTCTTGTTTTCTTTTTTGTCTATAGTAACATGTAACAATTAATTTTTTTCTTCTTTCATTTATGGTATAACATTAACATTTATTGATTTTGTTTTTGTGTGTTAAATTATTATTTTTGTATAAGTTGTAGGCTTTTAAAAAATTTTTATACATAGAAGTTGAAGAAAATAAATAATATTTGACAAAAGATTTTATAAATTATAAATATATATATATATATGTATATAGGAAAAATAAGATAATTATTTACAAAGTTTATTTACAAATTTCTTTTATAAAGAAAACAGAGCTAAGAAGAAGTTGGGGTAGGGGGATGGAGATATAGTAAGAGAGGGAGAGGGAAGGGAGGGATGGAGGGGGAGATGGGCAAAAGTTGTAGGGGATGTATGTATGTGTAAATGTGCGCTGCCCGTCATGAGATGCTCTATGATGTGTTTATACTTTAATTGATGTGAAAAGCTTTGGGGGAATTAGTACAGCTTTTGTATTTTGGAATAACTGAAGCTTTTTCCTTTTTATAAATTTTATCAACAGCTCTCGTCTGTCGATATGAAACATTTACGCTTTTTTCAGCTAAAAATGAATCTTTTAAACTATTGAATAATATCAGGAAAAATCCTTAATTAAGGGTATATCTGCTTAAATTTATTTTTTAATCGAAGTTTTCTGTTTTTGCATTTTTTGTTGACTTAATAACTTATTTAATTGCATTGAATTAGTCAGCTTAACAACATTATTAGCAAATAATACAATTTCATTTAGAACAAAATCAAATAAATATTTAATTGAGCTTCATCTCTGATTAGTTTTTATTCAAACTTGTTTGAACCTTCCAAACAATCCTTAGTACCAAAACAAGCGTGAAGCAAAAAATAAAAGATTTCTGTTTTAAAAAAATTTCTGAAAATATACATATGTATAATGAATTAATTAAATTATTATTTAAAAGAACTTCATTACGAAGAATATAATTTTGTTTGTTTTACAAAAAATACAATAGATAGTTCGAGTTAAAAGAATGTTTGATATTATTTGTAATATCAATTAAAAATAATATTTTACACGTTCTTTAAATAATTGTTTAAAAATTATCTATAATTATTCATAATTAAACAAATTAAAATAGTAATCGAAAAATGAGTTAATTAAATTATTATTTAAAAGATTTTCATTATGACGAAAACAATTTTATTTGTTTTCAAAAAAGCAATAGATTATTCGAATTAAAAGAATGTTTGATATTATTTGCAATGTCAATTAAAAATAATATTTTAAACAATTAATTAAATAATTGTTTCAATATTATCACTTTTTAAATTATATAATTAATTATAAAAAAATTTTCAAACAATTAATTAAATAATGGCTTAAAAATTATCAATTTTTAAACCATTATTTAATTAGATAATGGCTTAAAAATGATATAATATTTAATTGCTACAATTATAATCATTTACTTGAATTTTATTAATTATTTAATTAGTTTAATCAAAAGTTTGATTGAAATAATTTAAAAAATAATTGGTCGAAAAGATTTTTAATTAAATTTCGAATTAAAAGAAATTTTATTTAATGAACGTTTGAAATTATTTTTAATGTCAATTAAAAAATGAATTCAAACAATTAATAAAAAAATTGCTTCAAAATTATCAATTTTTAAATTATATAACATTTAATTGTTAAAATTATAATCATATACTTGAATTGTATTAATTATTTAATTATTTTAATCAAAAGTTTGATTGAAATATTTAAAAAAATAATTGGTTCAATTGATTTTTAATTAAATTTCGAATTAAAAGAATTTATAGTAAATGCTTTCAAAAAATGCAATAGATTAATCGAATTAGCAGAACGTTTGAAATTATTTTTAAAGTCAATTAATAAAATAATTCAAACAATTAATTAAATAATTGCTTTAAAATTATCAATTTTTAATTGAATTTTATTAATTATTTAATTAGTTTAATCAAAAGTTTGATTGAAATAATTAAAAAATAATTGGTCCAATAGATGTTTAAATACATTTCGAATTAAAAGAAATTATATTTAATGTCAATTAAAAAATAATCGAAACAAAGAATTAATTAAATCATTATTGTTTCAAAAATTATCATCATGAAGAAAAAATATTAGTTTGTTTTTCGAAAATTCAATAGATTAATCGAATTAAGAGAACGTTTGAAATTATTTGTATTGTCAATTAAAAAAATAATTCAAATAATTAATTAAATAATTGATTCAAAATTATCAATTTTTAAATTATATAATATTTATTTGCTACAATTATAATCATGTACCTGAATTTTATTAATTAATTTAATCAAATTTAATTGCCACAAAAAAAATAATTGGTCCAATAGATTTTTAATTAAATTTCGAATTAAAAGAAATTATATTTAATGCTTTCAAAAATTTTAAATTATTTTTAAAGTCATTAAAAAAAAATAATTCAAACAATTAATTAAATAATTGCTTCAAAATTATCAATTTTTAAATGATATAATAATTAATTGCTACAATAATAATCATTTACTTGAATTTTATTAATTATTTAAATAGTTCAATCAAAAATTTAATTGAAACAATTAAAAAAATAATAGATTTCCAATTTGTCAACAAAATAATTAATTAAGTTCATAATTTTACGTAAACGAGTGCTTTAATTTTATGTATGAAAATATCTAAATCATTGTTTGGATTATAAATAGAAAATAAAATGAATTAATTAAAATTTAACCTGAAAGCTCGTTAATTTCACAAAAGCTTTTAAATTGTAAAACTCTTTGATTTGGCAATAGCTGTTACGATTCACAGTACGTTAATTTGAAAAAAAAACTCTTACATTTCAAAGCTCCCTTCTAAGCCGCTCCAAAGACATTGGAAGGTATATCAAAGACAAATGGAGATATAGACACCTCATCAGAGACGAATGTCAAAATTATAACAAAGTTTCCGTAGCTGGCATTCGAAAATACTTATCGTTCGCATACAAACGACCGAGAATTTATATTTTCTGCAATCTTGAGAAAAGCTTGGTTAAGTTTGTGGCTTAGGGTGGCTATACCATAAATTGTCTTTGGGCATAGAAACCTTAAGCCATTTGTCTAAGCTTTTTACTAGATGATGCAGATAAGCTAAATGCTCAGTCTTTGTATGACTGAGCCGCATGTTCACATGACATCTACGGAGAGCTTTAGTGTTATTTTGACAATAAGCTTTACTAAGGAGTCCATGCTTTTAATTGAATTTGCATTTTTCCGGTGTGGCTTGTTTTTTTATTTCCTACCCTAAAAGCTTTTCACATTAATTTGAAAGTATTTGAAAACCAGTTGTTAATTTTCTCAAGTAGTATTAATGCGAGTGTGTGGCTGAGTGGATAGAGTATACATGTATATATGAGTGTGTATGTGTGTGTGTTTTTTTTAGGAATCACTTTAGCAACGATCTTCGTTTTTTTTTGGATGCAAACTACCAATTATGTTTTTTTTGTATGGCTGATGAAAACACAAAACATATAAATACAAATAATAGTAGTAAATGTGACTCTGAATATCTTAATTTATTTCTACAACATACATATATGTATATGCTTAACTCTTTTATTTAACTTTTTTCTTTTGGATTTTTCCGGGATTTTTCTACTTTGTCGTCGTCCTTTGGTTTGTTATAACTAATACTCATCTGCTGTATTAATTATTTTCTATTGAGTATTCATCCTTTGTTTAAGCATATTTGTTCTTTTATAAAAATATGACCACAAAAAAATAGAGAGTATCTTTAGTTTCTGCATTTACTTCTTCTCTGTATTCCTATATTTTCCCATATTTTGTTTTTGTTGCTTTTAAAAATCCTTAATGACATAACTTTGTTTTTTTTTTTATTTTCCCTTTTCTCCTTTATTCACTTTTAATAAATCGTTTAGACTCCGGCTGTCTGTGTAAGAGAGTGAGTATGATCTTTTTTACAATTTCAAGAAGTATCCTTAATTTTTGTCCTTAAGCTTGTCCTTTAATTTTACATTTAATTTTATGGTAGTAGAGGTGGGTTATTTCTCTTTTCATATACATATATACTCGTATGCATATACATATACATACATATATAAATATTCGAGTATTTGATTTCTTCTTGTCATTCTCTAAACTTATTCTTTGTTATGCCTTAATATTTTCTTAATATTGTATTTTAGATTTTTTCGTTTTTTTTTAAATACTTTTTTTCTAACTCAAAACGAAGATCGTTAAAGTGTGTGAGGATGAAGACTGAAGGAGGGATGAGGACAGAGATCTTAGATGTAGACATGTAGTAGTTAGACCGCAGGATAATAAGTTCGTTAAGTGCGTCATTTTCGCTTAATAATGTTTTCAAAATTTCAAAAGAAAATTTAGTTCAAAAACACGAAATTTTTTGTTTAGAGTTTTAGCCACAACCGTTGTATTCGTTTTTTTAAGTTTCTTTCAAATTGTATAGTTTGTTAAATGTTCCTTTTTTGCGGTTTTTGCAAAAGAAATGATTGTGTTTTGTTGTCATTTTGTTAATTTGTTGATTGTTAGTAAATTGTATAAGCTTTGGTCATAACTTGAATTTAATTGCCTTCAAATGACTGAAAAAGAAATTCTTGGTTGGTTTAGCTTTTAACGGTTGTTATTGTAGTTGTGTTGGGAAAAAAGATAGATATTTTTTCAAAAATAAAGAAGGAACAATTCGAAAGAAGAATTGTGTTTTTTTTCCAATTTTGGAATCGAAAAGACATAGTGCAGTTTTTCAATTACTTTGTTTGGTAAGTTTTAATACTTGTTTTTTGTCTTCTTTCTTTTCTGCTTTAGTTTTAATAATAAATATACATTTTACACAAAAAACAGTTGTTGTTGTTGTTTTGCATTTAATTATTAAAATATAATTTGTTTGTTTAATACTTTCAATATGTTAGTTTATGCGTTTAGGTTTTACTTTTTGTTTAATATTTTGACAGTTCTTTTTTCATTTGTTTTAATTCATTTAAGATTTATTTTGTTTGTTTTTTTACTTGTTATTAATATATTTTTTCATTTTAAAAATTTAAATAAATTTACTTATCTACAAATAGCTGCCGTATCCATGAGAATTGTTTCATAAAACTCAAAGAAATCAATTTGTGAAAAAAATATTGAGAACAAAACAACAAGTGGAGTAGAAAAGCGAGAAAGTAAAAGCTTTTTTAAAAGAAAATGTGTGTATTTTTTATAAGGAAACTTTGAAAGCATAGAAGTGTTACTGTAAACGGTAAGGATAAATGAAAATTCTGTTAAAAAAATAAAAAACCATAAAGCTTTGTTGTATATTAAATTAGGTCAAAATTTAAAAAGTTAAGATCAAAGGCTTTAGTGTGAAAACTGATTAATACAATAATTATGTGATATAAGGGATATGCACTGCAAAAGCTTTGGGTATATATTGAATAAAATGTATTAGTTCCAAAATAGTTAGAAATTTCCAAAAGAAAATATATACTTGTATTTTTGCTTTTTTCCACAAAATGAAATATTTCAACAATTTTGAATAAGATCGATTATAAATACAAAAAAGTATAAAATCTTTGAAGCTTATAGAAAAAGAAGATTAATATAGAAGAAATCGATACCTATTTGAAAAGGAATTATTCAACATGATCGTAGTAAATAGCTTTAAAAAAAAAACTAAACGGTTAGTACAAAATCTTAAGTTTTCCAAATTAAGAATCCACTCATCATAAGTTTTAATCAAAATTATGTTTAAAATTTTTAAAAAGCTTTGTTTTCTACTATTTTTTGCTCTTTAAAAATTGTAGATATTGAACAATATAGAAAAAATCTATGCCGACTTCAAATGGAATTATTCAACATGATCGTAGTAAAAAGCTTTTGGAACTAATTACACGTTTTTACCATAATTAAGCTTTTTACCTTAATAAAAATAAAAAAGCTTTGTAATCTGCTCTTTTTTGCTCTAAAAAACTTACAGAAATGGAAGAATATAGAAAAAATCTATACCGATTTCACAAGGAATTATTCAACAAGATCTTATCAATAAGCTTTTAGAACTGATTAAACGTTTTTACCATAATTAAGCTTTCTACCTTAATAAAATCGTAAGCTTTCCAAATTAGGGCTTCACTCCGAAAAAGCATTTCGATTTAAAAAGCTACTAAAAAGCTTTTCAAAATTTAACTATTCAGCTTTCCAAGTTAAAATTTTACGCAGAATAATATTCTCCAAATTTTGTTATAACTATTAACATTTTTGAGCTAAAATTGTTGGAAAAGTTGTCGTGAAGTTTTGGTAAGCGTCAGGAAAGGGAGACTTAAAGTTCTTTTGATAGTTATTATTAAATAATATTTAACAAAAAAAAACGACAGCTTTTAGCAGAAAGCTGAAAAGAAGCTCTTAAACTGAATATAAAAATTGCTATTTATTGTGGTTCCTCTCTATTCTAATTCTAAATATTCTAAATATAAATATGGAAATGCCATTCGAAAACTCAATATTCAGAACACATACTTGGAAAGCTTAATATGTATATCAAAGATTTTTTTGGATTTTTTTTCAAATAAAGGCTGCACGTGGAGCCAAAGTCTTTTAAAAAATTATCACTAGATTTTGTTAAGTATGAGTGAAAGGAGAAAGCTTAAATCTGAATAATCTTAAGAAAAAGAACAGCTTTTAAGGTACACGTTTTCAAATTTTAATGAAAACGGATGAAACAGAATTGTAGTCTATATTAAATAAATACGAAACATTTCATACATATTATACGAAGCTCATTAGCTCGAAGAACTCGAAAAGCTCTCAAACATCGAAGAATATTTACCTATCTGATAAGGAAATAGGAAAAGCTTTTAAGGTAAACAACTTAGACAAGTGTTATTTTAAGGGGTTTTAAAAGAAAAGTGAAATCTTAGAGCATTCACAGGAAGCTCATCGGCTCAAAAAGCTCTCAAAAATCGAAGAATATTTACCTATCTGATAAGGAAACAGAAAAAGCTTTCAGGTAAAATACTTAGGCAAGTGTTCTTTTAAGGTTTTTTAAAAGAAAAATGAAAACTTAAAGCATTCACAGGAAATGTATCTGATAGTAGAAAGCTTTTACCACATAACTTTGACTAAACTGTGGTTAACACTTTGAAAAGAAAAGTCATTGTCATATACTGGATTCGTGGAGAAAATGTAGACAACTATAAGGGAAACATAAAAGCTTTCAAGATAAAATAATTAGGAAGATATGAACTCCATTTGGACATTACAAATGAATTGTAACAACAAAAGTTTTACTGAAGAACTTTAAGTTTTTAGTAAAGTTTCCATATCTTTGTTTTTAAAAAGATTATAAAGATAGAGTTAGATTTTTAAGAAAATGTCTAACTGGAAAAGCACTCAAAATTGAAGAACATTCACCTATCTGATAAGGAAATAGAAAAAGCTTTTAAGGTAAACTACTTAGACAAGTGTTCTTTTAAGGGTTTTAAAAGAAAAAAGAAAACATAGAGCATTCACAGGAAATATATCTGATAGCAGAAAGCTTTTACCATAGAACTTTGACTAAACTGTGGTTAACACTTTGAAAAGCAAAGTCATTGTCCATTGTCGTGGAGAACATTTTGACAACTATTAAGGAAACATAAAAGCTTTCAAGGTAAAAAGTTTACGGACATATGAAATCCAATTGGATTTTACAAATGAATTGTAACACCAAAGGTTTTACTGAGGAACTTTAAGGTTTTGGTAAAGTTTAAGAACATGTGAAAGAGAATATATATATATTTTGAAAAATGTGAAGAATTATTGCCATATCCATATATTTGTTTTTAAAAAGATTAAAAAAAGAAAACTTGGAGCTTTCACAAAGTTTTAATTTAGAGGAAATGTATCTGATAATTGAAAGCTTTCATTACAGAGCTTTAGACAAAGTATGTTTAACAAGGTGTGTTTTTTAAAGAAAAGTTAATGTCATATATGGAATTTTCAAAGAAAATTTAGACAATTATTAATGAAAATGTAAAAACTTTCAAAATTAAAATTTAGCGAGATGTGAACTTCAGTTGGATACTACACGAAAAAAAGTAACAAAACTTACTAAAAGCTAACAGAGAATAAATATTTTGCAAAATTTTAAGAGTCATTCTCATAAATATCTATTTGTCATAAAAAAGGGAATTTAAAGATATGGTAAGATTTTTAAAATAAAAGAAAACTTAGAGCTTTTGCAAAGTTTGAAGTGATCGAACAGGAAATGGATCAGAGAGGATTTACGACGACAAATTAGCCAATTATCAAGGAAAATAGAAAAACTTTCAAATTTAAAAATTGTATGAACATTTGGAATACAATTGGATACAATAAATAAATAGTAACTATAATGGTTTTACTATGGAGCTTTGAGCTTTTAGCAACGCTTAAGAATATGTTACATAAGTGACCATAGTCCATATCTATGTATTTGCCATAAAAAGGGGAATATACAAATATTGGAAGGTTTTCTTAAAGAATACATGAAGCTTTAGGAGCTTGGACTAAGCTTCGACTAAAAACATGTTACTATTCAAAAACGAAGCTTTCAGAGAATATAACAACTGTAAAGGGAAATACAAAGCTTTCGCGGTGAATGAAAAAAATACATTAAATTGTATATTGAATAGTTACAAATTTAATAAAAAATATTTTTGAAAAATTTAGAAAACTGTGAGTGACAGAGTTTAAAGGAACATTTCGACCAGTTTTACTTCAAATATGACGATTTAATAAAAAAAAACAAAAAAGGCTTAAATAAACAAAAAAACACAGTCACATACATATATATTTATAAAATAAATTTGAATAACAATTATTAAACGCGTTTTTCAAACACATAGACACATCAGTATCAATATAAAATCATACATTTTATGAGCGGAAAAAAGTCTAAACAAACAAATGTCATATGAATGGATAATTAAGAAATGTCTGCCTTTAAACAAAATAATGAGAAACAAATAAAAAAACAACATAAATTGTGATAATTTCAAAAAATTAAATTGAAAATAAATACACACATACAATTAAAATGTTTTTTTCTTTGTTTCTTTTGTTTAGTCTTGTTTTTGTTTTCAGATTGAATATATTTATATATATATATATATATATATTGTATGTATATATATTTGGTTTAAAACACTTGTGTTTTTTTGTTGTCGTTTAAACATTTTACAATCCAATAATAAATTATTAATCTGTTTAATATGTATATGTGTATATTATATTTATATATATATTTATATACAAATATAAATATATATATAGTTTTTATGTTTTCTTTTTTTCTGTTATGGTTTTGAATATTATTTCATTTTTAATTATTTATACATACACACGAGTGGTTGGGTATAAGGTTAGGGGCGGGGTGGGGAAGGGGAAGGGGAAGGGGAAGGGCGGTTAGGCCTAAAAGATCTTTAAACATATACACACACATATAGAGGAGGGAGTTGGTTGTAGAGGGAGGGGGCGGGGGGCTTTAGAATTGGTTGGTTTTGTGGTTGTTTGATATTTGAATAAAAATATTTAGCTTTTGTTTTTTTTGCTGCTGTAGTGTGGTTCATTCAAAACGTTTGCAAATTTGCATAAATTTGAGGAAATTAATTTAATCAAATCAGGTAACCACATACATTCAGGTTAATTATGCCAATTGAGAGGATACACTCACACATTTGAAATATTTGTAAGTGTTGGTGGTGGTTTACGCGCATGTGTGTGTCTGTGTATTTTAAAGGTTTGGAATATAATCTGTCTGTGTGTCAATTTAGGTTTGTAGATTTCTTTTTTTGAATTTCTTGGGTTCCGGTTCGGGTTTCAGGATTTGGTTTTTTGTTTTGTAAAGTTCATAATTAATAAATTTGATAATAATTAATAATATGTATATATATATATATTGTATAATAATCATAATAATAATTAATTAATTAATAATAATATGCATAATAGTTAATTGTTTTTGGGTTTGGTTTTGGTTTTTCATTATTTATATTTTGGGTTTTCTCTTGTCTATTTTTTCTTATTTGCTCTTTTTCTTCTTCTTCTTCTCGTCCAACGTTTTCATCGTCTTTTTTGTTTGTTTTTTTCTTGTTTGACTTATTTTATTCATTCTTTATACATACATACTCTTTGGTATCTTCTTCGTGCTACTGCCTTCTTCGTCTTTTCTAGGATACTGGAGTTTGTTTTTTATTTGTTTTTGGTTTTGTTGAGTGGCGAACATTTTTGAAAATTTCGAAAATATCTCTGGAATTTTGTTGTTGTTTAATTGTATTACCTGATTGCTTTCTTTTGTGTGGCTGCCAATTTTTTGAGGGATTTTTCTTTTCGTTCGGGGAATGATTTTCGATTTTTTTGTTTGTTTGACGTAAATTATGATGTTTACAATATTGCACAGGATTTTCTGGGAGTTTTCTGTCCTCTAGGATGTGTATATCGATTGCTTGTTGGGGGCTGTTTAGTCAGGAATTTATTTTTTTGGTTGGGGGTATGACTGGCGGAGTTTAATTCATACGTTGCTGTGCTTCTGCTGTTCACGGCCCAGACTCTTTTCTTATCCCTCTCAGCCTCGGGCCCATCTTAGTAACGCATCAGCCAGGACATCCAGATGTGCCTTCGTCTGCAAAAGGGAAATATAGGGAAAAATAATCAGAATTGTAGGAAAGATAGGAAAAGTCTACGAGATTAGGAACTAGTTAATTGGAAAGAAATTTTCAGTTGCAAATACCAACTGAAGTATACCATAACCTTTAATAAACGTGTAATATCCATGGTTATGGTTAATAAGAAAAATTTGACATTAAAAGTCCAATAAAAAATTAATTATTATATGAAATTTTAAATTTTTTCAGATGATTGGTACAAAAGAAGAGATTATGTGAGAATTTGCCAATTTTTCAGAGAAACCTAGATACATCGAAAGCATTCCATCGAATTTCAAGTTTTTTTGTGTCCGAGGACTGTTCAAAAAATAAGGTGACTTTTTAAATTGTGTTACCTTCAGTATGTATATACATATTTTTTTGTTTCTGTATTAATGTCCCCAAAATATTGTGGCATTTGACTATACTGTTGCTAACACTTTGAAAAGATAAGTCATTGTCATATATTGGATTCGTTGAGAAAATTTAGAAAGTTATTCAGGAAACACAAAAGCTTTCAAGATAAAAAGTTTAGGGACATATGAAATCCAGTTGGATATTACAAATGAATTCTAGCAACAAAGGTTTTACTGAGAAACTTTAAGTTTTTAGAAAAATTTTAAGAAAATGTTATAGGGAATATATATTTTGCAAAATCTTAAGAATTTTTGCCACATAGGACTTTCTTTATATTTCCAATTTTTGTTTAAAAATACCAAACCGGAAATGGTAACATTTTTTAACCGTTTTTTACAGGAAATTTAAAGCTTTTACTACAGATCTTTGACTAAACTGTAGTTAATACTTTGATAAAAAAAAGTCATTGTCATATATTGGATTCGCGGAGGAAATTTAGATAACTATTCAGGAAACATAAAAGCTTTCAAGATAAAAAGTTTAGGGACATATGCAATCCAGTTGGATATTAGAAATTAATTATAACAACAAAGATTTTACGGAGGAACTTTAAGTTTTTAGAAAAATTTTAAGAAAATGTAATAGGGAATATATATTTTGTATTTGATAGTTGAAAGCTTTTACTACAGAGCTTTGACTGAACTGTAGTTAACACTTTGAAAAGATAAGTCTGTGTCATATACTGGATTCATGGAGAAAATTTAGACAACATTTAAGGAAAAATAAAAGCTTTCAAAGTAAAAAGTTGGATATTACAAATGAATTGTAACACCAAAGCTTTTCCCGATAAACTTTAAGTTTTTAGTAAAGTTTAAGAGAATGTATATCCATGTTTTTGCTTTAAAAAAGGTTGTTAATATATGAAAAGGTTTACGGCGATCGAAGATTACAGGAAATGTGTCTGATAGTTGAATGCTTTCACTGCGAAGCTTTGAATAAACTTCGCTTAATGCTATGTTATTTTGAAAAGAAACGTTTTTGTCATATAAGGATTTTAGAAGAAAATTTAGCCAATTATAAAATAACATAGACAAACATTTAGGGACATGGGAAATCCATACTTCAAACACTTCATCGAATTTTGTTGTTCCCAGAACTGTAACGAAACCGATTAAAAATCGAGATATGACACGATTGAGAATATTAAGACCGCATTGTTAGAAAAGCCCAAGGTCATATCAAAAAGCTCATATCAGAAGTGCTTCGAGGACTGAAAAATGCTTTGCTTTTATTTTAAAATAAATATTTTTTGATAAAAATAAAAAGTCACCTTTATTTTTGAACTATTTAATTTTGGTATACTTTGCGCCCTTTCGAATGGGGGGCAAAAAAACATTGGGCCAAAGTTGTTCTAATATATATAACACTATGCAACAAATGAACACTGTGACTGGAATTTGACCTGTTTTATACTAAAATTGTATGTCCAACATGTTTGTAGAACATTTCATCCCCGCCCTCCCCAAAAATTACAGTTATTTTGAGGAACAAAAGGGTTAATATGTTCCATTAAGGGTGCCTAGACACGTTCAGATTGTATTGATATGTACACAATAGTTGTTCAGATTTACCGTTGCTACAATTTTGCCAAAAAATATTACGAATTCCTGAATGTTATGCAAAAAAAGTGAAAAAAATATTTTTTTCTTCACTTTTTCAAAAACAATTGCGGAAATTGCCCATAAAAAAAATTGTCATCAATTTCGCCAAACCGAGTATAGGGTTATACTACGCCTTGTTAGTAGAATCAAACCTATACTGTCAAGTCCGTGTATTTTTTCAATGTTGCATAGTGTAATAAGTAAATTTCATGCTTATAATAAAGTCAATTTACTGATCATTAAAGATTTTCTTACAAATATTAAAGAAATTATGTTAATTTTAATACGAGTTTTACAAATTTTTCTTCAAATCTTTGGTTCAAATCTTTAAAGTAAGGACAGTTTTTCTCTCTCTCTCTCTTTATTAAATATAATGTTCCTTATTATACTTTGGAATGCGAGCCTTGGTGGAGGGTATTTAAGGCCCTTTTAACTGAAGTTTTTATTCATTCATTTTTACAACTTACCGTTTTATAGAACATACACGATCTTCGGTCTTCATCTTCACCCTCGGGACAATCGATGAAGCCATCACAAAGGACATGATCGTCTATACAACGATATCTGCCCTGCACATCCGGTGTCGGACATGCAAATCGTTCCATGCCGTCCATGGCGGTGGGACACTCTGTAATGGAGAGATAAAATAGCAAAAATATTAATAATAAATTGTAACAGAAAAAAATAAAGCTAAAATTTTTAATAATAGAATACTGAAAGTTGCAAAGGAATAGCTAAGTGAGAAGTATCAACTTTTCTTAAAATGAATGTCATACCACCCACGGTGTGTGTGTGTGCGTGTATGTGTGACGGGAACAAATACACATTCGAGTATATTCGAGCCGCCATCACCATCACTCAAAGGTGTAAATGACGCTGACTCTTGTTCTTTTTTGGCTCGGTTTTGTGGTGTCCTAACAGCCCTGAAAGCGAATCCCGTGAAAGGGTATCCTGTTGTTTGTACATAAGTGTGTGTGTGCGTGTGGGGGTATCGGTATTCAAATATCAGCAAATGCTGGCAATGATGTCGTTTTAACAATCGTAGGGGTTGAAATTGAACACTTTTTAACAATACACCAATGCCACGACCGACACAACCATCAGCAGTGATACCGACAACGAAAACGACAGCGACACCAAAGGCAACGTCCTCGTTGGGCTGATATGTCTATAACGACGACGACACACACACAAATATTTGAGGGAACACAGCCAAAGAGTTGACGATGGATGTGTGAGTACAGGTGTTTGTTCTTCTGCACACACACACACACACACACACACACAAACACCAAGCCACATCCACAGTTATACTCGTACATTCGTCGACGTTGTTGTCATTGTCCTTTTGACGTCAATACTTAATTTGATTTCATACCCGGCGCATTGTTAAACATTGCGACGTGCTAAAGGTATTTTTGTATGTATTAAAAAATTACACACACGCACACATACATAGTACATGTAGACGCTAAAACGAACATTCATAGTTAAACGGGACGACTAACAGTGATACCGGTAAGCGTTTGCTTAGTTGGGTGTGTGTGTGTGTGTGTGTGTGAGCTGATGATAGTAATCAAATACATATAAAAAAGAAACCGTTGAGGTATATACAATAGAGTGGGTTATTGCAAAATTAAAATTTAATAAGCCTGCACTAGAAAAAACTAAAAATATTTAAGCATTTTTGTACACTTTATTTATGTTAATACATTTTTTTTTATTTTTATTTTTATTTATTATATTAATTTCTTTCCTATAATGGCACACCCTATTATTTTCTACCTAACCAGTTTACATATCTGACTTGTTCGTTTGAATAAATCAACCCACCGTTTGTCATGTATGATGTGTGGTTGCTGACTTGGCATTTTTTAATGTTAGCATAAAGTTTTGCAAATGCAATTGTTTGCTGGGTTTCCTTTTGTTTTTTCTTCTCTTATTCTATTTGTATGTGGTGTGCACCACTATTCTCCATGCAAACATTCAAGCAATTGACGAAGCGAAAGTTTACTTTTCTCATTGTGTTGTGTTGTGTTGTGGTCTGTCTTTTAATTGTATTAACTCTTCACTTAAAACAATTGCACTATTTGCATATGCATATGGAAATAATCAATCGGTGGATTGAGATCAGCCAGCCACTTGACACTGATTATACATGCGCCCACATTTTGCATATATAAATATGCAGATGAGTAGATGATATCGTTTGGGGATTAATGGGTATGTCCGGATGATTATGATGTGGTTCATCGTCATATGCATGCAGCAGACCAACAAAGGATGTGCAGTCGGACGGCAATTGCTGCCATATTAATGTGATATGTTCAATTTCGTGATTCAATTATGGGATGTCAGTAGACATCGAAAAGACACGCAGAGAGTGAAAATGAACCACTTACCCGAAATATGCTAATTCAAAAGGAGTAAGTTTTGTTATTTATTTGGAACAAGAGATGGAAAATCAAACATACCTACAAATATGATTTGATCATTGATGTGTTGATCTATTCTAAGAGAAAAATCAACAATGATTTTTTATTAAAAAAAATCGTCAACTATGACAATTTCGTAGAAACAAATCCTCAGCGATGACCTGTTCTTACAGAGAAGCCATAAACGATGACGTTTTCTTACATAATAGTCATCAAAGCTTATCGTTGCTTAGATAAGTCATCAACGACACCGAGAAAAAACTTCAATGATGACCTATTCTTAGACAAAAGTCATCAACGATAACCTTTTCATGGAGAAAAGTTATCAACGATGACCATTCCTAGAGAAAAGTCATCAAGGATGACCATTTCTTAGAGAAAAGTCATCAAGGATGACCATTTCTTAGAGAAAAGTCATCAAGGGTGACCATTTCTTAGAGAAAAGTTATCAACGATGACCTTTCTTAGAGAAAAGTCATCAACGATGACCTTTTTTTAGAAAAAATCATCAACGATGATCTTTTATAGAGAAGCGTCATCAATGATTAACCTTTCTTTGAGAAAAGTCATCAATGCTGATCTTTTCGTAGAGAAAAGTCATTAAGGATGACCTTTTCTTAGAGAAAATTCATCAAGGATGACCTTTTCTTAGAGAAAAGTCACCAAGGATGACTTTTACTAAGAGAAAAGTCATTAACTTTAACATTTTCTTAGAGAAAAACAATCAACGATGAGAAAACCTATCACCTATCTCTGAGAAAACCTATCAATGATTACTTTTTCTTAGACAAAAGTCATAACCGATGACCTTTTCTTAGAAAAAGTCATCAACGATGAACATTTCTCACAGAAAAGCCATCAAAGAGAATCTTGTGTTGGAGAAAAGTTATCAAAGATGACTATTCTTAGTGAAAAGTCATCAACGATGACCTTTTCTTTGAGAAAAGCCATCAAACGTGACCTTTTCTTAGAGAAAAGCCATCAACGACGAAATTTTCATAGAGAAAAGCCATCAACGATGGCAGTTTCTTAGAATCTCCATTAACGATTACTTTTTCGTTAGGAAAAATCATCAACGATAATCTTTTCTTGGAGAAGAGTCATCAACGATAACCTTTTCTTGGAGAAAAGTCATCAACGATGACCTTTCTTAGAGGAAAGTCATCAAGGAAAACCTTTTCTTAGAAAAGGGATCAACAATGACTTTTACTAAGAGAAAAGTCATCAAAGTTAACATTTTCTTAGAGAAAAGCTATCAACGATGACATTTTCTTTGAGAAAAGCTATCAATGATCACCTTTTCTTAGACAAAAGGCATCACCGATGACCTTTTCTCACAGAAAAACCATCAACGAGAACCTTTTCTTGGAGAAAAGTTATCAACGATGACCTTTCTTAGAGAAAAGTCATTAACGGTGACCTTTTCTTAGAGAAATCTCATCAACCTTTTCTTAGAGAAAAGTCATCAACGATGACCTTTTCTTAGAGAAAAGCCATCAACGATGATCGTTTCCTAGAGAAAAGCCATCAACGATGATCTTTTCTTGGAGAAATAATACAAACGATGACCCTTTTTAAAAATAGTCATTAAGGATGACTTTTTCATAGAGAAAAGTCATCAAGGATTACCTTTTCATAGAGAAAAGTCATCAAGGATTACCTTTTCATAGAGAAAAGTCATCAAGGATTACCTTTTCATAGAGAAAAGTCATCAAGGATGACCTTTTCATAGAGAAAAGTCATCAAGGATGACCTTTTCATAGAGAAAAGTAATCAAGGATGACCTTTTTATAAAGAAAAGTCATCAAGGATGAACGTTTCATAAAGGATGACCTTTTTATAAAGAAAAGTCATCAAGGATGAACTTTTCATAAAGAAGAGTCATCAAGGATAACCTTTTCTTAGAAAAGAGATCTACCATGACTTTTACTAAGAGAATTGTCATCAACGTTAACATTTTTCTTAGAGAAAAGCTATCAACAACGTTGACGTTTTCTCTGAGAAAAGCTATCAATGATTACCTTTTCTTAGAGAAAAGTCATAAACAATGACTTTTTCTTAGTCAAAAGTTTCAATTATGGCCACCCCGTAAAGAAAAGTCCTCAACGATAACATTTTCTTATAGAGAAGTCTTCAATGAAGACCTTTGCGTAGAGAAAAGTCATCAACGTTGACCTTTTCTTAAAGAAAAGTCATTAACGGTGACCTTTTCTTAGAGAAATCTCATCAACAATACAGATTTCTTAAAGAAAAGTCATCAACTTTTCTAAGAGAAAAGTCAACAAAGACAACCTTTTCTTAGAGGAAAAACATCAATGAGGACCTTTTCTTAGAGAAAGGATATCAGCGAGAACATGTTCTAGAAAAAACTCATCAACGATTGCCCTTTCTTCGGGAAAAGTCATCAACGATTATGTTTCTGTTATAGAAAAGTAATAATAAATACATAACTTGTCTGAATTATTAAAAAAAGGAGCAATGTATATGAAAATTATTGAATCTATGCCTTGGTAAATATATATCGTTTTGTACTATTTATTTCTTGTGACCCTCACCCTATATTGCAGTTTTATTGCCCTGAATTAAATAAAGTGCCATATTCATGAAAACTAAATTAAGAGCCTATTAATGAAAATGCGTCGCAGTGTTAATAACAAAATCAATGAACAAAGAGTCAACAATTGAAATTATGACGTAAATGCGAATACTTTACGTACGAGTATTCATATACTCGTATGTCATAATAATGAGAAAAAAAACGAAAGTATGGCGATATAAATAAAATATTTAAAAGACTGCCTATATGTATAAATGCATACACATTCTTCATTTATACGAGTATGTATAAATATAGCATATAGTAAATTTATTTAACACACGTGTATGTGAGTGTGTGCGTGGAGGAGTTCAGTGTTTATAAGGTCATGTCACCAAAGAGGCAATTAAAATAAATTTACCTAGAGTTAATTTACATATATATATATATATATATATATATATATATATATATATATATATATAAATACAATACATGGCTGGTAGGTTGGCTTTTTGTTTTTCGGTTGTTAAAATTCATTTTATATTCAGTTACTTTGATTTAATGGCAACCTTTCTCTGTTCTGTTGCCGCACACTTTCCTCCTATCCTTGTTGGCAGAAACTGAATTCTGAAAACAACCAGAAACAGGACCAGACCAAGCCAGACAGTCGAAGTTTGAGCTGGAAGCTAAGAGCAGAAACCATTGCCGCCAGCTTGCATTTTGACAACAATTAGTCATCATCAAACAATGAATAACAAAATGTTGTAATTAAAATAAATGTCAAATGGTTAGATGATTGTTTTACAGGTTAGCAGAGGGACGACACATGGAGGGAGATACTTAATTAGATTGTTTAGTACAAACTTTTGTGGCCCAGAGCAACTGGGAATAGAGGTAAATGTCTGGGGACAATTTTCAAACTAGGAAACGGAAATAGAATTGAAATTGGACGAATGTTTACACAGCAAGCCGGAATTTTAAATTGAATATCGTAAACTGGGTTATCAAACAAGGGAAACGCATTTAGACAAAAGTCTTCAACGATGATCCTTTCTTAGAGAAAATTCATCAGCAATAATATTTTCTTAAAGAAAATCATCAGCCATGATTTTCCTAGAAAAATGTCGTTAACTAAAAACTTTCCAAGAGAAAAGTCATCAACGATAAACTTTTCATAGAGAAAAGTCGTCAACGAAAAACTTTTCCTAGAGGAAATTCATCAACGATAAACTTTTAATAAAGAAAAGTCATCAACGATGAAATTTAATAAAGAAACGTCATGAACGATGAACTTTTAATAAAGATAAGTCATTAACCATGAAATTTTAATAAAGAAAAGTCATCGATCATGAACTTTTAATAAAGAAAAGTCATCAACGATGAACTTTTCCTTGGGAAAAGCTATCAACGATGAACTTTTCCTAAAGAAAAGTCATCAATTATGAACTTTTCCTAAAGAAAAGTCATCAATGATGAACTTTTCCTAAAGAAAAGACATCAACCATAAACTTTTTCTAAAGAAAAGTCATCAAGCCATGATTTTCCTAGAAAAATCTCGTTAACTAAAAACTTTCCAAGAGAAAAGTCATCAACGATAAACTTTTCCTAGAGAAAAGTCGTCAACGAAAAACTTTTCCTAGAGGAAATTCATCAACGATAAACTTTTAATAAAGAAAAGTCATCAACGATGAAATTTAATAAATAAACGTCATGAACGATGAACTTTTAATAAAGAAAAGTCATTAACCATGAAATTTTAATAAAGAAAAGTCATCGATCATGAACTTTTAATAAAGAAAAGTCATCAACGATGAACTTTTCCTTGGGAAAAGCTATCAACGATGAACTTTTCCTAAAGAAAAGTCATCAATTATGAACTTTTCCTAAAGAAAAGTCATCAATGATGAACTTTTCCTAAAGAAAAGACATCAACCATAAACTTTTTCTAAAGAAAAGTCATCAACCATGAACTTTTTCTAAAGAAAAGTCATCAATGATGAATTTTCCCTAAGGAAAAGTCATCAACGATGAACTTTCCCTAAGGAAAAGTCATCAACGATGAACTTTCCCTAAGGAAAAGTCATCAACGATGAACTTTCCCTAAGGACAAGTCATCAACGAAGAACTTTCCCTAAGGAAAAGTCATCAACGATGAACTTTCCCTAAGGAAAAGTCATCAACGTTGAACTTTCCCTAAGGAAAAGTCATCAACGATGAACTTTCCCTAAGAAAAAGTCATCAACGATGAACTTTCCCTAAAGAAAAGTCATCAACGATGACCTTTCCCTAAGGAAAAGTCATCAACGATTAACTTTTTCTAAAGAAAGATCATCAACCATGAACTTTTTGTAAAGAAAAGTCATCAATGCTGAATTTTCCCTAAGGAAAAAAGTCATCAACGATGAACTTTTTCTAAAGAAAAGTCATCAACGATGAACTTTTGCTAAAGAAAAGTCATCAGCGATGAACTTTTGCTGAAGAAAAGTCATTAACGATGAACTTTTGCTAAAGAAAACATCAGCCTTTTCCACATTAATCATTCTAAAGTAATATCCCTTTAACGGGTAATTACATTGATATTTGAAGAATATTCTTCTCTGACAACTCAGCCGTTTCTCAGGAAATGTGATGAATATATTTTATTGACTACAATGTAATTTATTTAAAACCCAAAAGGCTCTAGGGCTTGTCTAGCTTGGCAAAAAAAGACATTCCCTTTAATTGCTTTCTGTTACAAGGAAATTTGCAGGCAATATATAAATACACACAACAAAGGTGTCCTTTACACATACATTTAAACGTGTAAATAAATACATGTTGAGAAAAAATTCACAGAAAACTTCTAATGTTTTCCTCTTTCGTAGAATTTATTATTGTTAGTTGGAAATGTTTAATATGTAAGATTTTTTCCCAAAGGGTCAGTTAAAAAGCAAACAGACTTATCTGGTAGTTTTTTTCGTTTAAAGGGTAAAGTGAAAGGCAAACAATGATTTGAAATTTTAGAGTGAGTTAAGTCTTTTTGCTTTTTCTTAAGTGCAAAATGTGTTATGTTGTTTGTAGTTTATGAACTGCTGCTGTTGGTTTGCTTTGGTTTGGTTTGGCTTTCTTTGGCCTGAAAAGAAAAAGTTAAAAATAGTTTTGTGTCGCTTAGCTGAATTTTATGCATTTTTAGTTTTATTTCTTTTTCTTTTCTTTCTTTTTCTCTATATATAGAAATTTCCCTTTCCTAACCCTGTCTCTTGCTCGTTCGCTCTCCCTCATTCCCTTTCTCCCTCTATCCTGCTAGTTTTGGTGTTTTATTTCCTTGTTTTCTGGCTCTTCATTCATGCTTTGATTTTCAGTTTGAACTTTTGCTTAATATTTACGTGTTTTCGCCAACAACGACAACAACTATAAAACATATTGATGACAAAAAATCCTTTTTTCTCTCTCTTCCTCTCTCTTTTGTTGTATTTTATTGCATTCGAACACAAAGAACTGTAAATGTTATTTTGTTTAGTTGCCGGTTTGGAAAATAAACTAACATTCACTCGCACACACTCGATAAGAGACGAGGACGACCACCACGACCAAATACTCACTCACTCATATGTTTATATCCTTACCCATACATCGATGGCATTCACATTAAATAAATCACGGCAAAAGGACATATTGGCGCCTTTGGAGTTTTTTGGGTTTTGATTGTATATTTTTGCTCAGATTTTGTTGTTGCTGCTGTTACGAACGAACATGCATAGTTTTTATGGCCACAATTATCAACAAATAAAATCATATACAAAAGAAATAATAATAATAATTACACTCTCTTTCTATGGTTTATGGTTTGTTAGGAAGACGCCTACATGAATTCATGAATTACAATTCATAGCCATTCATACATCATTTGTGGAGTAATAGGGTAGGCTTTGGGGGGGGGTCAAAGGACTGGTTGAAATGCACAAAATGAATTTCAGTTATTGTTCCATCATAGATAAACCCCAGGGCAATCATAAGCCATCTGGTCCGACTGTCACCAATTCATTAAAGCAATTATACGACACAGATTTTTTTTTATCTTAAATGTCTGATTTATATTTTTGCAACTCTGGTTTTTATTTAAGCAAAATTTATTGGAAAATCTAAATTTGTATTATTGTTAAAAAAGTATGAATTTATATTACTCATAAGTCACTTAGTCTCAAAAATAATATTACTTATTCGCCCAAGTGAACGAATTCAAAATTTAATTAAAATCACTCAATTAGTACGTTTTTAAGGGTTGGATTATTGTTTACATTTTTTTAATAATGCGGCAATTCATGCATTAATATTAATCATATGCCACATAGAACCAAAAATAATATCGCTCATTCGCCCAAGTGAATAAGCGCAAATTTTAAACTAAATCACTTATACGCAACGATTTGTTGTACACTTTAAGGGTCTTTAATGGCCTCAAAAGGCTCGTTTTTTAAAATTGCACGGAACACCCCAAATTCTATATTATTGTTTATAAAAATATGAATTCATATAATAATAATATAATATTGCTGATTCGCCCACGTGAACAAATTTAAAAATATAATAAAAATCATCTTTAATGGCCTCAAAAGGCTCGTTTTCTAAAATTGCACAGAACACCCCAAATTCTATATTATTGCTTATAAAAATATGAATTCATATAATAGTAATATAATATTGCTGATTCGCCCACGTGAACAAATTTAAAAATTTAATAAAAATCACTCATATAAAACGATTTTAGTTCGTTTTAGGGGTCATTAGTTAATTGGTTTATTGTTTTAAAACTATGAAATATGAGATAATTTATGCGGTAATTTTTATCATAGTTCACATGTTATCAAAAATAATAAAGCTCATTTTCCAAAGTCAATAAATGCAAAATTCAAACAAAATCACTTAAGCGCAACGATTTGTGGTACACTTTATGGGGTTTTAATGGCTAAAATTTCACAGAACACCCCAAATTCTGTATTATATTTTATAAAAAGATGAATTTATATTAATCATAGGTCACATAGTACCCAAAATAATATTGCATATTCGCCCACGTGAACAAATTAAAAAATATAATCAAAATCACTCATACGCAACGATTTTATTACATTTATAAGGGTCATTAGTTTGACTATTATTTAAAAATTATGAAATTAAGTGATAATTCACGAGGTTATATTGCTCATATGTCACATAGTACCAAAAATAATATCTCTCATTCGCCCAAATGAATAAATGCACATTTTAAACGCAACGATTTGTTGTATACTATTTGGGTCGGTAAAGGCCTCACACGGCCCTTTTTCTAAAATTGTACAGAATACTCCAAAATCTGTATTATTGTTTATAAAAATATGAATTTATATTAATCATAGGTCACATAATACCAAAATTAATATTGCTTATTCGCCCATGTGGACAATTTAAAAAAGATAATTAAAATCACTCACACGCGAAGATTTTAGTACGTTTTAAGGGTCGTAAGTTAATTGGATTATTGGGTAACAATTATGAAATTATGTGATAATTCAGACATTTATATTAATGTCACATAGTACCAAAAATACGAGTAACATCGATCATTCTCTCAATTTAATAAATGCAAAATTTAAACAAAATAACTTATACAAAACGATTTGTGTTACACTTTAAAGGTATTTAATGTCCCCAAATTATGCAAAAATTCATATCAGTGGAAAACTCCTTTTTTTTGCTGAAATATCTTTTGAGGGCGGAATAGGTTTCAGGAAAATACATCGATATAGCTCCATGAATATTGACCCGAAAATATTATATGTTAATTGTTTGTTCCTTTTTTGGGCATATTTTCGTTTATCAATTTAAAAAGGGAAGACCATTTGGATAATTTCCATAGGAGAAAGGCCTTGGGCCTTAGGCGTCCCACATTATCATTGTTATGAATATATTCACCAGTTTTACAAAGAGAACAGTTGTAATTTTTTTGGTGTATTTAATTTCATATTGTTTTCCCGATAGAGGCGTAATTTCCTGAAACACATTTTATTTGGCCATACACTTTTCTTTTAATATTATGAATAATAAATAATAGTCATACGCTCCATAGGACAGACAACTAAGGTAATAATACGTCACATTGTATAAGCTGAAAATGCGGAAAAAGAAACAAATATTAATACTTTGAAGTATGATATTACCCATACTAAAGTTAACATTTATTGAGATTAAATATAATCTTTTCTATAATTTAATAAATAATAGTCATACGCTCCATGGGACACCAACAACTAAGGTAATCATATGCCACATTGTATAAAATAAAATTGTTAAAAATACGAAACTGAAAATTTCGCAGAAAGAAACATAAAAATATTAATACTTCAAAGTATGATCTATGAACATTGCTGCATACGGTATAAAAATGAGGATATTACCCATACGCAATGTGAAACCGCACCAAAATGCAATCAATCATACGCCAACGGAAATACTTTAATAGAACAAAAGTTCTAATTTATTGAGATTAAATGCCAACTTTCCCATAATTTAGTCCTTAATGTTCAATTAGAGTATCCCCAAAGAGTTATGAGCCAAGTAAATTATTAGTATCCTTATCGCAAGCACATAAAGTTCTTAGCCCTGGTTTTTTTTTTTGGTTGATGGTGGGCGACGACATAACTGACCATACCAACTTTCCAATTAGAATTCCACAATAATGCTTTGCAGCGCGCGACCAGTTAAAAGTTCAATGACTTGTGATATATTTTTGTCTGGCAAATTCAAAGTTTTCGGTTTTTTTTCATCAAAACAAAAAAAAAACTCATACTAATGCCATCGGTTGCACTATTGGCGCTTTTATATACACAAAAATCCATTTGAAATGCAATTTGTGTTTTTACACATGTCCTTTGGGTCCATTTGCATGTTGTGACTTATAATGGATGGATGGATGTATGTATGTATATTTGCCGTTGTGTGTGTGAGTGGCTTTATGTTTTTGTGTGGGTTCAGCCATAATTCTTTCAACAGCAAAAAAAGAAAAGAGGGAAAAGAAAAAAAATGCTACAAAAAATGGACAAAATCAATAAGAAGAGATCAAAAGTTTAACTTTCCACCCTATCCCCAACTATGGTTGATGGAATGGCCAAAGATTTGCATAAGTTTGGTAAGGAATGCTAAGAAATAAACTACGGAGAAATTTCATAAATAATGCTGATAAATAACAAAAAAGGATAACAGACAATATAGATTTTTGAGTTAATTTCTTTAGGGTTAATAAAGGCAACTACATATTTTTGCAATGTTTTAACTTGAAAAGTTCTAATAAAAATGCAGATTCCTGCTCTTAAATGGAAAAGAAATCACAAAAAGTGTTCACTGAGGTAATAATTACAAGCAATAATCAGTTGTAAAAACTTTAAATACAAATGCATTAACCATATGCTAATTCCAGATTATTTATATGCATTGAAGAACAATAAAATTATATTAATCATACATCATATATAACTAATAAACAATAGTTATTGATAATATATGAGGTAATTCATTCATTTTATTCATGCATTTATATGAATCATACGCTACAATGTACCAAAAATAATATCGCTCATTCGCCCAACTGAATAAAGTCAAGATTTAGTCAAAATCTCTCATACGCAAAGATGTTTTCCTCAAAGCTTGGGTCATTTCCTTTAAGAGCTTTATGGTCTATTAGTGGGGTGGGACTTGTATATCTCTCAAAATAAAGATAAACATCTAAAAAATAGAGCTTGGGCAACATATTTTAGCATTTATACTAATTTGTTCAGGATAGCTTTAAAGAATCCTAAATTAGGCAGCCTTCTCTTCGCCTGATATCGGTTTTTAGATATTGCGACAAAATTGATTTTTTTTGGAAAATATTATTATTATTTGTAATTGAAACCTCACAAAAACATCGAAAAATGCCCAGCTATTATATTTTTAATATTTTATCTTAAATTATTCACAAAAAATATTTTTGTGAATTTTTTTATTTTATTGAAAAGATTTTAAAAAAATCGAAAATACTTTATGCAAAGTTTTCTACATTGGAAAAAATGGACCGTTTGACCAAAAAGTCAATATTCAACAACCTCCAATGCGGACAGACCTTAATCGATCTAGTTAAAATTTTGTGTCATAACTACTATCCAGTAGAACTCAATTTGGGGCAAGTTCATACCGATCAGAAGAAATCGGTTTTCGAAATTGATTCGCTTGACATGAAATCCCCCATATGTATACACAGAAATTAAACTCAGTTCGTATATTCCAAAGGACGCAGGACTGTTGTCAACGATACTGTGGACGACTGCAGTATTTATACGCTCTGGTGAACAAAATACATTTATAATGATCATACGCCGCCCCGAAACCAATTTCCAAATGAAAATTTGGGACATAGGTCAGGGCCCGGAGCTATGAAGGGGTTTTTTAAGTATCAAACCGCTACTCTATCTAGTAAAAAAAATATAGAGGGAGGACCTATCTAAGAGAAGAGTCCCAATGGTATGCCCGTTGCTTTAGATATGATCACGTATAATATCTAAATCTGGCACTAGTTATTATTAGATATTCCTCCAGATATTGTATGATATTTCATTCCAGAACTATTTCGAGCAAGAGGGAGGCAATAAAGACATAAACAACTACAATGACACCACCGAAAAGGCGACAGCAGGAGCAGCAACTCGGAAGTCATAGAAAAAAATCAAAGTCATATTAAAAGCAACAAGAAATGTTGAAATGTTTATATCTTCCTGAAAGAGAAACATTAAACAGCCAACAATTTATGGCAGAAAACTATGTACGGTGGCCAGAAACATACATCCTCCGTCATGTCATGGCGGCTTCTTGGGTCATAAAATAACGATGACTCTAGCCAAGCAGCAAACCAGTTACCGAAAAACCAGAGGCAAAAATGGCTACCACAACAAGGCAGGCATTGGGCCAGCCAAACAGTCAGTGAGACAGGAAAGCAGCGGAAAAGGCGTTAAAGGATTACTTGGGGGAAGATGACGACGGCAACGACGATGGCGATGCTGCCACCGTTGGTTGTGATGGTGGAGGTGCTTAGGATTTCGGGTAGCGGTTAGTGTCTCTGCTAGCTTGGTCGCTGCAGCTCTGTCCCCCTGTCCAATGTTGGTGATGTTGTTGTGCCAGAAATGTTTTTTGAGTACAATATTTTCTTAAAATTTCTCAATTCGTTTCTTCAACGGGCTTCTTCTTTTTTGCTGTCAAAGTATCCCCCCCCCCCCCCAGACTGTCTAAAAACAAAAACTTAGGTTGAAAGTTTCACTAAGAAATGCATTTAGCCGCACAAACTGCAAAGCAAAGAAGAAGACGAAGATATGAGAGAATGAAAACCAAAATGAAATGAAACTAAAATCAAAACGTCTGTCTGCGGCGCTGGAGTCAGCGGATGAATGAAAGCTTGACTTTTTTGTGGCCACAGCAGAATCCAACGTCAAGGAATCAAAGAAGCAGCAAGAAATTGCACATTTGCACAAACAACTGAAAGCAGCGAAATGTTTGTATCTTTTTCTTGCTTTTGCGAAAAACACAAACATCCAACCAACCAAAAAAGAAAAAAAAAACCGAAAACGATTTGCAAAAGTATTGGCAGCATTTTAGGCGCCAATCTGACGAGACATAAAACAGTGGGCGTTGGGTGATATTGGCGGCGTTTAGTTTGATGAATGCAACATAAGCAAATGTAAAATGAAATAGACAAAACAAAAAAAAAACACAAAATATGTATTGCAAAAATCTCGGGGGAAGAGAAAAATATACATACATATGTGCATGTGTTTTACAGATGCACATACGTATGGATATATACTTATATGTGTTATCACATAAATGATATAACAGTAGATACATACACGCACACAGACATAAAACCCCTTAAACATATATAAATGCATAAATGAGAACCAAAAGGGCTGATATATTTTCATGGGTTAATTACTTCAAAATTGAAAATACAAAAATATGCATTGTAGCCCCTTAAGAAGAAATTGGTATTTTGGATCATAAAAATGCAATTCCAACATTTAATCAATGCTCATACGCTCTATAGCACAAATATATAAATAATAGTATCCATACGCCACCCTGGATAAATTATAATAATAATCATACGCCAACTGTTGTAAAATGATATGTTACAATCAGCAATAACGCTACAATGACAATAGAAATTACATACCAATTAAGCTAAATGGTGATATTAATAACACTGTGCAACAGTGAAAAAAATACACGGACTTTGGTGACCAATTTTGTTTTATGGGCCTCCAAAAATTCTGAAAATCAGTGGGCCCCTCGAAAAAGGTGTCATCAGCTTTTGTCCAACAACTAATTCAGACTTGGTGATACCGCTTAACTATGTTTGGCAATAATGTAGCTAAGAATATGCTGCATAAAGTTTCTTAAAATTTTTCGCGAAAAAAACATTGCTTCACGAACTGGAATTTGACCGTTTTTTGGTTTTTTTTTTCATTTCATCCCCGCCCTCCCACTTTTAAGGGGTGTTTTTTACGATTTGTTAAAATGGGGCCAAAAATTACAGTTATGTGGGGGAGCTAGAGGGTTAAAATGTTCCACAAAAATATTGGCCTTAATATTTTCTATAAAGTTGCTGTACATGCCCTATACCAAAAAATATATTTTTGTTACATAACAGTGAAATACTTAAATTTTTGGGGTACAATGTGGTTGTCTGAGCTTTTTAGGGTGCCTAGACACGTTCAGATTGTATTGATATGTTTACAAAAAATGTTCAGATTTACGTTGGCTACAATTTTGCCAAGCATTGCTAGTGAAAAATTACGTTATGATGAAAAAAGTGAAAAAAAAAATATTTTTTTCCTTCACTTAAGTGGCCTAAAAGACCTTAAAACTGATCTGAAACCATACGTGGGGTTTTAGGTTACAAAGGGGCTGAAAAAATGTTTAAAGGCGCATCATGATTCTCGTTCTATGAATCATTCCAAGAAAATTTGCCGATGAAACCATAGCTCAAAAATTAATTTCAATTTTAAGGCCCTTTAAGCCGTCTGTCTGTCTGAAAAGAATTGACCGAAACACTTCAAATATTACACTGGTCCTGTCCTATCCGCATTGAGCTTATTGAGCTATTTCCGTCCATCCGTCTGCCTGGCTGGTGAACATCACTATTTTAGAATGAATGATTTTTTTAAATTATGAAGAAATGCTATGGCCCTTATTCATAAAAATTTAATGAAGGTTTGAAGAACGTTTTAACACTGCTAAAACGTTCCTCAAACATTCATTAAGTTTTTATGAATAAAATAAAATATATTAAAGGTAAATGGTATTTTCAAGAAGATTATATATATGTGGATCATTGAATTGCATGAACATATGAGTCATATTTTGCTTAGAACTCTTGCATGGGCTTTACTGCCATTTATCAAAAATAAAATAAAATTTTTCTAAATTCAGGGTTTTCCAATAAGAGAGATATGATTTCTTTGAAAAAACACACTTATTGTTAAGGAAATTCAAAGTATTTTTATTTAATGTGATTAATAAAACATCATTCAAATGGCCTCCACGACTTCTTCTGCAGGAACGAATTCGATGAACCCAATTTTCGAGCACTTTTTCCACTAAATCAAATCGTATGTCATGAATGGCACATTCAATATTGACTTGTAAAGCTTCAAGAGAGTCTGGTTTATTTCGAAAGACCGATGACTTAAAAAAAAACCCCACAAGAAGTAGTCTAATGGTGTTAAATCACAACTTCTTGAAGCCCATTCAATATCACAATTTCTTGAAATAATCGAATCTCCAAACTTTTCTCGCAACAACTCAATTGTTTCATTTGCTGTGTAGCCACAATCGGTCAATGGCAAAAAGGTAGCTATAACGAGAACTAAAATATTGTTCATGAGTGTCAAGGTCGTAGGTCGACTGGAAAAAGTTTTTTTTTATTTTTTAAAAAAATGGACTTAGCATCATTTTCAAATGAGAACGAAAAGTTTATTTTTGCTCTACCTCCTTAACGGTACGTCGGATAGGGAATCGGTCAATGGAAAAAATATAGCATTTAACGGGGGCTAAAATATTGCTCAAGGGTGTCAAGGTCATAGGTCGACCGCAAATTGTTTTTTTTTTTTTATTTTAAAAAAATTTAAAATTGAATTGCACGAAAAGTTGCAATTGTAGAACGATTATTTTGATAATAAAATAGGGAATCGGTCAATGGAAAAAAGATAGCATTTAACGGGAGCTAAAATATTGCTCATGGGTGTCAAGGTCATAGGTCGACCGCAAATTGTTTTTTTTTTTTTTTTGTTTTATTATTTCAGGATTATTTCAGTTGCATCTTTAGTGTCCTTCAGTATACATTTTTGTGGTACACTTATAAAGCTTGAAGTGTTCCTAAATTGCTACAAAAAAATTATTCAATATAAAGATTATTATCCAAAGATGTGCAAAATTATAAATGTGTACTAATTTTGTAAAGAAAATTTTAAAGTTGTGCATAATATTTAATTTTATAAATAATGGTCCTAATATGACATAATATTCCAAGTATGTCCACAATTATGTCCATCCATCCGCCCGTCCATCTGCCTGGTGAGCCAGATAGCTCTCGAAAGGAGTAGCTGATTGACTAAAAATTCTGTAAGAGGTGTAATTTTTTGCTATCTCAGGCTAAGTTTGAAGATGGGTCATATTGGTCCCCTCCTTCTGGTACCTAACGCGTAATCTCTTAGGTCTTTAATCTTAATAATTTAGAGCAGGTTTGAGGATCGTTTTTTTACATTGAACAATGATTTATTTTACTTATTCTTATTCTCTTATAGCTTTTATGAATATGGACCTTAAAATCTAATTTTTATATACTGAATCTCTAATAACTACTATACTTATTACACAAATTTGTAATAGTGTCTTCGTAGCTATTACGACGAGAGAAATGTTCGAAATTGGTACCTTCCACACAAGATTACCACTTAGAACAAAAAAGACAAGAAAAAAATGAGTTAAGTTCGGCCGTGCCGAATATTATATACCCTCCCTCCACTATGGATCGCATGTTTAAGAAGTCAAATCTAGAGGGACACTTGTAAGGGGGCTATATCAAATCATGGACATACGGAGAGCATTGTTCGTGTGACGTAAATGCACCCAAAATACCAATTTTCAGGCCGATCAGTTGGAATTTTGGGTCTCTATTCCATTACAAAGTCAAATCAAAAAGATGATATATATGGGAGCTATATAAAAAAATTACCAATATTACGCATTTTCAATCCTAATCAATTCAATCCTCCTATCCGTACCAAATTTCTGTCATCTAGCTCATTTATGGTAGGTTATATGTATTGCGATATCTTTCCTGAATTTCAAATACAAACATTTAACCTATGTCATATTAAACTTTTGTACTTACATTTTATATATGTACATATAAAACTGTTGTGTTTGTATTTTGTACTCGTATATACCTATAACCAACCATGTGCTTTGTGAAAACAGATATACATATATATACAAAAATAGCATAGACAAATGTCTAAATAAATGAATGAATGAAACCGGAAAAAATCATGTTTAAGTATGTGTTTTAAGTTAAGTTGCAAAAACAATACAATTGTCATACAAAAATTACCTGTTATCTACATCATTATTTAAACGGCCATTATAGACAATAAAGAAAAAACAAGCAGCAAAAAAGCCAACTGCAGACTATGAGAGCCATGGCTGGAAATGCAGGGTAAAAAATCACTGCACTTCAGAGTTAACAACAGCGACAACGATGTTGGTGTTGCCGCTGCTGATGATGATGACAACGACGACGACGTAGACGACAATCAGCAATATGCCATAAAAATAATACAATTTAACACTTATTTGATTTCATTGTAATACCATTTACAACATTCTCCTAAAGCCGATGGCAGTTGTTTGCCACGTTTTTTTGTTCGTTTTTCGTTTTGCGTTTGCTTTGCTTCTTTGCCTGATTTTGAGGGCAATCATCGTGAGGCAGCCATGGTTTGCCTCCTCCATAGCACTTGGCTGATTTTTATGTTGCTACCTATGCTGCCTTGGAATATCCCATCCTCATTGTTAAATTTGTAGGAGTGGGAGTGGGAGGAAATAATGTTGAAGGGTTGAGACAACCAACCGGCTGACAGACGGACAGACAGAGTAGGAGTCTGTCGTTTGGTGTTTGGTAGTGTTATGCTTGTAACCTCTTAGATTTACTATAGTAACCGAGTTGGAAATCTGTTTCAATTGCCATTTCTGTTTTAGTTTTAATATTTAGCCATTGTGTTGTTGCAAAGTCTGTCTGTCCTTCCGTCCGTCCGTCCTTCCGTCTGTCTGTCTGCCTTGTCTTTTCTTTAGCAGCTGAGTGTCAAGTTTCGTCTCGTTAAGTATAATTACTGGGGCTGGATTTTCGTTGTCGTCGTTGTTGTTTATGTTTTTGTCGCTGAGGCCCACAGTTCCAACAATTGTCGTCGAGTTGTAGTTGAGGATTTACTGGCATTGTTTGACTGGCTGCCTGCTTCACAGAGATCATCAGGTTCATGGCATACATGTTGTCCACCTTTCCCTAGACCAACCAAGGCGAGCGGGGAAGTATTTAAATCTTGGAGAGAAAAAAAGGTGTCATGTCTCCTCATCATTGTCAGCGCTTAGCAACGAACAATGCAACACGGGCAATAAAAAAAAACAACAACTGACAGCCAACCAAGTCAGACAGTCAGTTAGCGACAATAGAGACATTGTCTGCAACATTTTAACAACAACATTGTCAAAATATGTACAACAATTCCATAGAGTTGTCATGACTCGCAGTAATAATGGAATGACTTCTTTTTTGCCACTTTTGTTATTTATACCAGCCATCATTACTTAATTCAACACTCTATGGCTGAGAAATAATAAAAAAATTACATAGTTAATAGGGTGTAACGACAACTCAGTAGTAACAGATATATAATTCCAGACACTGAGTTGAAATAGAAAGATTTTAACAATTCCTTACTCTTATTTTGGACTCCTATGCATTTATCCTCAATCGTTACAACCTAATATTCAGGCTAGTAATAGTAATGCTGCCACAGCACTTTATACACAATCACACTGACAATGTTGCTGATTACTTTGGAGGGGAAATAATGTTGACATTAGTGCTGACTGATAATATTGCTGGTTCTGGTGTTGATAAATCCTTTAAGTAAGTGTTTTATTTGCCATGCCATCAAAAAAGTATAACAACAGCAACAACAACAGTTCACTGCTATGTTATATGAAACAGCTATCAATTGTAATTGATTCCCGCCTAAGTAATACCACCAATTGTCTGGGGTTTTTATGGAGTGAAGGCTTAAGCGAAATTTGCTAATAAATAATTAATATGTATGAGTGAAATATTGAAAAGCTATTCAGGTTACCATATTAGCAGTGTTGACTTGTGGAAAAGTGTTATTAATGATTATGAATTAATAAAAGAAAAACAAATAAATAATATTTGAATAAAATCAAACGAATACAATTGAGTAAATAAATACAATAATATATAAAAACACTTCATAGTCATATGTATATATTGACTTTAATACTCAGCAGCGGAAAGACGGACGGACATAAAGCTAATTTTTTGTAACTATTATCTGATGAACAATGGCATGACTAAGAAGAAAACGGACGGTTGGACTGACAGATAATTAGAGTTAGGTATTTTTGGTTACAATTATACTAAATTAAACGGAAATTATTGTATACGAAATAATGCACAAAAGGCGAATTTTTAGAGTACAAAGGAAAACGCGAAAAACTGGATTCAATTAGGAAATTTGTCTAGTCACTTAAAAACATTTGTTTGATTTTGTACCTTTAGACAAAATTGTATAATTTGTTAATGAAGTTGTTCAACAGAGTTATCCATTTTAATTAAATAAGTTATTGAGTCAATACAAAAATCTTTTGATGAATATATGATAAAACAATAAACATTTAACTGGTGATTTCTATCAAATGCTGAAAAAAACTTTAGGGAAGGACCAAGGACGGATAGGCGAACAGAAATAATACTGGGTGTATATAATGAAAAAGAAAAAAAAACAGAGTTAAGATAGGCCATGCCGAATCTTATATACCCTCCACTATGGATCTAATTCCACAGAATAATATGGAGAAACGGAGTGGTATATTAGTATGGGTTCGTACTTCCACTCGATTGACGAAAATATTACAAATATTTTAATTTTGTTGTTTGTGAATAAATGGTTGTTAGGAGTCTTCATGGTCGTAATGAGAAGTACGCATCATATGGATGCAAAAAACGAAATACAGGAAGTCAACAGTCAAAAGTGGCCAAAGGGATTATGGCGCCATTAAAAAACCATGAATAAAGGTATGCGGTTTGTTTCGATACGATACCAAATACCAACGCTGCAAATAAACCCTAGTTAGGCCATATGTAGCGTGCACGGATCAAAAACATGTTTGCTGTATAAACAATAAACATAAGGGGTGTCCACCTCATATTTTCTTCGCCCCAAACTAATGTTATATCTTTGTATGGGAGCTATATTAAAAAATAAAAGTAAAGATGGTGCTAAGATCGGATATGCCGAATCTGGTATACCCTCCACCATGGAGCGCATGTGAATGGCTTCGGGTACAAATAAACTTATTATACCAAGTTTCAGCCCACTTCGTAGATTTGGGTTTTTGTGGCGTTATGAAGCCAAATATAGAGAGACCTTTGTATGAGAGCTATATAAAAATATAGTCCTATGGTGACCGTTATTCATGCAAAGAGTTCTGGCTATAAATACACCCAAAATAAATTTTCAGCCCGAGCAATTGAAATTTGCAGTATCTATGGCGTTAAGAAGTCAAATCGGACGGATGCTATATATGGAGGCTTTATCGAAAAAATAGACTGATATTATCCATTGGAAATGTCAAGTTACCTGCAACTATTAAGAAGTAACTGTACCAAATTTCAGACATCTGGCTGAATTATTGTAGACTGCAGCGTGATAACAACAGATAAACAGACGGACGGACAGACAGACATACTAAATCGTCTTAAGTAAATAATTGTGTAAAGCTGGACCTTTGTACGGGGGCTATATATAATAATGGAACTATGACGACTGTTGTTGTGGGTATAAGTAGTCCTAAATTACTGATTTTCAGCCCGGTCAGCTTGAAGTTTATGTTTTCTATGGCATTGTGAAGTGAAATTGGAGGGACCTTTGTATGGGGCTATATCAAAACATGGACTTATTCCGATCGTTGTTCGTGTGAAGGGTTCTGGGTATGAATACACCGAAAATACCAAATTGCAGTCAGATCTGTTCAGCCATGTATCTCAATTATTGTATATTGTAGAGTGATTACAACAGACAGACGGACGGACAGACATGACTAAATCGTCTTAAGTAAATAATTGTGTAGAGCTAGACTTTTGAGGGGGTGGGGGCTACATCTAATCATGGAACTACTTATGACGACCATTGTTCTGCGTATAAATACTAGTAGACACACATTTTCGATTTTCAGCCCGATCAGTTGAAGTTTTTGATTTCTATGGCGTTATGAAGTGAAATCCGGGCACCTTTGTATGGGAGCTATATGAAAACATAGACCTATGACGACCATTGTTCTTGAAAAGGGTTCTGGGTATAAATAAATCCCAGTTTACCAATTTTCAGCTCGATCAGTTGACATTTGTGCTCTTTATTATATTTAGAAGTCAAATCATTTAGTTCAATGTCTGTAGATTGTAGCGTGATTAGACAGACAGATGGGTATGGCTACATCTCATAACGGTATGGCTACATCTTATAACGCAGCTGTGATTTGACTCCGTTGGACTATTTTTTGAAGGATAAATGCTACTCCAACCATCCAGAGACGATTCATCACTTGAAACACGCTACAGAATGGGATACGGCATGGCCAACCGCGGCAGCCATATGAATGAGGTGCTGTTTCATCATTATTGAAAAATTACTATCCGTATTTTTTTTTTAACAATTTAATAATGCAACTTTTTCGTGGAACTCTCTTTATAGACACTCTTTTATAATTTTGCGACGATTTAGAACATATATATATATATATATATATATATTGGGTCTCTTATCAATATTTCGATGTGTTACAAATGAAGTGACAAAGAGATACCAGAAGGAGGGTACAATATGGAAGATCTTCAAACTTGGTCTGCGGCTTTTGACAATTATCGTGAGCTTCAGACAGACAGACGGATGGACATAGTTCAAATTGCATAAAATGTATTGAAACGGATTTCCGCCAAACATATATAGGATCTTGGGTTACTCCAATGTGTTACGCTTTTGTCCCATAGTATATGATATATATACTCTCTTTAATACTAAAGAAAGGATGCAGAAAAGGACAACAGATTTCGTTTAGAAATTCTTTTTTAAACAAATTCTTTTTTCAAACAAATTCAAAACAAACTAATCTGTAAAATAAGCACAATTCACACATAAAATAGAGAAAATTTTCTGAATATTTAGGAAATTGTTTGAATTGTAGAACTTTTCTTAATTGTTAAAAGACGTTTTTGGACCAAATCTTTATAATTAGGAAAAGAATTTTCAGTATCGCAATTAACCCACACTCGAAAGCATTACTACGAGTATTTACGCGAATCCTCAAAAAGTCACAAGCCACAACTCACAAGCAGAAAATATATATGGGGAAATGGAATAGAAATTTTATATGTTGCTGCGTGTACTTCTTATGTAAGTGAATACGAGCATACGAGTATCTGAAAACAGAGGCAACAAAAAAATTGATAATAACATTTGTTGTGCTTTGTTTTCCACAAAATACAAAGAAAAGAAAACAGAAAATGATTCTATAAAAATTGGCCTTAAGGATAGCAACTGATTAAATTACATTAAGACAAAAAAGACAAACACACCCACACTTGCATACAAACAAAAACACACGCACTCTCTCACACTCACATTCCTCTGAGTATGTTCACATAACAAATTTGTGACCTCAAGGACATGGGAGTAGCATTTTGCGCTCCTGCTACTGCTGCGGCTGTTGCTGTTTACCAGCGTTACACACGCGTCCTGACATCTGTGTTACCTGGTGCCTGGAAACGTACAGCAAAAAGGATGCGTGTGTGTTGGAGACATGTCCGCCAACACGTGGATAAACAAACAACTCCCACTATCAAGGTGAGTTGTTAAAAACTCGAACGAATTTACTATGTATATGCTCGTTTATGTAGAAGAGCAAATTACAGTAGATTCTCGAATTAAATTATGGAATTACGGTTTAAAATGCTAACTGGGATAATTCTCTATACAGTCTAGAATACGATTTCCGTCATTAAACACTGCTTTATATTATTATTTACTTGTACATATTAGGGTGTGAGTGTAAAATATCATTTAATTGGGAAAAGGAAATGAAAAGGCTGTAAAAAACGAAGATACAACTGTGTAAAGGAATTATTTTTATGAAGAAGATCAGGGTTTAGCTCCTGAAAATAGCCATCAACTGCTACCTCCACCTCTTCATTGTTAGAAAATCGTTTTCCTCTGAGAAAGTTTTCAAGTTGGGAAACAAAAAATAATCCCAGGGAGCTAAAGCTGGCGAATTAGATGCATGCTGAAGCAATTCGAACTTCAATTCATTGATTTTGGCCATTGCAATAGTGGTTGTCTGAATTGGTGCATTGCCTTGGTTGTGAGCAAACGCGGCACCCTCCTGCGCACAGCACTTTACAGCACTTTTTGAAATGCCTATGCTAGCTCACGAACCTTCAATGGTGTTTTTAACCATTTCTGGTGCGGACACCTCAATTGGTCGACCGCTATGTTGTTCGTCTTGGCACCTCGTACAGCCCCGCTTAAACACTCGGTTATCTCGACTTTAATATTGCTTGGACTGAGACCTTTCAAATGAAAGTATCGTATTATATACCGGTGACCAATGTTTTTCGTGTTTACTTAAAACACATTTTTTAAAAGGTTGCCACTTTTCAAGAATTTTTTTAAAACTACTACCGCCATCTTTATGTCTCGTCGGCTAGTTTTGGAACCTCTTTCGTATATATGGATATAAATTGAAGGAACTGCATACTTATAATTGATTAATGTTGCCGGTCATTCCGTCCTGCTTGATTTCCTTTTAGAACTTGACCAACGATCAGTTTATCTTATTACACAGCGAATACCATAAACTCTAAATGGCGATTTAAATGGGTAAACTAATTGATATGGGGAAAGTGATTACAGTGGTGTTTTCTCCTTAATATGGTCTTTCAGAAATGTATAAAATCTTTTATGTGTGCAATAGTTTTGTTTAATATTCATCTATAGACTTGTCTGTCCTTCCTCGCAATTACTTTTAAATTTATTTTTTGTAAAAAAATCCGTTCACATTTCAATTTGTTTCTCCACAAATGTATTCTTTAGCATATCTGTTACTGTTACATGAATGTGACCTAGTATTAACTTTTCTAAAATTTTGCATAATATTTTCCTGAAATCAATGATACGTTGAAACAAGGGGACACTGTTTTTTTTTTAATTTTCGCAACTTTCCCGTTATTATGTTGTAAAACTGTTGCGGTGTGGTTCCCGCTGCTCCGTTTATTGTTATTAATAACAATTGTCTTAAGCATTATAATATAGCAACAACAACAATATCGCCACCTGCTGTTAGCTGATTACAACAAGCCAAGAAATGATGATAATGAACAATTGCTAACAAAGCTTAGCCTAAGGCTTTAATTTCAAACATAACCTGCGTCATTTCAAGCAACGGAAACAGGAAAGAGGAAACGAGTTAATAAGCTATTAACTCTAAAATTAAAAATAAAGTTAGTTTAGTTAGTAGCTGGCACTTATCCAGGAACTGAAGGAAAGAGTTTATTTTAAAAGAATTTCTAGAGCTTTTTTTTAATTAAAAAAAAAGATTTTCCTTGAAAAGTTAATGTATTCCCCGAAAGAATTATATCCGAATTCTTCCATAAACGATTAAGTTGCTTGTGTTTTTAAAAACTGAAAAAAATCTTGCTCTCCCCCAAAATGGGCTGTTGAGTTTTAGTAGATTTCTTTATGATTTTGGCATCTGTCTAATGGTTGGTTGGGTCGAACTAGCGTGCCTTTTTTTTCTGTGGCTTGCAAGGACAGACGACGCACAACAACAGGTGGTTACAAACCATGTCAACAAATATCCTTGTCATGTTCTGCTCATTCGCATTCTAATAATATGAGTTAATGGCTTTCGAGCGGTGCGGTACAATTATCGAATGTGGAAGGTCCCGACTTCAAGCTCTTAACTGTTAAGCTTTAATTATTTCGCTGAATTTGTCACCACAACCTACAACAAAAATGGGGACTCATGAAAGGTCTACAATTGTGATTGCTTTCATTGCTGCTCTAAATATTTTAGGTTTTTTTTGCTCATATTTTTTTTGGTATTTTGCCATAAATTCATTACATGGGTAATCAGTTTGGTTTTTCGTTTTTTTTTTGTTAGGTTTAGGCTTAATTTGTTGTTATGTTCTGACGCTTCTGTTCTTTGTTTGTTTTATATTGACGTTAATTTTAATTATAGTGAATAAACTTAATGTACACCAAACATGCAAAGCTGTGCAGTCAGCAAACCCTAGACTTTACAGTGGAGGAAGTTAGAATAGGATTACTGCGTGGGGGAAAAATCTGAAAGAATCTATTAACTATTAATTTAAAGATATGATAAAATCCGCAAATTCTTCTCTAAAGAAAAATAATTTTAAATTTATACTCTTACCTGTTTTTTATACGTATGAGTAATATTAATAAACAGTATGTATAACGAGTATGTCTAACTATATAAGCGATTATTACCAGAAATTTCCAGTTTAATTCTAAAGGATACCCTCACTTTAATTTTTTTTTTACTAAGGTACTCTTTTCTGGAGTTATTGTGACAGACAGACGAATGGTCAGTTGATAACTTTTCCTAATATATAACATTTTTATATAGAATATAATAAACAACAGAAAATCAAGTAAGACTTAGGTCTCAGTTTTTCTGGGAACTAACCCAAACAAACTAAAGTGCATTTTCCCAAATTTCAGCCAGAGTGGCTAAAAAAGTCGAACCCTTTTGTGAGTTAACTATGAATATTTCTATTCACACAAAAATTAATTAGCACACATGGGCAGAAAAAATATTTTCTAGCAAAATATTTTATTTTAAAATAAACACCATTCACAGTTCTTCTAAAGCAATTACATTTCGCATTTAAAAAGCCATTATGATTTTATTTAATTTGTAATGTTATGTGTTGCGTATGATGAATAATAACTAATAAATGTTATTTATACGCACAGATGGTACATTGACGTATGCATGAGATTTTATTTTTTGACTTTTGTCAAAAAATTCAAATGGATGTCCAGAAGGATTGGCCATTATTACTTATTTTCTAATATATTCGAAGTTTGAGATATTAGAAAATACTAGCACATTTATTGTGGGTAACCAGACAGACCGACGGACACATATGTATATTTCAAATATACATGGGTTCTTTGATAACTTTGCTTAATATATAACATTTTTAAATAGAATAACAATTACAGAACATCAAGTAAGGAAAACCTGCATTTAAAAGCATTCTGGGAGGCTATATCAAAATGTATACCTACATGGGTCACTTTTTTGGCAATTATCCAAATTGTATAATGCAATATATTTCAGCCAGATTGGCTGAATAGTCGTTACTGAAGCGCCACAGAGCCGAAATTTATGTAACCATTTTCTGTATCTAATATGAATAATTACATTCACATAAAGAATTATTTGCACACATGGACAGAAATAATATTTTCTAGCAAAATGTTCAATATTTAAATAAACACCGTTCACGGGTTTTTAAAATCAATTAGTTTTCAAATTTAAAATGGTATTATGATTTAATTTCCTTTACAATAGTCAGTGGTGCGTATGAGAAATAATAATCAATTTGTATACCCTCCACCATAGGATGAGGGTATATTCATTTTGTCACTCCGTTTGTAACACCACTAAATATTGATCTGAGACCACATAAAGTATATATTATTAATTGTCGTAAAATTCTAAGACGGATTAGCCATGTCCGTCTATCCGTCAGTTGTAATCACGCTATATAATATCTATAATACTTGACTTCAAATATACCAAAACCGATTTTTTGATAACTTTTCTTAAAATATAACACTTTTATATAGAATATAACAACAAAAGAAAGTCAAGTAAAGAAATCTTCCATTTAAAAAATGTTTGCTGAATGCGAATAATCGAAATGAAAAGGATTGCATTCCAGGAGGCTATATCAAAATGTAAACCTACATGGTTCACTTTTACTGGTAATTATCCCAATTGTATTATGTACGATTTCCTACACTTCGGCCAGATTGTCTGAGTAATTCGCTACTAGAGCGTCACGGAATCGAAATTAGAAAAGGGATCCGTGTTTACTATGAATAATTGCATTCACGCAAAAATCATATGCACACATGTACATAAATTATATTTTCTAGTACAATATTAAATATTAAAATAAACACCGTTCACAGTTTTTCAAAATCAATTATTTTTCTAATTTAAAATGCCATTATGTTTTAATTTACTTTACAATGGTCTGTGGTGCGTATGACAAATAATAACCAATAAGTATAATACATACGCACTATTGAATAATTGACATATACCTGAGTTAATATACATATAAGATTTTAATATTTGACTTTCGTCAATAAAAATTCAATTGAAGGTACTAGAAGTGCCAGGCCAATATGACTCATCTTTTAACATACTCATAGTTTCATATGTATACGAGAAACAATTACCACATACGAAATGTCAAAACAATCCGTCAATCCTATCGAGAATTATTTTGGGCATCAGTCAGACAGACGGACAGACAGATATGTATCCCGAAGTGGATTTCTGTTCAATATACATGGGTTCTTTGATAACTTTGCCTAATATAAAAATCAAATGTCGAAATGAAAAGGACAACATTCTGGGAGGCTATATCAAAATGTAAACCTATCAAAATGTAGACCAACATGGGAAACTTTTACTGGGAATTATCCCAATTGTATAATATAAAATTTCCTACATTTTGACAAATTGGCTGAATAAGTGGTTTCTCTTCAAGGAGTCGAAATAAAAGTTACACTCTTATGTTTTAAATACGAATAATTCCATTCACACAAAAATGTATTTGCATACCTGGACAGAAATAATATTTTTTAGCAAAATGTTAAATAAAAAAATATACACCGTTCACAGTTCTTCCAAAGCAATTACTTTTCGCATTTAAAATACCATTATGATATCATTTCATTTACAGAGATCTATGTTGCGTATGATAAATAATAAATAATGAATAATATTCATTGAATATAAAATATATGCACTGATGGTTCATTGATATACTACACATGTGTTTTTTAATATTCGACTTTCGTCAACAAATTTAAATTGGACGTGCCAGGCCAATGCAACTCATTTTCAAAACTAGGCTGCAATACGAGAAAATATTGCCATATCACTCTTCTCGAGAGTTATTGTGGGTATTAGCCAAATAGACGGACGGATATTTATGCAGAGTCCAAATAACTTCAATTGTCTCAAAACGGATTTCCGTATAGCATATACATATATCGTCATCAGAAACGAAGAAGGGCGTAACATCAAGAAAAATGGAGATTCAGATGTTGATGGATTTCGACACACTGCCTGAAAATACACATTGTGACAAATTTTTCGCTTTCTCGTTTCTGATGACGATATATATATATATTTTTTTTTGGACCACTCCTTTAATGTGTTACACTTTTGGCCCTATAGCGAATGATATATAAAATGCACAAAACGAATAATATGACTATGGGTGGCATGAGTAATTTTAATACAAATTGTTGTAACTTATATACTACAAAAGTAAATGACCGTATATAAAACATCCTTTTTTCGATCTTTCTAACGATCTGTGGTTTTTTATATGGAATGTCCTTTTGACCCTTTATTTATCAGAGTGATGCTTAACAATATTTTTATTTTTTGAAATAAAAATAATATTGATTGCAAATCTTAAATGAGTAATTTTAATACCTGTCATTTATATTCATAATACTTATACGCAAAATAAATATCTATAGAACAAATTATACATATATCTAAATGATTTTGTCTGGTCATCAGTTTCTTTACTGTAGTTTTTTTTTCAACTGATCTGTTGATCCGTCTGTGCATTAGATATCGATATCGAATTGTCGCACAATCAGTTGTATTTTTAATGGGGGTATATCCTATTTATAATGTAAATATGGGTGGTATTTTTATTACTCATGCTCCTATTTGTATTACTTATACGAACAATTAAACACCTATCAGTAAATCATGTATCATAATAACATACTTAATTTTGCTTTAACTCGATAAATGAATTGATATGGTAAAACTGATTACGGCTACATGTTTCCTAAAACATGAACTTTCATAAACTGTAAAATTCGTGATTGTGTGCAAACGGTTTTCCTAATAAACTGCCAATAGTTCATTCATTTATCCACCTGTATGTCAAAATTTTTTTATTTGATTATGTTTGTTATTTTCTTGCTTAAATTTAATTTCTGTCGCCCTATCTTCTTTTTTAAAAGCTTCCCACAAGGAAATCACATTTTTGTCTTTTGAAAAACTATTTTACTTTCGTTTACTATTTCGTTATTTCGTTTACTGAATACTACAATTATAGTTCATTCATTCATTTATCATTCTGTATGTCAAAATTTTTGTATTTGATTATGTTTGTTATTTTCTTGCTTAAATTTAATTTCTGTCGCCCTTTCTTCTTTTTTAAAAGCTTCTCATAAAATAATCACATTTTTGTCTTTTAAAAAATATTTTTTTTATGAAAATTATTTTTCCCTAGAAATGTTAAAAAAATGAGTATATAACCGAATTTATTTGAATTTCGTTTACTGTATCAGTAATCTCAGTATGATATCACTCATATGAACACTCGTAATTAATTTCATTTCGGCATTTTTTTTATTTTTTAAAAGCTTCTCATAAAGAAATAATATTTTTTTCACTTAAATATTATTTTTTTTATGAAAACTGTTCTGTTCCCTAGAAATGTTCAAGGAAAAAAGTATATAACCGAATTTATTTGAATTTCGTTTACTGTATACTACTACTACTACTCATGTGAACACTCGTAATTAATTTCATTTCGGCAAGTACCGGTATATACGAAGGTAGTCATGAACGTAGGAACGAACGAACGAATATATTTTTATATGTTTGCAAACATATGTAGAAAATTATTTTTAGCTTTTTTAACCGAATATATGGCATAAACAACTCTACTTGACATCATTTGGACTGCTGCAGGGAGGGGGTGGGGAGCAGGTACGTAGGAAGGTGAATGAGGGCTCTGCTCGACATTTAATCTTAACTATTTAAATCGCTTTTAAGAATTATGAAAAACTATTGTCGACGTTATCAGCATTCCGGGGAGTTTTGAAAAGAGATTTCTCGGAAAATTTCTATGACACAAAAAAAGCAATCCACGTAAACTGTGTTAATTGAAATTGTTGCAAAAGGTTATTTAGAACCCTTGACGACCACTTGCCAACTTTATGGCAATTGCCATACAAAGAGCACACAGCGAGAGAGAGAGAGAGTACATGGAGTACCGGGTGGGTAAAGTGAGTTGAGGTGAAGTGATGGGAGGCAAAGCCAAGTGGTATGTGACATGTTGGGGTGCATGTCGTCGTCGTACGACCAGCCGCAAACAATTCAAGGAAAAATCAAACATGGCCACTAACAGCAGCGTTTGATGTTGTGCTTCAGCTTCAGTTCAGTTTTAGCCTCAACAAGGCATTCTGTTCTGTTGGTTTCTTCTGTTTCAGAGTAGTTATTCTCGATAATGGAAACCATGTTTTTTGTGCCAAACATTGACTCTAAAGTCATATACTTTGTGCTACCTAAGCAATCACGGGTTTGCAGAACATGTTCGCTATACCTTTTGCTCCTCCTGCTCCTACACCTTCCACCCAGCCAGTGAACTAAAGCGGTGGTTGTTGAAGGGAACTTGACATTATTAATTGACATTTTGTTTATAATTGCCTCGCAGGCATATTTAAGGGAACGTGTTTTCATAATTACCATTTAATAAGCGACCGACAGACATACACCCACTTGGCATTTTCAAAATGATTAAACAATGTCCTTTATCAGACAGAGACAGAGTTACCCGTTTCCAATGTTTTTTTTTGTTGTGATGTAGGGTAAACAAGGCCCCTTTACCGCTCGACTACTAATCATGAACTAGACAGTTCTGGCAATCCGTTATTCTTGATTGACATTGTTATTAACTGTTTGGTTTGGCAATTACTTGATTAATAAGGTGACCTTATCCCAAAGAATGTTTCTTACACACTAAAGGTAATTTATTAATTATTTTTCGTGTCACCACTAAAGAAGCGAGTTAACTTAATTTTATTTTTTGGGTTGGGAACTTAGAAGAATTACCAATGCATAACAAAGGGGAGATTCAACAATTGTCATTGATTACAGGAAGAGATTAAAAAAGCAATTAAACTGATTTATACATAAATATTGTTTAATATATCTGATTTTTAAAAAGAGTATCTGTAGAAAATCATTGAAAAAAAAAAAAATAAAATAATAAAAAACTAAATGTAAAATTGCCTTCTGGGCGGATATATCAAAATGAAGATCGATACGGCTGATTTTTACTGGGAATTATCCCAAGAAAAATAAAGTAAAATTTCCCGCATTTCTGCCGATTGGCTGAAACAAGTGCTTTCTAGAGGGCCAAGGAATCTAAATGAATGGAACCTTCAGGAACAGGAACAAGATAATCACGGAAGGTAAAATTTAGTTTAGAAGTTGGTTCTAGAGCGTGAAAAGTATTTCTTTCAGGGCGGCTATGTTAAAATGAAGACTGACATGCTGAGAAGCAAAATAAATTATACATTTCAGCCTGATTGGCCGAAGAAAAGTGATTTCTAGAGCGACAATGAGTGAAAATGAGGTCAACCCTTTTCTGGATTATTTTTCTGTGTATATAATATATATAGAAATATAAACCGTTCAAAGTTTTTCTAAATCAATTATTTTTCGCATATAAACGTCATTATGATTTAATTTCCTTTACAGTAGTCTATGGAGCTTATAATAAATAATAACCAATAACCAGGGTGGCCCAAAATGACAGAATGGGTTTGAATTCCATATAACTTTTTTATATTTTTTATTTCTTTTCAGTATTTTGTAAAAAAGACTTGTGTAATTTAAAATGGAACAGCGCACAGAATGAGCACGAATATGCGAAACAGAAAATAGCCACAACTTGTGAGATATAATATTTAATAATTAAATTAAAAATCTTCTCTATTAATATACTGTATTTAAAAAAGAATAATTATGTCTTAAATAAATAGTTATAATGAACTCAAACCCCTTGGGACATTTTGGGCCGCCCTGTATTTGATTATCCTAAAGTAAGTAGTGTACAATTTCCTACATATAAGCCAGGTTGGATGTAAAAAAAATGGCTATGATAATGTCAAGGAGTGCTAGTGAAGGGAACACTTCTGATTGTCACTAGGCTCCAGAACATCTTTGCCTCTATTATGTATTATAGAAAGCAACGTTTTTTAAAAACGGTGAAAACGTTTCTTTAAAATGTTGAGCTCTAGAGATATACAAGACAAATCGGATAGTATCTGGAATAGGCGGCTGGGCATATTAAAATGTGGACTTTTTTTACAATATTATTTTATTTGTATACCAATCTAAAGAATGTACATTTGAGTTAGATCGAGTAAGCATTTTGCACACATGGACAGACATTTCAAATCGGACAATAACTGAAGAAGTTATGATCAAAAAATCGATACAAAGAGTGATATTCGAACTATTTTTTAAATATTGATAAATAACATTTAGATAATAATGGTAACATCTTTTTTTTTTTTTTTTATTTTTTTTTTTTTTTTATTTTCTTTATTGAATTTATTCATTTACTAGGAAGATTAGTCCCGCGAAGCCTCAAAGGCTTGTCTGCAGGAAAGGAAAATTTGTACAAATTATTAAACTAAATTAAATTAAATTAAAAATTCATATCATACAACAATTTCAGAAATATATTTCGCTTCATTGCGATTCAATAAGGAATTTTTTAATAGCATTTTTTCTTTTAACATTATTATTTATATTTATTATGCTAGTAGGCAACATATTGAGATTTTTAGGTAGCTGTACGGATATTGTACTGTTCCCATAGTTGTTTTTGTGAAGTGGTATTTTATATCGTCCTTCTGATCTTATACGTGTGTTGTATTGGTGATCTACATTTTCCAAAAATCGATCATCTCCATAAAATTCTGATGTTATTGCAATCTGGTAGAGGCTTTTTACGTTTAATAGGTGATGATTTTTCATAAACATTTTTATTTTTTGTTCGGATGTAATATTTTGTGTGTTAATTGTTCTTGTTTGGTTGGTTTGGATGTTGCTGTCTGACGTACTTAAATAATTTGATTTATTTTTCATTAGCGTTTTGATAAGTCTATTTTGAGTTTTTTGTAGTTGGTTACAATATGCTGAGTTTCCCCAAGCTATTATTCCATGTCTTATATATGATTCAGATAATGAAAGATAAGCCTGTTTTAGTACATGTAGAGGAGCACAATTATTTAGGTGATATAGAACACACGCAGTTCTCTGTAGCTTTTTTTGAAGATTTGATATGTGAGGTTTCCATCTAAAGTTGTGATCAACTTGCACTCCAAGGTATTTGTAGTCGTTGACGAGCTCAATTTCGGTTTCGCATGTATCCTCTTTGCTGTTGGTTGTGTTGTGAAGGCATTCATTATTGTGATACTTGAGTTTTATATTTACGTATCTAAAATGCGGTGGTTTAATATGCATAAGTTTCGTTTTTTTTACATTTATGACTAAGCCGTTATCATGACACCATTTTGTGACTATGTTAAGCTCATTTTGCATAATTTCTGTAGCCGTCTTTATGTTTTCATGTGTTACTACTATGGCAGTATCATCAGCATAAGCAAAAGCATTAGATTTTTTAAGTATATTGATGAGGTCATTTGCGTACAAGATATAGAGAATTGGTCCAAGTTTGGATCCTTGAGGTACTCCGTGATCAACTGGCATTTCTCTACTGGTATACTTTCCTATCTTTACTTGATATGATCTGCAATGTAGATAGTTTTGAAACCATTTTAGGCAGTTTCCTCTTATTCCATATCTTTCAAGAATTTCAAGAATTTTTACGTGAGACAATGTATCGAAAGCTTTACTAAAATCTATAAACAAAACAAGGTTGTTCATTTGTTTACTGAGAGCTTCGTTTATATGGTTTGTAAAATTGCCCAATAATTTGTTTATACTCTTGCCTTTCTGGAAGCCATATTGATTTTTGTTGATTATTTTGTACTTTTTTAAGAAATCATTGAGTCTTCTTGATACAATTTCTTCAAGAACCTTTTCAATTACTGGCAGAATTGATATGGGTCTATAGTTATTATATTCATTTTTAGTGCCATTTTTGTAGATAGGTCTAACTAAAGAGATTTTGAGTATATTTGGTATTGTTGCTTCATTTAAACTTAAATTAACCAGATTAGTTAGAACTGGAGTGAGAATATGGGCGTTATTTTTAATATCCTTTGCTCTTATTTTGTCAACTCCCGGTCCTTTTTTAATGTTAAGCGAATTTAATATATTAAATATTTCATTATCGTCTGTATGTTCCATGTATATGGTATTTAATATTCTTGTTTCATTCAGTTTTATAGTTTTTATATCACATTTGTGTATAACTTTCTGAACGTTTTCGTGGAATTTTGTTGCAAAATTGCTGGTTACCAAGCTCAAGTCAGCATTTTTAAAGTTTATATTTAAGGTACGATCAATATCAATCTTTTTTTTACCAATTATATCATTTATTTGTTGCCAGGTTGCTTTCACATTATTTCTATTTCGTATAAATTCATTACGATAAAAATTATTTTTTTCATATATTAACTTTTTATTTAACTTGTTATTATATTTTTTATATTCTGTTTCGAAATTTTTATTTGTTTTGTTATTTTTCCATCTTTTATATAGTTTGTCCCGAACTTTACAGTACTGAATTAGTTCAAACGTTAACCATTGGTTTGGCTTTCTTTTATTTATTTTATTATTTGCTATTTCAGCTTTTTGATATATTTTTTCAAAAGTTTTATGTATTGTAGTAAACAGATCATTCGTATTGGTGTTCTGGTTTACGATTTCTTTCCAGTTGATTGTTTTAATTAATCGATTAATTTTATTAGTATTTAATGTTGTGGTTTGTTTAACGTTATATTGCGCACCCTGACTTGATCGATTATCACTATCGATTCGTTTGTTATCGTATTCCACACTCCCGAAAAGAGAGTAGTGGTCAGATATGGTTGTTGTAATTATTGCGGAGTGCACAGCTGTTATTGTTTTATTTATTCTTACAAACATATGGTCGATACATGTTTTTGTTTGTCTGTTTATGTCCTCTCTTGTTGTTTCCTTTATGATGCATTCCAAGCCGTTTGACATGAGGGCATCCAAATAGTTTGTTGTTGTTCTGTTTTCGTTTAAGATATCAATATTTATGTCACCGACCACAATGAGAGTCCGTTTAATGTTTATTGTGTTTATGATTTCTTCAACTTCTGTAAGAAACCGGTTTACATTTTGGCAAGGCGGGCGGTATAGGGGAAGCAAAGTAATTATTTTGTCTCTCACTGACATATCGATTTTAAATGCTTCGCAGTAGTTGGTATTCAAATCTTCAATAGTGAAGTTTATGTTCTCTTTAATGTACACTGCAATTCCACCTCCTTTCCCTTTTCTGTTGAGAAATGCAGACTCGAAACCGTGTAAAGAAAACAGATTATTTTCATCGTCAGTAATGTTTGTTTCGACCAGAATAATAAGATGAATTTTGTTTATGATTTTGTGCAGCGAAGCAATTAGTGGTGTGAAATTTTTGCGTAATGATCTTATATTCATATACACAAATGATGGGAAAATAAATAATTTTGGATCAATTTGATCAAAATCATCAAATGTTTTTGTTTCTTTTAAGTTCATTTAAGTGAAAAAGAAAGTTTGGGGGGAAAAAGTGTGATTTGTTTTTGTTTCTTTATTTGTTTTGCACCTCAGGAGAGGATTTAACATTTGAGAGATTTAATTCTTGGCTTTGAGATATTCGTTTGTTCGCGAGTGATAATTGTATATACAGGTTTTTGTTTTCTATGAACGTTTAAATTACTTGGCTGATTGACTCAATATCAGAAGAATTTTTAATCATAATAGCTGTCGAATTTTCAGCCTTTCGTGCAAAAATCATTCCGTTTTTAACCCATACATATTTCCAGTTGGCTTCTTTTGCTTTGGTTTTTGCTTGCCATAATAGTTTTTTGTTATGTGATGTGAGTTGGTCGTTAATGTAAATAAATTTGTTGTTGTTTTCGGCATTTCCACTAGTTGTTGGAATTTCTACTCTATGCCGCTTAATATTTTGCATTAACTCCTTTTTTTTAAACAGAGAGGAGAATTCGACAACAACTCTATCATTGCGTTTCGTTCGATATGCGTTGCTTATGTCTCCATCGTTAATATTGACATTAACGGCTGCTCCTATTTTCTTTAATATCTCTGTTGCGTTCGTTTCTTTATCTTGAACATTGTTTATTTCAATGTTTTTCTCGATGATTTTCTGTTCAAGTTTGTTGATGTGTGCATCCATTTCGATTATTTGTTGTTCTTTTTCAGTGTTTTTCTTTTGGAGGTCTGCTACTTGATTTGTGAGGTTTGCTATACTTTCGCTTATGCCTTTTAAGGAGTTTTGGAACTGCAAGCTCATAGCGCTCAAGTTGGTAACCATTTGTGCCATAGATTCTTTAATCTCCTTAATATCAGATTTTATCTCTGATGTTTCCGATTGGGAAATAGAAGGGTCATCCTCTTTATAGCGTTTGCTGTCATTATCTGTTTGCGTGTCGTCTTCTCTTCGTTGTTTTATGGTTTCGTTGTATATCACCGTCTCATATAAGCTGTTGGTGGAGTGTCTTCGTTCTCTGCACATATGACATCTCCAATCAGCTTTTTTATCTGCACCCATACCCGCGTAAGTGTTTTCCGAAAGTGGACAACATGGATTAAAGTGATAATTGCGTTTACATCTAAGGCATTTCACAAATGTTGTGGGTAAAGGCTTTTGACAGTGGCTACAGTTTGCCATTTTCACTGTTTTCTTTAACTTTTTATCTTAGTTTCGAGAGCAAACAAAAAATTACAACCGTTCGCAATGAGAGCTACACGATAACTTATGAATATAGATAACATCTTATAAATTTAAAAAAAAAAAATCCACGAAGCGCTTCTTAAGGTGTACTAAAAATACAAAAAAATTGGAAAAATCAAAACTAAAATTGTTTTGAACTGGTCGATTTGTCGTGTAATTCCCCATACACAACAAGATATGTTAGTACATATTAGGCTTTTATGAAAAAAATTTAATCGAAGATTAAATGTTCTGTACAGATAATGCTTTATGAAGTTTAATGATAATAAATTATCATTTGCACGCATGGACATAAATTATATATGTCCTGCTAGTTAAGAGTTATTCTGAAGCAATCCTTTTTCGCACTTAAAATGTCATTATGATTTAATTTCCTATATAATGATTGGTCTGTGGTGCGTATAATAAATAATAATTATTAAATATTATGTATACGCACTGATGGTACATTGGCATACACATGAGATGTTATTGTTGGACTTTCATCAAAAAATTGCAATTGAAGATTATATAGTCTTTTACTATTTCTGATTTATTTGCAAAATAACCGATAATGAATTATGAAGTTGAATAATAATGAATTATCCATTGCACACATGGCTAAAAATTATATGCTCGTGTAAAATATTAAATTCTGAAATAAACATAGTTCACAGTTGTTCTAAAGTAATTCGTTTTTGCATTTAAAATGTCATTATGACTTAATTTCCTTTGCAGGGGGTCTGTGGTTGCGTATGATAAGTGGTAATCAATAAATACTATACATTAGCACTGATTGTGCATTGACATATGCCGGAGATTTTATTGTTAAGCTTTCATCAAAAAATTTCAATTAATGCATTTCCTAATTCACTTATAAATATTTAAAATTGACAAAGGCATTGTAAGTAGTAACGCTTCCTTGACATTCCATGTAACAAAAATACACTTTGTATTTTTATATGTATCACATCTGTAATTTCTTACATAATTTCACAGGTCTCACTTTGCAGGCGATGTTGTTGTTGTTGGTATAATTTAATCAATGGTCTTACTTAGTTTACCACACCAACTCGTAAATCCTTATTTACAAAAAAAAAGAAAACAGTTTGCATAGCGTCGTCGTAGTTGTTGTTGCTAGTGTTTATTTATGTTATATACCCTTTCTGCAACGCCCTCCCTTCTCTCCTAGTTTTATGAGTATTTACTGCTCCATCATGTCCTTATAATAGTTTATTTCCGTTAGTATTATTTTCATTTTCCACCCAAAAGATAAGAATTTATTCACATGAGACACAAGCTGGCTGTGGCAAATGAATAAATGGATGGACTGGAATGGATGTCTCAATGGCAAATAAGTGCGTGAGTGTGTGTGTGTGTGTGTCTGTTCATAAACTCTGGCAATTAACTGAACAATTTGTGAACAACAGCAAATGGCAACAAAAAAATTCACCAGAATAGCAGCAAACACAAAAAAAACATCAGCAAACCAGCCCCCTGTGTCCCCGCGATCTGTCCCCTTAGAAAACTACCTGGTACTAAGTGAACAACATAATTTAAGACTGCTCTCCCACATCTCCTTTAAGGAATATACTCTCCCATACACATTTGCCTCATTCCAAATCTATTCAGTGTTAATTTAATGTAACAGAGTCATGTTTGTAACCATTAAGAATGTGCAAGTCATTTCTTTCTTCAATAGGATTTTGTGCAAACTCGGGTGTATATTAAGGTGGGTCAACTAAGAAGTTGGTAAAGGACGATATGGAAGATCGTGAACAAGCATTGGTATTGCATATTTCCCAAAAAAAATTAAACCTTTTCTAATACAATTACTTTCATGTGGAAGGAAACTTCAGCTCAGCTTTACAGTGAGAAAATCATAAAAGTAATATCGAGTGATGAGTGCAAATCGCAAGCGACAAATAGAAAAAATTACAGCAGTTTAAAAAGTAAAATGTTTTGACGCACTCAAAAGACATATTATCTTAGTTATCTAACGCTAAAAAAACATAATAATTTGTACATTTTAAGCAATCATAATTTTTGAATGACTGATGTTGATTGAATGTCGTTTACAATAACTTAGATCTCATGGCTCTATCTCAATTGTAGATCAAATCCTTCAAGGTAATCATATCAATTTTTTATGTGAAATGTCATTGTAGTTTCGTTTCCTTTTTAAAAGACTAGGGGCGTATGATAAATAATAATATGGTGCGTATGATAAACAATAAATTTGCTCTCTCTATATCAATTGTAGATCAAACCCTTGTAGGGAATCATATCAATTATTCCCATTTGAAATGTCATTTCCTTTTTAAAGGACTAGGGTCCGTATGATAAATAATAATTAATTACACTGTGTGTACACACAAATGATTACACGATGAAAATAACGTACCCGCTAATTCGAATGGCGTTAGTTTTTTTTTCTGTGACATCGCGTTTTAGAGATATTTAGCATCAAAATGTTCTTGGTAAACAAAGAGGTTAGTAAATTTCCTTTTTAAAGGACTAGGGTCCTTATGATAAATAATAATTAATTACAAAAATGTATCCGTGTTGATAACAACGTACTCCGTATAATTTTGACCCGCTAATTTGAATGGCGTAACCCGTTTTTTCTGTGACATCGCGTTTTCGAGGTATGTAGCCACAAAGTTTGCGGAGTAAACAAAGAGGTTACTTAAGTCGAACACAATTTCAGTAAGGAAGTCTTCGAAATATATGTTCCCTGTTTAAGAATGAAAGAAAGGAGATCCAGTTAGAAGTATTTCTCCCACACCACCCGACATCTCCGCTCATCCCCTTAACCCAGAAAATCTCCTTCCAAAAATAATGTTGTATGAAAATTTGTAGAACTTTAAATGTTTAAAGATAACTTATAAATAAGATATATTAAAAAAAACATTGGGTTGGCATAAAAGTGTGTTGTGGGGCCCATGGTGATTTGTTACAAGGAATCTTTTTTTCGAGTACATCATCCAAAAATCCATAGATTTCCACGACTTTTGATAAATTATTATTTTTGGATGGGGGTTTACATGGTTAAGGGGGTAAACGGAGGTGTCGCGTGCTTTGAGGGAAATACTTCTTTAAGTGTCTCCTTTCTTTCGTTCTTTGACATTAAACTGCTATTCCGAAGCTTTCTACACTAAAATTGTACCTGAATTTACAAAACCTTTCTTTACGCAGCAAACCTTGTGGATAAATACAATATATTTAAAAAAACACTGGGATGCCACTAAAGAGTATTGTGGGGACCTATACTAATTTTTTATAAGGAATATTTTTGGTGAATACACTACCCAAAAAATCCATCGACTTATATCACTTTGGAGGGACTTTTTCAGAAGCAAGGTGATGAGGGGGGTTATTGGGCGTTTGAGAGAAATACTTCCAGAAGTGTCTCCTTTACTTTGTTCTTTGACAATAAAAATCTATTTCGAAGTTTTATATACTAAAACTGTGTTTGAATTTAGTGACCCCTTTGAGAAAAAATTGCGTTTGAAAAATGAATTCTTTTCATTTTATAACGTTTTCTTGCTGTACTGCGGTTACGTCTTTGGGCATTTCTGGTGACGATCTGTAAAACTGAATTGATTTAAAAATACTGTGCACGCTGTTTATTTTTAAATTCAATATTGTGATAGCAAATGATATTTCTACTCATGTGTGCAACTGCTAATCATAATCATCAAGGCTGAAGCAATGATATTAACAAAAGTATCAATATCTCATTATATTTATTATCGTACCCTTAGTGCGTATACGGAATAATAATTAATTATTATTTATCATACGCACCCTAGTCCTTTAGTCTTTTTACATATTGTGGAAAAATAATTAATTGTTATTTATCTTACGCACCCTAGTCCTTTAGTCATTTAATTTACTGAGGCTTACGACTTTGGGCATTTCAGGTGATGATATAAAGGTTTTTAGAGTCCTGAGGGTTGCGTCTTTGGGCATTTCAGGTGACGATATGTAAACATGAATTGATTTAAAATACTGTGAATTGTGTTTTTTTATATTCAAAATTGTGATAGCAAATGATATTTCTACTCATGTGTGGAACTGCTAATCACTATCATCGATGCTAAAAAGATGATACTGAAATAAGTATCAAAATCTCATTTATATACCAGTGCGTATGCATAATAATAATTAATTATTATTTATCATACGCACCTTAGTCCTTTAATCTTTTTATTTTATAACGTTTTCTTGCTTACACTATATTGAGGGTTACATCTCAGGGCATTTTAGGTGGCGATATAAAAGGTTTTTATAATGTACTTTCCTTTACAGTGACTGGTGCTTATGATAAAGAATAATAATAATTATTATGCTTACGTACGTAAGGTACTTTGTCAAGTAAATGATATTTTAATAGATTTATTTCATCAACAATTTCAATTGGGAATCATACTTGTCTTTTCATTTCAGATATATCATCTACTGCGATTAAAAGCTCATTGATTTGGGACTCCATTCTGAGAATTGGACGTGAAAGTAGCCCCAAAAATGAGAACCTCTCCATCATTCGTTTAGTCAAGTTGGCCCATATAATAATTTAATGGCCATACAATTTTTTAAGCTCAAGGTGGATTTTTAGCACTTTTTCTATATTTTTACTCGGTATACCGTACGGAATATCTCTTTTGTGTCTGAAGCAAAGTTGTAGATATTGAATATGAGAACTAACCTACCCGAAAATAGTGCATCCAGCGCATTAAAAAATATTTCAAGCTAACCTTGAATATTGTCCATCACTCATTCTGCTACCTTTGCCCACAAATGTAAATATTAGATCAGGAGTATAGTAGTTATATAAATTAAACCTACTATACTCTTTCCTGATCCGAATATTCACACGTAATAATAATGGGTGATTTTTTGGCAACTTTCATTTTGGCAGCTCAGCTGTTTTCGTGTTCTCATCTTTAAACATGGTTTTTCATCCTTAAACATTAAATTATATAGACCGTTCTATCGACTCAAATCAAGTTTTCATACATTTCTCTACACTTTATGTGTTTTTTTTTAAATCAAATCTGTAAGCTCTTAAATTTGCTCTATAGTTAATTCGTCGTTAACAAGTCAAGGAAAATTACCATCAAAGATAATGCATTAGCATTTGCACACATGGTGGTAAATAATATTTTCTATTAAAATATTAAATACAAAAATAAAAAACGTTTACAGTTTTTCTAAAACAATTCTTCTTCGCATTTAAAATGTCATTTTGCTTCAATTTCCTTTACAGCGGCCAATGGTGCGTATAATCAATAATAATTAATAAATATTATGTATACGCATGAGGGCACGTTGGCATATTAATACGTTTATAATATTTTGCGTTCATTAACAAATTCAAAATTGTATTTATATTATATTATAAATTATTTTTTTTACCCATACCTGTTTCTTCTTGTCTTTTGAATCTGCATCCCATCTAATGTACATTTGAGTTTACATAGGGAAATGAAGTTTAAGAACTACTACAAGTAGAATGAGGAAGAAATATCATTGGAAAATATTAAGAAAAACAACTTTTGCTAAATTAAGTTTTATTTTGCTTAGTCTTGTGTTCATGTTGTTGCTGTTGTTCTGGGCCATAAGAAAGTCAGACAAACGGATACATCATCACGCGTCTTCATCTGTCTTCATTCAACCAGTCATTCTTCTTTACTATTTCGTTCAGGCATTCATTTCTCTGAGGATGAGTATAAAAGAAGGGAAGAAGATGGATTCATTCATTCAGTCCGTTCGTTCATACACTTACACATGATATAGTATTTAGATTATTTGAAACTTTAGCGAAATGTTAAACTGCAAGAAACTCTTGAAATAACCGCCATTGAAGAGTTTTCATAAGGGATTGGGGAAGCTGTAAGGAATACTCCCCACGCCTAAAGGGCACGCACCACTATGCGCTTTCTGAGTGTGCGGTGAAAAGGTGGATGTGGGATGGTGAAACAATTTGAGTTTTGTGGAAAATCTTAATTACATTTTGGTATGCAATTTTGTTATGTTTTCCATTTAAAAGATTGTAAAAGTGGAATTTTTAGTTTAGTCAAAATAGAGAAAATGTGTATATTCTGGAAAATTCTAATAATTTCATTAATTTCATTTCATGTAAGAGTGACAAACTACAAAATTTGAAATGTTTGCGTTTACGAAGCTCGTACAGCATTTGAACTGAGGTAGTATACTGGCTCGAAACCAATTTGTTCCTATACAATGATAGAAACCAAAAGTTTTTACATGGCAATTAACGTTTCTCTTAGTCAAGTAATAATCTGATTCCTAACGAAAACAAGTGCATTACGTATATTTTCAAAATGTACTTCATTCCACTCAACTTCACTAATTCCCCTAATACACTTATAAATGCAACATTTAAATTGAATTTATTTTCCTGAAATTGCCAATTCTAATATGTAAGGTTCTTGCAAGAAAATTGCTATATCATCTAATGTAAAAATTTCATTAGCTTGGCCCCCACTCCAATGTTGTCAAAAATTGAACTAATTATTCCACTTCAACATAATTAGCAAACCAAATTTGATGCTTAACCAGCATTTTTCCAACATGACATCCCATAACACGAATTGCTACCCCTACCTGCGAATATAATGCCATAGATAAATGGATAATGGACTGATTAAAGGAATGAATGTTTGGTGATTACTTCATTCACCCATTCATTTGGAGCATTCATACTTTTTCTCTTCGCTTTGGTAATTAGTTTACTTTTTTGAAGGGCTTCAGGACAAACCAACTGAAAAAAACCCCAGATGTCAATACTTAATTTGCAATGATGATGTCTCTGTCAGTACTTGGCATCCTTGCAGAGAAGGAAGTAAATGAGAACAGGAAAATAAATTGAAACCAGGAAAAATAAGTTCACCGACAGTTTCTGTTGGGTGCCAAATTGAAAATGTCTTTATTTAGTATTGTTAATATGGGGACCGTTAAAATTATACGGCAAAAGCTAAACAGGGGTTTCTTTCCCTGCTAATTATTACAAGGTCGTTCCATTTGTTTGGCTGGAAGGTATGTCCGACGAAAGAAGAAAAATGAATCTTTGATGACTTTTCTCTAAGAAAAATGTATAGAAATTGATGATTTATCTCTTAGGAAAGTTCATCGTTGATGACTTTTCCCTAAGAAAAGTCCATCGTTGATGACTTTTCTGTAAGAAAAGTTCTTCGTTGATGCCCTTTCTCTAAGAAGAGTTCATCGTTGATGATTTTTCTATAAGAAAAGTTCATTGTTGATGACTTTTCTCTCAGAAAAGTGCATTGTTGATGACTTTTCTATAATAAAAGTTCATCGTTGATGAATTTTCTCTCAGAAAAGTGCATTGTTGATGACTTTTCTCTAAGAAAAGTGTATTGTTGATGACTTTTCTCTAGGAAATTGACATCGTTGATGACTTTTCTCTAGGAAAAGATTATCGTTGATGACTTTCTCTAAGAAAAGTACATCGTTGATGACTTTTCTTTAAGAAAAGTACATCGTTGATGACTTTTCTCTAAGAAAAGTTCATCGTTGACGACTTTTCTCTAAGAAAAGTTCATCGTTGATGACTTTTCTCTAAGAAAAGTTCATCGTTGATGACTTTTCTCTAAGAAAATTTCATCGTTGATGACTTTTCTCTAAGAAAAGTTCATCGTTGATGACTTTTCTCTAAGAAAAGTTCATCGTTGATGACTTTTCTCTAAGAAAAGTTCATCGTTGATGACTTTTCTCTAAGAAAAGTTCATCGTTGATGACTTTTCTCTAAGAAAAGTTCATCGTTGATGACTTTTCTCTAAGAAAAGTTCATCGTTGATGACTTTTCTCTAAGAAAAGTTCATCGTTGATGACTTTTCTCTAAGAAAAGTTCATCGTTGATGACTTTTCTCTAAGAAAAGTTCATCGTTGATGACTTTTCTCTAAGAAAAGATCATCTTTGATGACTTTTCTCTAAGAAAAGATCATCTTTGATTACTTTTCTCTAGGAAAAGATCATCGATGATGACTTTCTCTAAGAAAAGTACATCGTTGATGACTTTTCTTTAAGAAAAGTTCATCGTTTATGAATTTTCTCTAAGAAAAGTTCATCGTTGATGACTTTTCTCTAAGAAAAGTTCATCATTGATGACTTTTCTCTAAGAAAAGTTCATCGTTGGTGACTTTTCTCTAAGAAAAGGTCATCGTTGATGACTTTTCTCAAAGAAAAGTTTATCGTTGATAAATTTCCTCGAAGAAAAGTACATCGTTGATGATAATTCTCTAAGAAATGTTCATCGTTGATGACTTTTCTCTAAGAAATGTTCATCGTTAATGATTTTTTTAATAACTTATAACAGCCAAAATTAACTGAATTTAAAGCCCAAACAACAAACTAATTATAGTTTAAAACTTTTCACCACCTTTTCTAAAAATTCCTGGGAATTTCATATTCATATATATGAATATATGCACAAAAAAATTGTACAAATTAAGTTTATACACAGATTATAATCTCGACAGTGAATAAGAACAAAAGAATAACGCTTGTGACACTTTATAAACGAGATACTAAAAAACTGTGAAACAAAATAAAATCTCATACAAAAAATATTCTCTTCAGAATTTTATATGCAAAATAAAAGAAAAAATGTTTCTTGTCTTATACAGCAACAGCAACAACAAGAACAAAAACAGAAAATCTCGCCATAGGAAAGGGCGAGTTGTTTTCTCTCACACATTGTTGTTGAATGTCGGTGGCCCCACTCCAAAGTGACATTTCCACATTTCCATTTTTAATAAACAAAAGGTGCGGCTTTTTCAGTTGTTCTATGCACATGTGTATGTGTGAATGTTTGCAACTGTTTAACACACACCGATAGAGTAAGGGAACCCAAAAAAGCTTACACAAATACACGCACACACATGTGTGTTTTGGTTCTGGTATGGTAGAGGTGAGGGTAGTGTAGGAAAACAACGACGACGACGGCCACTTAATATTTAGTTGCAGTCATGTCGCCTCCAGGTATGCTACACATTTTAAGTGTGTTAATTTTTTGTGTTTTTGTTTTTTGGTGGGCCTCTCTTGGACAAAAGCCACCAAAAGATTTCATTTTTGTTTGGCGCATATGTTTTTTTGCTGCTGCTGTCGGGAGTACTGTTTTGTTGTTGTTGCTTTTGTTAATGTCGTACACTAAACCCTGCTCAACATTAAAACAAAAGTGTGAGGCCAAAACAAAGAGGTGAGCTGAGTTGAGTTGAGGTTAGTTGCGGCTATTTGTGTGAGTTTTTTCCCTCCCTCTCTCTGTACCACATGTATGCTCTGAGTGCGTGTGAGAGTGTTTTCTGTGTTCTTATGGGAATAAGTGCGTGTCGTGTTGCAAAAGCCCAGGGAAATTTTAAAAAACCGCTCTCAACTTGTTGTTCTGGTGCTATGTGAGAGAGAGTGTGTGAATTTCTATATATTTCTATTAAACAAAACTATACAGAGAGCATTAATAAAAGGCGTAAAATAACATTTTGAACAAGAAATGATGATTCTAAGCTGAAAATTTCGGAGGATTAAAATAATAACTAAAATTTAAAATTCTAATATATTTAATTCCAATTAGTTTAACCCTTTGATGAGCATATGAGCTTTTTGCAATTTTTATAATATTTTAGAGTACTTTATCCCAATTTGCCGTAAATGTATGTTTAGTAAGAAGGACTATTTGAAAGCTCCAAATAGATCATATATTTTCAATTCGTATGGTTAAAAAAAATTTAAAACCGAATAATAAAAGTGAAATCGTATAAATCTGAATAAAATTTAAAAAAAAAATGAATTTAAAACCGAATAATAAAAGTGAAATCGTATAAATCTGAATATGTACATATCGATACCTCCATTCTAAACAATGCTAAGTGCAATAATGTAGTTTTTCAGGAGAGGCGATCAAAGTTTGATGAATTTTTAAATTTGTGTGGAATTCCTTTATAATGCAAATCGAATGACCTGCTCTATATCGTGAAAAACTTTTGACTGGGTTGGCGGATAAACACCAAATTTTGACTGAATATAATTTGGAATATTAAGAAATTAAAAATGCAATCTGCCTAAAAACATGTTAAGTCGACTTAGCATGTTTTAGAATGGAGGTATCGATATTATGCATTTTATTATACATATTTCATACCTATAATATGTCAGTTCAAGCATGGTTTCCCAATACTTTCAACCGTACTGCTCCCCACAATCATGTACAATTTATTGTGCCCCTTATCGCACAAAATATCAGAAATAGTACTTATTATTTTTATGATAAATAGCAAACAATCAGAATTTCTCAGCAAAGATACTGGAGAAAAATAATGAAATTGTTTTTGCAAAGGCTCCGAATATTCCATACACACAGAATACAGTTTGGTTGCCTCAATCGAATTATTTGCCAACCGATTTTTGGTAGTTCTGTCTACTATCATGCGATTCCATCAGGACAACCAATATTTTGGTTGTGGTATAATTTTAATTAATTAAAAACTAATTTCATTATTTTTTATTTTATTTATTGAACAAAAAACAAAACAATTCATAACAAAATTAAAAATCCCATATTACAAATTCATCACTATTATGAGATTTCATTTTAGTACACGAAAAAAAAAAACACAAAACTTTTATGCAAATATCGCTTAAACCTGTGCTTTCAATTTCATGATTGTTGCTTTTATTATTTATTTACGTAAAACATTTTGCACAATATATACTGTATTCCACACATTATTATCCACACGAGGTTATTTTTGATTACCTATACCGTTCCTGAATAAAATGTTGAAGATTTTTTTATGTCGAGCAATTTTATTTTTTGTTTGTCATGTATCAGAAAAAGAACCGCAACCAATCTTTCGGTTGTATTTCCCAAAATACATTTAATTATTCTAAATTTGGGAAATGATTGGGATAACCAATAAACGATTATTTATTAATATTTGTCTGTTATAGTAACCAATTATTCGTTGTAATAATAATCTTTGGTCTATTGATACAATTTCTGTTGTCAAGACTAAAACATTGGTTGTCACAACCAAAAATCTATTATATGGTACTATTAAGAATATTTAAAATTGGTTACCACAACTAACCGAGTGTCAATGAAAAAACAATCTTAATTCGATTGATACAACCATCGATTTAGTTGCCAGCATTCTCATTTCTCATTCCATGTTATTATTGTTGTTTCAACTAATAATATATAAATACAACCGACAGACGGTGTAGGCAATATTTTTGTTGTTGTTAGTACAATTTTTTTGTTACAATCGAATTCCAACCCAGCATTTTCCTGGGTGTAGTTTTTCATTAAGAGGAAAATTTGTTTTTAATTAAAATAAAGATTTTTTGAAATATAGAAAACTTTTTTTTAAAAATACTAAGAAACATTTTTTGAGCCAGAAGATAGATATTTATTTTTAAATTAAAGATTCGTTTTTTTTTTTGAATTATAGAAAATTGTTTAAAAAAACCTATAAAATATTCACTGAGTCAAATAAGTTCTTCGTTGTTTTTTAAAAATATCCAAATCCTCATAAATTTGCCAATAAATTATTTGAATATTCTCACAGCATCCCAGAGAGTTATTTACGGCTCTCCGGTTGGGAGGCCCTGCTGTAAAGTATTCTACTAAACCAATCGACTGCAATATTTGTCGATAAAAAAAAATTCAGCAATAAACATCATGTGTTGTTTTGAAGTGGATTTGCATAAATTATTGTAATTAATTAATTATATGGATTAGTGTTTAATTTTTACACAACATTTACGACAAATTCATAACATATGTGTATATTTTGTAATTCAAGGATAATTAAATATTTAAAACATACATCATTACATTAAAATGAGAAGTAAAATTTTGGTATAAAGTCAAATATGGATGTTTTATTTTTATGCGAAACTTCAAAGAATTCCCAGTACTTATGAGCAAGAGTTAAGAGTTTATTATTCATTATACGCACCATAAGAGCGTATGAGTTATATTTAGTAATTATGTGTATCATACGCACCGTAGCACTACAAAACTAAATTAAACAACAGTCGAGTTTGTTTCTGTCTGTCGGACTGTCAATATGGCAATTATGTATCCATTGCTCTGAAATTTGGAACACACATATTTTTCATACTTTCCCACAGGGGGAGTATGAGTTATATTTATATATTATGTATATCATACGCACCATAGTACAATAACAGAATGTTAAACAACCAATTTCATAGTTGACAAATCGTCCCTAAGAAAGTTTATTTACTGAAGACTCTTATCTAATGAAGCTTCCAAATTGGTGACTTTTTCAGTTTATATAAGAAGAAGATGGTTCAATGCACTTAGCCTGAGATAAGAAAAATTGTTTTTATATACAAAATTTGAGGTCAGTCAGTTACTCCTTCCGAGAGCTATCGTGCGCAATATACAGACAGATGGACGGACGGACATTGTTCAAATGGCATAAAGCGGATTTCCGTTAAATTCACTCGAGGTCTTAGGTCAGTCCTTCGATGTGTTATACTTTTCGACCGTAGCAAATACCATATATACCCTCGATCACAAATGGGTAGCTACCAATAAGTAAAACTTGGACTTTAATATGTATCCTAGTAATTTGTTTCGCATCGCTGAAAACTTTGTATTTTTTTATTTTATACTAAAGCGATGGTGTAGGATTTCCCACAAATATACTTAACTTTTCTTAAAGTTGTACCAGGATGTGTATAACTAATATTTTCCTCTGACGCGTATAAGTAATATTTATTAATTAGGTCTGTTCATACGCTCCATATGTCATTAAAGGATAATAAGTCATTGTAGGAAAAATATGCATATGTTCTATGTTTCAAGGCGCCACATTGTTTGGTGTTTTTTGAGCACTCAAAAGCACTCGATCTCAGTGAATTTGTAAACATGGAAAAAATTAGTCACCATATCGGTAATACAATACTTTCATTTGAAATGACCCAGTCCAACCAATATTAAAACCGAGCTAGATTCTACTTTGGGGTAGTCTTCTCCTTCATTTACCACTATAAAATATTGGGTGGTGGAGTTTAAACGGGGCCGTACGAGCTGACAAGGCGAACACTGTAGTGGTCGACCAATTGAGGTGTCCACGACAAAAATGGTTTAAAAAAATCCACAAAAATGATATGGATGACCGTCGGTTGAAGGTTCGTGAGCGATCTGAAGTCATATGCATTTTAAAAAGTGCTATACATCGCATATTGAGAGAAAATTTTGTAATGAGAAAACTTTGTGCAAAATGGGTGCCGCGTTTGCTCATAACCAAGACAATGCACCAGTTCACACATCCACTACTTTGAGGGCCAAAATCAATGAATTAAAGTTCGAATTGCTTCAGCACGCGCCTTATTCGCCAGATTTAGCTCCCTAGGATTATATTTTGTTTTCAAACTTGAAAAAATGGCGCGGAGGAAAAAGATTTGCCAGCCATGAAGAGTTGAAGGTTGCGGTTGATGGTTATTTTCAGTGGCTAGACAGTTCTCTGGGAAAAGCTAAATGGGAAAAGCTAAATGAGATTATGTTGAGGAATAAAGAAAAAATCCCAAATTGTTTGTGTTTTCTTTCTTAGGTCAGCTAATTTTTGGGAACGCCCTCGTATATTAGGTTTTCCTTGTTTTTGTACCATGATGTGCATAAGTAAGATATTCCCATGTTGCGTATAACTAATATTTAGTGATTAACATTGATCATACGACCTATGTGATTATAGGAGAATATGTTTTAAAAAGTCACTGTAGGAAAAATGTGTCAAATTACAAATTAACAAATTTTAAATCAGCTGAAATAAAAACTTAAGTCGAAAATTTTCGATTTATACACATAGAGATTCTGCTAATCATTATCCATCAATGCCGGAGAACTCCAGAATTAAGCCTTAGTGTTTTTGGGTAATTTTTGTAATTTTATTTAAACAAAATTTAGAAGAACCATTACTTTTCGTTTAAGTCATATTTATTCCTTTCACGAACTAAACAATTCAACAACTCACCCGCTGAAAAAAACCTTTTAATGCCTCTCACAGTAAAACAATAACAACAACAACAAGGGCAACTAAAGTTGGTAACATGAACGTGCCTGGTTTTTTTTGCTGTACAACGTCGTGGTAAGAGGCTTTGACGTCAACCAAAGAAACCATTTTATGTCTATGTGTATGTGCAATGGCCGGAGTGTGAGTGCGTGTGCAAGTGTTTGAAAAAGGATCCTTTCTCTTTTTTGTTCTCGCAGTTTGTTAAAGCTATTTAGTTGCTGTTGCTGTCGCTGTTATTGTTGCTGTTTCTGCCTCTATAGCCATTGTTAACTTTTTTAGTTTTATTATATCCTTAACATAGTGAGCATTTTTATATTTATTTGCTGCTACGCGCGGCTCTGTTCTTCTTGCTAGATGTTGTATTGTGAGCAGTTTTTTCGCTTTTGCTTATGACCGCGCAAATGTCATCATTTGATGGCGAAAAAACTTTCCCATTTGAAACTTTTCAAAAGTAGCTGAAACTTTGTAGATTTTTTACGATTTTACCTATCTTCTAGTGCGGCGCGTGTAATAAAAAAAATATATATGAATGCATATCACAATATTTCTTGGTTTCACAGCAAGAATAACTTTATCCTTCAATGTAGTCACTTTTTATTTGCAAAAGTATAAATTGTAAACATTTGGTACACAGAAGTGCAAAAAAGAAAAAAATTCCTCACACAAAGATGAAAGATGTATTTAATGATTTATTTATGCAGTAAATTGAAAGTAAAATGTATAGACATAAAAAAGAGTGGGATATTGAAATGGAATTGCTTCAAAACGATCTAGTAAACATTTATAGAAGTTTATTGTTAAGCCTTAGTCTACAGGGGTAAGCAGAAGAAAGAAATTAAATTGTTAAAAAACGCTCTAGAGTAGATTTATGTCTTTGATGTCTTTTGAAGTCATAGTCTGTAAGGTAAGCAGAAGATTCATAAAATAATATGCCCTAAAAAAACTTGAGCAATTGATTATTACTACATACTTCTATGTGCCATAATTTGTAATACCCTTCACCGGAAAGTCGTATATTTTTGCCCCGCAAATTAGGAACTTTGGTGCGTATGATTGATAATAATATACCATTAAAATATATCATTCGTATCCTATATAAAATGTAATTTTTATGTTTCATTGATACGATACAATAATTATTTTCTTTTGGATTTAAATATAAAAAAGTTAACATAAATACTTTTTTATGAAAGACACACAAATTGCGTAGAAAACCCCATAGGGGGCGAATGACTAATATTAATACTTTATGTATATCATACGCACCATAGATCAGTAAAAGTCCGGGCTGTCTCTTCCTATCTGATCTATGAATATACCACCCCCACCTATAATTTCAGCTCAATTGTATCAAATCCCAAAGGACTTTTCTCACAAAGTGAGGCTATACCTTACTCTGTTTATTCGACTGACATTTGTTACTTTTTTCTTATGGCCTGTACTGGGTATTATAATTACTAATAATTAATATTATTCATACGTACCATAAAAATGTAAAGGAAATCAGACGAATAAAAGATTAATCCTTGTAAATAATTTTACTAAGCTGTATCATAAAATATACAAAATTAATGTGCGCGTGTTTTGTTAAGAAAATGTTCTCAAACTCCTATAAATTTGTCGCAAAAAACGTCAACCCTTATCCACCATTTGTCGGTCATTGTAAGCAATTGTTGTGTAGACTTCATTTGATTTTACATCCGTTCATCCTTCAATCCTTCGTCCCTTGTCGTTTGGTGTTGACAACTCATCCGAATCTTCTTAAGCGAAGAAGGAAAAGGTTATGCTCAAAAATCTAATTAAAATCTGCCTAAAGAAAATGTTCACTTTGATGGTAAAATAATTAATTTTTACTACCACACAGAACACAGACACGGAAATACCCGCACAAGAAAAGTTGTGTGTATTGCGGAGTTATAGTAGTTGTTGTAGCTATTTTGATATCTTATCTTTTATTACCCATTCTAAAATAATTACTACCACAGCTACAGACAGGTAATATAATAGAGGGGCGGCCCTAGTCTACAAGGACAGCAACAGCTGCAAGCGGGACGGGCCCCTTTAATAATGTTGTGTTAACAAAATACACAACATGTCCATGACATAAACATACGTACACACACAAACATATACATAAACATATGTGTAAGAAAGTGTGTGTGTATGATGTTTAGGGAAGCTATGCCACCTGATAGAATGTAAGGCAAAGGAATGGCAGAGAAAAAAGTCATCAGCAGTATTTATAGGCAACCACCTACATACATATCTATATAGAAATGCATAGATGTTCATATATGTATATACAAATATTGACAGTTGTAGGAGTATGTGTTCTAGTGTTTGTTCTTTGGTAGAAATCCTGTGTTGTAACTTAAACATTTATTGGTTTAATTTGCTTTTAGACAATTTTTGTGTTGTTTTCATTCATGACAAAAACATTTGCTTAACACACACACTCACATACTCCTGCACAATATTCTCATACAATCCCAAAAACAAAAAGAAAAATAAGAAGAAACATAAAACAACAAGAGAGCAAAAACAACAGCAAATACACACACACATACACATAAGAATGATGTCTTTGTTTAAGTAAGTTATAAAAAAAATTGTGGCAAATAAATTTATCACATGGTCTAAAAATAGAAATCTTGTTAAACTAACCAAGAAAGACGCATACACTCACAAACTCAATTTCACACATACAGAGCAGAAGCAAAGAACAAAAAAACAGCAACAATTTAACAAACAATAAGACAAGCCAAAGCCTTAACAATATAGCCTTGCACAAACACACAAGTTTGCATATCTATAGCACAGTGAGGGAAATTTCGCATTGGGGCCCTACAAAATAGATTAAGCCATAAATTGTCTATAGAAGAACTTGAAAACAGTTTATCAGATAATCTTCATTTGTCTTTATAAATGTAATTTTTAGCTTTTTAAACATTTTTTTAATAGCATATAGATACAATAGTCGTATTTACTGCAAATACACTGGGTGGTATGAGCAATTTCATTATAACTAATATTACTTATACGACCACTTATGCTACACATCAAATTACTTATTAATATTACTTATACGATCATATATACTTTCTATATTACTATTAAAAAAATATTGAAAAAATCGGAAAAAATATATTAATTAATGTTTTATTATCCGAACGAAGAAAACAATTTCAACTTGAAAAAGATACCCTTTTCAGCTATTTTCAAAAGTTTCGATACCCTGTTTATGCTAAGGACTGTCTCTCCTGCAAATAGCCATCATAGCCTGGTGCATTGTCTTGATTGTGAGCAAACGCGGCACCCATCTTGCGCACAGCTTTCACTTCATAAAATTTTCCGTCAATATGCGATGTATAGCACTTTTTGAAATGCCGATGACTTCAGCTAGATCACGAACCTTCAACCGACGATCACTCAATACCATTTTGTGGATTTTTTTAACCATTTGTGTAGTGGACAATTCAATTGGTCTACCACAACGGTGTTCGTCTTGGCAGCTCGTACGGACTTGTTTAAACTCTGTTACCCAATATATTTTATAGTTTAAACGAAGGAGCAGTCTCACCCAAAGTAGAATCAAGCTCGGTTTTGATATTGATTGGACTGAGGAGCAACCGACTGACTTCAAATTTATTATCAAATATATATTGGATTTTTTTCTATCACACGTTAAGTTCGAAGCAGACATATTGGCCCACTACTTGAGTAACTCCCCCACTAAGGGTCAACATTTAGTGAAATATTGATTCTTTAATAACTTCTATACTACTTATCACAATCTTTCACAATCCCACACATAGTATTAGTTTTTTGGTCGATTGCGACCTTGAGGAAAATGGGCGAAGTGGCCCCGCTCCCTTTGGTATATCCCACACAAATGGGGCCATTTTGTACAAAAAGTTAAGTGCTAATAATTTTAATACGAATGCATATAAATACTTGAAATTTTCCCACACTCCATTGAAAAATGAGCGTTATTGCCTGGAGCCTTTTGGTACCTCCTATACAAAATGCCCAAAATAAAAAATATGAAATATGATTTTCCCTTTCCCTTTACTTTACATTTCCCTTACTTTTACAAAATGAGTCATAACTTATACATCTGTCCACAGATTTTTTTAAATCGATTGTTTAAGTTCGCAAACTTGTCGCGCAACTTCTACAGCCTGGGCATTTCCTTCGTTGATTGGCAACCCTGGATTGAATGAGAAGAAGTCTCTGCTACAACTCTCCCTGGACGATATTCGCATTGTACGGATGGTGAGCGGGCTTTTCAGAGTCTGGTGCTCTTCTTCGACACTCTTGGGACGATATTCGCACTGTTCGGATAGTAGAGGGATCTATAGTGGAATAAAGGAAATCTCTCTACAACTCTCCCAAGACGATATTCTCATGATACGGATTGTAAGGAGAGACTTCCAGCGCTGTATCTCTCTCCGACTCTCCCGGGATGATATTTGCATAGTACGGATGTACATAGAGACTTTCCGCAAGCAGAGGTTGTTGCGGACGACAACTTGATTCATTTCGGCTCTCGTATTAACACTTACTTGTCGTTTTGTACTCAACCCGAGCACTCGCGTTTGTCTCCTCCTGTACTAATTCGCACACGGTAATACTCACCCCCAATTGTTACTAGAAAACATAAAGATCCCCCATTGAATTTTAATTAGCAAATACTGCAACTCGCTTGTGTTTTTATGTCTTTTTATTTATTTCATGCGTCGTACCCTAACATTGATAGTTTGTTCTTCTTTTAAAAAAGAAATAACATATTTTTTTTGATGATTTTTATGTTTTTTCGTGAAAAACCTTTTTTCTAATTTTTTAACGACTGTTATTAAACCACTACTTCTACGTGAAATAAATATTTCCAACATTTGTAGCCCTCACACTTTCATTTAATTTAACGGGTATGCCAAAGCGTAAACTTCAAAATATATGTTCCAAATACTAAAGGTGCCTTCCATGAAAAGTGGAATTTAAAAAATGCTAACCTAAAATATTTTTAAATATTTTTTTCGAGTTCAGGCTGCCAAATTACAGCAGAAAATATTATGCACAGCTCCTCAGTGAAGATTGTCAGACATTGATGTTTATAAAGGGTCAGGGTCACGGTCAGGTTTAGTGTCAGACAATTATGGGGCTGTTTGCTGTAGATATATAGTTTTCGGATAAATGACAGTCACAAGCCTAGCAATATTCCGTTATACGATACAGAAGGATGTTACAAACTCGATTTGTTTTTAAAGTTCCTTTTAAATTCTTTATGATATTTTTCAAAATAATGAGCTCGAGGTCTTATTGTAATTTTGAAAAATATAGTACAGATTTAGAAAGACTGGTCAAATATACAAAATTGTACACTAAAGTTGCTTTAAAATTTTACCCCCAACTCATATATTGTGACGTCCTATATGGGATTACAAATAGATGGAAGGATTAATAAGAGTCATCAGGAAATATAACCTGACTTTCAGATCATATTTCCCTATGTTAAAATAAAAAAAAACTAAGATAAAGTAAGTTTTAGTTTTTCCACTGAATATGACTATTTCATACAACCAAATAAGATCTACCACGAGAGATGAGATTACTTTCTGTTATAATGGTCCGTCTTATTGTGCTGTTCTCATTTCTTGACATCTTTGAAGTACTGTGTGTAAAAGTGTAGTTTTTGTAGTACTTGACTTGGGCAGTCCTTAGAAAAAATTATTTAATATGCCTTCAAAAATACATTAATGTCTTACAGATTTATATGGTTATTTTAAAAATACCCTACTGTGTATAGTATATGATAATATATTTATATCCCTATCATAGCTTACCGCTGTAGTGTTTATGCAGGCACCTTTTTCCCCAGTTGCCTTTTCCTTTCTCAACATCTCCTACTTGGTCTCACACTCGACACTCCTCTGATGTTATACACTCACAGACACACACACAAAAACATAGCTTATATTGGGAAAAGAAAAATATACCCAGAGGCACACATATACACACCCTCCGACTCTCTTGTTTAGAACGCACACATTTATTGGAAAAATACATTGACTTGAAAATATTTTTTGGGTTTCTCGATTCCTGCTCTGCTCTCCCTCCCTCACTCACCGCACTCTGTTGCTCTTGCTGTAAAAGACAAATATTTGTATTGTGTATAACAATGCAGCAAACTGTTGTTGTTGTTGTTAACATATTTTTGTTGTTTCGTAAAGAGAAGACAAAAATACATTCATATAAGGAAAATTGGTAATGTTGCTTTTTTGGTGAGTTGTGTGTGTGAATATTTGGTTCGCTTCTTTGTTGTTTTTGTTGTATCTGGAACTAATAAAAATTCCCTTAAGTAACCTCAGCCATCTGATATTAAATTGTTGACTTTTATTTGGATACTTGGTTGGTTTGGTTATGGGTGTGTGTGTGTTTGTTTCACAAACCACACAGCAGCACAGGTCTACATGTAATTTCCGAATTTCTTTATACACGCACGTCTACAGCTTTCTTTTTGAATGCATATATGTATATGAGAGTGTTTATATGCACGTCTTTGGTTTATTTTTAGCCAAGGATAATTGGCTTGGTGCTATTTTTGGTTTTTGTGATCTTCGGTGATTACAATCAAATGATTGCCAAATTTATTGCCAGCCCCATAAAATGATATTAAACTTCCAGAAAATCCTAAGAAATTAACATAAATTTAAGTATTGGTAATATTGCTGTTGTTTGGTTTATCAGAGAAATCGATATGCTTGTTAGGGACAAATTTAAATGAAGAGGATTTAAATAATAATGATTTGTACATTTTAATTAAAAATAAAATCAAATTATATTTTAGCAGAAAATTTATAAAATAAGATAACAAATTAACAAAGACGACATACACGAAAAAGTCTTATACAGTGGAGAAATAGGGAAAACATTCTTATAACTATATATCTCCGATTTTACTTTAATTCTTCAAATGTGATTAAAAAGCAAGTCAATATAGGACATATTGACTGGTATTATTATTTAAAATATCCTTCCATCTACTTTTGAGTACTATGTGGTCGTATAAGTAATATTAATTGAAAAACAGTGTAGAAAACAGTGGGAAAATAGAGTATAAATTCAAAAAACTATATGAATAAGATTTTTTTCTTTAATGTTGTGTACTATGTGGTTGTATAAGTAATATTAATTATATTCGAATTACTCAAACCACCGAATGTATTACAGTGGAAAAAAATGTAAAAATTCAGCAAACGATATATTATTAGAAAATCAGTCCCATGTCCCATTTTTTAGATGTCCCATTGTATATCAACAAACTACATGTCTCAGACTTTTTCTTCAAACTTTAAAGGGGTATATGTATAATTTGAAAGTCAGTCCACATGTCCTAATGGTTCTTGCTATTTAAAAAATTCTCCATATACTAAAATAATCCTTCTGCCTATTTTTGAGTCCAATGTAGTCGTATAAGTAATATAAATTATATTTTTATTATACACACCGTCCAATGTATTATAGTGGAAAATACGGTACAAATCTGCAAACCAAATGTCTGATTTTTTTTTTAATTTTTAAAGGGAAATATTATTAGAAATTCAGTCTACATGTCCCAGTGTATTACAGTGGAAAAATGGAGTATAAATTCAACAAACTATATGGCTCACATATTCTAAAGGTTTTATTATTTAAAAACCACCCATATATTTAAAAAAAATCCTTCTATCTATTTTTGAGTACAATGCGGTTGTATAAGTAATATTTATTATATTTACGTTACTCATGCCACCCAGTGGAAAATAGGGTAAAAAAACTTTTTCTTTAAGTTTGTGAGGTTAAGTTTAAGTTTATTAAAAGTCATATCCCGCTACTACCCAGTGTATGACACATAGTGTAATTTGGTAAACATTCTACCAACTATATGTCTAATTTTTTCTTTAATTTTTTAAAGTAATATATGATTAGAAAATCCGTCTAAATGTCCTAATGGTTTTAGGTATTTAAAAAATCCTCCATCTATTTTTGAGTACTATGTTATCGTATAAGTAATATTAATTATATTTAAATTACTCACACCAACGAATGCTTTACAGTGGAAAAATAGGGTAACAAATTTCAAATGCAAAAAAGCCCTTGCAAACATTTATTTAATTATATAAATGTTTCTCCGGAACAACCAGATTGAATCTTATAAATTATAGTACTAGAATTTCATTATTTCCAAGTGTCTGATATTTATTTAATTTCTTAAAGGGAAATATTTTTAGAAATTCAGTCTATATGTTTCGATGCCCCGGTGTATTACAGTGGAAAAATAGAAAATCCGCTTAAATGCCCTAATGGTTTTTATTATATAAAAAAATCCTCCATAATATACAACCCAGTGTATTACAGTGGATAAATATTGTAAAATTTCTAAAAACTATGTATATGGCTCAGATGTTTTCCTTTACTTTTTTTAAAGTGATATATGATTAGAAAATTTGTCTAAATGTGCTAATAGTTTTTATTATTTAAAAAATCCTCCATCTATTTTTGAGTACAATGTTGTCGTATAAGTAATATTAATTATAATTAAACTTCTAACACCACCGAATGTATAACAGTGGAAAAGTAAGGAAAGCATGTCTGATATTTTTTAATTTTTTTAAAGGGAAATATTATTAGAAATATATTTAGTCAGAATGATGTCACAGTGTATTACAGTGGAAAAATACGGACAAATTCAACAAACTATATGTCTCAGATTATATCTTTAATATTTTAAAGGGATATACATACATACATACATATGTACGTATGATTAGAAATTATTATTTAAAAAATCCTCTATTTATTTTAAGAAACTCCTTCCATCTATTGTTGAATACAATGTGTTGAGTATAATGTGTGACATAAATTTGGAATTAAAGGAAGATATCAATTGATATGAGCGCCCCAGTAGGTGAGTTGGTACCGTACTCGCCTATGTGTTTGGGAGTCGTGGGTTCGGTTCCCACCAGAGCTTCTGGCCCATCGCTGCAAAAACTAGCCAAATGGTATTTGTAACCCGACTTTTCCCTGGACCGTAAAATTAGAATATAAATTTACTTTGTATTTTAATTTATATTAATAAATAAAAAAAAAAATATTGCCATAGGAAAACCAAGATAATTGTATGCTTTTTTTTAAAGTCCTACTTATTTCTCAATGTATATAGGTCGTCGACATATAAGGAAAATGTTGGGAGGGATAATTTAAAAGTAACTTCTTTTTGCATTATATAACGGAACACTTCTAGGATCTTCATATATATGCATGAATTTTGTTTATCAAAATCTAAAATGTTTACAGCAAATTGTTCTAACTGACCATAACTCTTTATAAGCTTATGTCCGACTTGGCTTTATATAATTTATTATATACATACATTATTTGAAACCTTATGAGAGAAAGAAAGGCACCGAAACAAGTCAGGCTTTTATACAAGAAAGTATTCTCATTTCTCGTCATAGTTCTTATTTAGTTGTTGTGAATACCCTTACCACATTGAAGCAATTTTGTTCATAATAACTTATTAATTTCATAAAAAGTTGTATAGTTTCTCAACAAAAAAAACTTCTTTATTTTAAAGAACATTTTTTTACTCCGAAAAAACGTTTGTTAAAAGTAAAGTTTCTTGGCATACAAGAAAATTTTCTTTAACATAAAGAAGACGTATCTTTCATATCATGTCATACTTTTGTATAACAATTTATTTATTGCTAAGAACTGACTCTTAAATTAAAGTTTTTTGGGATAAAAGAAATTTTCTTTAAAATAAAGAAGACGTTTCTTTACGGCTGTAAAACAATGCAACATTCTTTTATGTGCAATATTAATATAAGTATTTTTTTGGTGCATTGTATATGTAGTCGTATAAGTAATATCAATCATATATTAATTATTGATACCATACCTAACCTAGTCCACATAGTCGTATAAGTAATATTAATTATATTTAAATTACTTATACCATTCAATGTATTCGAAGTACGTGACATAGATATGATTTATCTATATGAGTATAAAAAAATTAATTTAAAGAATTAAAAATACATTTTATTAAGAAAAATAAAGATTATATTATGATCTATTTTGAAGTGCTGCTGTAGAAAATGTATAGCACTTGGTGAGCAAATTATGGGGGGAACACAATGTGAAAATAAGTTAATGTGACAAAATCCTAAACCAATATCAATTCAGATCAAACCTTGATATGCATTCAAAATGTTTGGCAGTTTGTGTGGGAGGCAATTGTCTACGCCCATTTTAATATAAATTGTATGGACTTTAAAAAAGAGTCAAGTAAGTACACCTTTGACCTAAATGTATTTATTGAAGCGCAACGCAAGATGAGTTGAATATACTTCGATTTGGAAACAAAAGGTCTAAAAATCATGCTCTGTCATCATTAAAAGCTGAATCGTAAAAGCGCTAAGTCCATATACCCGCTGTAAAAACATAAATATACCGTAAGTATTGTGCCTCTCATATACAGTTTTAAATATTGGACTTAGCGCCTTTACACTCTTAGGTCGCGAAACATGTTAACACATATATAAGTACAATATGAATGTAATCGGTCACTTATTTAGAGAGTTATCGTTCGCAGCAACCATACAGGCAGGACGGACAAAGCTGAAATGACCTTACATGTCCTGAAACGAATTTCCGCCCAACAGCTATAGGATCTTAGATGTGTTACACTTTTTCGTAGTAAATGACTAAACTAAGGCTGCTGTCTATATAATATAATCGGTTACTCCTCCGAGAGTTATCGTGCGCACCAATCTGCAGACACCTCAAATCACGAGTATTATAAGTATGTGTTACACTTTGATACACATATACCTTACCTCACTAAGACAAAAGTCTAGTTTATAGAAGCAGTATTATAAGCAATAACAAAACCATCCCCTCCCAAAAAACTTATCGCTGATTCAGAATTAAACAAATCATACTACACACCTGCCCCACTAACTACAGAAAAGGCTGCAGCTTTTTATATTGGGATACAAAGACCTGTTTTTAAATTCCCTGACAAAGCTGAAATTCATTCATCAAAAAAAAGGAACAAAAAAATATAAATCAAACTGTCCCTCACATTTCATAAGCGATTATCTGCGATTTTCTCTGCTGACCTCAATTTATGTTTTCCTTAAATCTTATCAAGGATCAAAGACACCAAAACCAGGCGTAAAAGCATCATATCAGAAAGTCAGTTAATCCCTGCAGATGGACGATTATGTAGCAGAGCTTATTTTTTGCTATCCCTTTTTGCATTCAGGCATTTCGTGTAAGCCCAATGAATATCTGTAGTTCATTTTTTTCCGCCCGTATGGTCTGCAGAGCAATTGCTGTGGGGTGACAATTTTCAAAAAGTCTGAACAAAAAATTAACAAAAACATGTCCATTGTTTTTATGCTGTATATAGCACATGACATGGTTTAAAGTTTTGCCTTTTTTTGTCATGTTGGGTCTTTGGAAGGATATTCCATTTTGCCGAGGAAACAAAAATCTAGGAAAACAATGAAAAAAGGAATGATTGCCACTAACGCACTCGGAGGAGAGCAATCGCCAATTACTTTTTTTCTTCAAATTTTCTACAGAAACGAAAGGGTTTTTTGTATACTTCAGTCCCTATACAGGCGTCAGACACACATACATTCACATGTGTATGAACTAGTATGTAAGTATGCAGGAGAAATAAAGAAATAAAGAAAAACTTGTATATGTGTATATATGTATAAATGTATGCATGTGCAACTCCAAGAGTGTGTTTGTCCTTGTGTGCAAAGGGTTTGTGTAAGTATGCTAAAGTTATGCTTGTTTTCAAGCTGTCAACATGTTTTTATCCCAAAAGGAAATTTCTTGGCTTTCTTTACAACATTTATGTTTTCTTCCTGACTGTTATTGTTCTCTTTTACTATAGTTTTCTAGCTACTGCAAATGCTGCTTCTTCAGCTGCTGCAGTAAGTAGTATTTATATATGTGTGTGTGTGTGCTTGAGTTTATGTGTTGTTGTTTGTCTCCTAATTTTTATGTTATTATTTATGAGTTGAGATATTTCTTATTATTTTGTGGTTGTTTACCAAAAATATGCATCCCATAAATCCTTTGCCATGTGCCACTATAGCATTATTGTTTTTTCTTTTGCTTGCAACTATTTTTTCCACTTTTTCAATTTTCTTTTTTTCACGTATGTGTGTGTGTGTATATTTTTTGCTTGCAAAAATTCTTAAGGACATATACGTGATAACATTTTGAAATTGAATTCATTACATAACTTTAATGTGTCTTCAAAACGATTTGCATAATTATCAGCGAGTGAGAGTGGAAATTAATAGCTAATGCTTCATTAGCATAACAATGAAGGACTGTAAGGATAATTAAATATTAAAAAAAGTGACACACAGACGCTTATGTACAACTATTCGTACGTATAGAAACAGAAACGATACAGAGAGGTGTCAATAAATGCAAAGACATTTTCAAAAATTCTGCAGTTGGCCACCTCAAGTCTTTCAGAATGATGTAAATGTTATTAGATTTGCAATGTTGCTTCCACAGGCGGTGAATGTATATATGTATGTATGTAATTTGCTACTTACTAAAAGTCTAAAACCTCGATGGACTGACTTAAGACCTCATCTTTTTTTGTAGCAAGTCTGAGTCTCTGACCTATGACTGACCACTTCTCTGCTGGAAATGCTACAATTATAAACCCAATCATATAAAACAATATTTAAATTTAGAAATTGCATTCTCTACACTGGCCTCTTCGTGTTTCCTTCTAATGACCTAGAGAGCGGATGAACAATTCTAATTAATTATTATCACTTATACGCATCATTGGAATATTTATACATATATTAAGTAAAACTTGCTGAAACTTAGAATAAAACAAAATAGGGTGATTCTGACTATATACTCGTCATACTATATAAAAAAATTCTTAGTCGGGTAAACCAAATGCAAGTCATGGGCTATTAAATTTGTGGTTAATTTGTGAGGGAGGTAACATAGGAGGTGGCGAAAATACGCCAATTTTTTCGCTCAACTAAAGGGGCTGAAAAAACATTGCACTGTAGGAAATCTCAAGTTGCTGTGTGTGGTGGTATTATTGTTTTGGGCTATTAACTTTTGGTACAAAGTGGTTCCATTTTCTGAGATGCAATTTGTCATAGACGCCTTTTGACTAAGATGATTGCCTTTTTCTAAAGTTAAACTACCAATTCACGTTTCAATTAAACAGCAATTGTATTTAGATACCTTTTTCCTACACTGGAGCCTTCATGTTTCCTTCTAATGATCTGTAGAGCGTATGAACAATTATAATTAATAAATATCACTTGAAACTTGTTAGAATGTATAGATAAATAGGGTGACTCTGACTTAATAAAACTAAACACTATATAACATATTAGTCGAGTAAATCTATTGATATACAGCCTAACTTTCAAAGGACGCTACCAGAAGGAGCTTGTTGAATACACTAGAACCTCAGTGAACAAGAGGTATTGCTCAGTAACGAATTACCAGTGTTTATGAGGTTTAAAGTCATGGGCTATTAACTTTGTAATCACTTCTGAGAGAGGCATCAAAGGAGTGGTGGAAAATACCTCAATCTTTTCACTGAACTAAAGGGGCTACGAAAATAGTGAGCTATAGAAAACGTCAAATGGTTGTGTGCAAAGTGTTCACATTTTCTGCGAGTCAATTTCTCATAGATGGCTTTTGTCTATGATGATTACCTTACAACTTTTTCTGTTGTAGAACTAGAAAGAAGTCGACAACGTATATTTTCTTTTTAACCATTTCGGTTTGTTATTTGATTTCCCCGATATTGTGTATACGTTGACCCTAAAGTCAGACCACTAATCCTCGTTTCTATTGTCTAAACAGCAATTTAATTTAGAAACAGTTTGCTCTAGACAGCTCTCTTCACGTTTTCTTCTAATGACCTGCAGAGCGTATGAATAATTACAATTAATTAATATAACTTATACGCACCATAGGCATATTTATTTATATAAGGGAAAACTTACTGGAATGTAAAGAAAAACCAAAATCGAGCTGTTCTGACTATATGATACAAAATCTTAGTCGAGTAAGCCCACTGAAATATAGACCCACTTTCTAAGGCCGCTATCACAAGGAGATAGTTGAATACGCAAATTACACTAGTTTAAAAAAAATGTTGTCGGAGGACTGTACATAATATTTTATGGTGTATACGGTGTTCTAAACACGAAAAAATATTTAAAAAATTTCATGGAAACGTTTTTTTTAATTCCAATTTTTATGGAATGTACCCTTAGTCCAACTAGGATCATATTTTTTGAAGTGCCGGGATATGCTTTAAATTTAGCAAAATTATGCTGTTTTTATGTAAAAACAGTGGTATAATAACAGTGGTTAAAATTAGAGAAAACTTTTACAAAAAAAACATAAAAGTAGAACAAAATCGCAAAAAATTATTATTATTTTATTACACTATGCAACAAAATTTTCGTCGAAGGGCTGTATATAATAACATCTTGTGGTGTAATAGGAGTTTTAAACACACAAAAAATAATTTTTGGTATTTTTTTCATTTTCTTTTAAATTCTCATTTTCCTGGAAGGTGCATACTAAAGGCACCATTGGACCATATATTTTGAAGTATAAGCTTGATAAAGTCGGAATATAATTTAAACAAAAGGAAATTTTAAGGACTACAAATTTTAACAATGACACATTCATGTGGAGACAAAAGTTTAGTAACTGTGGTGAAAACAATTACAAAAAATTTGATTTTCTTAAAAAAAATCGTTTTTTGCTGGTATGAAAAAATACTTAAAAATACAAAAAAACCGGAAAAAATATTTTTTTTTTCAATTCTTGGAAGCTGGCATCCTGATGCCTACTCTAATGTTGTAACTGTCGTGAAAACAACCACAACAAATTGGTTGTTTAAAAAGAAATGTTTTTTGCTGGCACGAAAAAAAACTTAAAAAAAATAAAAAAAATCGCCAACAAATATTTGTTTCCCAATTCTTGAAGGCTGGCATCCTGATGCCTAATCCTAATGCCTATTTGAAAAAGAATCTATGTATAAATGTAGAAATTATTGCCCTTTTGGTAGAAGTAAGCGAATTTCAACAAAATCATATTTTTATGCCCCCTCTTTTGTGAACGAGGGTATATATCAGGGATGTAACGAATATTCGCATATGCGAACGCGAATTATTCGCATCATTTTAACATTCGCATTCGCAAAAACCATCTTTGGATTATTCGCTTTCGCAAAAATATATTTCAGTATTCGCTTCCATTTGTTAAAGTGTTCAATCTCCTTATTCCCTTCACACAATTTGCCAATGAAAAACTCTGCCAATTCCCTTCAAAACAGTTGAAGAAATATGTTTGTCCTTGTGGTAACAAGGGGTAAAACTATAGATAACATTCTTAATACTTGAATATCCTGGAAAAATCTGTTCGCATTCGGGTCAAACTATTATTCGCATTTGCATTTGCTTTCGCAAAAATGCATATTTCACTATTCGCTTTCGCATTCGCAAGAAATATATTTCAATATTCGCTTTCGCTAAAGTCACTTTCGTTACATCCCTAGTATATATCAGTTGCTGAGGGTCAAAAGTGTAACACGTCGAAGGAGTGACCTAACAGACCCCCAGGAATATTTGGCGGAAATCAGTTTTGGAACATTTTAAGTCGTTTAAGCAATGTTCGTCCGTCCGTCTGTATGTCTGTCTGGCCGGTGCGCACGATAACTTTCGATAGGTGTAACCGATTGACTTCAAATTTGATATGTGTTCATACTTTTTTCCAGATAGACAAAGGGTAAAAATTTCATGAAATATTGATTCTTTAATAAGTTATATGTAATGCTTTTATAGAACCTACAGTTCCTCAAAAAATGGTCGTTATTACCGAGCCCCGTTTGATACCTCCCACAATGGCCGAAATAACAAATTTTTAGGTCTCTCTATTAATTTTTAGTCAATTTTTGAGGGATGCATGGAAGGGGTGGAAAATACGTCAATCATTTCATTCAACTAAAGGTGCTGCGAAAATAATAAAATATTTAAATTTTGTTTCTTTTGGCGGAGCTAATTACTTTGCAGCTTCTTCTGTTCTTTGGAACATCAATAACTAGAAAAATGCCTCACACAGTCTGGATGTTCAGCATTTGAGAAAAGTTTGATTTCGTCCTCAGCTTTTGCCTTAAAGTTCTCTGAGTGGTATCTGTATCATCATCATTGCAGCTAAAGCTTTAGCTTTATGAATATTTCACAACATAAATGGAGGCTTTCAATCAGATATTAAGTAGATACAATGTTATTCTGAAATAACGACAGCACCTCCATCAAGACCACTGCCACAAAGCGCCCATAACCACACCCACAGAGCCATTTCCCTCCCTCCCCTCACTTTCTATCTCTTCTCTCTTCTCACGCTGCCTTAGTCCCACTGCGTAACAACGCAAAAGCCACCTGATGGCTTCGTTTCGTCCTTTAGGAAAAAAAAACAAAACGCAAAAAAACTCCATTGTGTGATGGCTTAAAGGAAATTTGCCCATTACATTATACGCCATCATCATTATCCAAGCGACTGTCTGCGAAGAGCGAAATTATTTTTCTGTGGCGGACTAAGCGACGCAGATAGACAGACGTCGTCCCAACATTCGTTCCGAATGATTTGTGTGACCGTTGCTGGTGGTAACCTCCTTTTGCTTTTAGCGGCAGCGGCAGCGGCAGTGCCAGCCACAAAGACAGCGTAGGATATCAATGTCGCAGCTGCCAGCCGGTGAGCAGGCGAGCCGTCGTTGGTGGGTCTGACGCGTCAGGTTAAAGACCGTTGGCGCATTTCAATTTCAATGACTTTGTCGTTGTCGTTTTTAGTTAAAAATACGTATATTTTTCCACTCGACTGTTATTATTATTTCTCATATCATATTTCAGTCATTCATTGATGGGTGAAATGGGTGAAATTTTTGAAATGAAAGAAACTGAAATATGCCTAATTACTTTTAAGCAAAAACCGGAGCAGCAGCAGCGCAGATGCTATTAAAGAACATCGACTGGGCTTCTTTTAATTATTGGAAACTTTTTCACAGAAAGGAGATACCTGAATTTTAATAGAAGGAGATTTTTTGGGGGGTTTTCACCAGCAATTTAATTGAAAACTTTGGAGCAACAAAAAATCAATGTCCCGAATAATAATAAGATTAAATGGCAATGCAGAATCAGTGATATAATTTAAATACAATAAGGACAATTTTAGGATACTTGTTATGCTCATACTTTAGTGAAGGTGGGTGGGTATATATAATTTTCTAAGGACCAAATGTGTACAATATCAAAGCAGTGACCTAAGATCATAAATAAGTTAGACTTAAATTCTTTTCTGGAAATCTAAAGTCAGTTGAGCTGACTAAATTGATCTGTTTTTGTAGGGCAACCGAGAAATATCACAAGTTTTATTTTTAATCCAGGATTCTGAATAAGAATGACTTTGCTATATGTGTGCAAACAACTTCTATATAATGTTAAATTTTGAGCAATGAAACTACTGAAACTTTAGCAATACCAATCGAAAAAGTTATAATATAATTTCACATTAAACTTTCTATCATTCCTCTTGGTGTTTCCCTATTCAACTCCATAGATAACTATGGTCAGGTTTAGTTTTCGAAAATAGTCACAACACAACTATTAGTGTGTCTTGTAATAAATACGTATTTGCTTGAGTATTTTGCATTGCTGTCACGGCTGCCCTTAGGACCTTCTCTCGTTGAGAACTGTGAGGAAATATAGGTAAGTGGAATTTGCCCGTCCGCTTATCCGTTCGCCTATCTATCTGCCTGTCTGTCAGTTTTGTGCTTAGCTAACGTCTTGCCATCGTTGGCTTGTTTGCATTTCATAGCATTTTATTTTGTTGTTGCGGTTGGTAAATGTAATTTTGTTATTGCTATTTTTTATTATTATTATTGTTATTATGCTTTTTATAAATATAGATATAGAACTCATATTACAAGGCTCTGGGTTCGGATGTAATTAATAAATGATATACACAATAAATGTGTATATAATCAAGCAATATAAAGATATTAAGAAATTTGCTATGAAGAGGATCATATAGTGATTATTTGTATAAAATTTCTCTATATAAGAATGTGGAACTAAATTACACTTTTTCAAAAATAACAAGGTTACAAAAAAGAATATACGTGTATCGCCGTTTTTGAAGTTTAGAGGGGGTCAATATTTCACCCTTTTGTACATTCTAATGTTGAATTGGCATAGGAAACGGTATGATCCTTACATTTTAGGTATATGATGTGTTGAGCAACATTACTAAGAACACTACGAGGAACATTTTAACCCTCTAGCTGTTAAATCTAGGGATATTTTTGGTCCATTTTGTGGAGAAGGGTAAAGAACACTCCTAAAACAGATGTTTAATGGGTAAAAATGTTCTACAAAAATATTTGCCATAAAATTCTAAGGTAAGTCTCTGAATACACCAAAACCCAAAACCCAACTTAAATGCCAGAAATAAGTTAACACTTAAAATACATTTTTAGGTTTAGCGCCAATTCGAAAAAGTACGAAATTACCCTAAAAATTAATTTTGTGTTTTGGCTTATTTCGCGCATTTAAGTTGGGTTTTGAGTTTTGGTGCATTTAGAGATTTATAGTAGAATTGTATGGCAAATATTTTTGTTGAACACTTTAACCCTCTAGCTCCTCAATCTAGGGGTCTTTGTGCTTGGTTTTGTGGAGAAGGGTAAAAATCACCCCTAAAGCAGGTGTTTAACGGATCAAAATGTTCTACAAAAACATTGGCCAAAAATTCTACTGTAAGATACGAATACACCAAAACCCTAAACATAACTTAAATGGCAGAAATAAGTTAACACTTAAAGTCAATTTTTAGCTTTAGCACCAATTCGAAAATGTACGAAATTGCCCTAAAAACTCATTTTATATTTTGACTTATTTCGCACATTTTAGTTGCGTTTTGAGTTTTGGTGTATTCAGAGACTCCTAGTAGAATTGTATGGCAAATATTTTTGTTGAACATTTTAACCCTCTAGCTCCTAAATCTAGGGGTCTTTGTGCTTCGTTTTGTGGAGAAGGGTAAAAATCACCCCTAAAGCAGGTGTTTAACGGATCAAAATGTTCTACAAAAATATTTCCCATAAAATTATACTGTTAGTCTCTGAATACACCAAATCTCAAACCCCAATTTAAATGCCAGAAATAAGTTAACACTTTAAATCAATTTTTAGGTTTAGGACCAATTCGAAAAAGTACGAAATCACCCTAAAAATTTATTTTATGTTTTGGCTTATTTCGCGCATTTATAGTAGACTTAAAGTAGAATTGTATGGCAAATATTTTGGTTGAACACTTTAACCCTCTAGCTCCTCAATCTAGGGGTCTTTTTGGTTCCTTTTGTGTGGAGAAGGGTAAAAAAAATCACCTCTAAGACAAGTGTTTAACGGCTCAAAATGTTCTAAAAAAAATATTTGCCATACAATTCTACTATAAGTGTCTGAATAAAGCAGAACTCAAACCGCAACTTAAGTGCCAGAAATAAGTCAAAAATTTTAAATGGGTTTTTAGGGTAACTTCGTTCTTTTTCGAATTGGCGCTAAACCTAAAAATTGATTTTAAGTTTTGATTTATTTCTGGCATTTTATCCTTTAAAAGACATATTATTATTTCGATTCCCAATATAAACTGTGGATCGTATGAGTAATTTAAATTAATATAAATTATACGACTTATTGGTTATGCTAAGAAAAGTACTCATTTAAATTTCCCAAAAAATTATATTCCTAAAAAAAACTGTGGGTTGTATCATACGACCCGTTGCTTATGCGAAGCGAAACTTTATCCTCTAAACGAGCTGTGTGTTGTGTGCGCATGATGTATTAATATAAATCATACGACCAGTTGGATATTTAAACTAATAAAAGTAATTGAAAAGAAGTAAAGCAAGTAAGAACATTTTGGTAAAAAAAATAAATTTAAAAAAAAATATTCTCCATTGATATACTGCATTTTAAAAGAAAATTAATAATTATGTTTAAATAAAATTTATAATGAACTCAAACCCCTTCGGTCAGTTTGGGCCCCCTTGTATGTGTGGAACTTCAGAAGATTTGAATAAGTAGTATAGAAGTCATTAAAGAATCAATATTTCACTAAATGTTATGACCCATTTTCGAACATAGTCTGAGACAGAAATAAAAATCTGATCACATACCTAATTTGAAACCAATACGTTATTCCTTTACAGAGTTACTGTGCGCAACAGTCAGACAGAAAGACGGACAGACACAGGGACGGACATAGCTTAAATTAATTAAAATGTCCTAAAACGGATTTCCGCCGAACTTACATATGTTCCTAGGTCAGTCCTTCGATGTGTTACACTTGTGGCCCGTGGCAAATGATATAAATCCTCCTCGAGTAAAGTATGGGTAAAATGACGGTAATAATGCAATGCAATGTAATGGACGTAGTTCAAAAAAATCGTAAGAAATGGCAATTAATCTTTTTTACTTAACCCTCTGCATTCAATATTTCTTATCAGAAAATTAGAAATTCTTACATATATTTTTTTATTTGAAGTAATGTAAAATTATGTGGAAGAATGCCCCACATCTGAGTAAATTAATGTAATCTGCTTCATATAATCAGTTTTTTTAAAAGATATATTATTATTTTGATTCGACAAAATTAACTATGGGTTGTATACGAGTCATGTTCAAAAATCATGTTCGAGGTCATTTGAAATTTATATAGATCGTACGACTCATTGGTTAAGCTTAGAAAGATATTCACTTTGTGAAAAGTAATATAAGCTAATATATTCAATGAGTATTTATAATCTCAAATAAAACTGTAGATTGTATGAGTCATTTGAAATTTATATAAATCATACGACCTACTGGTTATGAAGAAATCTGCTCACTTCTCCTTAAATGTCTAAATTATTAGTTGCATTTTAAAATAATAAAATTAATTGATAGGAAGTAATATGAGTACATAGCAAATGCAATGACTAGATAGTAAGAGTCATTTAACGTAAGTCATTTGAAATTAATATAAATCGTACGACTTATTGGTTAAGCTTAGAAAGATACTCACTTTGTGGATAGTAATATAAGCAAATATCTTCAATGAGTATTTATATTCTTAAATAAAACTGTGGGTTGTATGAGTCTTTTGAAATTTTTATAAATCATACGACCTACTGGTTATAAAGAAATCTGCTCACTTCCCCTTAAATGTGTAAATTATTAGTTGCATTTTAAAATAAAACAAGTAGTACCTCGTTATACTCTAAACTAAAACTGTGGGTTGTATTAGTAATTTAAATTGATATAACTCATGCGACGCAATGATTATGCAAAGCGAAATTCTCCCATCCACCAGTATAACATTTTGCTGCATATCATCACTGTCTAGTTTATCAATTTTTTGTCATTTGCATTTTTTTGTGACTCCGTAAAGTCCTGACATTATAAAGGATTTAATTAAAACTTTTCCTATTTCGCTGTATAAAAATAATCCCACGTTTTTGCGCATAATGAACAAGTCCTTTCCAAAAATACCGGAAAGTTTCTAAACACTCGTAGAAAAGAAAGTTTGCCATTATTGCTGTATTGTTTTAAAGTACGAGTAGCATCTGTCCATTTTTGGGCGGGCAAACTTAATTAAAATGAGATAAAATAGAACCATTAAACCAAGTATACTACTTGATGGTGGCGGGGGCGATGAGGGGGAAAAGAGCAGAAAGAATATGTCTTGGACAAAAGAAAACCCATAGCCGATTTCCATTTAAATTGACACCATTCCCCATTAGCATGAAGTTTCCCTGAACTGTTGACACTTTTCCGAGAAACAGACAAAGTTAAGCATTTTTAGTCAAGTCAACGCTATTATAGAAATGGTTGGGTACAACAAGCAGCAGTTTTATTCCTGCTAAACAAATTTCGCGTTAACCCACTGAATGAATGGATGAAACAGATGTTGATGGAAATCCTCTTAACATTAAAAGAGACTGCTTCCGAAGAAGGAGTATCTTTTTTTAAAGGAATGTATATTAAAACCAAAAAGGGGTAGCAAAATTTAAGTAATTCAGCATTAGGTTACAACAAATTTATAAAAATTTTGTATTACTGAATTTACAGATTTAAAAGATTTTATTTTCTACATAAGTAAATTTGTTAATTTATTGTGGTGGTTGGGGAGGAGAGGGGAGGTTCGTTGTAATTAAAATCGTCTGCATTAAGTATTTAGTTGAATGTATAATATTACCTCAAATTAATGTCTCGGCTTTTCTAGTCTAATGAAAAATTGGTTTTTAGGAAAAATAAGCTTTTAGTCTTTTTAGAATACCATTACATAGTAAAAATGTGCACACATATTTAAATCCCATATCGCTACCTAATTAACTGAGAAAAGGCGTTACTGACAAATTTTCCAAAATTCTATTTTTAACAACAATTAAGCTAAATTTCTACAACGCAAAACAGGATTGAATATTTATGCAATACATATATATTTCTTCTGGAACCTATTGTGCGTATGAATAAAATTAATAGGTATCATACGAACCATACACCGTAACCGAGATAAGGTTTTGAGGAACATAGAAATATAAACTTCGGAGGATTTCTCTCTGAACTTGTAAGAAAATCTAAGTAAAGTAAACGACTGAAGTGTACCCTATCTTGCAGAGAAATTTGTAATACGAAATTAAATGTTTTGCCTAAGACGGGTAGACACAGTTTCCTTATTCTTTACACACATCTTAAATGTGTAAAAATGTTTCACAAACAGTAACCGTTGTATTAAATTTTATACGTTCAGTTATTCTCCTTTAAAAGCCAACTTATTATAATAAAAATAAATATTTTATGCTACAAAAAGAACTGTGGGTTGTATGAGTAATTAAAATTAATATAAATCATACAACTTATTGGTTATGGAAAGAAAAGTATTCACTTCCCCATAATTGGTACTTGCATTTTAAAATGATAAAATTAATAAATTCATGTTTAATATTAAAGTATTTTTTTTAGAAATGTTAGATCGATACAGACATTTGTTCACGCATTGCGAGAATTGCAGTTATTGCAAAAACAATCTAAAATGCAAAATTTTACGATATTTAATTTCCTCTTAACAAAAGTTAAGAGGAAATTATTTTCATATACTTGTTTCGCCATAGAATTCATGAAGCGTTTGAATATTTATCATATTATTATTTACCATTTATCATACGCATTATTGACCGTACCTGAGATACAGTTTATAAAACATAGAAATATATATCTATGTCGACTGAATTTTCTGTGAACAGGTAAGAAACTGTTAGTCCACTAAACCGGCTGAAATATACCCTAACTTCACAAAAATTTGTAAGATGTGCTTTAGTACGGTGTGTTATGATGCCAGAATATGTGAACAATGTTTGATAATTTTTTGTACAAATATACGTTTGAAAGGTAACAGAAGTAATCAATTTCACACGATCAATTAATCGTCTCAAAGACAAATTTTTATTTATATTCTCAAAAAAACTGTGGGTTGTATGAGTAATTAAAATTAATATAAATCGTACGACTTACTGGTTGCGCAAAGAAAAGTAATAATTCCTCAAAATCCTAATTGAATCAATGAGTTCATTTGTTTTCCTAAACGGGAACTGTGGGTTGTATGAGTAATTAAAATTGATATAAATCAATGAAATATACATTTCGGTTAAATTTTCTGTGAACAAGGAAAAAAATCTCGGGTCTGTAGAAATTTATATGCGAGTAAGATATAGGTGAAAATAGGTGTGAATATTTATGATGTACATATTTGTTTCTTCCTCGAATCAATGGTGTGTATGAATTATATTATTATTTATCATACGCACTATACGCACCGTAGCTGATATATAGTTGAAAGAACACAAAAATATAAAAAATTAATTCTCGCTTAACAAGTAAGAAAATCTTACTTGTGTAAACCGAGTAACTTTTGAAGATGTAATTTGTTCATATGATTACCGATTCTCCTTTAAAAGCCAACTTATTATTTCTGTTCTCAAAATTACCTTTGGGTTGTATGAGTAATTTAAATTAATATAAATCATACGACTTATTGGTTATGCGACGAAAAATACCAAAATCTTCGTAAATGGTCCTTGAAATTTAATATGGTGAACATAATTTATAAGGAACAATATGAGCAAAAGAATAAATACAAATATAACAGTTTGAGTAGGAGATCCCAAAACAGTTGGACAAGTTTTGCTTATTCTACTTCGGCAAATAGATGTGAATATTTATGCAGTACACATTAGTTTGCCAAAACACTTGGGCAAGTTTTGCTTATTCTACTTCGGAAAATAGATGTGAATATTTATGCAGTATATATTTGCTTCTTGTCTGAATCAGTTGTGCGTATAAATAATATTTATATTTATCTTACGCTCTATAGACCGTAACTGGGGTAATATTGATACAATATAAAAATTGAAAATGATAACGGAATCCTCGCTTAACAAGTAAGAAAATCTTATTCGAGTAAACCGACTAAATTTCAAAGGTGTAATTTTTCCATATGATCATCGATTCTCCTTTAAAAGACGACTTATTATGTCTGCTCTCAAAAGGAACTGTATGTTGCATGAGTAATTAGTAGTAGTATATATCATACGACTTATTGGTTATGCGACGAAAAATACATGAAATTATATATACTGAAATTAATTCATAAGGCAAAATATGATCAAATATATTAAGTGAGTGCACATAATTTATATCCTAAAATATAAATGTGGGTTGTATGAGTAATTTAAATTCTAACAACTCAAAAAAATTTAAATATTAACAAAAAACAGTCCAAATTTCTGTGAACAAGTAAGAAAATTGTAGTCTAGCAAGACTGACTGAAGTATACCCAAACTTCCGGAGAAATTTATATTTGATAAAGAGGTGCGCATTCCACTTCTGAAATTTGTTTTGAATATTTATGCAATACGTATTTATTTCTTCCTAGAACATACGGTACGTATGAATAATACGCCTTATAGAACGTAACTGATATAACACAACAAAGAAATATAAATTTTGGCGGAATTTTCTGTTAACTGATAAGAAAATCTCAGTCTCAAATATACTCTAAATTTCAGAGAAATTTGTGATATGTGTTTTATTTTCATATGATCAGCTATTTTCCTTCAAAAGCCAACTTCTTATCTCAATTCTCGAAATTACCTGTAGTGTGATGAGTAATTAAAATTAACATAAATCATACTCATTATTGGTTATGCGAAGAAAAGTACTAACTTCCCCATAAATGCTACTTGAATTTTAAAATGATGAAATTAATTTATAAGTAATAATATGAGTACGTATGAGTACATAGAATTTATATTCTAAAATAGAACTGTGGGCTGTATGAGTAATATAAATTGATATAACTCAAAGAAATAATAAATTTTGGCTGCATTTGCTGTAAACAAGTAAGAACATCTTATACGACCAAACTTACTGAAGAATACCCTAACTTCCGGAGAAATATAATAGTTTGAGTAGGAGATGCCAAAACAGTTGGACAAGATTTGCTTATTCTACTTCGGAAAATATGTGTGAATATTTATGCGGTACATATTAGTTTCTTGTCAGATTCAATGGTGCGTATGAATAATATTAATGTTTATCATTCACTCTATAGACCGTAACTGAGGTAAAGTTGATAGGACACAGAAATATAAATTTCGGCGGAATTTTCTGTGAACATTCAGATACATTTTTAATATGTATTTTTTATCATATGATCAGCTATTCTCCTTTTAAAGCCAACTTATTAAATACCTGTAGTGTAATGAGTAATTAAAATTAATGTAAATCATACTTATTCGTTATGCGAAGAAAAGTACCAACTTATATATATAAGACACTATAAATGGTACTTACATTTTAAAATGATGAAATTAATTTATAAGGAACAATATGAGTACATATGAGTACATATGATTACATAGAATTTATATTCTAAAATAGAACTGTGGGTTTTATGAGTAATCAAAATTGATATATCTCAAAGAAATATACAAAAAAGAAAATCTTAGTCCAGTAAACCGAAGCATACCTTAACTAACGGAGAAATTAAATATTTTAAGTAGGAAATGCCAAAACAGGAGGACAAAATTTGCTTATTCTTCTTCGGAAAATAGAAATGAATCTTTATGCAGTACATCTTTGTTTCTTCCCAGAATCAATAGTGCGTATGAATAATATTAATATTAAATGATATAACAAAACAAAGAATATAAATTTCGGCGGAGTTTTCTGTGAACGGATAAGAAAATCGAAGTATACCCTAACTTAAGGAGAAATTAAATATTTTGAGTAGGAAATGCCAAAACGGGTGGACAAATTTTGTTTATTCTACTTCGGAAAATAGACATGAATCTTTATGCAGTACATATTTGTTTCTTCCCACAATCAATAGTGCGTATGAATAATATTAATATTAACCGATATAACAAAACAAAGAATAAAAATTTCGGCGGAATTTTCTGTGAACAGATAAGAAAATCTCAGTGCAGTAAACAAATATACCCCAACCCCAATACTTTAGCACTTTGTGTTAGAGATGTCAGAATGTGTGGACACATTTTGATAGTTCTTTGCTTTATGAGGAAATCTAAAATGTTGCGGAAGAATATTCCACATAAAAGTAATTAAAGTATTCAATTGCATACGTTCAGTTATTCCCCTTTAAAAGCCAGCTTATTATTTAAATTCTCAAAAATAGCTATGGATTGTATGAATAACTAAAATTAATATAAATCATTCAACATATTGGTTAGGCGAGGGAAAGCGCCCACTCCCCCATAAGTGGTTCTTGAAATTTAAAATGGTGAAATTAATAAATTCATATTAAATTCTTTTTTTTTTGGAAATGTTAGATCCATGCTGAAATGTTACTCACTCTAAAAAACTAAATCTAAAATAAAGAATTTTTCGATATTGACTTGTTTCTTCCTAGCATCTATGGCGCATATGAGTAATATTAATATTAATCATACGCACTATAGACCTTAACTGACATAAAGTTAAAAACAAAGAAATATGAGGATCGGTTGAATTTTATCTGAACATATTGGATTTTTCAATAGGGATGATATGATGTTGAAGTGACGTTTCGGCCATTTGTAATATGTCATGATCTGTCATTTGTTTTTCATTGTATTCAGTAGTGTTTACAATTTCGTCATGGAGAGATATACGCAAATACAACGTTTACAAATTATTCAGTTTTATTATCAAAATAATGGTTCTCCAATTGCAACTTTTCGAGCTCATTTAAAAAAAATACTTTCCAGTCGACATACGACCTTGACACCCATGAGCAATATTTAGCTCTCGTTAAGAGCTATCTTTTTGCCATTGACCGATTCCCGATACCATTAAGGAGCTAGAGCAAAAATAAACTTTCCGTCCACATTTGAAAATGATGCTGTCAATTTTTATTAAATCCAAAAAAAAACACTTTCCAGTCGGCCTACGACCTTGACACCCATAATCAATATTTTAGCTCTCGTTAATAACTTTCTTGTCGCCATTGACCAATTCCAGATACGACGTACCGTTAAGGAGCTAAAGCAAAAATAAACTTTCCGTTCACATTTGAAAATGATGCTGTACATTTTTATTAAATCCAAAAAAACACTTTCCAGTCGACCTACGACCTTGACACCCATGATCAATATTTTAGCTCTCGCTAAGAACTTTATTTTTGCCATTGACCGATTGTGGCTACGTGTCATACAGCAAATGAAACAATAGAATTGTTGCGAAAAAATTTTGGAGATTCGATTATTTCAAGAAATTGTTATATTGAAAGGCCTCCAAGAAGTTGTGATTAACACTATTAGACTATTTCTTGTGGGGTTATTTGAAGTCATTGGACTTTCGAAATAAACCAGACCCTCTGCAAGATTTACAAGTCAATATTGAACGTGCCATTCATGACATACGACTTGATTTAGTGGACAAAGTGCTCGAAAATTGGGTTCATCGAATTCGTTCCTGCAGAAGAAGTCGTGGCTAATTGTACCGATTGTACTTCACATTAAATAAAAAACTCGTTAATTTCCTTAACAATAAGTGTGTGTTTTTTTCAAAGAAATCATATCACGCTTATTGGAAAACCCTTTATAAGAAAGTCTTGAATAAAACCAACTAAAGTATATCCAAACTTTCAGAGACATTTTTAATAAGAAATTTAATATTTAGAGCAATATATGCCAATATCACAAGACCAATTACTCGCCTCCAAAAGAAAATATAATTATTTTTATACTCAAGAAGAACTATGGGTTGTATGAGTAATTAAAATAAGTAAGAAAATTCCAGTAGGGTGTTATTTCGTAATATTTTGTAATATTTTTCGCCTAAAGAGATATGCTTGTTACGATTTACTTACTTATTTTAGCACAAATTATTCAGGAAATCGATATACGAATAGAAAATCAAATTAACTTAATTATAATCATCAAGCGCTAATAACAATCTTTGCTGGGTTGCAATTGCATTTCGAAAACGAAAATGAGAACGTAACAAAATCCACTATAAAAGCTACGAAATTATTTCTATAAATATATAAAATATGCCTAAATGCGTACATATCCGTTGGCTAATGTCCTATTCAAAATAGATTTTTGTTGTAAATTAAATATAATGAGTCTCAAAAGTTAATAATAGTTCAACAACAAGAAAAACAACGTCGTCGTCGGCACAAGTATAATTTCAGAAATATAAAAGACATTTAACCTAAGAACAATTACGGGGTCTAGTACACACACACACACACACACACCACCACCACCACCACTGCCACAAAATACTAGCTACACATTATTACCAATATGACAAGTGCACACAGACTTTGGAGGCTAGGCGCGCTAGCTCTCGTTTTAATTCTAGCATTTGCATGTGTTTTTGTGTGTGTGTGTGTGTAAGTGCTTTACACAAAATAATATTACACTGGACGATTGTTGGGGTACGCTCTCTTGTATGAGTTGAAGGACATTTCTCTAGCAGGTCTTTAAAAACAGAAACATTTTAACTAACAACAAGTGCCCCCTTACAAATTCAACTCTTATACGAAATGGATGGATTGTTTGTTTCGTTATTGTGTTGTGTTTGTTGTACACATCACTCACACACACACACACCCGCAAACATATACCAAAAAGAGCTTATACGAAAACCTGAAACAAGTGCTTTAACTCCCCCCAAACCACTGACAGAACTACTCTCAACGACCATATTAAGGCTGGTCACTGTGCGGTGGCGTCTCTCTCTCTCCCCATATCTCTCTATACGAATATAACCATGTGTTTGGGGCTATGGCTATGGACGAGGAACATGTGTCCATGTGTACGTGTGAGTGTGTGTGTGGCTGAGTGTCTGAGCCACCTTTTAACCTACTTCTAACTCAGCATGGCGTGCTCGTGTATGCATACACGTAGACATTTCAGACCAAATGTACTAGGTGTTTTTTGTTGTTTTGCCTGCCTGGCTGCCCAAGTACACACAAAAATTGTGGAGTACTCACCGAAAATCTCTATATTTTTCTCACTATGTAAGTGAGGGTGTGTACATGGCTGCATAACTGGGTAGGTGTGTGTGTGTGCCCGCGGTTGTAGGCCTTATTTTTGTATGCGAGATATATTTTTAACCTGTACGTATGGGCGCAAATACTATAAAATTCAACTATGGCCAGCAGAAAACGATTATGAAAACAAATGGGAAAAAAGGCAGAAAACCAAAAAACAGAGAAATGTGGAAAAAATAACAACAAAAAACACACATTCAGACAGTGGTGTAGACTTGGTTTTTTGTTTCGATTTTGGAGTAAAAGGCTGTCAATGAATTTTTTTAACAAATTCTTAATCTATTTATTTTATTTACTTATTTCAACAAATTGAACCTAGGACAATGAGAACAGAAACAATTATAAATTATTGCTAGTTAACTTATATTAGTAAAAAACATGTAACTGATTTTTGACATTGGAAGAATGATATAAAAATTTGTATTTGTCTTATACAATTAAGTGCAATTAAGCAAGATTTTTTTAATCATTTCTGAAATGCAGGTTGTTGCTTATTAATTGAATATTTTTCTATATTTTCTATATATTTCAAATAATTTAAAAATTTGGAAGACAAGGTAGAGGATAAGCTCTATTTCAGCTTAATCTTAAACGATTTAAAACTAGAAAGAAAATTCCACTCTAGTCAGCCGACCTAGGTCAACACTCACTTTGTGAGAAATATCGTCGGTAATGTCGCAAATGAAGGTAGTCCCTGCTTCTTCGAGTTCATTGTAACGTATACCTAAAATAAATACATTACGTTAAAGAATACAAAGGGACGTATACATAATATTAAGGTGTTAGTCACACATTGCAGCGTCTTAAAAACAAAAATATGGAATGCTGAGACCATCAGCTTTGTAAACCTTCAATTCCTATACAGTGCTCGAAAGGGATACTTTCAAAATGTCCCCAAAACAGAAAAGATCCCTAGAATGTTGAATACATGATGTTACATCTAGTGGTTTATTTTTCTATTGCTTCACTATTGACTGCGATTAGCCGCCTTAAGTCTTTTTTGTGGGGTACCGTGAAGGCCCTATGTTATGCGAAGAATCCATTTCTTAAGGCGGTTATCGAGCAAGACAATCATGAAATAGAGCCACAAACTGTCACCAAAGTCTTGGTAAATTGGGTTGACAGAATGCGCTACATAAAGTTAAGTTATCTGTATACGATACAATTTACTCGGAAAATCAATGAAGATCGGTTCAACGATTAAATGCATTGATACGAAACAACTGGACCATAAACGACGTTATTTTTTTGCATCATCCTTCCTTAAATGTTTCGTAAGGCTTTTAATGTATGGCTAATTTGAACTAATATTACTTATACGGCCCGTTGTACGCCATAAGGTAGTGCATTAATATTACGTATACGGTAATATGTACTTGAAAAACAATGCACACGCACTAAATGGCGTGATATGAAACATATGGACTAATACGTCTTTATTTTTATCGACGCTTTCATTTTTGATACTAAATCGCACCGTTGTCGGGAAGATTTAGGTGATAACGATGAAAATGTATTTGGACCATATTTTGTATGGTCCAGATACTTTTTCACCGTTTTTTGAACAAAAAAAAGAAAATGTTTCTAATAATGTTTCTGCATAAAAGAGATATTTTAATTTCCGTTAATTTATTTCGTTAAAAATATGGTCCAATACTAAAGGTATCTTCCAAGAAAGTCGAAATTTTGTTTGAAGAGATCGGAATTTCAAAAAAAAAAAAACAAAAAAAAATGATGAGTGCCCCAGTAGAGTGCTCGCCTATGAGTTTGGGGGTTGTTGGTTCGATTCCCACGAGAGGCTCTGGTCTGTCGCTAAAAAATATAACATGCAACATGGTCTTTGTCTCCCGGCTTTTCCCTAGACCGTAAAATAGGATATAAATTTACTTGGTATTGTAATTCATATAAATAAATAAATAAAATTTACCATAATTTTTTTATATATTTTTGTGTTACATTACACCAGAAAATATTATGCACATCCCTTCGTCAAAAATGTTTTTGCATAGTGTTATTATTATTTATACAGCCCATTGTACTCCACGTAATATGTTAATATTTACTACGTATACGATATAATTTATTCGAAAAAGTTGGAATAAATTATTCGATATGAAGCAAAATAACAATTAGGACTTTACTTTTTGGGTCTGCCTTCCTTAAAAGCTTTGGAAGTTATTGTAACGTATGACTGATTCGAATAAATATTACCTATATGTCCCATAAAGTAATGTATAAAACTTACGTATAAAAGATCATTTACTCCAAAAAGCAAAGAAAGCAATACAAAATGTATGTAGTAACGAATCAACTGAACCAGTAGGACTTTTTTTTGGGGCGGTCTTCCTTAATAGCTTTCCAAAAAGTTGTAATGTATGACTGATTCGAATTAATATTACCTATACGTCCCAGGGTATACCATAAGTAATGTATTAGTATTACGTATACGATACAATCTTCTCTAAAAACAAAGAAAACAAAAATGCAGTAATGAATCAATTGGATCAGTAGGACTTTAATTTTTGGACCTGCCTTCCATGGTATACCATAAGATAGTATTACGTATACGATACAATGTTCTCCAATAAGCAAAGACAACAATAAAATGGAGTAATGAATAAAGAGGATCGAATTAATATTACATATACGTTCCATGGTATACCATAAGATAATGTATTAGTATTACGTATACGATACAATGTTCCACAAAATGCAAATAGTAATAATAAAAACATTTTTTTTTTATATTTCTTACATACAAGCTCTCCTCGTGTAGTCAAAAAGGAAAAAAAATTAGATTTTGCGAATAAAAATAATTGTTAGCTATATTTTTGCAAAACAAAATCAGAAATGAAGAAAATTATATACAGACATTAGTTCTATCTGTCTTGATCCACTGTTCCTCCTGCTGGTTTTATTGTCCGTGGCCGTCGTGCAGTTTTATCGTCGTTTAATGTACTGAGTGAGTACTCACTACACACGTAATGTGAAGCAATGACCGGCCCACCGGACGGACGGACAGACCGAGCGAACGGATGGCCGTCTAACCAACCGACATAGTAGAAATTTCCGCGGTTAACCATTATCAACTTTACTATAATACTCCACTCTAACCATTCCATACAGCAAACAATGTTTAGCTTTTTCAAAACCATCACCAACAACCGCACAGAGACTAAGAGAGGTCAGAAGAGGCGACAAGAGAGGGAAGGTGAAACTAAGAGCTATACAAATACAAGTGGGAGCACATTGAAACCTCTGCAATTATTTGGAAAAACTATTAATATAATTTAGTTCGAAAGTGTGGCAATCACACAGAAATACGCATACACACACACATTCATATGCAGAGATGGAAAATGGAACGAAGGCACACTTAGGAAGACTTATTGACATCATGAATAAATTCATGTTAAGGAATATTTTTATATAGAGCAGCTAGAGGTGTTTGTTAGGAAGTCGGCGGGGAGGGCAGGAGAGGAGAGTAAGCAAAAGACCGAAATGTTTGCTTAGCTAAGGACGACAGGTTGAGCTGTGAAGAAGCAAGGAGGAAGGAGGACGAATGGACGACAAAAATTGCTTAGACCTTAACGTCATTCAATAAATTGACGTACAAAAAAGCCAAGCCAAAAAAATATATTTTGAGAGAATTGGAATAATTATTGAAGAAATGGTGTTGAGCGGAAATGCAAATAATTAGAATATTGAAGCAAAATGTGGGGGAAACTAAGAGAGGAAAACTGAAGTAGTCTTCTAGTAAATAATTCAAAATTTTTAATTAATTTTACAATATCTAATGCTGATTTATATTCTGGAAAAAAATGTTACCCCGTCGATGCGAAATACTGAAAAATGTTTGGCCTTTTCAGGTGGAACTGATGTAGTCCCTCGAATTAAACTTAGCACATATTTCAAAATACCAAATTTTGGTATAAAGGTCCAGATTTTGGGAAAAGGACATAAGATCTGTGCTTTGAATAAAATTCATAAGACCAAGAAAATTGGTAAAAAATTTCACAACTTTGTTAAAATTCGCAATATCTACCGTATGTGCTTTGAAATGTATCTCCAAAAAAAATTAAATATATTGCAATATTTATAAATTCGATTTATCATATATTTTGTGAAATTCGTCCAGAAATTCGAATATATTAATCATTTTAGAGCCTCGACTTTGAAGCCGAAAATTTTGGAATGCACTTCACATGTCTGATACTAAAATTTTGGAGGACCCTCTAACAACTTTTTTTCCTTAAATAATTCCAACTTCCATCTCCATTCCGTTATCCCTAAAATAATCATATATTTTCAGGCAGCAAGGATATACTAAATTTCTTAAATTCCCAAAGTATAAAGGCCACAACATCTTTACTATCCCCCCTTCTTCTTATTCTAGAATCCTCAGAGCGATTAATTGCCGTTTTAACCTTGACAGCGAAGTGAGCAAATATCCCCTAAACCTTGAGAATTTCCTCTAATATGTATTAACAAAAGATTCTTTAGCAAATTACCCCGCGACTATTTAATTCGAGAACATTTGTGTCATTGTCTACAAAAGTGGCGCGATCTCGTAGACAAGAAGACAATTGTCATTGACGTATCCTGTTTTACTACACCCCAACATAACCATCACACCATTGCCGCCACCGCCACGGCCTGCGCCAACATCACCACTATAGAGGACTTCCTGACGGAGTTATTCTTTCATTCATTCATAAATCGTTTTGCAACCACTCAGACATATCTGCCGAGTGGGGACTAGCAGGGGTTGGGAGGGGAGGATGTACAAGGATGACGAGTATGTCCTCGGAGGAATGCCGCCATACTTATGACTTATTTGTGGAGTAACACAACAAAGCAAAGTGCAAGAGTCTCCCCTCCTGTACGCTTGAATGGTTGGTTGGTTGGTTGGTTTGTTGGCTGAATGACTGGAAGGCTGGCGTGCATTTAAATGCGACTCTGAGACAATTTCAAAAGGACATTTTTAAATTAATAACACTTAATGAAAACACATAATAAGTTGAATGAAAACATACGAGCAGACAGTCCTACAGGCAGACAGACAGACGGACAAACATTTAAATGTAGATTTCCAGCAGGGTTTTTATGCCGAGATTCCCCCATTAGTTATAAAATGGACAGAACAAAGGTATTATTAGCAGGAGACAATGTTTGCAACACTTTTCAGAGAAAAAATGGAACAAATGTTGTTTTTTACTTCACTTTACAATATTTTTGTAATATTGAAAAAACTTCAAGAAACCTTAAGAACTAAAAACTAAATTTTTCAATAGTCAACCGAAATATAGCCGTAGAAATAAATTATATAATTCATTATAAAGAGCTCTGAAGCAACTCTGATTCAATTGAAAATAATTCGTGATACATTTTATACAAACAAAATCAAAAAATTTTTAATATATTTCACAAAAATTTGGGTTCGAATGTCAATTTAAACAACTGCGACAACAAAATTAAGGATAATTTGGTAATAAAGTTAAGACAAACTGTAAATATTTTTCACAAAAATCCCAAATTAAACCATTACAAAAAGAAAACTAAGGATCATTTGGCAATAAAGTGGCATATGGTGTAATTTGTGTGAAAGCTACCAAAAAGGGGTGCGCCAAGTACGGAAGTTTCGGTACAGCTATTGCGCTGCAAATAACTTCACTAAGTCTTTATGTTAATGTACGGATAAGGGCTGTAACTTATTGGTATGATTTGGTCCTTTGTATACTATTAGAATTAATATCACTTATACGACCCATTGTTCTCGATAGTGTAATGTATTAATATTACGTATAGGATACAATGTACTCGACAGAGCAATGAAGACCGATTAAACGAAATGATATGAAGCAACTGGACCACTATGACTTTATTGGCTTTTTTAAAATGTTGTAACATATGAATGATTCGAATTAATATTACCAAAACGCGACATAGTAAACCGTAAGGTATTGTAGTAATATTACGTATAAGATACAATTTGCCCCCAAACACAATGAAGTCTGCGAAAAATGAAGTGATGAATCAACTGAACATTTTTTTGGACTGCCTTCCCTTATAGCTTTCAAAATCGGTTAGAATTAATATTACGTATACGACAATAGTACTCCAAGAAGACATGAACTCAGTACATCTTGGGTTAAAGGGATAAACAATATATTACTATGTGTACAAGTCTTTATGTTAATGTACGGATAAGGGCCGTAAATTATTGGTATGATTTGGTCCTTTGTATACTATTAGAATTAATATCCCTTATACGACCCATTGTTCTCGTTAGTGTAATGTATTAATATTACGTATAGGATACAATGTACTAGACAGAGCAATGAAGACCGATTAAACGAAATGATATGAAGCAACTGGACCACTATGACTTTATTGCCTTTTTTAAAATGTTGTAACATATGAATGATTGGAATTAATATTACCAAAACGCGCCATAGTAAACCGTAAGGTTTAAATGTTGTAACATATGAATGATTCAAATTAATATTACCAAATTTAAAATTTACCCTCGATGAAAATAACTTACCCGCATAACTTTGACACGCCAAATCGAATGGGATTAACAGTTTTTTCCTATGACATCGCGTTTTCGAGTTATGTAGCCACAAGCCTTGCTGGGTAAACAAAGAGGTTAGTAAATTCAAACACAATTTTAGTAAATAAGTCTTCGAAATAGACGTTCCATGTCAAAGAACGAAAGAAAGGAAACACTTCAAGAAGTATTTCTCCCAAAACACCCGACAATCCCGTTCACCCCCTTATTCCTGAAAATCCCCCTGCAAAAATAATGATTTATTAAAAGTCGTGGAAATCGGTGGATTTTTCGGGTGATGTATTCGACAAAAAGATTCCTTGTAAAAAAACACTATAGGCCCCCATAAGACACTTTTATGGCAACCCAATGGTTTTTTAAATATATCATTTTTCAAATTTTTTATTTTGACCACTTTGTTTGAGAGGTACCAAAAGGGCAGTGGCAATAACGAAAATTTTTCACGGGGCTGTAGGTACTGTAAAAGTATAACACAAAAGTATAAAATTTTGAATATTTGTTGTAAGCCGTTAACTTTTTGTATTGGAGGTACCAAAAGGGGCGTGCCAACTTTCCCGAGGTGGTAGCGACTGAGATACTAATACTATGCGTGAAATTGCTGAAAATTCCGATTAGTAGTATAGAAGTTATTTAAGAAACAATATTTCACTAAATTGTGAACCTTTGTGGGGGAGTTACTCGAAGGAATGGATCAACATGGTCCATCTTTTACCTTACCCTGAGATAGAAGAAAATATTAACACATACCAAATTTGAAGTCAATCGGTTACTTCTATTGAAAGTTATCGTGCGCACCAATCAGACAGACAGACGGACGCACGGACGGACGGACATTCCTCAAATGACTTAAAATAGACACAAATGGATTTCCGAAATTTACAACTGTTATTGGGGGTCTTTTAAGTCACTCCTTCGATGTGTTACACTTTCGGCCCACAGCAACTGATATGTACCCTTGTTCACCAAAGGGTGGGTAAAAAAACCGCATTTTTTAAATTCTCTTACTTCTACAAAAGTGCTATAATTTCTACATTTATCCATAGATTTTCTTCAAAAAACCATTGTTTTATTCGTTAGGGTGCTAGCTTTCAATAACTGGATCAAGCAAGTTTTTTTCTATTTTTTATGGTTTTTTTTCGTCACAGCAAAAAAAAATTTTAAAAAAAAAAAACATAATTTGTTCTAATTGTTTTAACGACAGTTACAAAACTTCTGAATATCGCAATATTCTTCTAATTTCCGTAGCCCTCTGTATTTCCTTCAATTTAAAAGTTATCCAGACTTTCTCGAGCTTATAATTACTTCTGAAAATATGGTTCAAAAATGCTAAAGCCAAATTCCAATTCCAAGCCGTTGACAAAACTACATTTGTTTTCGTGGCCCAAGCAAAAAACAAAAATGTATTGGTATGAGAGTTTTAGTATGTTGACTTAGTTCGGCAAAATACGGGTTTGGTTAGCAGTTCTTGTTAAATTCAATTTACTGCTTCCTCAAGTATTTCAGCTGATTTAAGTTAAAGACATACACTATTGCTACTGAATTCTGAAGATGATAGAGTGGTGTCTATCGAAACTGCAGTCAATTCTACCAAGCAATTAAAACACTCTACCAATTTTTGTATTTGTTTCTATTACTTTCTTGGAATAGACAGAAAGTAAATGGAACATATGGTCTCAAACCAAAAAAATAAATTCTGACTGAATAGCAAAATGGAATTTTCAAAAAAATCACGAAATTTTTTAAAATATTTTTTCGTATTTAGGACTCCATATTACAGCAGAAAATGTTATGCACAGCTCTCCGACAAAAATTTTGAAACCTGGTGTTATTAATATTCAATATTTCACAAAATGTTAACCCTTTTGCAAGGGACGTACCAGAAGGGGTAAACAATATGGCCCATCTTCAAACATAGCCTGAGATAAATTCGAATCAGCATTACTTATACGACCCATAAGGCAATGTATTATTATTACGTATACGACACTATGTACTTGAGAAAAGAAATACTTTAACTGAGTACATCTTGAATTAATGGCGATAAACAAGAAATTACTATGTGTGGTGACATTGCGGAATATTCGAATAATAAGTTGAATATTTCACAGGAAGGTTAACCCTATGCGAGGGTGTACCAATATGGCCCACGTAGCGTTAGATGGAAAAAATATGACCGCATACAAAATATGAAGCCACTCCTTTAGACCAGACAGACAAATGGACATACCAAAGGATATTTTTTTGTGTCAAAACATAGGTCAACCTTTCGATAAGTTACACTTTCTTTCGTAGCAAAAAATATATACCCATTTTCCATAGGAAAATAAATCGAGAATTCTTCAGAAAATTTCAGAATTTTTTCCCCAAGTCTTCTTACATACATCAAATAGGTATGTACATACATATGTATATAGAACTAGAACATCTGCCATTTCAGTCATTCCATATGGTTATATTATTAATATGACTATATTTGCATATTGTTATCTATTTTTATTCCATCATATTCATGAGTAGAAATTTGTTAACATTCAACAAAAAATTTGAAGTGAATTTCTTCGTATTGTCAGAATTCTTGTCAAGTCCTGCTTATGTGATTTATATTTACATACATATGTACGTACATATATTTTTACTCAATTCTATTTTTTCTGATTTTCCTTATTCAGAAGCAAGAATATAAATAGCTAGAGCAGGTCTCAACGTCATTGCATGTTATTCATAACTATTGAACATCTCGTGCTGTGTTCAGAATGTAATAGTGGTTCTAAGAACTACTCTATACTTTCGAAATCTGACTAATCGAGGTAATAAGGATGTTATCGCTATGTTTGTATTAGCTGTGTTCATTTGTTCTCCTGATAATTGTCGAAAGAAGAGAACGATTGATTGAACATTTTGTAATTGGTAATATTATCTTCATTTCAAAGATGGATCATATTGGTACCTCTCCCCCACAATGGGGACAATTTTGAATCCATTTTCACTTCCATACTTGTGATCGATCTTTTTGTTAATTTTCAAACTGTTTTCAAATTAAATTATTTCTGTAGATGAGTGGTAAATGTACATATATTGGGAGGAGGGCATTTGAGATTCGCCTATCGCCGAACATAATCCGGTTTTAGTTATTTTCTTCTCTGCCATTATTGTACCGGGGGTTTTTCATTAAAACCAACAAGAATATTTCAGATTTTTTTTACCCCTTTTTTATAAGATTTAACCTTAGGGGTCCCAGAGAACAGACGAACACACACACAGATACACACAAAGAAGTTTGCACGTATTACTCCCCCATAAGGGAAACCCGCAATAACAAGCCTACTTAGGTGAGAGTACAAAAAAAAACATACACATCCACACACTTATGTAATTATACTCAGACGAAGATTGAACATAACCCCTACGAATGAATGTACTCGTAACTACATTCATACATAGGTATGTACGAGTGTGTACCAGTTGTACATATATGAAACAGAGTTGTGCTTGCTCCCCCTTTTTAAAACAACTTAATATTGATGTTGTGTACGTATGTACGTTTGTGTGTGTGTTTGACTGTGTGTACTTGTTAACTGTCAAATGAACGCACAACGGATGATACGTTTGTCTTGAAGCCAGACAATTTAGCAACAACAAAAAACACCATCATCGTCATCACACATCAGAGCAGAACCAAACAGAATAGAACAGAACCGAACTGAACTGAGCAGAACAGCGCTGAAAAACAAAGCCGTGGCAAACACACTAAAGCATTATTTTGCAACAAAACAGCAACAATAACCGAAGCAAAAACAAAACAAAAAACGGGGCAGAGAGAAGAAAATACAGCAAGAAAAAAATTTACATGATTAACCTTTTTGTGAAACGGCACTAAAACGATAGAGCCGACGGGAAGTGCAATGAAGACGAGAGGCAGAACAAAATAAATTTAAAAAGTATGTACATATGTATGTATGCATGACTTTACATGTGTAAACTATATACAACCAACACTGAAAAAAAACTATTTAATTTTAAAGATTTTATTCCCAAAAATATTGCCATCGTTTTTAAAACAACGACATTTAAAATTTAAATATAAGAAAATTTCTTCAATATATAGTATTTCAAAGAAAGACATTTTTATAATCAAAATTAAGACGAAATACTTAATACTAAGTAAAGTTTCCTAATTCTACCTATGAGCAAGATCTACTTTATAGCAAGATCTTAAAGACAAGAAATTTTCATACAAAAAATAAAGACAATTTATTTAAAATTAAGTACAATATTTAAATTTTTAATATTCTCCTAAGACATCGTAATCTTTAAAAGAAGGAAATTTCAAACGATACAGTAAGAAAATTTCCTTAATACAAAATTAAATTTTCCTTATTCTATTTTAAAGATTAGGACGTCTTTAAAGTAATATCTTTAAAACAAGGACACCTTATATTTAAAATTATGACAACTTCCTTAATATTAATCAAATTTTCCAGATTCAAGCTGCGAATTGTGCTTATTTTAATGATCATGGCGTCTTTTTAGAAAGATCTTTATAACAAGGGCTGTTCATACATAAAATTAAGACAGTTTTCTTAAATACTTAGTATTTGTTTAATTCTTCATATTCTCCAAAAAACATCCTAATATTTATATTGGAATATGCCATGCTTGAAATTTAGAGAATTTCCTTAATATGTATTGAGAACATTTTACTAATTCTAAGTACAAATAATAATGGCGAATATTGCAAGGACATCTTTAAAACAAGTAAAATTCAAACATAAAATTAAGAATGTCGTCTTTGGAGCAAGAACTTTAAAATAAGGACATTATATAATTAAAATTAAGGCGTAATCTATAATATTAATTACAATTTCCTGACTCTTAGTACGAATTGTGCTTCTTTTAAAGATAATGGCGTATTTAGAGAAAGATCTTTAGTACTTTGAATTTTTGTAATTCCTTATATTCTTCAAAGCTATCCTAATCAGTATATGTCACGCAAGAAGTATATGTCACGCTTTTAACTAGACAATTTCTTAATATTAAGTAAACTTTCCTAATTCTAAGTAAAAGTTGTGCCTATTATAAAGATTAGAGCGTCTTTGGGACAAGGGGTTAAAATAGCATCATTTCATTCTTAAAACAAGTAAGAAAGCTTCAGTCGGGTAAACCGACTAAGGTATACCCTCACTTTGTGAGTAATGTAATATTGAATTTTACTCGAATTATTCTGTCAATTTGTGTGGGAGGTACCAGAAGGGGTTTATAAAATACACCTTTTTTTTGCTGAACATTAGATACTTTAAATTCATTGCACTGTGCCGACTTATAAGCATTTATGTGCAGTGGTATAAACGTTATGAGACATTAAATTGTGGTATGATTTGGGCATTTTGTGTGGGAGGTAAAAAGAGGGGCGTGGCAATAACGCCCATTTTTCACAGGGCTATAGACACTATAAAAACATTAATCTGTACAAAATTTCAAGTATTTTTATACACTTGTTTTAATGTTATAAGCTGTTAACTTATGGTGCAAAAAGGTACCTTTGTGTGGGAGGTACCAAAAGGGGCGTGACAACAACACCCATTTTTCCCTGGACGGTAGGCAATATAAAAGCATAATACTGTACAAAATTTCAAGTATTTTTATACACTGTTATTAATGTTATAAGCTGTTAACTTTTGGTGCAAAATGGTGCATTTGTGTGGGAGGTACCAAAAGGGACGTGGCGACTTCGCCCATTTTTCTCGAGTTGATAACGACTAATAAGCTAATACTATGTGTGGAATTTCAAAAGATACGAATAAGTAGTATAGCAGTTATTAAAGAATCAATATTTCACAACATTTTAAACCTTTGTGGGGGAGGTACTAGAGGGAGTGGACCAATATGGCCCATCTTCGAACTTAGCCGGAGATAGAAAAAAATATTACCACATACCAAATTTGAGGTCAATCGGTTACTCCTTTCGAGAGTTATCGTGCGCACCAGCCAGCAGACACACAGACAGACAGACGGACGGACATTGCTCATTCGACTTAAAATGACCCAAAACGGATTTCCTCCGAACATACTTGGGGTCTTAGGTCACTCCTTCGACGTGTTACACTTTTTTCCGTAGCAAATGATATATACCCTCGTCACACTAAAGTGAGGGTATAATTAAGACAAAATTCATAATAATATTTAAATTTTCCTGATTCTACGTACGAATTATGCTTGCGTCTTTAGAGAAAGAAATTTAAAACAAGGACATTTCATACATACAATTAAAAATGTTTCCAAGCTTCTTTTAAAGATTAGATGGTGTATTTGGAGCAAGATCTTTAAAACATGGACATTTCGTACTTCAAAAAAAGACAATTTTCTAAATACTAAATAAATGTTCCTTATTCTAAATATGAATTCTGCTTCTTTAATAGATTAGGACATCTTTAAAATTAGGACATTTCATATTTAAACTTATGACGATTTCTTAATATTAAAGAATAATAAGAATAAAATGCTCTTACTTCTTAATATTCTCCAAAGACTTCCTAATCTTTGAAACGAAGACATCCCATACTTAAAATAAGGACTAAATCCTTAATATTAAGTAAATGTTCCTGATTATAAGAACGAATTGATCATCTTTTAAATATTAGGGAATCTATGGAGCCAGATCTTAAAAACAAGGACATTCTATACTTAAAATAAAGACAATTTTGAAATATTAAATAAATGTTCCTAATTCTAAGTATGTATTGTGCTTCTTTTATAGATAAGGGCATCTTTAAAACAAGGAAATTGCATTCTAACCGTTAAGACAATCTTTTATTATTAACGAATATTAAGAATAAAATGTTCTTACTTCGTTATAGTCTCAAAAGACTTACTAATCTTTGAAACGAACAATTTCCATATTTAAAATAAGGACATAATCATAAATATTAAGAAAATCTTCCTGATTATAAATACGCAAGATCTTTAAAGCAGAGACTTTTCATAATTAAAATAATGAAAATTTTGTAATTAAATAAATTTTCCTAATTTTAAAAAGATATTTCACACTTAAAATTAAGATTAAATCCTTAATATTAAATATATGTTTCTAATTTCAATGATTTGGAATAACGTCTTTAAAACAAGGGCATTTCATACTGAACATTAAGATAAATTCCTATAACTATTAAATAAATTTTGTATTACTTGGTAAATTAATCAAATTTTCTTACAGTGCACATGTTGAAAAATGGCGAGAAAATGATGGACGGACGGACGGATATTTCCCCACATCCCTAAACCGGGCCTCACAACACCAGTCAACCTGACGAGACTGTGGAACACTTGAGAACATCAGCGACAACAACTTCACCTTTAAAATACTTCAAATCACACCAAAAACAACAAAAGAAAGAAAACCAACACTTACATACACACACATAAGCATAGCGAGCAGGGCAGACGAACTTCAAGTCTTTCTCTTCTCCCCAAGAACGGTGGGACGGTCGGTTGTCGTCGGTCGTTTGACGAGCGACAACGGCAACAAATGTGAACTTTGTGTTGTTACCCTTGAATGGAGCGATGCTAAAGGTTTATTCATACAGAAAATCATAAGTCAATTCTTGGCTCTATTCTGCTCGGGTCGGGTCTTCTCCGACTCCGTCGCTGAGGTTCTTATAAATTCCCCCCTATCCCTCTCACACGCTCTCTCCCTCACCACTGTATGTCTACAGGAGCAAAAGGAACTTTGTTATGGAAGAAAAATGGGGAAGATTTTCCGGTGTGTGTTGAAGATAAGTCTGTGCTTGTTGTTTTCTCTTTCTTAGCATTTTTCTTTTCTGCAGATGAATACAAGAAAAATATGAAATAATAATAATAATAATAATAATAGCAAGTAAATAAAATGACAAATAAGGAATTACCCTTTATTGCCACCCCTTTTCTTGTATTATGATTATTAAATAAAAGACGAAACAAAATTGATTTAATAAAAAATCTTTGATAAATAGGCAAGGAAATGGCAACAAAAGGACAAGATAAAAATATAGAAAAAGGAAATTACCTTAAAAATGTTGAAAAACTTAAGAAGAGCTACTAAAAGGACAGGATTAAAAATAACAACGCCACTTGGCGCTTCTGGTTGGGCCGGGTTCGTCTTTGTTGTCTACTTCGGAAAGGTCATGAAGAGATGACAATGTAAATAAGTTTTAAGCGGCAAAAAGTCAGGTGGTCCCTTTTTGTACATTTTATTCAAGCTCAAAAGAAGCCAATAAAACGAAATCAATTTTCAATGGCTGAGCAGGAAGAAGGACCGCTAAAAATAGCCCAAAAGGGAAATAAACTTAAAGGAAAAAATCACAAACAAAAAGGCTGGAGATACGTTCATTGAGAAAATTATAAAAAATGGTTTCTTATTCATAAATTAAATCAATGGAGGATTATAGCCAACAATTAAGTATACCCTCACTTTGATGGGCTTCCTTGGGGAGGGAGAATAATAATGGCAAACTTGTATGTGTGTGACGTCGTCTGTTCTTTGGTAGCTTCTGATAGAGATTCCAAAATGGTGGAAATATATTGCTCGCTCTATTACTATTGATCTGATAGCGATGAAGAAGTTACCAGCGGTAGTGGACCAATTTGGTCTATCTTGGAGCTTAGCATAAGATAGTAGAAAATACAGGGTTTTCCAACAAGAGGTGTTATTTTGAATCACACGGTATTTCCGTAGCTGTCACTTTTGAAGCTTTTATTTTTGACATTTGACAAGTAAAAACTACGCCATTACTAAAAATGGAACGGTACACGATCATCGAACGATACAAAACGATCGAACAAAAAAACGATACGAACGATACAAAATCATCTTGACTGATGAGGCCCATTTCCACCTCGGTGGCTACGTCAACAAGCAAAATTGTCGCATCTGGGGCTCGGAAAACCCAAGAGTTATTGTTGAGAAGCCTCTCCATCCTCAACGTGTGACTGTTTGGTGCGGTTTATGGTCCGGCGGGGTCATTGGACCTTACTTTTTCGAAAATGAGGTTGGATCAACAGTTACGGTGAATGGATTGCGCTATCGAGAGATGATGAATGATTTTTTTATGGTCTGAGTTGGATGGTATTGATCTGGACAACGTTCTACAAGACGGCGCTACGTGCCACACAAGCAACGAAACTCTGTGACGGGAAAAGTTTCCGGACCGTGTTATCTCTCGAAGCGGTGATCACAATTGGCCATCGAGATCTTGTGATTTAAGACCTTGCGACTTCTTCCTTTGGGGCCACGTGAAAGATAAGGTCTACGCCAACAGCCCAGCGTCGATTCAAGATCTCAAAGATAGAATTCGTGAGGCTATCGAGGACATAGGGCAGCCACTTTGCGATTTGGTTATAGAAAATTTCATGAAAAGGATATGGTCCAGTAAGCGTGGTCGTGGTGGCCATTTGGCTGATGTTGTTTTTCATTATTAACGGCATACCTTCCTCTTTATTATGAAATAAACATCCAATAATTTATCTAAAAAAATTGCATTTTTCTTTGAATACCAAAATAAAACATCTTGTTGGAAAACCCTTTATTACCACAAAAAGAATTGTATATCAATCGATCACTCTCTTCGAGATTTATTGTGCGTTCCGTATAGTAAAGTTCATCAAATTAATTTTTCGTATAGAAGAGTTCATCAAATGAACTTTTCCGCAAAGAAAAGTTCCTCAAATTATCTTTTCTGTATAGAAAAATTCCCCAAATCAACATTTCCGTAAAGAGGAGATCATCAAATTAAACTTTTGCGTATAGAAAAGTTCATCAAATAAACTTTTCGGTATAGAAAAGTTCATCAAATAAACTTTTCGGTATAGAAAAGTTCATCCAATGAACTTTTCCGTATAGAAAAGTTCATCCAATAAACTTTTCCGCAAAGAAAAGTTCATCCAATGAACCTTTCCGTATAGAAAAGTTCATGCAATGAACCTTTCCGTATAGAAAAGTTCATGCAATGAACTTTTTCGTATAGAAAAGTTCATCCAATGAACTTTTCCGTATAGAAAAGTTCATGAAATGTACTTTTTCGTATAGAAAAGTTCATGAAATGTACTTTTTCGTATAGAAAAGTTCATGAAATGTACTTTTTCGTAGGGATAAGTTCATCAAATGAACTTTTTCGTAGAGATAAGTTTATCAAATGAACTTTTTCGTAGAGATAAGTTCATCAAATGAACTTTTTCGTAGAGATAAGTTCATCAAATAAACTTTGTCGTAGAGAAAAGTTCATCCAATGAACTTCTTCTAATAGAAAATATGAGTACCGAAAAGTTAATGAAATTAAGGCAATAAAATAAATTTTTGCTTATAGAAAGCTTATCAAATGATCTTTTCCGACGAGAATGAATAATAATTATTAAAATATTTTTTTTTATAGAACTTACTCTTATTATTTAGAAATTTCAAACAAACATCGGATTTGGTTAAGAAACTTACCTGAAATTAAAAGAAAAATCAAATATTAGTTATTGATATACAAATGAAATTTTTGAGAGAAATGAAAATTGTAAAAACTTATTTTCTATTTCGTGATATTTTCCAAATCTATATATGTATGTAGGGTTTTGTGAGTCCAGCGCCCAAATGGAGAAAGGATAGACTTATAGCTTTTTATACGCTATCTGTGTGTGGCTGTCCGTCTGTGTGTGGCTGTCCGTCTGTCTGTTCTAAGTATTTTCTTACTTGTTTTATGATGAAATATTATCTACTAATAAAAAATCTCCTGTATTATTGTTAGTCATTTTAACATAACTCACTTCAACTTCTCTTATTATAAATAAAAATTTTATGTTGTACTTAAAGTTTAAGAACAATTATTTCCTATCCTTAAAGTTATAAAGAAATTCGTACTTTATTTTCACTTCGACTTCCTTCTTTTCAATTTGACCACAATTCTGTGTTCTTTTGTCAGCTGTAATTTTTTTCAAGCAAATTAACATGGATTTCAAGATCCAAGGCAACAAGAAATGACAATGAAAATTACGGAGAAGAAGATAATAGAAACAAGGAAACAAAAAAAAAAGAACGACAACAATCAAAATGAAATGTTATACCAGAAAACAAAAGTAAAAACCACAAATCAATCAAATTAAAAATAATTGTTGAATGTCTGGAAATTTGTTTTGTTTATGTTTTCCAGCAAGAAAAAAAAAGATGTAAAGTATACACAAACTAAACAAATGAAAATTGTCCTTAACAAGGACTCAGTACAACAGAGAGAAGATAATTTGGCCTTTGGTGGTCTTCCTTGAATGATTTGTTTTACTTTTAAAACTTGGACTGAGGAAAATTGTTGTTTGACATACATATGTATGTACATTGTACATACATACATAATACCAATCAATATAAAACCGAATTTAATTAGTTACAAAAACTTCTGAGATAATTGAGTTGAAATTGGCAAACAATATTTTCGATGAAATTGAGGGGAATCCCTGAAACTATGCTTCAGTATAGGTGTATCTTAAAATAGCCGACAATATTATATAACACAATATTTCATGTGAAAAATCATACAAAAGAAGTCTTAAATTCGATAGGGTTTAGAAATTGCATTTCTTTGTAACAAATTATAAAAGTAATGGGATCAACCACGGATGTAACCCAAAATTAGGCTACATTTATTACCTAAAAAGGATAAAACTGTTGACACCCAACCACCTACTATAGTTTTCATTTAATGAAATATAAGCCTCAAAGTATGCAGTTAATAATTGCATTTTTTTTTATAATTGAATGAGGAATTTGTTGATAGACCTGAATAATATGTATGTTAATGGCCGAAGCTGAACATTGGCCAAAATCCTAAAATTCGGCCGAAGCCTAAGGCCGATAAGGCTTTATAATTTTTAGTTCGACCCACCTAAATGCATTTATACATTGAGAAAAGTTGTTCACCCCAAAACTATGCTAAATTTTATAATCTAATAGTTATAATTAAGAAACTTAAAAATGTATCGTAGTATATTAGCATTTTTAAACCCACTGTAGTACTTCACTATTTAAAATTATAAAGCCGAAATTTGGTAAAATAATGTAGTTGTTGAAAAAAGTTTTTCGCCCAAAGTTATGCTTGATTTTATAATCTAATATTTTAAATTAGGTATACATCATAGTATGTATTTTATCTTTTTTTTAAACCTTCTCCACAGCGGTATTTCGCAAATTAGAATCTCTAATTGGGTCTTTGACGCAAGTTCTATTCCAAACTATTAAATACTTTTTGAAACAAAACCGCCTAAAAATTGCTTATAAAAATGATTTCCTTATTAACCATATTCAAAATAAAAAATTTCATTTTATTTAATTTGATTTCCAACTGATACTTGTATAAAAATATCTAGGATTTCGTTAAAGCAGCACATATAATTTGCCTACATTTGGGGATGAGGGAGATTACGAGAATACTCAAATTGCAAGCATACTTTTAGGCATGTTTAGCATACGTAATTGCATTTGTTCATGAAGTATATAAAAAATCACATTATTTTTATTGCTCCTTTTGATGAATTTAATGTTATCAAAGTGAATATTATGAAATTGTTGAATCATCCTGAAAAGTCCACCCACCACACCAGTCCATAAAGTGGGATTAACGCTGTTATAGCTGGACATTAAGATGAACTGGCAGCCAGGCCGGCCTTCAACCTCTTGTTATTTTGCTATATTAGTTGCTTGACTAAGCAGTCTTTGTGTTTATTTTGAGAAGCTAAGTCCGATTTTAAACAGCTAACCGTTTACCGGGGAATCGCTGGCCTTGTGTTTGACATTTTTGGTGTTGAAATATGTCTTATTTATGTCCGGAGGACTTCATTAGTATGCTATAGCCGAATTTCCTTTACTTTAAAGCTTTATGATGACGAGAATGACGTTGAAAGCGAAAGAAACGACAACAGCAATCAGAAACAACAACAACCAGAAACAACTGCAAAACAACTTTTAATAATGATTTATATTTACATAAAGCCTCAAGGTAGGCAACAGTTTTTGTTTTTTGAGTGGGGGCTCCTTCTCACCCGCTATGTTTATAAAGTAATGCTAAGGTTGTATGGGTATGCGTTTGTTGTTTTTAATTTCCGTTTTATATTTGCCATGGGCGTGGTAAATTTCACATCTTTTCCCCCCGCCCTGGGCGTTTACAACCAATATTTTGTGGGTGTCCCTTTGATTTGACGGAATAACGTCGGGTGTGGGTTGTCGTTTTGGTATTAAAAGAAATTATTATTTGGGGAAATATAAAAAATAGCAGCACTGGCACCAACACCATCGCCAACCAACACCAATACCATTACCATCAGCTCCCAAACAAACACAAGTGGAAATAAAAAAACGCCAAAGCGGCAAATAAAATGCGTGTCTGCTATTTACATCTGTGAATTATTGTTGCTATTATTGTTATTAGTAATTTCGTTGTTGTTTCATTTTGCTTATTTGCCTTTGTGTATATTTTTTTATTTGCCTCTGCGTTTGAGTCATTTATGTTCATTATTTCTCGGCTGAATTTATTTTTATCTCTGTTCGACTTTATTGTGTGAACAGAGAAATAAAATGAAACAGAGACAGCGATGGCGATTGCAATGGCAAGGGCCAGGACACCGAGAACTGTATGCCGCACATATAGAAAAAAAAAACAGAATCAACAACGCTCTCAGAGGCAAATAAATGAATGGAGGAGACAAGAACAAACGAACGTGGTGATAATTTCTCGTTTGTATCATTTTTTGTTCTACTCGTATTTCGTATTACAATAGCAATGGCGTTAGCTCCAACCAGCAAGGACGACTGACTACGACGACAACGACAACCAAATAATAGACAAATATGAAAGTAAATGAGAGGAACAACGCCACAGCAGCAAATGTTATAGTTCAAGGACACAGTCTTGATTTAGTGTAAAAATGCGTGAATTGCTTTTGGAAAATTCATTTAAAATGCTCACACACACAGGACCATGGAAATAAAAATGGGCAAATGGAACATATACATATGGCAGAGATGGGAAGCTGATACGGGGGAATAGATGGACAGATGAGCAGGGAGTCTGAAGGACAAAGAGTCTAATATATAAGGGGCGAATAAATTGTCAGCTAGATCATAAAGTGAAAGGCAAAGGCAAGATGGAGGGACAGGTAACAGGATAACAAATAAGCTGTGGGACAGACAGATTCAACAGATGAAGGGGAATTGATGGACAGATGAGCTGAAGGACAAAATTTTATTAATAAAGGCATAGATAGTTAAAAAGTGGAAGGCAAAACGTATTGATGAACAGATAACTGCTGTCTGGACAAACGCATGAACAATCATTGGACGGATGGATGGATGGAGATAATCTGTCATACATGTAGATTACAAAAGATAATGGGAATTGATGGACAGATAAGCAAGAAGCCTGGCGGAATAAATGTCTAATATACCAGCTGCAGTTTAATTGTCTGACCATGGACAGATAGATCATAAAATGGAAAAACAAAACTGATGGAAGGACAAATAATAACAGTATGGACAAATCTGCGAAAATCATAGGACAGATGGAGGCACAGAATACTTTACAAATATAGGTATAGGCTGGCGATTATATAAACAAACTATAGGACGGACAGATAGATGATAAATTTATAGGTAATTGGATGGACGGACATGAACCAATGACTACCGAAGTTCGTGTGAAGCATTTAAACCACAGTCAAATCAAGGAGATGCTGTATATGGGGCTATATTAAAAAATGGACCGATATTGTCCTACAGATATAAGATGTATATGTACCAAATTTCAGTCGTATACCTTAACTATTGTACATAGATTATGCGATTACAACACACGGGCGGCCGGACAGATTGACACGACTAAATGGACTTAGAATTTTACGACGATTAAGAATATATATATACTCGTACTTTATGGTGTCCCAGATCAGTATTTAGCAATGTTACAAATGGAGTGATTTGTATACCCCTCATCCTATGGTGGAGTGTATAAAACGCAAAATGATTGATATGCTTACACACTGATGGTCGGACAGATATATAGACAACTTGAAGGCAAAAGGATTTATAGATATCTGAGGAAGAAGCTTAATGCAAGGACACATATTAAGCCAACAAGACCCATGGATGGATAGATAAGCCGACAGATTTTTAGATATATGATAAATTGGAAGGAGGACGAATGAATGGACAAATGGACAAGAAACTTAAGCGACAATTGCTCCTACAAAAACTGAACTAAAGAACATATGAATATGTCGTCATAAAGGGCTACGCTGATGGATAAACATAAAGACTGATGGATGGTCAGATGTTATTCAATCGAAAGCAATCGGATGGACGGACAGACATCAGATCGATGTGCAAGACGTACGGATTAATGTAATGACAATAATTGAAATGACGGACAGACAGATAATCAATCCCACCGAGGATAGTTAAACCTATTCTTCATTTTTTTTAATTAGAATCCATGATTTATCCTATAAAGCAGACCATATAGCGACCACTAAGTATTTTGCAGCCAAATTACATCTACACTTTCACTCTAAAGTATGCTAAATTGACCAAGCATCTTTTAATGGACATTGCATTTTTAATTGCAAATATTTCAAACTATATTCAGTCAAAATTTGGTGTTTATCCATCATTTATCCATTACTTTATTAAGGACTGTCATACAAATTTTAAAATTTTATTAACACTCCTGACTTAGCATATGTACTTTGGACTGAAGGTATTGACATATAAACTACGCCTGAGACTCTTTCCATTTCTACAATAAACATTCACATTTTATTTAACTAAATATTTTGCAGATATTCAGTTTAAGATTTTTTACGAATTATTTACTTTAAGACAAAGGAGTATTCTTTGCCTTAATTGGGGATGAGGTTTATTATGACGATGTTCAAATTTAAAGCATACTTTTAGGCACGTTTATCATACGTAATTGCATTTGTTTATGATGTATAAATCATATTTTATATATAAATATAGCTGAATTTGTTGCATTGATAATGTTATCAAGGCAAATATTGTTGAATTGTCTTCAAATTCCCTTTTAAGGGACATCAAGAAAAGGAATAGGAAGAAATGGAATCAGAAACACAAACTTTGTTATAAGTGAAGGGAAGAAATTGAAATTTTTTTTCTCTAAAACATTACACGAATTTTTGTGGTACACTTTTAGAAGCTTCAATGTCCTTAAATTCCCATAAATTACATATCAATTGAAGCATATTTTTCCAAGTATGTGCTGGAGTATAAACTTAGGTTAGTGTTCAAACAAATTTTATAAATATTCCTACAACGATTTTAGTAGTACACTTTCAGGGGCTTCGCTGTTCTCAAATTCTCATAAATTACATATCAATGGAATCACATTTTTCCAAGTATGTGCTGGAGCATAAAGTCCATTCTGTCCCTACTCACTTGTTAAGCGATTTTATTCCGCACATATTTGGGAAAAGAGCTTCGCCGTCGTTTACTTTCTGTTATCATTTAAGGACACTAAAACAGCTGACCCTACCGCGACTACTAAGTATGTATTTTGAAACCAAATCATGTATTTATTACAACTGAAGCACATTACATATTAACCATATCTACAATACAAATTTGCATTTTAAGCTTTTTTTTTGCCTATATTGGGAATGAGACATATAATGACGATGTTCAAATTTAAATCATACTTTCAGGCACGTTTAGCAAACAATTGGATTCTTATCTATGTTTTGATAGATAAACAGGTCTCATTTCACTAACAAAAACAAGTTTTAATTTCGCAAAAAAAATCACAAAACATATTTTTGCAAATTTTTTTGTTATCATAAAAATATTGAAGAAAAAGCTATCGAAAACACAAATTTTCTAAATACTGTAGGTAATTAGTTATATGGATGGGAAAAAACGGCCGTCTGACAAAATTTCAAAATTCAAACCCTCCAAATCGGACAGATCTCGTAGATATATATCTAATGAGATTTAACTTGGTGCAAGTTTCCTCCCGTTCAGAAGACACAGATTTAAAAAATTGACTCACTTGAGAAGAAATCTACCAATAAATTATATTTCACTCCACTTTTTGTGGAATACTTTAAGGACCTTTACGCTCTCCTATTTCAATGAAATATATATTCGTAGAAGCCATTTTCATGATCTCTATTTAGAGGTACATTTCATGCATATTTACAGTTAAAAAATTCTAATAAATAATAGTGATTTCAAAAAAGTCTGTCTTCCAGAAAAAGGCATAATAAAATCGATCAGAAATTTTATACATATTATGTGAAGCAGTTTTAGAGGTTTCGTTGCTCTTGAAAAATAAACAAAATATAACTCTGGAAAGCTATTTTTCCCAAGGATATATGTACGAAATGATAGTAAACGATTAGAAATAATGGTGTATGAATTCTTAACTGAATAGAATACTATGCACAACATATGCAATTTGAGCAAAAAACAAAGAGTACCCTAAATATATGCTGCAAAAATTATATGAATTAATGGATAAGCTAAATTGAGGCTTTCTGATTCTAGCACTTGTCAATCGAAATATTATGCAATAATAATGATTACTACATAAAAAATCTAAGAGTGTAAAATTAGCTGACCCAAAAAAAATATTTACTGCCTAAACATATACTACAAAAGTGTTTGAATATGAGAGAAAACCTAAATGTAAGCTTTATGATTCCGGATTTTGTCAATCGAAATGTCAGTTCATAGTTTGTTTTTTTTTTGTACAGCAAATTCTTTAATTACTGTCTGGGGAAACTCACTTATTGTGCATAGAAAAATAAATCTGATCATATGTCAATTTTCTTTCACTTTCACTTCAGCAGCAACAAGTGCTTCCACTTTCACATTTCTCATCCTCCTCCCCAAAAAATAATTTCCAATAGCTGTCCGATAGCTATTACATATTAATACCAATTCTGTCTGTCTTCTGCCAAAATAATGATATATTTATTGAAAAAATATTTGCCTCCTTAAATGTGTGCTTGTCTAATTTTTATTTTATTTTCTCATTATGCCGACAATGTCGACTTATCACAACAAGTTGGTCTTATGTCCTGTCAAGTATATTAATACTAAAGAATTTTCTTTTCATCAAAAATAGGAAAAAAGAGAAAATAAAGAAAAGAATGAAAGAACTAGTAGACACTGTAAATGGAATAATTTTTCCAAACGACAAAAAATAAATGTGTCAGTCGTAAAAATTCTGCTATGTAATACATCTATTCTTTGTTAAGTCTTTGGGGAAAAAAAAGTTTTTTTTTTGTTTGTATTAATTTTCTTCACCTGCAGATCCTTTTGGTTGACAAAGAAATTAGTTCAGTCTTGGCATCGTGCAGTGAACAGGTGACATGTTTTTGTATTCTAAACGTGGGGTAACATTAACAATTCTGTTTGATTTTTCTGTATTTTATTTCTTTGAAATGTTGTCCTTTCATTTTCGTTCTTCGTTAGAACCCCCAAGTGTTGTATATACACAAGCACACGACATCCCTAGATGTGTGTGGTGTGTGTTTGTTTGTGTGCGTATGTATAAATGTCGTTAATCCTAATTTAATTGCAAATAAAATGTCACGTCTATGTATCTTTTTTCGGATTACCACATTGACATTTCTCTTTCTCAATCACCCCACCAATACATTATAGTTTTTTTGTTATCCTGTTTACGCGCGCAAACAAATATAAAAACATGCATCTCTAACCACACTACTCTGTTCTGATACGAAAGGGAGGGAGTCCCTGTCAGTCAAAGAGAGAAAAAGCGGAAAGGACCTCCACCGCATTTGGTCTACCCACATCGTATGCGGCATATCAAGGCATTCCCGTGGCCCACTGTGTAGTTGTGTTTGTTTAAGTGTTGCCAATGTGTACATACCAACAACACATGTAATATAACTACTACTATGTAGGTGTCTGTTCTGTTTGACATACACACACACTCACACTTAACCAGCTGTGAACACGCTCATTTATACATAGATCGTATTTACAACGACATATATGTTATATAGCAATGTAAACATATCATTGGCATAATCCGCACGCCAACAAATGCCCCTTCGCGCTACAGTAGATCTAACCGCAAAAAACCAGTTGCCAATTTGCTTTTAGAATAAATTTTCAGCTGTGACATTTCCTAAATGTTAATTTTTACAATTCAAAGCCACATCATGGCGGCTAAGTGGAGATTAATATCGTTAGATACTCATAAAAGCCAAGTCATGGGAAAAATTCAGTGTGTTGCCTACATTAAGGGGTTATCAGAAATAATAATTTTTAAAGCATACTTTTAGGAAAAAAAACTAGAAATACAATTAGGACAGTAATAATATTAATTTTAAAATGCAATTTTTAGGAAAAAGGTCAGAAAATTAAAAAAAATTTTGAAAAAAGTAATAATAAAATAGTTAACTCTGAGAATAGTGACAAGATTATTAGTGTACACAGAGAGAGATAGATTTTCCAACGGAATTTATAAGAACATATTTTTATATATATGTTCTTTATATGAACTGAGGCTATTATGTTGATTTCAGAACTTCCATGTGACGTTAATTTTTTTTGTGTAGAATGTAATATCATTGGCTAGTGAGCAAAATGTTAGAACACATAGATTTTGTATATGCCTAAAAATTCATTTCGGAAATGCAATTTTTTATGAGAGAGATTGGAATTTCTTCTCTTAAAAAACATATAAAAAGCACTGCCCATATAGTAGCATACTTTCCGGATCTACGAGTATATGTATGTTTCATTCGATATATAAGAGGTATTTATACGTGATCTTGAATTGTTTTAAAATTACTAGCATGGTTTAAGGCTTCTGGTTTTTATATGCTTGAGCATTACTTATCTTTAGTGAATCAGAGATAAGTACGTGTTATTTTCGTAAAAAAATATTCATATATTTATCATATTCATATTTATATTCATATATTTGTTTATGAAATTTTTTATTGTGGTTAAAAAACCGATGCCATATGGCCTCTGGGACACGGATCAATGCAATTTTCTTCTTAAAAAAAAAAAAAACACGCAACTTTATTTTTTGTGAAATATGGAAAGACTGGCTATGACTGGGTTAATCTTTATATGGAGTAGAATTTATTATTTTGAGTTCAGAACATCTCTGTAAAATTACTTCGATTTTTAAATTATATATGAATCAGTAATGTATTTCCATTGAGCAAAATGTTGGAAAATAAGTATTTTATTTTAATAAACATATCGGAAATTCAATTCTTGCGACAAATTCACACTTCTTCTTTTAAACAATTTACAAACCTCTGCGCATATAGTAGCATACTTTCATATGTTGAATAGTTTAGAAATCAATAGCATGTTTTCAGGCTTTTGATTTTTATGTAGTTGTGCAGCATACCATTTGGTGAATCAGCGATAAGATTGTATTATTTTCATAAAAAACAAGTAAAGACGAATTAAGTACAGCCATGCCGAATATACCATCCACCATGGATCGCATGTGAATGCTTTTGTTTCAAATAAACTCATTTTACCAAATCTCAGCCCAATTCGTTTATGAAGGCAACGCCACAAAAAATCCTTTGGACGGAGGCTATATCAAAACAGGGACATATGACTACAGTTGTTCGTGTGAAGGATTCCGGGTATAAATTATCCACAGTTACCAATTTTCAGTCCGATCAGTTGATATTTTGACGGTCTGTATGACGTTAAGAAGTAAAATCGGAGAGATGTTGTATATGGGGGGCTATATCAAAAAATGGACCGATATTGATCATTTTCAATAGAATTTTACGATGATTAAGAATATATAGAATATCTAGAGGTGTTACAAACGGAGTGACCCATCCTCTGGTGGAGGGTATAATTAAGATCATTTATTTTTCGGAAAAAAATATCCAAAATTTTTGTGGAGATTTGAAATTTGAAAAATATTGAGAAAAATGCATTTTTGGGTTTCACAAAAATTTGTATTGCTCTTGAACGACTGAACCGATTTTAACAAAGTTTACATCGTTTAAAAGAGAACACAATGGGACATTTTTATGGCTATTTTTTTTAAAAAATAGTTAAAACTCTTTAATTGAAAAAATTTACTCGGTAAACAGTAATTGGATTTTTGGGGCCTTAATATTTGTAAAAGTTATTGACAAAATACGAAGGCAGGTCTGGCATTTTTTTTTTTTTAATTTTTCTTATGCTTCTGCGTGTAAAATTTCATACAAATGGATTTCAAAATTCATATGTGAAAAAACAGAACAATAATACCCAAAATTTCCAGACCTACCTCAGTACTTCGTCCATAACTTTTACAAATATTGAGTCCCAAAAAATTCAATGACTGGTTTGGATTTGTGAAAGTGATGGGTTTTCCAAAAGGGATGATATGATTTTGAAGTGACGTTTCGGCCATTTGTAATATGACATGATCTGTCATTTGTTTTTCATTGTATTCAGTAGTGTTTACAGTTTCATCATGGAGAGATATACGCAAGAACAACGTTTAAATTACTCAGCTTATTATCAAAATAATCTCCAATTGGAACTTTTCGTGCGCTAAGTCATTTTTTTTTTAATAAAAAAAAAACACTTTCCAGTCGACCTACGACCTTACCACCCATGAGCAATATTTTAGCTCTCGTTGAGAGCTATCTTTTTGCCACTGACCGATTGTGGCTACATGCCACACAGCAAATGAAACAATCGAATTGTTGCGAGAAAAGTTTGGAGATTCGATTATTTCAAGAATTTGTGATATTGAATGCCCCCAAGAAGTTGTGATTTAACACCATTAGACTATTTTGGAGAAAAAAACATAAATGATAGTGATATCTTATTTTACCATATAGCGATATTTTATAAGCTTTTTAGGCAAAAAAATAAAATTCATAGGTTAATATAAAAAGCTCTGGTTATCTTTATATGGCGTAGATGTTAATAAGTTGACTTCAGAAATTCGCTGTGACATTATTTCGATTTTTTTAATTAGTTTTGATTTGATTTTTTTGTGAGAGAAAATTTAAGTTTTTTGTTGAATTTAACAATGAGTAAAGTATAAATTTTGAACAATTCGGAAGTGGTTTTGATTTTCATGTAATTTCTAACGGCCAATTCCACAATCTCCGGATATCCTAAAGTTAGAGCTAACCTACAGTTATAGCTGTCAAGTTGTATGAAAGTTTTAATTTTTAACTGTGAGTTAGCTCTAACCGGAGGTTGTTAAATTGGGGGTAAATGTATTAAAAATAGATACATTTTACATTAATTAGTCCTTTGAATTATGTACTGTTTTCATAAAGAAACTATTCGAATGTTTCCATTTTTAACTAGTGGTAATTGACCTAGTTCGAAACTTCCCTTTGTATATTATTTTATTTTTCGACTTTTGATAAGAAACAATTTTATAGAATATTAAAAACAACTTTATTTCTTTGTCCACTGTATTTTCTAATACGCCAAAAGTTATGATTATATCTCTTGTGGCGCATAAAAATGTATCAAATTTTGTGGGTTTTCTTAAATTTTTTTTCCAGATGATGTTAACAAGTTTACATAAAGGTCATTTTAATTTGGTTAACAGTCTTGCTATGACCACAAACCACAATATACTACTCGCCCTAAACAGAGCCCAACACGTACAACCACTCACACACACTCATACACACAGCCAGACACAAAGATATAGATAACCAAAAGGATGTAAGTATTGGAAACACGCAGTTATCAAATGAAAGTTATTTACTGTTGATGACCATGACGATGTTGGGGGGGGGCGATGGCAATGGTGATGACGATGACGACTACGACTACGAAGACAATGTAGATGATGGTCATAATGTTAGTGGTGGCCTAGTGGTTTCCATTTGCTTCACACCTGTTTGGGATAACTTATCCAGGTATGCTATATAAGAATGTATGTAGGCCGGCGGTTTTGTGTGTGCGTATTGCTAGTCCTTAAAATCAATGATGATGATTGGTTACGTCAAACCCACATTTCATATTAAATGCCTGGCTAGATAAGCAGAGATGAGAAGGCGTTTCGTATGTCCATTTCAGTCATTTCGTTTCTTGTCGTTTCTTCTTTCCACCTGTCTTATGTTTGATTTAAATTATTTCAATGCATAGAAATGTCACATCTTGTATTTGGGAGGATATTTGGTAAAGTTTTTGGGTTTATTTTTAGCCTTACCATAACTTAGTTATGAGAAATATATCTAATACATCATCTCCAAGTGTCGGAACTAAAACAGATGTCACAGAAGTTTTATTTTGTATTAAATGGAAGATGTGGGCGTCTTGAGAAAATAGCAAAAAAAACATAACGAAAATGGAAAATGAAAAAATTCACTAAACTCTATAATTGTACCTTTGAACAGTTGATATTATAAAAAAAAGATATGGGAACTTGATTGTTTGTTTTCATCTTTAAACATTGTTTTTCATAATTAAACAGACCGTTCAATCGACTCAAATAAAGATTTCCCCAAATTTTATGTGTATTTTTTTAAATCAAATCCGAAATCTCTTAAAAAATCACCCTATATTAACAATATATAGGTTTATTGTAAGATGAGCTATAAACATGAATTAAATGCGCCTGAAAGTTTCCTATTATTCTTATTCATAATAAACCCATTAATGTAGCGCATATTAAGGCGAATATTATTTATTGCTTTCAAGGCATACTTTTAGGGTGTTTGTGTCTTTCGTAGAGCTTTTCAGTGAAATCGTAACAGAAAAGAAATATACTTTATACTTATATATATTTTTAATTATGATAAACATGAATTAAATGCGTCTGAAATTATGCTATTATAATAAAACATAAACGAAATATATATTTAGGCGAATAAAATTTATTGTTTTTTATGGCATTCTTTTAGGTAGTTTGTGTTTTTCATAGAGCATTTCATTGAAATCATAACAAAAAGAGGACATATTTTTAATTATGTTAGAATTACTAGAAAAGTAGTTTGCGTTTTTCATAGAGCGTTTCGTTGAAATCATAACAGAAAAAGGACATACTTTTAATTATGTTAGAATTTCTTGAAAAGGGTTTGATAAAAGTATCTGATAATTAGAATGGAATTGAGCCATTTCACAGTATGTGATCATTTGATCGAATTATAAAAGAATAAACAATTTTAATTTATCGTTTCAATGTCTATTCTGTTCTAAGCTCATTGTATTTTGCAGTCCTTTTTTCATTTCTGATCAATATTCCCTAACCACATTGTTCGTTAGCCTGAATATTTGATTGCGGTTGTATCACTTGTACCACTGGCCATCACTAGCGTGACAAATGTCAGCTCGTTACTGGCCATTGTCCGTCTTACATTCGATAATTCATCAAACGGACAGAGGATACAAAATGAAAACTTAAGTGACCAATCAATATGACGTTAGTACACGTACTCGAGCTGACAACAAACAAATTTCAGTTAAAAACTTTAGCTGTAGTACATCACTACCATCACACCAGCCAAAGAACAACAAGCAAAATCCCCAAGACACCGAAGACGGATGAGCGGACTGAGTAGAGGTTTGTTGGATAAAAGCTATACTAAGAGGAAAAGTAAGAAAAAAATATGATTGATGACAAACTGTCAACTGACAAAGCATTTTCATTTTGTTTTGTTGTTATTCTGAGCACTTTTTTCTCGCTTTTAAAGCTAAAAGAAGATTACATTAGCCAGCAACAACAGTAGGTAACATTTTGAAATTCTTTTAACAAAAAAAAACAAACGAAAAAAAGAGAAACGGTTAGAAGCTAGAGTAGAAGTAAAAATATAAAAATTACTTAGCAAGTCAAAAGTTAAGAGAGCGCAACGTTGTGGTTCTTGTCGTGGCTTAGCCGCGCACAGCCAAAAGGAAATATGCAGTAATATGACTATTCCTCGAACATGGCTGACTCAAACCCTCATAGACACCTTCGAACCAGACTGCCACTGCCATCACCATCACCATCACCACCACCGCCAACATCAGCACTTACTTTATTTTGAGTCCTGTGGTGGCTGAAGCTTAGCGTAACATGGCATGCAACAAACTGGCAAAACCTGATGAAGATTAATGATAACCCACAAATTATTGAAATACCAAGCTATACCATCATTAGAGCGGCATTCTCGGAGGGGAAAAGAGGCAAGCAAGGCGGTTTCAGCAGCTTAAGGAGATAGCCCATGACAAGAGGAAACGATGTAAGGGAATTTGTGGATTAATGTCTTGGAAAATATGTTTAAATTTTGAAAAAAAAAATAAAAAAAAAATATGTATAGCATACCTACAAAGCTCAAGGTTTTTGTAGCATACTTTTAGACATTTCAAATAATTTGGTGTTTATTTTTTAAAGTAAATCCATTAAAGAGGATTTGTGAAATAGCTAGGGAATTGAACAAGTTATCAGAATTTTTCCAAGAAAATAAAGTACATTTAAGTTGGGAAGATAAAAATAAATTGCATTTTGTGGATGATTACTTTTCGATCATTGAAATAAGATTACAGTTAATTCGTTCAACATTCAATATACTTATATATATGCCAACTAGTTGAAAATAAATTTATATTTATAGTATAGCATACATTAAGGAAATATGGAAAACTCTTTCTATCGCGATTTTATTTGCAGGAAACTGAGGACTCTACTACCGATACGAATAGAAAAAATTTAGAAAATCATATTCTTGATTTCAAAAAGCAAAAAAAAAATACAATTTTCGTAATCTTAAAAAACAAAAAAAAAATATTTAAAACTTCTTTAGCATTTGCAAAAAAAACATTTAAAATGTCCTAGAACGAATTTCTCACAAAGCTTCATATGTGAGGTTTTACTTCACTACTATGTCCTATTGCTCTCATCCCTAATCAAACATAAATGTAGCATATATTCAGGCGAGTATTATTTATTGTTTTCACGGAATACTTTTAGGTTGTTTGCGTCTTTCATAAAGCATTTTATTGAAATCATAACAGAAAGAGGATCTAATTTGAATCATGTTAGAATGTCTAGAACATGTTTTTTGTGAAAGCATACGAGTATGACAATTAGAGATCGATTTAAACAATTTCACTCACCCCAATTAATCACTCGATCAAATAATAGAATATTAAAAAATCTTAGTTGATCATTTGAATGTCTATTCTGTTCTATGCTCATTGCATTGTATTCCCTTTTTTCATTTACTTTGATCAAAACTCCTAACCACATTCTTCGCTAGCCTGAATATTTGTTTGCGCTTTTATCACTTGTACCCACTGGTCATCGCTAGAGTGACAAATGTCAACTCGTTACTAACCATTGTCTGCCTTCGTCCGAGGATACAAAATAAAAGCTTAAGTGACCAATCTTTAGCATTTTCAAAAGACTGCAAATGTCTTAGGACGAATTTCTCGCAAATCTTCATATGTGGGGTCTTACTTCACACCGTCGATGTTTTACACGTTATTATACATCTATTTATCCGCTCTAAAACTGCCCATATTCGCCTGCCGTTATTATTCATCCTTTGTCCTATAAAACTTTAAATCTATATAAATACATCCATCCATTCTCCAGTCTACCTATTTGTCCATCGTTGGTCCTGTTGGTTCGTCCATCAAACCACTAATTATTTATCTGTCCGTCTACCTACTGCCGCCTGTCCAATAAATTCTTCAGAATAAATATTCTATTGCCTCTTGTTGTTCAGTTTTACCGTTTATATTCTCCACTAGAAGCGTTGTATTTCTGTTAATAGTCGTCATGATGTTAAGTCTATCTTTAGCTTCCCTGCTAACATGGGCAATCAGATATTGTAGTAGTGGTAAAGTGTCCGGTGAGTTATTTTTGGCTGCAGAAACTCGAACTATGATGAAATCTTGAAATGTTGATGTTAAATTTATCCAGTGCTCTGGTTGGCAATCGAACCCAGCACCTTCGAAATCCAAGTCTAACACACTAATGACTGTGCTACCGAAGGTCACGATGGTTGTCTCTTGTCTGTCTGTCTGCTGGTACACATAATCTCCACAGTCAAATTGTCTTTTTGTTTATTTTATCCATAGTTCTATAGACTGAACGGCATCATCTGTCAGTCCATTAACTTTTCCAGCTTTTCGTATTAGTATAGATATCCAAGACCATTCTTATCTGTTCATTCACACTTCCGTCTTTCTGTGTTTAAAGTGACCATATTCGTCCGTCTTCGACAGTGAATTACTATTAAATAATGTACTATATCCCGATCCGTCCGTTCTTCAGTTTACATATCATACATCTATTTATTTTTCTGTTCGTCTACCTTCTGCCGACTGCATTCTTCACAATCCTATTGTTATCTTCCGTCTATCCATATATCATCCCATCTTTGTAGTCCGTGTATCCGCTTGTCCTTCCGTCCAGTCGTGAGTCTTCCTATCTGTCCATTTTTTCGATCATCTATAGACCGCTAGAGTTCATGTAACAGCTATTGATTTTTCTACCAATGCATCCTCTTGCTCGTTTGCCCCTCCTTCGATTAGTTGTGATCTCAGTATATTGTAAAGTCCCTTCAAATAACAATATGCCCCCTTCATCTGTATGATGTACTGTGATCCAGTCACACATTTATCTGTCCTCATGGGCGCTTGTTTCCTCGACAGTCCATTCACATATTCGTCTTCGAGTCCGAGTCCAGCCATCAATTTATCTACTCGGTCCCGCCATTTGCACCAGTCATATATACCTTCATCAACGTGGGCGCTTCACTTTCCGACAATCCGGCGCTTGTTTATTCGTCCATCCGGTGCTTGGTTGTTCGTCTTTTCATTGTACAGTCACACATTTTTCAACAGACTCATCCTCTTGTCTATCCGTTCGGCCTTCAATGGAATCTTGGTACTTTGCCACGTCAATTCGTTCACATATTCGTCTTCTACTACGTTGTCCAGCCATCAATTTGTTCAATAGTACATTCTTTTGTTTGCCTGTCTGTCCGCCTATCCTTCGATTCATTGAAAGTTTAGTATACGACTGTCTCTCCACATAAAATAAATTTGTCCCACCTGGTATTTTCTAGACCGTGCTCCAGTAATACATTCCTGCATCCATGTGGGTTGTTTGTCCGTCTGTCTGATGGTTGATTGTCCGTCTGTCTGATGGTTAATTGTCCGTCCATCCGGCGCTTGACTGTCCTTCCATCCGGCGCTTGGTTGTCCGTCTATCTAGTGACTGCTTGTTCGTCTGTTCATTGTCCAGCCACATATTTCTCCACTCACTCATCCTCTTGTCTGTCCGTTCTTCCTTGAAAGAGCCATCGACGTGGGCGCTTTTTTTCATGCATCCGGAGTTAGACCGTGCTCTAGTAATACATTTCTGCATCCAAGTGATGACTGTCTGTCCATCCGGCGCTAGACTGTCCTTACAACCTGCCTTTGGTTATCAGTTCATCCGGTTCGTCTGTTCATGGTCCAGCCAAACATTTCTTCTCTTTCTCTTTCATCCTCTCGTCTGTGCGTTCGTCCTTCAATGGGCCACCGATGTGGGCTCTATTTTCTTCATCCAGCCGGTGCTTGATTGTCCGTCCATCCGGCACTTATCCGTCCATCCGATGCTTGGTTGTACGCCCTCTGTTCATTGTCCAGTTACAATTTTTTCACTCACTCAGTCCGTTCGTCCCTCATTGGAATCTCAGTACATTTAACTGCTGCTACACCTAGCTATTGTATCTCCTGGGCGCTAGCTTATCTGTCCCGCCATACTTTTTAAACTCCGCTTTTACATCCGTACTTGGACTCATTATAAAATTTAGGTGTAGGTCAAACCTATGCCTATATACCTGCCTCTCCTGTTGTCTGTTAGACCGCTATCCAACCATATATGTGGGCGCTTGTTTGTTTGTCCATCCATCCATTCGTATATTAGTCTATCCGTTTATCTAACAATAATAGCCATATATTTCGCTGTTCACGTGGGCGATTGTTTGTCCGTCCGTCCGTCACTTGTTTATCCGTCCATCCGTTGTGTAGCCATCAATTGTTATCTCCGTCTATCAATTTCTTTGTTCACCCGAACTTGGATACATTACAATCTCATTATATTTCGCTGTCTCTTATATGTCTGCTATACTACATTTATGTATTCAGGTGGGTACTTGTTTGTTCGACCGTCCTTCAATCCATTCGAATATTAGTCTGTCCGCCTACCTAACAATTCCCCATCACTCTTTTCATTCCTTCCCAGTAGGTGTTTAGGTAGAGTCGTCGCCTATGACTTTGGGGGTCGTGGGTTCGATTCCCACCGGAGGCTCTGATCTGTTGCTGCAAATAAGTAGACACTTGGTGTTTGTAACCCGGCTTTTTCCTGGACCGTAAACTCTCTTCTTTCCATCCCAGTAGGTGTTTAGGTGGCGTCATCGCCCTTGAGTTTGGGGGTCGTGGGTTCGATTCCCACCATAGGCTCCGATCTGTTGCTGCAAAAATTTAGGCATATGGTCTTTGTAACCCGGCTTTTCCCTGGACCGTAAAATAGGAATATTAATTAATTTACTTTTTATTTTAATTTATACAAATAAATAAATAAAAATCTCTTCATTAGCAACTTCATTGGTTTGCTGGACCTTGATCCAGACATACATATCTCCCTCCATTTGTTAAGGTGGGTGCTTTTTTGTCCGTCCAATGATTGTTTGTCCGTCCATCCATCTATCGGCTTGTTTCTCCATTCGTATTTAAATTCAATTATCAAACAATTTATTCCTCCATCCTCTATTATATCCATTGGATTTGTAATCCTTCCTGTCTTCCCATACCCATCCCAACATCCGTTTCTCGGCCCATCTCCCCAGCTAAGTAATTGTTTTTCTATATATTTTGATTCTAACTAAAAATTTAAAGTTAAAAATCAATAGTTTTGCTGCTTTTAATTAAATTAGATTTAAAAATGTTTTAAACTTGACTACAACGAATGTGCAAAATTACCATTTACAATCGACACTTCGGAACAAACAATCCTAAAAGTATGCTAAATTTTTAAACAAACTACCCCCAAAGATATACTTTGTTAAACAAGCAATACATATTTTATTCAAACAACCCCCGACTTTTTATGGGAATTTTTGATTAATTGAAATATAAACAAAGCATTTCCCATCTTCCTTTGATTGAAAAATCCAAATTTATTCCCACTTCAAATGTCTATACATTCTACAATATTAAGTATTATCCTGGCTGGTTATGTACATTCCCACAACTCAAATCCATAATTTGCTAAAAGGATTTAACACCTCCTATTAAAAGCCTTGTGCGTTATACAAAAAACGCCCTCTAGGCATTTAATTGGACGGAAGGACGTGGGTTTTTGTGAAACCTCTACCAACAATGTGGTTTCATTTAGGTGCGGTATAGTTTATATTTGACCACAGCGAGAGCGTAGAGGGGGGAGAGGAGATGTAAAAGAAATCATTGATATTTAAACCACATTAATTTTAGTAAATTAACCTTTGAAGCGTACCTATTTAGCCAAGTTAATGACCCTTTTATTAACGTTCGTTCTAATTTGTAACTAAAGAGTGAATGAGCGTATATATGTGCCTGGTGTTTGTGTGTGTGTGTGTGAATGGTTTGCATGTGAATGAGTTTGGTATGACGTAAATCCTGTTATTCACACGGTTTTGTAAAGTGTGCCTTATAGTGGTGTTTTCCTCACTCATGCACATATGTGATTCCTCTATCCCTCAAACTCTCCTACTCGCAAACTCACACATACACACACATATCACTGTTATTCATTCAATAACACTCACTCACACTCCTGTGGCTAGGCTGTGGCTTACAGACTCGAGACTCGGTGATATAATACCTAGAGAACACGTGTTCCAAAAAAGATGCTGCAAAAATGTTTGTGGATTTTACTCTCTTATTTTCTTTTATTCCCCTTTCATAAATCAATAAATAATGACATCATCTCCTGAATACAGAATGGAGAATGGGCGACTATTGGAAACTATATTTGGAAAAGGCAAATTGACAAAACAAACTGAGAAATGTGGCACAGTGAAACGTTTTCAGATAATGAGTAGAAGAAAAATATAATAAAAAAATATATAAAAAAATATATTTTTATAAAAATTGTCAATAGTGTTCAAAATATCAATGTTTCCTATTTCTTAAACATTCATATGTAGTATAAGCGAATCTATGTCTATGTATTGGAGTGTATGTATGTACTTGCATTGTGAATAAATAACTGCTGTGATTGTCTCTCTGTATTGTATTTACACACGAATGCTGTGATTCATAATTATGGCATAATGCAAAGTGTTTTTGTCATGCTACACACACAGACATACATCCATACGCCATACATATCTACGAACACAGAATGTGAGAAGAACCAAAGCAGCAGCAACACATCACCAGTCCTTTCCTCTCTCCAGGATACCGGTGGTGGTACGTATCATCATTGTCCTAGACGACATCGTCATCATCGCCATCCTTCTCATTATGCATTACAAGAGTGAATGTGAATGTGTGGTGAGTGAGTGTCTGCATAAGTATGTGTTAAAATGCAAAAAGTCATCTACACATTCTCACATGAAGACAACAACAGCAGCAGCAATAATAACACTATCACTAACACATAGATATAGATATAGACATAGACACATACACTAGTACACTCAGCAGAGCCATTCTATAATATAAGCAACACTTGGTGTTGATGCCAACAGCAGTAGCGACCTCAGCACCACATCCGTTTCCCATTTTTCGCCGCTATGCCTAACACCAGGAAACACCATGGAATAGCCTGGCGGCGGCATATAGGCCATAAAGGCAGCATCATCATCAATGTTAGCCTAGGGCCTAGGCAATTTGCCTCCAAAAGATTTGTTTCCAAAAGCAAATGAGAGAAAAGAATGACGACGAAATTATGCTGACATTTTGGGGAATTTGACTTTAAAGATTAAAAAAACCAAACCATTTATATATTGAATGGGTGGCGATAAATGGAACAAGGTCTTAACCTGTACACTGACATTAGGATTTACGTTTCTGAGATAGTTTTCAGGGAAATTTTAAACTTTAGTAATTTTCAACGACTATTTTTAAAGGGGGAAAACTTGGGGAAAATCGTTGTATCAATTTTTGAGATAGTTTCACTGAGAAATTTTAAATTTTAGTAATTTTTAACGACTAGGGGAATACTTGGGGAAACCCATTTTATCACGGCGAAGTAAGTTTGCACAAAAATATTATTAAAAGTAATTGAAGGCTACTTAATTTTGTATTCTTTAAATTCGAATTCGGAATAAATTCGAATAAATGGTTCTCGAGTTATACTGAAATACTTGGTTCAATCTCTCTATTTTTGCATACGAGTATCGCGGTTTATCGCAAAAAACGAGAGACAAATCAAAGAAACCACCTTTTAGGCTGAGAACTATGAAAAACATTTTTGAGCTGTTTTATCAAAAGTCATAAATAGTTTGTACATTTTAAGGTGCTATTGACGATACTCATACTTTTTTGCAAAAATAAAATTGATCAATTTTCCTCATATGAATGTAAAAAAATAACCCATTACATATGCTATACCGCCAACAGCATAATCAAATATAAAAATACGGCTAAAAGTATGCTACATTTTTGAGCAAAATCCCCAATGGCATACAATAGACCTCAAAATAAATTCAATAGGCTTCGTACCTGACGAAAAAGGGTGCGTTGTGTCAAATTGCATCTCAGACCGAAGTAAAAGTCCGACCTGTAATTTGTGGATAACTTAAATCGAAATAAGCCTAGAAGTATGCTACATTTTAAAACGAACTCCCGGATTCGGATCGTCAATCTTTGGACATATTTAGGGAAACAAGCAATAACAAACATTTAAAACAAACAGATGTTAGACAAAGATGTCTTAATCATTCAACTATGACAAACACGTCGTAATCTTTCAAAGATTCCTCGTAAAAAATACTACAAGGAGTTTGAATTCCTTATAATCCCCCCACTTACTTTTTTGGAAAAATAAAAATTATTAATGTTCTTCTATGAATGTAAAAAATTGCCAATTGCATGCTACACTACTTATAGCTTGATCAAATAGAAAAATTAGCCTTAAAATATGCTACATTTTTAAAAAAAAACTCCCCAATGGCCTAAGAATAAATTCAACAGACTTCGTTCCTGTCCAGAAAGAGTGCGCTGTGTCAAATTTCATCTCAGATCGAAGTAAAATTGCGACCTGTACTTTGTGGAAAAATAACGACGAACAGACACAGCTAAATCGAAATAAGCCTAAAGTATGCTACATTTTTAAACGAACTCCCGGATTCAGATCATCAGTCTCTGGACATACGTAGGCAAACAAGCAATAGAAATAAAAATTAAAACAACAAGATGTTAGACAAAGACGTCTTAATTATTCAAATATGAGAAACAGGTCTTATTCTTTCAATGATTCCTCCGGGTTTTAATTCCTTATAACATTTTTAAAATATTTTTTTTTGTTTATTTCTTTTCAGTATTTTGTAAAAAAGACTTGGGGAATTTGAAAACGGAAAGCTCAAAAATATCAAAATGACCGAAGGGCTTTGAATTCCTTTTAACTTTTAAATATGTTTTTTAATACTAGTATTTTGTAAAAAATTTAACGAGCACGAATATGCAAAGCATGAAATGACCACCCTTGCGAGATATAATTTTCATAATTAAATACAAAAAATTCTCCTTTAATATACTGTATTTAAAAAAAAATAATGATTATGTCTCAAACAAAAAGTTATAATGAACTCAAACCCCTTCGGTCATTTTGGGCCACCCTGTATACTTTTTTGAAAAAATAGCAATAGTCAATTTTCTTATATGAAAGTAAAAAATTAACATTTACACGCTACACTACCTATAGATCAAATAGAATAAGCCTAAAAGTATGCTATGTTTTTGAACAAACTCCCCAATACCATAGAAAATACCTAATAATAAATTCAATAGGGTTCGTTCCTGACGGAAAAAGCGTGCATTGTGTCAAATTGCATCTCAAATCGAAGTAAAAAATTGCGGACAACCTACGACGGACGGATATAACTTTTTAAATTATGCATCGATTTTCTTCGGAATTATTTCATTTTATACATGACCGATCAGATACGATAAAATAATAAAAATATAATAATTTTGAATTTGTCGATGTTTTTATGTCTTATAATGTGTTAGTGTTAAAAAAATAACCAGAGTTTTCTGAAAAAATTTAGTTTTTCGCAATAACTTGTAAGATATCTTTGAAACCGCTGAAGGGATGACAAAATGATATTAGGAGAAAATATATGATACTTTATTCTGGATTTTTTTAAGTTATCCTGAACCAATTAGGGTAAATGGTTCACGAGTTATGCTTAATTATGTGGTTCAACATCTATGTTTACTCATATAGATGATAGCTTTAACCCGGTGCGCTTCGCAGCCCCCATCTTTTATTTATTTTCTGTTTAGCGTACTGTAAAATAGTTATACCTCGTTCTTTCAAAATGACATGATTATTACATACGGTGCAAAATGAAGAAGATTTGATTACTTTTATATATAAATTACTTTTATATGCAAAATGAAGAAGATTTGATTACTTTTATATATAAAATACGAACCCTCGTTTCATTTCTAGTTTATGTTCCAAGAGTTACCCTGACATCATGGTACAATATTTATCCCTTTTCCCACAGTACCTCTGGACGCTGAAAAACTATTTTTTTGGTTCATACGTTAGCAACTTTCCCCTTGTTCCAATACCTACATTCACACCCTGGTACAATCTAAAACCATGTTTGTCCCACATTTTCTACCCACTGTACTAAATGTACGCTTTTTGACTCACTGTGCTATATTTAACCTTTTGGGTCCACTGAATCAAATTTAACACCTTTTTGTCCTACTATATTTTGTCCACTATATTTAACCATTTTTGCCCCACTGTACCATAGTTAACACATTTTTGCCCCACTGTTCCATAGTAAACGCTTTTTGCCCCACTGTACCATACTTAACACATTTTGTTCCACGTTACAATATTTTACTATTTGTGCCCACTGTAACCATTTTTTCATACTGTACCATTATTAACCATTTGTGTCCTACAGTACCATTCTAACACATTTTTTCCCCCACTGTTCCATAGTTAAAGCTTTTTGCCCCACTGTACCATATTTAACCCATTTTGTCCCACGTTACCATATTCAACTAATTGTGCCCCACTGTACTATAGTTAACCCCTTTTGCCCCACTGTGTCATATTAAACCCTTTGTTTCACTGTCCATGTTTAACAGTTTTTGCCCCACAGTACCATATTTAACCCTCTTTGCTCCACTGTACAATATTTAACACAGTTATGCCCCAATGTACGGTATAGTTAACCATTTTTGTCACACTGTACCATATTTAACCTTTTTTGCCCCACTGTATCATAGTAAATAAATGTTTGCCCCACTGTTCCATAGTTAACGCTTTTTGCCCCACTGTACAATTTTTAACCCATTTTGATAGACGTTACCATATTTTACTTTTTGTGCCCCCTGTAACCATTTTTGTCATACTGTACCATATTTAACCATTTGTGTCCCACTCTACCATAGCTAACACATTTTTTCCCGCTGTTCCATTGTTAAATCTTTTTGCCCCACTGTACCATATTTAACCCATTTTGTCCCACGTTACCATATTCAACTAATTGTGCCCCACTGTACCATAGTTAACACTTTTTTCCCCACTGTGTCATATTAAACGCTTTGTCTCACTGTACCATATTTAACAGTTTTTGCCCCACTGTACCATATTTAACCCTCTGTGCTCCACTGTACAATATTTAACACAGTTATGCCCCACTGTACTGTATAGTTAACCATTTTTGTCACACTGTACCATATTTAACCTTTTTTGCCCCACTGTATCATAGTAAATAAATGTTTGCCCAACTGTTCCATAGTTAACGCTTTTTGCCCACTGTACCATTTTTAACCCGTTTTGTTAGACGTTACCATATTTTACTTTTTGTGCCCACTGTAACCATTTTTGTCATACTGTACCATATTTAACCATTTGTGTCCCACTGTACCATAGCTAACAAATTTTTTCCCGCTGTTCCATTGTTAAATCTTTTTGCCCCACTGTACCATATTTAACCCATTTTGTCCCACGTTACCATATTCAACTAATTGTGCCCCACTGTACCATAGTTAACCCTTTTTGCCCCACTGTGTCATATTAAACGCTTTGTCTCACTGTACCATATTTAACAGTTTTTGCCCCACTGTACCATATTTAACCCTCTGTGCTCCACTGTACACTATTTAACACAGTTATGCTCCACTGTACTGTATAGTTAACCATTTTTGTCACACTGTACCATATTTAACCTTTTTTGCCCCACTGTATCATAGTAAATAAATGTTTGCCCCACTGTTCCATAGTTAACGCTTTTTGCCCCACTGTACCATTTTTAACCAATATGTCCATTTACCATATACATATAACTATTTTTACCCCACTGTAACCCTTTTTGCACAACTGTGCCCCATTCAACTGTACCATATTTAACAAATTTCTGTCTCACTGTACCGTACTCTTATTTAAAATGTGTCTCCACGCTAGCGCACTTAACCCTTTTTCCCCGACTGCAACATATTTAATCATATTTTCTCCACTCCACTATTTAACCGTTTTTGACCGCAGTGCTCCTAAAACCATATAAACTCTTCATATCTTAAAGTAAAGTTGTTTAAGTTCCAATTTTGACAGATTGTTCCCTTTTTTCCCCATGCTCCATAATTAACCCGTCGTGTCCCACTGTGCCTCTTAAAGTTAGAATTACTAAAAATCACTTCCAATCTCCAGTTTATGTTCCAAAAGTTACCCTGGAACCATTGATCCATGTTTGACATTTTTAAGCCACTGTACTATATACACTTTTTGCCCCACTGTGCCCCGAAAACTACGAATACAAAAAAAAACGTAATACCCCGATCAGTTGTCATAAAGACACCCCTCGCTTCAACTTTCACCATTTTAATATTAGGCTTTAAATTTGGCGGTGGTACCATATTTATACCTTTCTGTCCCACTGTGCCTCTAAATTTTTAAAAAAATTACTCCTTTTTCTTGTTTACGTCCTAAGAGCTACTCTCACACCAAATTTCACGATTCTAGGTCTTGCCATTTGGATTTGGCTGTTGTACCACATTTTTCCCTTTTTACCCCACTGTGTACGTAAATGTTCGAATTTCGAAAAATCCTGTCAATTTCAGAGTCTACCTCATAAGAGCTACCCTCACACCAAATTTCACGATTCTAGCTCTTGCCATTTGAATTTGGCTGTTGTACTACATTTATCCCATTTTTCCCTTTTTACCCCACTGTGTGCGTAAATGTTCGAATTTCGAAAAATCCTGCCAATTTCTGAGTCTACGTCCTAAGATTTACCCTCATACCAAATTTCAAGATTCTAGCTCACTTCGTTTAGATTTGGCGGTGGTACCATATTTATCCCTTTTTGGCCCATTGTGCGGCTAATAGTACGAATTTCGAAAAATCCCGCCTTATTGCTCGTCTACGTCCCAAGGACTACCCTCCCACCAAATTTCATGATTCTAGCTTCAGCCGTTTGGCCTGGGCGATGATCAGTCAGTCAATCAGTCAGCCAGTCACGCAACAATTTTATATATATAGATTATCTTTGTTTTGATATACAAGCAGGTCACATCCTACAAATTGCTTTTAAGCCATTAAAGCAAATGACATCAGCTTTCGGTTCGGCAAAAAAAATTAAATAAAAATATAATTTTTGACAAAAATCCAAAAACAATTATAATTTCGGCAAAAAAAGTCACAAAAAATAATTTTTTGAATTATATTTTTTTTTAAGGAAGAAAAATTTATTGAAAGCACTTTGGGCAAAATTTTCTAAAAATACAATAGGTAATTAGTTATATAGATGGGAAAAAGGGACCGTTTGACCAAAAATCGGAGAGTCCCTTAACGATCTCGTTGAAATGTTGTATCATAACTACTATCCAATAGAACTAAACATGGTGGAAGTTTCATTCCGATCAGAAGACATCGGTTTTAAAAATTCGCTCACTTGACATTAAATTGCCCATTGTACATAAGCCTAAAAGCATGCTACATTTTTAAACGAACTCCCCAATGACATAACTAAGACCTAAGAACAATAAAGACGTAAGTCCAGATTTACACGAGATATTTTTTTCAGCAGCTACAATTCTCTTTCAATTCTCCTTTCAACTTGCCTCTGCGTTTGACGACGTAATTTTGTGTCGGCTATTCCTGTGTTGTTGTTGTTTCAAAGTGCCAGTGAAAACATAAATCGTTGAGCCCAATAAGCCCGAGTACGGAAGAGTTTTTTCCCCATCTTGCCGAGTGCCTCTTTCTCCTACGCCGATAATCTGTTGAACATTCAGCCAGTGTAAACCGGGACTAAAAAAAGGACTATTGCAGTAAAGAAAGCAAACTTGACATGCAGATGGTGTTCATTTATATTTGAAAAAAATATATAAAATTGCCTAATGACATTTTATGCAAATGAAATTTGTTTACGCAATTTTCCTTTTGATACTTCTCTGTCTCTGTAGACAAACCAAACGTAACATATATATGTGAACTATAACTAAATCTGAACCGATTTGTTTCAAATCCGGCAAATGATGGTCCATGGATCAAAAGACACTAACATGAACAGACGGACGGACAGACATGATTAAATCGACTGATGCTGAGTCGATCTGTATACTTTAAGGTGGGTCTAGATGTAGTACAGATTTCTAGGTGTTACAAACATCTGCCATGCAACATACTTATAATACCCTGTACCACAGTGTACATAGTGTAGGGTATACATATTTAAAACCAACAGATGTTAGACAAAAACGCCTTAATCTTTAAAATAAGAAAATTTCTGGCCAAAATTTAACACAACTTCCTTAATAATTATTAAGTAAATTGTCTTTTTTTTTAAGCAAGAAAAGTGCGTATTTTAAAGATTATAACGTCAAATCTTTAAATTAAAAACTGTGTTATCTCTCTGAGTGTGGACCAAAACTGAAAGACCTCAAAAGGTTATCCCAAGACCCTTTGTAAATACGTTTTGTGGTTATTTTAAGTCATCTAAGCTACGTCAATTTTTTTTTCGCAGATTCTTATATTTGTGTAAGTGAGGGAGACCGCGAGCGAGAGAGAGTGAGTGAACATGTGGGCGAAAATGTCTCGCGCATTTGACGCAGCACAAATCATCTCTGGTCCAAATGCTGGCGCTTTTGTTGGACAATTCAATGAATTTTGGTGCCCAAGGGCTGCTGAGGAAGACCATTGAAATCAGACTGACCGTAAAGACCAAGCAGGCAGGCAGACAGACAGACAAATGCAACACAAGTGTGGTGGCTGTCGTCAAAATGGCTGAATGGGTCATAGCTATAAAAACAAAACAATGTAGAGCAATTGCCAGCCGCAAACACACACAAACACTCTCAGAAAAGGACATCATCAACACATCTCTAAACACAATAACAAGGAGTCAAGCGAAATAAAGAACAGCAACAACAAAAAATGGAAATAAACTCAACAAAAGCAACTTTCTGGAGCAAAATTTAGATAGACAGACAGACAAACAAACAAATGTCAATACTAATACAAACACATACACTTGCCACAGTTGTAGTCGTCATGGACTAGGCAGCAATGAGAGCAATGCAGAAGGGCTATAGGATAATACACTTGCAGCTAGACAATAGTATAATCAGGTTTATACAACACATACATATATACACTCTCACAAAACTCCGCACTGCTCTAGTGCTTTCGAAACATATGCCTTTGAAAGTGTTAGTCTCTCGATACTTTTGTGTTTGCAGATTTGTCATAGACAATTTTGAATGACTGTGTGTGTAGTATGGATTATGATGTCGTGTGGTTTACTAAGCTATGCTTGGAATCTAAATTGTTTTTGGAATTATATTTGTTTGGCAAGAACTTTTATGGATACTTCGTTTTGGGTTATCTTCTTTTAATGGTAAATATGACTAAATATGCCAGAATATCACTATGTCGTCTAGTTCATTATATCGAAGAAACGGACACCAATCAGACAGATGGTCGGACGGACATAAATAAAATAACCTAAAAGGGATTACTCTCAAACGAACACAGAGAGAAAATACTGTTTTTATTTTTTTCTTTTTCGATATGAGCCAAAGATCAGCTAAGCTGTGTTAGCTAACACAAAGAGTAAATATTGTTTTTATTTGTTTTCGATATAATCCAAAAATGTCCTAATCTTTAAAATTCTTACATTTCTTTATAAAACTTAAAGACAACGTCCTTAATATTTTTATGTAAATCCATGGTTTGAAGTAATTTTTTCATTTTAAGCATCAACATACTTAATATAAGGTCTGTTTTTCTCCTTAAAATCAGTAAATTTCATAGTTAAATTTAGGGCAATTTACTTAATATTAAGGTCTTCCATACAACTATTGAGGAAATTGTCTTAATTTTTATGTAATGTACTCATTTTAAAGATTACGACAACTTTGACTTAAAACATTAAATTAAGGACAGTTTATTCGCTCTGTGTATGTATATTAGGGCGGGTTGATTTGTATGGATGAAAAAAAAAATTAAAAATCGTATAGCAAAAACGTAATCTGCATTAAATTCTAAGAAGATTCTCCGAAGAAACCCTGGGTCTAAAATAAAAACCCAGTGCGCGCCTCTCGACTTGAAAATTTTTTCCTCTTTTTTCGATTAAATTTTTTTCTTTTTTTGAAATATATTATGTTTTATTAAACACTCACTTTAGTGATACGAGGGTATATATCATTTGCTACGGGCCAAAAGTGTAACACATCGAAGGAGTGACATAAGATTTTAAGTATGTTTGGCGGATATCCGGTTTAGGTAGTTTTAAGTCGAATGAGCAATGTCCGTCCGTCTGTCTGTCTGTCTGATAGATGGTGCGCACGATAACTCTCGAAAGAAGTAACCAATTGACTTCAAATTTGGTATGTGGTTATATTTTTTTCTATCTCCGGCTAAGTTCAAAGATGGGCCATATTGGCCCACCCCTTCTAGTACCTCCCCCACAAAGTGTTAATATTAAGTGAATTGTTGATTATTTAATATCTTATATACTACTCATTTGAATCCTCTGAAATTCTACACATAATATTATATTATTAGTCACTATGACCTCAAGAAAAATGGGCGAAGTTACCTCGCCCCTTTTGGTACCTTCCACACAAATGGACCATTTTGCTCCAAAAGTTAACAGCTTATAACTTGAATACACAAGCTGTTAACACAAAAAAACTTGAAATTTTGTACAGTGTAATGGTTTCATAGTACCTACAATCCAGTGAAAAATGGGCGAAGTTGCCACGCCCCTTTTGGTACCTCCCACACAAAATGGACAAATCATTTTATCATTTTTGTTAATCATCTTTTACTTGGGTGAATATTATTTTTAATGAAAAAATTTTGAGTGTAGAAAAGACATAAAGTGCAAAAGAACTACCTTACTAAACAATTTTATTCAGAAAATTCGATTTCTTTTTGGAAAAAGCTATTTTTCTAACATTTATTTTTTTTTGAGAAAGGCGGGCATGTAAATTTTCAAGTCGAGAGGCGCGGATTAGGATTTTATTTTAGATACATGGTTTCTTCGGAGAAGTTTCTTAGAATTTTATGTAGCTTATGTTTTTGCTATACGATTTTTAAAAAAAAAAAATCAACCCGCCCTAATGTATATACTTATATTCTAAGGTTAATCTTCCGAAATTATGTTTTGAATCAAGTTTTCCAATTTTTTCTATGATTCCTTCAAAGGGAGAAAAACCTGTACTTAATTTAAAGATTTGTGCCAAGTACATTAAGTACATTTCAAGCTTAAAATAAGGACGATTTATCTAACATTAAGGACTAAGTAATATTAATATTAAAAAAATCGTCTTTATTATTACTATGGAATGTACTTATTTTAAAGATTTAGACACATTTTATCTCAAACAGAGCGAAAAACTTTCATTAATTTAAAGATTTGAATCAATGACATTATAATTAATTTAAAATTAGTACATTTTATGCTTGACTTAAAAACCACTTACTTAATAATTATTAAAAGATTAAATAGTCCTTGACTCAAATCTTAAATTAAGTACAGGTTATTCTCTCCGTATGAAAAATTAAGGACTTTCATACAATAATTAGGGAAATGGCCTTAATTTTTATTACGAAATGTTCTTATTTTAAAGATTAAGAAAACCATTCTCTCAAACAGAGGGAAAAAACTTTCCCTAACTTAAAGATGTATGTCAAAAACGTCCTGTTCTTTAAAATAAGTACATTTATTACATGAAATAAAGCCGATATACTTAATAAATATTTACAAGATTTATTTAAAACTGCCCTCAATTTAAAGATCTGAGTCGAGGACTTCTTTATCTTTTAAATAATTATTAAACGTCTTTATTTCAATCATGAAATGTATTTTTTAAAGATTAGGACGTCTTAATATTTTAAAAATTTGTAAGTCATTAATATTAATGACTTATGTACAAATATTAAGATATTTGTCCTTATTTTTAATACGTATTTGAAAGACTAAGACGTCTTTAGCACAACTCTATCACATTGAGAGAAAAACAATCCTTAATTTAAAGATTTGGGTCAAACACGTCGTCATCTTCAAAACAAGTTCTTTTCATCCTTAAAATAAAGACAATTTAAATAAAATTAAGAACTTATAGGAACATATATTAGGATCATTGTCTTTAGTATGAAGGTTACTTTTTTTTAATATCAAGACATGTTTGGCTCAAATGCTTAAGTTAAGGTCAGAATTTTGCTCTCAGTATGGAAATCATATTAAAGACTTACATACAACAAATAAGGAAATTGACTCAAATCTTTAAATTAAGGAAAGAATTTTGTCATCTTATCGAGTTTTGTGTGAGAAATCTTAATGACATTGTTTTAACATTTAGTATGAAATGTAGCTATTTTAAAGATTATGACGCTCTTGGGTTAATTCTTTAAATTAAGGAAAATTTTGTGAGAAATTTTCAGGGCTTACATAGAAATATTAGGGACATTGTCCTTATGTTTACAATGAAATGTATTAATTTGTAAGATTACGGCGCCTTTGGATAAAATCTTTAAATTAACCTTCATCTGTGGAGGTGGTGGTTAATTTTACCCTCTCTTGATGATTTTTTTCTGTATTTAAAAAAGGCTTGTGAAAAAAGTCCCAAATTTTTTTCGAACATAATAAAAATTTATATTTTTTTTATTATTTTAATAAAAGGTATTTATTTCTTAGCAACAAATAAAAACAATGTTTGTACAAAAAAGGTTAAGCACAGTTTTTTCTCTCTGTGTAAGAAATATTAAAGACTTGGAAATAGTCTTATTTTTTGGTAATAAATGTTCTTGTTTTTAAAGATAAAGACGTCTTTGGCTCAAATCTTTAAATTAAGGCTAGTTTTTTCTCTTCGTGTTGGATTATTTTCCAGGAAAGTACAGTTCAACTATTGCAGACGATTGTCATACTGAATGGACAATAGTCGATTCGAGATTTGTGTGGGAAATATTAAGGACACTGACTTAATTTATAGTATAAAGTTTACTTATTTGAAAGATCAATTCGTCTTTGGCTCAAATCAATAAATTAAGGATAGTTTTTTATCCTTGTGTGAAAAATATTTAGAATTTCAGTACAATAAATAAGGAAATTGTCTGAATTTTTAGTATGAAATGTTCTTCTTTTTAAAGATTAAGACATCTTTGGCTGAAATCTTTAAAGTAAAGTTGTTATTTTATCCCTGTGTAGGATTATTTTCCAGGTAAGTCCACTTCAATTACTGCAGACAATTGCAATATAGAATTTTGTCATCCTATCGAGTATCCCCCCAAATTAATTGCCATTGTTAGTTCATGCCTCAGAGGTGGGAGAAAGAGAGAGCCAAAGCAGCGCAGGCAAAAAAGATATTTGGCGAGAACCGGGTAACGTCATTCATTCATTCATGGTGATGAGAATAATAATACTGTTGATGGTGTTGTTGCTGTTGTTATAAATATTCCTTAGCTTCTTGTTGCTAGTGCTGACGTGTGGTCTATATATTTGTTCTTTCTTCATGGTTTAAGCAAAATTCAGACTCATTGTTAAGGCATCGCTAGCAGGAAAAGTATTAGCTTGGCGCTCAAACGCTTGTTCTCGCTCGCTCTCTCTCCCTCTCTTTCTCTCTCAATCTCATGTTGTAGTCTAAGCCAAAAGTGTTAGGAAAATTGTTGAGTATTTATATATGATGACGCTGTTGATTGTCTGCAGAATGAATTCTGGTTTTTGTAACGTTTTTCGCTCGACTGTGGCCGTTGTTTTTCTTTTCTTCTCAGATTTTTTTTGTCAATGAAGCGTCAAGGACTTTTCATACGTTGTTGCTGTTTGTTGTAGCCCCGTTTTCCGTTTTGCCAACAGCATCATCAGTCCTGCCACCCCGGACATCTCCGTGGCGGAATGTTTTTAGTTGATGATGCAATGTGTTGTCAACAGCCACTGAGAAGCGAATATGTCGGGAGGGGGGGATTGAAAGTGGTCAGGCTGCTGCTGATGTGTTTGGTTGTTGTCATCATTCTCGTCGTCCTCGTCGTCGACGTTGTGGTTGAGGTTCTGGTCTCGGTTGTCGTTGTTGCTGTTGCAAATTTCTTCACAGACATTTAGGCTCATTTGAAAATCTTATGAATGTACACGATACATGAATAAAGAAAAAGGAAGCCAAACACATTCCCACACACACACAGCCACATACACTCATTGCTTTATATATGTGTGACTGTTACCAGGATAAAAACCAAGTCATTCATTAAAACCAAAGTTTACATCGTACTCTGGCGGCCTGAGTGTGATGAGTGTCCTGATGAGTGTTGTTGGTCGCATGTGTGTAGTTATACACCCTCGCACACTTACGTACAATACATAAATACGGGTAACACTAAATGAATGTCTCTCTAAGAGTTCCTTCCCGTTCACTGTGTGAGTGCGAGTGCGGTTTATTGATTTTTTGTTTTTCTGTGTTTCCTAGCTTTTCCAGCTTCTAGTTTTATGAATGAATGAATGAAATTTTCATACGATTTCTAGTATAAACCGTCTATGGCTGTCTGTCCGTCCATCCATCCGTCCGTCCGTCCACCCGTCTGTCTGTCTATCAGTGTATAAGTGTAGGTGTTAGTAGTATTGGTATTAGTGAGTCTGGTCATGTAAACATGTGGTAGGAGGGGGTTGTGTTGTTGCTTTTTTTAATTTATAGGTCATGTTTTGTTTCACAACAGAAACAACACACACTACAACTAGATTGAGCTGGATTAGATAACAAACAGTAAATTTTATATTAGACTACCGCAAAAGTATGTACGTGTATATGTCTCTCTCTCTATTTTTGATACATAAGCGTAGTGAGTGTGTGTGGTAAGAGGAAGTATTTATTTTTAGTCTAAATGATAGGCAATGATTTTTTGATTCAATTACATTGCATTCATTGTATAATAAAATATTCTGCATTTCATACAAATGATATACAAATCCTAATTTGAACAAGTAATTGCACTTTGAATAACTAAATTTGATAAATTTTAATCTATCAATTAATTTTTCTTAAAAAAAAAGAAAATTAGTTTTAAAATATATGCATATTTGAGTAATAGAAAAATCGCAATCGAATAAACCGACTGAAGTTATACCGTAACTGTGCGAGAAATAAAATGTAAATGAAATTTTCTATTTCCATTTTTTCTATTCTAATCTATCAATTAATTTTTCTTCAAAAAAAGATGATTAGTTTTAAAATATATACATATTTGAGTAATAGAAAATCCGATTGAAGTTATACCCTAAATATAATGTAAATAAAATTTTCTATTTTGTATGCGAAATGCCAGAAAGAGTTACTAATATTTTCTATATTATATTTTATACAAATGTAAACGACCAAAAATAAAAGGAATAAATATTGTCCACTAATTACTCAATTTTAAGGAGATTAAGATCTGTTTGATACTTATTTTTAAATAATTTTGATGTGCTCGAAAGACCAAAAATGTCCTCCGTAGTACGTTTGGGAACAATACATATTTTGCTATGTATCGAGAGACTTTGGAAGTGTTCGAATACATAGGTAGCAATAGACAAGTTCAAGATCGAAAGAGTACGAGTGTTATATTTTATACAAATGAAAAAGTTATCAAAAATTATATTGAATAAATACTGAGAACTTATTGCTAAATTTTAAGGAGATAAATTTCTGTTTGATACTAAATTTTAAATCATTTTACGGTGCTCGAAGGACGAAAAGTGTCATCTATAGTATGTTTAGTATCAATGTATATTTTACTATGAATCGAAAGTCTTTGAAAGTGTTCAAATCATAGATAACTCCAAGATCGCAAGAGTAATCGAAGGACCAAAAATTCTATAGATATAATATTATATTTTATACAATTCTAAATTACTTAAAAACATTAACCAAAACCAGGTGTTGACCACTAATTATTTAATTTTAAGGAGATTAAGATCTGCCCAATTTTAGATCATTATGAGGTGCTCGAAGGACTAATATTGTGTATAATTAGTATACCAGAAGGAGTAGGAGATAATATTACCATCTTTGAATTCAGTCTTAGAATAAAAGAAAAAATTACCACACAAACAATTTGGAGTCAGTCGGTCACTTCTTTCGAGAGTTATCGTACGCAAAAGCCGGACAGACACACGGACAGACGGACACAGTTGAAATTACTTAACATGTCCATATAACTTGAAATGACTTAACATGTCAATATAACTATAATCCAGACTGAGAGACGGACGGACACAGTTGAAAAGACGCAAAAAATTTGGAGTCAGTCGGTCACTTCTTTCGAGAGTTATCGTAAGCAAAAGCCAAACTGACACACGGACACAGTATTGACCATTTATTATTTAATTTTAAGGAGATTAAGATCTGCCCAATTTTGGATCATTATGAGTACTCGAAGGACCAATAGAGTGTGTAATTAGGATAGCAGATATTATACCAGTCTTAGAATAGGAGCAAATATTACCACACAAACAATTTGGAGCCAGTCGGTCACTTCTTTCAAGACTTATCGTACGCAAAAGCCAGACTGACAGACGGACGGGCGGACACAGTTGAAATGACTTAAAATATCCTGAAACAAATTTCTCCCAATATAACTATAATCCAGAACGACATACGAACGGACACAGTTGAAATGACACACAAAAAAATTTGGAGTCAGTCGGTCACTTCTTTCGAGAGTTATCGTAAGCAAAAGCCAGACTGACACACGGACACAGTATTGACCATTTATTATTTAATTTTTGGAGATTAAGATCTGCCCAATTTAGGTCATTATGAGGTGCTCGAAGGACCAATAGTGTGTATAATTAGGATACCAGATATTATACCAGTCTTACAATAGGAGCAAATATTACCACACAAACAATTTGGAGTCAGTCGGTCACTTCTTTCAAGACTTATCGTACGCAAAAGCCAGACTGGCACACGGACGGACACAGTTGAAATGACTAAAATGTCCAAAAACGATTTTCTCCCAATATAACTATAATCCAGACTGACAGACGGACGGACACAGTTGAAAAGTCTTAAGATATCCTGAATCGAATTTCTCCCAATATAACTATAATCCAGACTGACAGACGGACGGACACAGTTGAAATGACACAAACAATTTGGAGTCAGTCGGGTACTTCTTTTGAGTATTATAGCAAAAGCCAAACTGGCACACGGACGGACGGACACAATTGAAATGACTTAAAATGTCCTGAACCGAATTTCGCCTAATATAACTACATATAATCCAGACTGACAGACGGACGGACACAGTTGAAATGACTTAAAATCTTCTAAAATAAATTCCTCGCAATAGATCTATAATCTGTCAAAGAATTGACAAAATTTTGTATGCCAATCTGGAACCTCTCGACCAATTTCTACCATCCTTATTATATGTTTTTCTCAGAAGGTCAGGGAATCCTCAGTCGGTTGAAACTTCCTGACTTATTCGGTAATTTATTCGTTTTCTTTAAAACCCTTTTTGTGTGAAATTATTTTATAAATTCTCCTAAATCTTCGAATTTTTAAACTCAATAAATAAATCTAAATAAATCCCTGCCAATCATACTTCCCCTGTCCTATTACCTATTTTTCCATATCCCAAAAAAAAAGGATATCAGTTCATCTCTCAAAAATTCCTTCAACATGAATTAATCATAACAGAAAACTTTACAATTTCTATCCGTTTATTGGCATTTTGTTATCCTCATTATTATTACTATTCCTGCAACCATTGCCTTTCTCATATGGCGAAAAACAAACACACACACACACTTGAAGTGATTTGTTATGAATGCATGATTTATACAAACAATTCATTTATAATGCTCCAAATACCACCAATGGCCACCGTTGCCCTTTACCCCCCTCAATATTTATTGGGATCACTTGATCCTTACAGAACTAAGACCAGAGGACAACAGACTAACCAGACTCCCCACTGATGCTCCCATTGAGCGTTTATGAGTTCATATGTGTAATAAATGTTGTGTGTAGTTCTGAGGATATGCATCTGCACTATGAAGTGTGTGCGTTTGTGCACTCGTACGTATAAGTAAATCTGTGCTAGTAATTTATAACAATTACTCATCGAAATGTTAGAGCATTAAACAATTTCGCAATTTCTTGTAATCACTTTCTTTCATTAACAATTCTCGTATATGTATCCAATTTTAAGGACATTCCAGAGAAAGCTTGTATTCATTAGTTTTCTAATTATTGTGAGATTAAGAGGAATAGAGAAAATAGATAAACCATAAGTACAATACTCAATTTAAAGTTTTCCAGTGGTGCTCGAAGGACTACTTTCTTTATACCCTCTTTTTGCTGGAGAAGAGGTCTTAGACCTAAGACCTTAAGTATGTCCATCATATCAAAACCTTCAAACTATTCCCACATCTGACGGATTCCTGGGGAAGAATGCAATATTTCTTAAACTTGAAAATTTATTTCCTCACATTTGCTTTGGTCTTTGAAAGTGTTCGAATGTAAATGTTATAATGGACAATTTCCAGACTTTAAGAGTAGTCGAAGGACCAACAAATCTATAGATGTACTATTATATTTTATACAATTCAGATCACGGACGGACACAGTTAAAATGACTTAAAATATTCTGAAACGAATTTTTCGCAATACACCTATAATCTGTCAAAGAATTTACAAAATTTTGTATGCCAATCTGGAACCTCTCGACCAATTTTCAACTTCCTTATTATATGTTTTCCTCAGAAGGTCAGGGTATCTTCAGTTGATTGAAACTTTCCGACTTTTTTTGGTAATTTATTCGTTTTCTTGAAAATCTTGATATATACGAGTACATCTACACATATAGAGATCAAAAGTACATACAAGTGTTTTGCGTGCTAATGTTATAACATTTCATAAACAAGACGCGGCACATTCGTACAGGAACAATAGCTCAACTCTAGTATCCTTTTTGTTGTGTTGTTGTTTTGTGTGTGTGAGTGTTGTTTTGTGTTACCCATAAACACATGTGTGTGGCGGTTGGCGTAGCATTGTGTTGTGGTACTCTGGTAATGTGTAATTTACATTTAGAGCTCACCCCAGGGTGCATTGTAATTTATTTAGTTCAGCACTAAACTGACTCACACACATACCCATCCATATCCGCCACAGGAGCAAAAATTGCTGGAAAGTCTTAGTTATTAAAATAAGGATATAATGACAATAACACTGATGGTGATGACGATGACGATGGCGATGATGATGATGATGATGATGTGGACGGCAGTCGTGGCGATGGTGGTGGTGTTGATGGCAATCTAGCAATTGTTAGTAGTGATAATTGAGCGGAGAATTCGCTTGGTTTGACAACATGTTGAGGAAATACCCAGTTACCCGCAGCGAATCCTTGCTGGCCGCCTCTGTATGGTCGAAGTAGCGAAGGACACTGCCAGCAACAAAAGGCCAGGCATTGAGATAGACAATCTGTCTATCTGTCTGTCTGTTTGTCAGTTTGACTGACAGTCAGAATGTCAGTCTGACTGAAGTACTTGTATATTAAATGTAGATCAGCTCTCTTATTAGCCAACGTCAGTGTGAGTGCGCCTGGATTTTGTTTTGAAGTGCGAGTATATTTAAAGTTGATGAACGAACGATAAGGACTCACTTTGGCCACCGTGGGTGGGTGAGTGAGTGTGTGCGCCAGCCAGCACGTTTTAATTTTCTTGCTAATTGCTACTAATTTTCGGCTGCTTAGTTTCTGCTGCTTTCCTAAACTGTCAAAAGAGCCGCCTTGGCTTAAGGATTCATTTCACTTTTTTTCTTATTCAATGCATGTGTAATTTGAGTAATTGTGAGTTGCTGCTGCTGCCGCTGCTGCTGCCATTGTTGTTGATGGTGGTCAACATTTGAATTTTTTTTTGCTCAAGTAGTTCAAGTGTGAAATTATGTGTACGTTAAGAATATGATATTCTACCACACACACCACTTACCTAAGTGAGTGTCTGCTGCTGCTATTGTGTGTCAATTTGCGTTGCATTGCGTTGTGTCCTTTACCTAGAAATAAAGGGTGTTGACAAACATATTTTTGGGGTATTGCGCAAAATTCGCTGGAACTTTGGTTATTTGAGTAGTCCTGGGAAATTTTGGTCGCCCAGTAACGGTGTTTTTGATGAACACTATGATTATGAAGGCAATCGACATTTGTGGCTTCTGACATATTGCATTCACACTTCAAGTCCACTCTCCACATTTAGGGGAATTTCTGTTCGAACTATTCACAGAACTAAATCCTGAAGTGTCTGTCCGTCCGACTGTCTGTGATTCAATGCCGCCCCACATACTTGTGTATGAGAGAGCATATGGGGCGTCTGAATGTCTCGTTTTCTAGTGCATCATCACGATTATCAACAAACAACAACATCATCGTCTTCATCGTCGTATTCGTCGCCGTCATTGCCTTCCAAAGGCATCATTACTACTACTCCAGTTCTGTGCCACACAACCATCACTTCTTGGGCTGTTTGTTGCCTTTCGGACGGGGCCGTTCAATATCAGCATTACTATATTTCCACATTCACAACTCATTGCATGTGTGACACACTTTTTTTATTTGTATTCACAAACGTTTTTATTTCATTTCATTGCATTTTTTTCTCATATTGCAATTTGACTTACAGTTTTTTTCATTTAAAATAATTTCTTGTTTACTTTGGCATCTCGGGGCTTTTGGATGTGTAGATTCATGAATACACAAACACAAATACGTACGTACGATATATGCATAAGTATGTGGCAACACATATATATGAGCACACAAATTATTCATAAAAAGCTAACTCTAAAGCAAAAAAGGGATGTTTCTCTGAAATGATTCCCCAGCAAAGGATAACGACAAAATATATTCTAAAATAAAGGCTCGGCAACAGAATTCTGTTTTAACAATATTTTTGATTTAAATCTTTTCATACTAAGGACGATCTGGACGCCTAATGATTAGAGATACCGAATCGAAACACAATTGTAAATATTTTAGAAGAGCTCGAAGGACCAAAAATAGCTATACAGAAAATAATTTTGGGATCGATGAATTTTTGATAATCACAGCTTTAAGAGTGATAAAAATTCACAGCTTAAAAACAAATTTCAGGAGAGCTCAAAGCTGTTTCAAAGTGTTTCCTAAAGATAAATTCCCTTTCAAAGAAATCAAAAGTGTAACAATCATATTAGAGTACTTCAAATGTGCTAAAAACCTGCTACAAGAACCGAAAATTTTCATAATAATCTCTATTCCCCTAGACCTATCAAGACACCTAAAGTCCAATGCATAAATTTCGCTAAAACTAAGTTTAAAGAGTTCATTCTAATTTTTGTTCTGTTTTTTTGTTGCACCAATTCTTGTTTATCTCAATACCGTTGCCATAGTCCTATAACCTATGAAATGTTATAGCACACCGGCACAAAAAAAGGGCAAGTAAGCAATACGAAATGTTTGCCATACGAGTAAATATAAACAGCGTACGTATGGCATACAAAGGTGATGGCGATGGTGAACTTTGCTAAGAAAAATACCAATATCACTGCCTTGCAACGGCTTTCGACCCAACTACTCCAGAACTCAACTCAATTTACATAACTACCCAAAGGCATTTCAGGAATGTTGTATCAATGTAAATTGCATCTGTGTTAGTTCTATACTTGGCCTAGGGTATAACGCGAGAAGCTGTGATTCGCAAAATTCAACGTCACTCACTCACTCAGTCGGCGGGTCAAATGTGGCTGCGTTTGATGGCGTTTAATTTGATATGTCTCGAACTTTAACCTTTTTCCAGGTTCCTGTAATCCCACACACCACTTCGTGTCTCTTGGTTGGCGACAACAAAAAGCCCTTGAGCCTGAATATCAAGTGAAATGGGATTTTTGTTACTCCGCAGCAATATCAATATGACTTGTTTATTTTCCAGTTTTCTTCTATAAATATTTGTAGCAGACATTCTGTTTTCAGGCACTTACTTTGGGAAAAACAAAAGCAAATGCCTTTGCATGACAGGAAAAGACTGTTTTTAACCTTTTCTGTTAGGTTTTCATTGCATATTAATGTATTGCCAAAGATATACGAAACGTAATCAAATAAAATTTATAGATTTTGCTCTAAGGACATCATAAAGATCTCACACGCATATAAGGCATATTTACGTTAAGCCATAAATGTCCTGCTCTTGTGAGTTGATATTTATTTGTTGTATTAGGGCCATTATAATGTTTTTAGGAAAAATATTTTTTTTGCTATGCAACCCTTAGCCCTGTATAAGTGACCAAGGGCCGCAAGGAGGTATTTGGTCCCTTTTGTCATTTATTTGTTCTGCTTACAAAATATTGCAGAATGTCCGTCTTGCTTCTAACGAGGATATTTTTGCACATCCTTTTGTAGTTATTTAAGTGTTTTTGTATAAACACTTTTTTGTAGACAATAAAAACAAGGAAGAGTGAATTTTAAAACTCAAGCCACTAAAATTGGGGAAAAAGGACATTTGGAAATACTTATAAGCTGTTTACTTACATATATGCGACCATGTGCGTGTGTTGGGATATAATTTTTTGTATATGACTTAAATAAAAATAAGTTGATGTCCACATTTACAGTTACGTTTGGAAAAGTACACTGCACACATTAGCTAGGCCAACATATTCTGCGTGAAGATTTGCAAATTTAATAAGCAATCCTCAAAGTTCTTGTAGATCAATTCATTTAACCACCCGAAATTCTAAGGTTTAAAATCAAAGTTCTAAAAAAGGATATAAGAACACATTATTTAAAAATCCTTAGAAATAAATAGTAATTGCTACCTGGTGATAGTTAAGGTCAAACTACATATTGTAAGCCCAAAACAATTTTAAGAAATTATTGCAAATATATTTTTTTGCCAAGAACATTCATTTGTTACAGTACTTGTATATAAATTCATTTAACTAATGTAAAATACCATAAACTCGCTGACCTAAGGGAAATTTTAAGGTTTAACAATAAAGGCATAAAAAAGGATATGTGACAGAATTTCCAAAAAAGCCCAACACGAAATTGGTATTAGTGTCAAATGATAGTTAAGGTCACCCTGGAAATTGTAATAAGATTTCTGGTATTGTAACACTATTGTAACAAAATTAATTTTGCTGCATAATTTGTTGGTAAGATCGTATATATTTTTGGTGTATTCTTTTAGCTGATTGGACCTGTATATTGTTAAAATTACATTTTATTTTATTTATGTGCACAATGAAATTTGTAATAAAATCTTAATTTTAACATATTGCCAAAAAAGGATATCTGATCAACTTTCTGAGGAAGCATTGTTAAGAAAAAGTAAAAGTGTATTGTAGAAGACGAGACCTCTATACAAATTGTATGCTTTAAAAGGAGCCAAATTAAAAAAATGAAAAAGAAAACATCGCAATTGCAAAACCAAAAATTTCGATTTAACAAAAAAACAAATTAAATTAAATAGTTATTATAATAAAATGATAAATATGTAGTTTTTATTTATCTTTTTTTTTGTTTTATGTAAATTTTTAAGGAAAATAAGTCTGTTCTATTCAAGTCCCCAAAACTGTACCACGGTATATATTTAAGATATATTTTTTATATTCACATACATGTGGAAATGACCCCAACGATATGCAATTAAAAACTGCAACTGATTTTTCTAAGGAAATCCTAAGAAAAACATTTCGAAATTGTAATTTTTAGTTTAATGCCAAAAAAGGATATATGAGCAGTTTCTTAAGGAATCAATGTAGGGAAAAACTAAACGTATATCGTTAAAGATCAGTCTGTTCTACAAATTGTTAGCGCACAAAAAGCGCCAAATTGGAATATAAAAGGATATATGAACAGTATCTTGTCAAAGACCAGTCTGTTCTACAAATTGTTAGCATACAATAGGCGGCAAATTGGAATAACTGAAAAAATGTTGGGTTTAAGAAAATTGATATTCTCGAAAAAAAATTATTTTTAGTATAGGATGAGAACGTTGTTAAATACAAACGTAAAAATCCATGATAATTTTAACATAGTTTTGATATTTTCTCATCATTTTTTGTAATTTAATTTTTTAAAAATTAAAACAAAAAAAAATAAAAATTTAAATTAAAAAAAAAAAATCTAGTTTTGTATGCTAGAATTTTTTTTAAGGAAAATACTATATTTACCTGTCAGATATTTATCGACAATCCCAAGAAAATCAGTAGAAATCTTAATTTTTATTCTTTCTTCAAAAAGGATATGTGAAAACTATTCCAAGGACACGAAATAATAAAATTCTTGTGAAAGCTTAAACACTTTGACTTATTGTAAGCTTAAAATGAGATTCAATATCCGTTTTCGTGGTTTTAATTTTAAACATTAAGTAATTTTATTTTTATATCCCAGACATTTTTTGAAAGGGAAATACTATATTGACCGGGCAAATATTAATCGAGGATACCAAGAAAATCTTAGTTTGTAATTTTTTCTCAAAAAAGGATATGTGAACACAATTCCAAGGAAACAAGTCAGGGCGAAATAAACAATTTCTTGTGAAAGTTTAAACTCTCCAGCTAATTGTGAATTTAAAGTATGTTAAAAGAAATTAAAATGTTATGGAATTACAAACTTCACAATGTCCATATAAAAAAACATTTTTTCTTCAAATTTCGTCACTCCAAGACAACTAATGTGTCACATATTTTGATGATTTTTCTGGCTTACAATTTGTAGCTTGACCTCATCTGTCAATAGACAACAGCAACTAATCGGGTTTAAACGTCCTTTGATATTTGAACACATATCCTTTTTTATGGCATTCATTTTAAAAATGAAGTTATTTTACTTTCATATCCAAAAAATTATTTAAATAAAAATTTCTACATTGCCAAGGAAGTATTAATGGACAATTCAAAAAAAATCAATAAAAATCTCTAATTTTTATTTTGTTCCTAACAAGGATATGTGAAAATAATTCAAAACAAACATGTCAGGACAAAATAACCAAATACTTGTGAAAGCTCAAACTTTCCTGCTAATTGTAAGCTTAAAATATGACTCAATTTGTAATATATGAATATGTCAAGGAATTAGCAAGATCATAATTTAAATATAAATAAAAAATGAAACTTCCTTAAAATTTCGTCATATGTTTGCTGATATTTTTGGCTTACAATTTGTAGCTTGAACTTATCTACCAACAGACACAAATAAACATTCGGTTTCAAACTTCCTTTAATATTTGGCCACATATCCTTTTAAATGAAATATTTTTCAAAAATCCCAAAAAGTCAATAAAAATCGTAATTTTAACTTTATTCCTAAAAAAGGATTTGTGAACAGAATTCTAAGGAAACATTTCAGAGCAAAATGAACAAATTCGCGTTAAAGTTCAAATACTCCGGCTAATTGTAAACATGAAGTATGACTCAATTTGTAATAAATGGAAATGAAATTAGAATTTCCATTTTGTTACATCGCTTTTTTTAATTTCGTCACTCCAAAACAATTTATGTGCCACACAATTTGCAATATTTTTGGCTACAATTTGTAGCTTCACCTTATCTATCAACAGACACTAATAACCATTCGATTTTAAACTTCCTTTAATATTTGGCCACATATCCTTTTTAATGATATCATTTTAAAAGTTAAGTTGAAAAAAAATATGTACTGTATATGCTATGGAAATATTTATCAACATTCCCAGAAAAAATCAGTAGAAATCCTAATTTTACTTTATTTCTAAAAAAAAGTATATGGGAAAACAATTCTAAGGAAACATGTCAGGGAAAACTAGCTAAATTCTTGTGAAAGCTTAGACTCTCCAGCAAATTGTAAACTTAAAGTATAAATAAATTTGTAATAAATGAAAATAAAATAAAAATATTCATTTTGTATAAGAATTTTTTTTTCAAATTTCGTCACTTCAAAGCAATTTATGTGACACATATGTTGCCGACATTTTTGGCTTACAATTTGTAGCTTGACCTTAACTACCACCAGACAATAATAACCATTCGGTTTTAAACTTCCCTTGATATTTGGCCACATATCCTTTATAATGATTTTCATTTTAATCCCTGTCATCAGAGTCCCTAATTCTAAGAATGTGAATTTATGGTAATTAATGGCACGATTGTGTCGTGCTTATGCTGCCAATTAACTCACAAACTGTAGACAAGCTATAGCAAAACCCATGTTTTAATTGCAATTATGTGTTAGCGATTGTGTGTGATGCTATGTGTGTGTGTGTGAACACAATCAGGCATTTCAAATCAAAAGGTCCTGCTCCAATTTGTCCAGTTCGGGAAATTTTGGCATTGTTCGGCCATTTGGTTTTAGATAAATGTTCAAGACACAAGGACAATACTGGCAGGACACAGGACACAGCAGGAATTGCATTAAGCGAATCAAGTAGATGGCCTGACACTAACTAAACTACAGCCACACACAGTCTTACTGTGACACAGCGACGTCAATCATTTCCACACACACACGCGCTCACACTTGCCCAGACACTTGCTCTGGCAGACTGTCTCAATTATTGAGTCAGTGAGTGAATGAGTAAGAGTGAGACTCTTAGACTGAAATCCTGAAATCAAGAGTATCACGAAAAAAGCCCTTGGGCTACTGAACACTTGTCTTAATTGCTTATAATTGCTTGCCTGCATTTGCACACAATACTACGAATGGAGAGTAGACAGACGCACGTCGGCATGCACACACACACACATGCACACTCACGTCGAATCCCACACAAAGCCACTGAGGCAGAGGCAGAGACAGACACAAAGACTCACTTAGAGAAACAAATCGGGCTTTTGTCGTTAAGTGCGAAAAAAATTCGTCAGGCGATAAATCATATTCATAATTTCATAGGCCTGACGTAACCATACACTAACACATACATACATAAAAGAACACACACACGTTTGCTCTATACTCTGTAAGGATTTTGACATCATTTTCTGTCATTACAGCTCAATTTATTTTCACTTTTGTTGTCAAAATACATAAAAGGATTATTGAGTGCGTCTCATGTGAGTTGTGCACGACAACGACGATGAGAAAGATGACCTCGGTTATTGAAATACAAAACTAGATCATTGAAAATAAATTGCTGGAGATGCTTTTAGTAGAAGCCAAAAAGATATTGCAACGATTATTTATTTATACGTTGTGTTTGTATAAATGCAAAGAGTAGTTTATGTTTTCTATCATATTCATAGTCATATTCCTAATGTCCTGGTGAGTGTCATATAGTAATGATTTTGTGTATGAAATAAACCAAAGTGGATTTCATGCATTTAAGCAATTTATTTCAAGTTTTTCAAATGCATATGTGACCAAATTTCTTTGAGGTTAATTTAGGATACTCGGTAGATTAAAAACAGAAAGCGAAATGGCATCTTAACAGAATATAAATTCAAAGTTCAAAGAACGTAAAATAGTTTATGCAAATCCTGAAATCTTTCTAAATTAAGTTTAACTCGTAGACAAGAATTAACGAGAGTCCCATTTTGTGGTATTTACTAAAATAAACTAATTCTGCAAAGACATTTTAAGGCTTTGGAAAATCAAAGTCATAAAAAAGGATATGTGACTAAATTTCCAAATTGCCCTAAACCAAATAGTTATTAGTGTCTGGTGGTAAATGAGGTCACGCAATAAATTGTAAGCTCACAAGAGTTAAAAATAATTGCTGATATTGCCAAATAATATAATTGCTGGATTTAATTTTTTTTTCAAAAAAGGATATTTGGGCAACTTTCTAGGGAAGCATTTTTGGGAAAATCCAAAAGCACCTGCTGAAAGAGAAGGTTGTCCTACAAATTGTAAGCCTTAGTCATGAATCAATTTTAGTTAAATATTAATTAAGGAAAAGAAAAAATTTAATTGTGAAATTCAAAACGATAAATAAATGTAAAAACTTTTCGCCTTTATAATTATCTTATCGTAATTATCTAATCGTCTTCGAAATTCCAATTTTTGGATTGATGTTAAAAAAAGGATATATGAACAGTTTTTAAAGCAAGCCTTGCATAAACAAATTTAATGTATATCGTGAAAGATCAGACTCTCCCACAAAATGTAAGCAAGAAAAAATCACAGATTCTCAACAATCAAAATTGTTTTGAATTACAAAAATCGAAAAATTTTAATTTAAATTTCTCTTAAAAAAATGTTTTAATTTAATTTCAAAAAGTATATTTATAACAAACAACTGGAATATTTTTAACAAGAATATAGCAAAATATCGGTTTTGCGAAAAAAAACGCTTAATATTGTTTCCTTACAATTTGAGGTCGGGCCTAATCTAGCAATGACCGCTAATATATATCAATTTATAAACATTATTGCAAACTTAACAATATATCCTTTTTATATAATTGTTGTTATATAATTCAATCTAAACGTTGTTATTCTAAAACGATAAACGTTCTGTCCTTTATAGAAAATTAAGAATATTTCAAGGAGTTTTCTTAAAATTTCTAGTAAATTTAATCAAACATTTACTATAATTTTGATTTTTAACACTAATTTTTAAAAGACAGAAATAACAGTTATCCTCTCCCAGTTATTTTTTAGGAGTAGTTAATTATTTTGTCATAAAATTTATCTTTAAAATCTAAATTTTTATTTTTCTGTTAAAAAAGGATATGTGAAAGACATTTTAAGAAAAAGTCTACGATAAAAACTCTCCCAGCAATATTTTTGGAATAATTAATTATTTTGAAATAAAATTTATCTTTAAAATCTCAATTTTTATTTTTGTGTTAAAAAAGGATATGTGAAAAAGGTTTTAAGAAAAAGAGTAGCATAAAAACTAAAGTTATTTCCTGAACGGTCAGAATCTAATACAAATTGTAAGCATAAAAACTGAATCAAATTCAAATAAATACACAAAATTTTTTGGGTTCAAAAATTAGAAACTAAAAAAAACCGAAATTTTAATGTTTGTATTGAAATGACTGTTCAAAAGCAACGAATGTAAAGGAAAATTTTCAAATCTAAATTTGACATAAAATTTATCTTCGAAACCTCAATTTTTATCTTGGTGTTAAAAAAGGATATGCGAGACGCATTTTAAGGAAAAGTCTTATGGAAAACTAAAGGTATCTCATGAAAGGCCGGAATCTAATAAAAATTGTAAGACAGACTCAAATTCAAATAAATAAAAATATTTTCTTCAGTCAAAAATTGGAAATTAAAAAAAAATTAATTTTAATGTTTGTGTGGAAATGACTGCTCGAAAGCAACAAATGTAAACGATACATTTCATTTTAAGGCAAATTACAGGAATTGCAACTCGAACTTTTATAATTTAATTTCTTTCCAAAATACTATGGAAATTACGAAAAAAAATTTCTGGGAAATCCCACAAAAATCTTTATTTTGACATGATTCATGAAAAAAGGATATGTGAACAAATTTCCAACGAAACGTATTAGGACAAAAATAAAAATGGATCCAAAAACAAAATTCCTCAATTTGGGCTGAACAAAAATAATAAAGAATTAAAAAAGGCTATATGGACAGATTTCTAGGAAAATTTAAAAGTCCTCCCAATACGAGAGGATACCACCGCAAGGAAGCTTTAATAATAATATGAAAATATTAAAAAAATTGGGGAAAATTTAAACAATTTGAAACATGTGTAATATTTTCCTGAAAATAATATTAAATAATTAAATTATTTTGTTCAGAAAGCTAATCGAGATGCTAATAAAAAATTCATTCGAAAAAATCTCAGAAATCATAACTTTTACATTTTTCTTAAAAAAAGGATATGTGAACAAATTTCTAAAGAAACGTGTTAGGACAAAAATAAAAATAGCACCCGAAGCATCAAACACTCTGACAAATTGTAAGCTAATCAAATACATCAAATGGTAAAGAATACAAATAATTACGAATGAAAAAAAGGGCATATGAGCAGATTTTAAAAAGTGTCCCCAAAGCGAGCAGATACCACCGCAAGTTGTAAGGTTTAGACTGCCTTAATAAAAAAAATATTTTTAAAAAAATGGGAGAAAATATAAACAATTTGAAAAATATGTAATTTTTTCTTAAAAATTATAATAAAATAATTCTGTTTATAAAGCTAACAGAAATGCTAACGGAAGATTCATACAAAAAATCTCACAAATCATAACGTTTACATTTTTCATAAATAAAGGATATGTTAACACATTTCCAAAGAAACGTGTAAGGACAAAACCAAAAACTGCACCTGAAGCATCAAACACTCTGACAAATTGTAAGCTAATCGAATACCTCAATTTGTGAAGAATAAAAATAATACCGAATGGAAAATGGGTATATCGACAGATTTCTAAGAAAATTTAAAAGTTCTCCCAATACGAGCGGATACCACCGCAAGTTGTAAGGTTTAGAGAGCCTTAATAAAAATATTTACAAAAAATGGGGGGCAAATATGAAGAATTTGAATAATACGTAATTTTTTATTAAAATTAATAATAAATAATAAAATAATATTGTTTAAAAGCCAATAGAAATGCTAACGAAAAATCCCTAACAAAAAACTCACAAATCATAACTTTTACATTTTTCTTAAAAAAAGGATATGTGAACAAATTTGCAAAGAAACGTGTTAGGACAAAAATAACAATTGCAACTGAAGCATCAAACACTCTGACGTATTGTAAGCTAATCGAATACCTCAATTTGTCAATAATTAAAAATATTGCCGAATGGAAAAAGGGTATATCGACAGATTCCTATGAAAATTTAAAAGTCCTCTCAATACGAGGGGATACCACCGCAAGTTGTAAGGTTTAGAAAGCCTTAATGAAATTATTTACAAAAAATGGGGGCATTTAAAATAATTGTGTGCAGAAAGCTAATAGAAATGCTAACGGAAGATTCCTTCGAAAAAAATCCCAGAAATCTTAATGTGGAAATTTTGAAAAATATATATATTTTCTTGAAAACAATATTAAACAATAAAATAATATTGTCCAGAAAGCTAATAGAAATGCTAACGGAAGATTCCTTTAAAAAAAATCTCACAAACATTAACTTTTAAATTATTCTTAAAAAAGGATATGTGAACGAATTTCCAAAGAAACGTGTTAGGACAAAAATAAAAATTTATCCTGAAGCCTTAAGCACTATGACAAATTGTAAGCTATGAAAATACCTCAATTTGTGATGAACAGATTTCCAAGGAAATCTAAATGTCTCCCCAAGACCAGATGACGCTACTACAAATTGTAAGATGTAGAAATCCTATATGTACATATTTTAAAGGAAAACAATTATTAGGTGGAAAATCGACAACATGAAAAATGCGTTTGCCTTTTTACAATAATAATACATTTTATTTATAAAGCTAATAGAAATGCTAAAGGAAAATACCACAGAAAAAAATCTGACAGTTCTTAAGTTTTACTTTTGTCCTAAAAAAGGATATGTGAACAAAGTTTTAAGGAAACATGCTGGGGCAAATAGAAAAATTTCTTGTGAAAGCTTAAACATTTCGACAAGTTGTAAGCTTAAAAAATACCTCAATTTGTAATGAGTAAAAATTTTATGCCAAAAGACAAACTTCACAATTTCCAAAAAAAATTAAAATTTCTGCTTTACGAGAGAATTTGCATAAACTTTTTATGATCACACGATATTGCTGGTGTTTAAATAAATGAATGAATGTCATGTCATGTCTGTTGGCAAAGTAATCATTTCATAATGCATTGCAAAATGAGGGAGAAATGGAAGTGGTTTCTTTTTAATCGTTTTACTCTTCCCTCAAAATGTTTAAACATGCGAATTGAGCTTGTTTGCATGCATAACACTTCGCTTTGGATAATTTGCAGCAATACTTAAATTAATTACAATTTTATTATTAATGACATAATTTGAGGTTTATGGAGTTGTGAAGGACGGGAGAGGGAGGCAAGAGAGAGAGAATATGTGTGTAGGAAGAAAGAGCGGGAGGGCGGGAATATGGGAGGTATAAGGCAAACAAGCACATGTTGCTCATCTGTGATGACATTGTCATTAGGGAATTTATAACAATTTCCTTGCGAGTTTTCTTCTAAGCCACAAACGCACAAGTAATTGGAAACATTCAAAGCGTGTACAGAGAATAAATAATGAACCATTCATGGCATCTTTCAATACAACAACAACATCAGCAGCAAAAAACAGCAACCATTTTCCCTGGAAGTGTGTGTGAATGTGGATTTCATTTTTAGATTTTCCTCCCTTTTGGCGTTTTCGATTGCTGCTGCTGCCATCATCACTGTGGCTGTAGCTGTCGCTTTTGTTGTTCAAGGTTCACAAGTCGTCATCCTGTCTACGTGCGTAAAGTTGGCATTTCATTTCACTTTAAACTTACACTCATAAACATGTGCATGCGTAAGAAGGATAATAAACATAAGCTGATGCTACTGCTGCCGTTGCCGCTGCTGCTACTATTGCCACTCACTGTCTGCTTGGAAACAACAAACAACCAAATAGTAGACGCAGAATGTCAAAGGATCTTTGGCAACACATTCAAACGCACAGCTTCCTTCTAGCGCAAAAAAAAATTCGTATATAAAATTAAAAAAGAACAAATCGAATCCAAACGAAAGCAGATATAAAAATGAACACATTTCCATTGATTATATATTGATGGCTTGGGAAGACAAGAACGACCGACCAACCAACAAAATGACAAGGATTGTCATCGTCTGCCTGGAATTTAACTTCAGCAATTCCACATTATTGTTTTCGCAAGGGGGGACCGGCAATCCAAGACATTCGAGAGAGAGGGAGGAAGGAAGAACGAGGGAGTCAACGATAAGGTTTAAATGCAACTAAAACATGAAATTGTCATGCCATAAAAAATTGTCTTATCTTACTTCTTGACATCGGTTTTCGTTTTACGTTTCTCTTTTTGTGTGTGTGTTTTTTCTCTCTCTCCTCTAGATGCTGCATTTGTTGTCTTTTTATCCCGGGGAATGTAATTGAATTTTCATGTTAATCAACCGCATTATCCTGCCATCAATTTTACCTTCACCACCCCCGCCCCATCCCCTACTTCAGGCGTTTCAAAATCTTATTGTGGTTGAGGAAAAAACCTCGAGTTTTTTATTTTTCAATTTCGTTATCATTTCCTTTTTGTTCGGCGACATTCTCCAAACAATAAAATCAATGTAATAAATTCAATTGTGTAATGATTTCAACGAAATGCAGAAACAAAAACGAGTAACGATAATTTTTGACAATTATTTTTGGATAATTTTTATCCACACAAATACATATCAGAGATAAATATGAAGGAAAAGTAAATGTATACCAATTTTGTGCTATACTTGGAATACTATGCACCGAAAGATTTGCAAAATATATTAATTTTATGGTACACTTTTTGCGAATTTTATGTTCTCAAACTGTAACAAATTATATATGTGTGGATAAATATTGTCCCAAAGATGTGCAGAAACATATAATTATATTTAGTACAAAGATGTGCAGAATAATTGTAACATTTTTCCTAAAGCTGTGTAGGATCATATCATTGTTCAACATTGCTAAATTCGTTTTTGTGGTACACTTTTTGGGCCAATAATATGCAAAACCTCTAACAAATTATACATCACTGGAAAGCTAGCATTCCAAAGATGTGCAGAATGATATATATGCATTTTCGTAGTACACATTTCGATCACTAAATATCCTCAAATTGCAGCGTGTTATTCATGAGAAGAAAACTATTGTTTCAAAGATGTGTAGAATGATATACATTTTAGTGGTACAGCTTTGGGCCTATAATGTCTTCAAACTGTAACAATTTGTACATCGCTGGAAAGTTAATGTTCCAAAAATGTAAAGAATTAAATAATTTTGGTTAGGTTAGGTTTATACATAGATATGTAGCATCATATCATATCATTGGTTCAGTAGAGCTGCACATTTCTTTTGTGGTACACTTTTTCGGGCTATAATGTCGGAAAATTGTAACAAATTATACATCACTGCTAAGCTAGCATTCCAAAGATATGCAGAATGATACGCATACATATTTGTGGTAAACTTGTTGATCCTTAAACAGCGGCAAATTATTTATCACTCGGAAACTATTGTTCCAAAAAAGTGTAGAATGATATTTTGGATTTATAACTTCCTCAAAATGTAACAATTTATAGATCATTGGAAAGTTTATATTTCAAAGATGTCCAGAATCATATCAGTATGTTAGATTTAAACATACACAAATTTTTTTGTGGTACACTTTTTGGGCCTATAATATTCGAAAACTCCAACAAATTATACATCACCACAAAGCTAGTGTTAAAAAGATGTGAAGAACGACATATCTATGTACTTTTGGTGGTACACTTTTTGAGTCTTAAATGTCCTCAAATTGCAGGAAGTTATTCATCACTAAAACTGTATTATTCCAGAGATGTGCAGAGTGATATACAATTCACTGGTACACTTTCTGGGCCTACAACTTTTACAAACTGTAACATATAATATTACTGGTTTAGTAGTGCTGCACACTTTTTTTGTGGTATACTTTATGGGTCTATTATATTCGAAAACTCCAACAAATTATACATCACCACATAGCTAATGTTCCAAAGATATGCAGAACGACATACCTAAATTTTTGTGGTACACTTTTTGAGCCTTAAATGTTCTCAAATTTCAGGAATTTATCCATAACTAGAAGAGTATTGTTCCAAAGATGTGCAGAGTGCTATACAATGGTACACCTTTTGGGCCTATAGAAACTGGAAAATAGAATTATATAGGTTTATTAGAGCTGCACACTTTATTATGGTACACTTTTTGGACCTCAAATGTCCCCAAAATTTAAACAATCACTGCAAAGCTAGTGTTTTAAAGATGTGCAGAATGGCATAACAACATTTTTGTGGTACGCTTTTTGGGGCTTAAATGTCGTCTAAATACAAGAAGTTTTGCATAACTAGAAAAGTATTGTTTCAAAGATGTGCAGTTGTACACTTTTTGGCCTATCACTTCTTCAAACTACAACATAGAATATTATTGGTTTATTAGATCTGCACCCATTTTTATAATACACTTTTTGGACCTAAAATATCCCCAAAATTGAAACAATTGCAAGAGGTTATTCATCAGTAGAAAAGTATTGTTCCCAAGATGTACAGTGGTACACTTTTTGGGCCTATAACTACTATAGTAGATTCGACCTATAAGGTCTTCCTCTAGTAGATTCGACCCCAGAAGTCCTGCTCTAGAGTACAATCTAGCTATGGGGTCGTTTTCCACAGCAAAGTCGTCCTCTGAGATCGTCTTCTACGTTATAGTCGACTTCTGGGGTCGTCGTCTATACTATGGTCAACCTCTAAAGTTGTCCTCTTTAGTATAGTCGATCTCTAAGCTCGTCCTCTTTAGTATAGTCGACCTCTGATATCTTCACCTATGATAAAGTCGTCATCAGATGCCGTTCTATATAATAGACTTAATACGAAAGGAAACATCGTGTTGTGTAGAAGTCAAAATATAGCTCGTGAAATACCAGACGTTTCAACAAATCGTAAATTTAGCATTTCCCAGAACTGTATATAAAACAAATTTCAAAATGAGACATATGCTGTTCGTAATAAATGATATTTTTAGAATATAAAAATATTAAAAAAAATAACATGACTTTGCCCTTTAGCAAGTATAAATAAAACACAATTCTGGGAATAAAAGCATTGCAACCCTCTGAAGCTACATATACATATGTGATAAAAATAAATTGTAATAGAATTTTCTGTGAAATATTTCCATAAAAAAAACAGAAAATATTTATGTTGCACTTTCACATTTGAATTCGCTGCCGATCATATTTTGCACTAAAAGTATACACAAGCTGTAAAAAAACGTCTGATTTCATCAGTTTTTGAAAATTGTCAAAAAAGATATATGGCCAGGTTTTCACGAAGGCATGATAAGAAAAAATTAAAGACATCAGACGATAGATTATACTCATCTACAAATTGTAAGATTTTGCAAATAGACAAAATTCAAATTCTTTGGAAAACAGGTGAATTTTAAAAACATTAATTATTTATTTCGGACCAATTTTCAGACTATTTGTTCTTCCGTTCGTATATCAGTTATCCTGGATATGCTTCTAAGTATATCCGTATTTGTGAATTTTTACAATTACAAAATTAACTGTTCCTTATTTTACTAAATGCTTTTTAGCCAAATTTATGAAAATATTAAAGAAATTTTGCAAAGAACTCTTGGTGTTGATATAAAATTGACCTTGATATACTTCTAAATATATACGCAATTTATAAGATAGTTTTGTCATCAGTATTACGACTTTGTCAGAAAAGGATATATGGCCAGCTTTTCAGGAAGGAAGGCATGATAAGAAAAAGTTAAATACATTAGACGATAGATTATAGTTATCTACAAATTGTAAGCTTTTGCGAATAGACAAAATTCAAATCGTTTGAAAGATAGGCGAATTTTGAAGAAAAAATTATTAACAAAACAAAAATTAGTTATTTCAGACAATTTGTCCGTCCGTCCAGCTTTTGCAAATAGGCAAAATTGAAATTCTTTGGAAAATAGGTGATTATTTAAAATAACTTATAACGAAAAAATAATAAATATATTTATATAATTTAATATAATAAGTAAAAATAAAAAATAGTTATTTTAACCCAACTTTCAGATCATTTATCAGTCCGTCTACCCACCATCCTTGATTTAGTTCTAGGTATATCCGCATTTGTATTTTTTTATAATTAAAAAATGACTTGTTTTATGTTTTACTTAAGGATTTTAACTCAATTTTAAGAGGATATTAAGATTTTTTTGCAAATAACTCTTGTTGTTAATGTGCAATTGCATTTTGTTTTATAAACATAATTTAAGAATAAATACAACATAAAAAATGGCATTTGATCCCCATTACAGACTAAAAATACCCTTTAAATGAACCCTTGAGTAATTACATCGTAATCTGCATTAAAATCCTTTTAAATATCCATAACTTCCCGAAGCCTTTATAAAAATAAAAAATTTAAATTAAAATTTTCGATTAACTGCAATACATTAACAATATTGTCCTTTGAATAACCCCGAAAACGAATGACAAGGTTTCTGGACTTTTTTTATATTTATTCTTGGGAGAAAGTTCAAAGTACTTTAAAATCCTTGTTACAAAGATATTTTGCGTTTTTTCTTGGGGAATAACTACCAGACGACTGTTTTGGGATATCCTTTTAATTTTATATTAAAAACGTACACATATATATTATTAATATTTTTTCCTAAGGGAGCAAAAGCGAACATTCGCAGAAACCCGTTATGAGCGAAGGGAAGACTGATAAGTAAATGTGCAGGAAAAAATTAAAAGTTTTGTTATGAGAAAAAAATGCAAAAATACACATAAGCAGGACGAAGGGCATTTTAACAGACATTTGCATATAAATCTTTTTTTCAATGTTGTTTATCACTCTCTCTCTCCCTTTGTATTTTGTTTCTCGAGGAATTTATCATAAATTTATAGAAACTAATATGGAATTAAGTACATATTTGAATTTTTATTAAGTCTGAAGAGTGTGAGCTAGAGGAAGAGAGAGTGAGTTTGAGGAAGGAAATGGCAAAAATATAGATGAAAGAAAAGAGGGATATGTAATTTAATTTAGTACAATCGACTTCTGATGTAGTTCTCTATAGTACAACCGACCTTTGAGGTAATTCTCTATAGTAGAATCGACCCCTGAGGTCGTCCTCTATAATAGAATCGACCTCTGAGTTCGTCCTCAATAGTATAATCGACCTCTGAGGTCGTCCTTTGTAGTAGATTCCACCTCTGAGGACGTCCTGTTTCGTAGACTCAACCTCTGAGGACGTCTTCTTTCGTAGACTCAACCTCTAAGGACGTCCTCTATAGTATAATCGGTCACTGAGATCGTCCTGTATAGTAGAATCGACCTCTGAAGTCGTAGTCTGTAGTAGAATCGTCCTTTGAAATCGTCCTCTGTAGTAGAATCGACCTTTGAGGTAATTCCCTATAGTAGAATCGACTTCTGAGGTAATTCTCTATAGTAGAATCGACGCCTGAGGTCGTCCTCTGTAATAGAAACGTCCTCTGAGGTCGTCCTTTATAGTAGAATCGACATCTGAGGTCGTTGTCTATAGTAGAATCAACCTTTGAAATCGTCCTATATAGTATAATCGACATCTGAGGTTGTCCTCAATAGTAGATTCGACCTTTCAAGTCGTTCTAAATAGTAGAATCGACCTCTCAGGTCGTCATCTATAGTAGAATCAACCTCTCAGGTCGTCATCTATACTAGAATCGACCTCTGAGGTCATCCTATAGTAGAGTTGTCCGTTGAGGTCTTCCTTTAGAGTAGATCTTGGAAAGAGGAAAATATAGGAAAAGAGATAGAGGGACAAGTAATTTAAGAATATACTCGTAAACTGGCATTAGAATCCCTTTGTGTGGGAAGTTTCGAGTTGATATCCACGAGCAATCTATTTGCGAAATTGCAGAAAATTCGGATAAGTATTAAAAAATGCTATACAAATTTAATATTTCACCAAATTGTAACCACTATGTGTCGCAGGTGCCAGAAAAGTTGGACCTATATGTTATATCTTCGATTTGGTACTAAAATGGGGAAAAATATTGTCACATGCAAACTTTGAAGTCAGTCAGTCAATCCTTGAGTAATAGTGCACATAGCCAGACGGACGGATTTATATCAAATAACTCAAAATACCCTCAACGGGATGTTGCCCTTTATATATATAGGATCGCTTCTTCGATGTATTACGATGTTTTGTAGTAAATGATATGCACTTCATCCCCTCAAAAGATGAAAGTATTAATATATAAATGTAATTCAAAAGGACAAAGGAAATTTTATCTGACAAATAATATAAATATATTTCCAGAAAATTTATTTTTTTTTTTAATTTTTTCTTTAAAAAAATATTAATGCATTAAAAATCCTTGAAAAGTATATGCTAAAGCATAAAGTCTAGACAGAAGAGAAAAATATTTCATTTCAGGGAATGAAAGCATTCTTTATTCCGAAAAGGAATAATGAAATTGTCTCTGGTATAAAGTGGAGCTAGTTCTATTAATAATCCTTCCTATATTTTTTCATTCCTCAAACAGAAACATTTTTTTTCATTATTATTTTCTCAGAAATTTTGCTTCAAACTTACGAAATTGTCCTTTATTCAAAAAGAAAAGATATAGATAAAGGTTACGAGGTATATGTAATAAAGAATATTTTCTTTGAAATAAAGAAAAGTTTATTTATCTGAAAAGCAACAAGGTATTACCAGGAATCGAAGAAATTCGCTTTCTTGTCATAAAGATATTTGTTCCTTTGTAGGTTCTTTTTATTAACATTAAACAGAGTGGGAATACGAGGAAAAGAAGGAGAACATTTTTTTCGAGGAAATGATTGTATATTTTAGATGGTTCTTTAAAGCTGAGCAAAAAGGGGGAATTTAACTTTCGCTCTTTAAACCAGGAATTTTTATTGCTCATCTATAGTTTATAAAAAATGAAAAAATTACCTAAAAAAATCCTTTTTTTGGCAAGAATAAGAGTCGATGTTTTTTCTAAATTTAAGAATCTGTTTTGGATTTTTTCCTTGAAAAAAAAACAAACCAAAAATATAAGAAATTTGTTATATCTTCTTTTAGTTATTCCCCCACCTCTTTAGTAAATCCTAAGGACATTTAAAAAAAACTTTAAACTGAGAAAAAAATGGGCATTCAAATTTTGTCCTTTAAACTAGCAATTTTTGCTGATCTATATATAGTTTACAAAATGCGAAAATATTGACTTTAGATCCTATTTTTCTATAAATATTAGAGTCGTTTTTATTCTGAATTAAGGAATTTGCGTTGGACTTTTCGCTTTTCCTTGAAAAACCCAAAAAACAATATAAGAAATTTGTTAAATCTTCTTTTATGTATTCCCCCTACTTCCTTAGCAAATCCTAAGGACATGTGTAACACTTATCTTGAATTGTATTAGCCTTGTCTATGTCTGCTAATCTCTATAAGTGTTTCATTGTTGGTTTTCCAAAAACTGTTGTCTAGTCCAAAAATGTTGTGGGATATTGTTTACTTAAATAATCCTCAGTCCTTGTTAAGAGGATATCAAAAAGTTAAACCCTTTTACGAGTGACAGAGAATAACTTTCTAATAGAGTTAAGTTAATTTAGGCTTAAGAGACCTAATACCAATTTTGTTTTTATAAAATAAAATGCATAAGGATGTTGTTGTCCTTTCTTGCCTTTTTCATAATCAAAATAGCAAGAATTTTGTTATATTTTTTTTAGAATTTTAAGAGATTTCCAAGATCATGGACTGATGAGTTTTCTAACCCCTTTTAAGAAATTTCTAAGCCCATGGACTGAAGAGTTTTCTAACCACTTGGACTAGGTCTTCTGATTTATATTAGAGTGTCTATGTGTCTGCTGTATATGAATCTACTAATTTGTTATTAAATAGAAATATGTTACAAAAATAACAATATTGATAAAAATTTTATATCTTTTCCAAAGAGAAATAAATTGTGAACCGAATATTAGTTGTCACAACTATATTATTTGCAGTTGTGACCAATAATTGATTTGTAGAACTGTAAAATGATTACTACAACCATAATACTATTCTGCCGAATAGTATTATGCAAAGCTTTTAAAATGATTGTTCTGTGAAGAATAAAAAATTGTCAACTGAATATTAGTTGTCACAACTATTTTGTTCGCAGATATGACCAATAAATTATTGTTTTGTAGAACTGTAAAATGATTGTTACAACAATATTACTACCTTATCGATCAATTGAAAATCGGTTGACGAAAATTTCGGTTGTCACAACCAAATTGTTCCCTCTGTATCCTTTTTCGTTACACAACACCCAAGGGAAAAATTTATTTATTTATTTATTTATTTATTTATATGAATTACAATACAAAGTAAATTTATATTCTAATTATAAGGTCCAGGGAAAGGCCGGGTTACAAAGACCATATGGCTAAATTTTTGCAGCGACAGACCAGAGCCTCTGTTGGGAATCGAACCCACGACCCCCAAACTCATAGGCGAGTACGCTACCAACTCACCTACTGGGGCGCTCGGGAAAAATTTAATTGTTGTTGTTGTGAACAATAATTGATTTTTTCTATTGTAAAATCATTACTAAAACCATTTAACTGTTCTACCTAATAGTCACCACAACTAAATGGTTTTGTGTATAACAAACATGATTGGCGAAAATTTCAGTCATCACAATCGTTTCTTTTGCACCCAGAATATATGAAACGCCTGAATATTTGTAGTTGTCATCACCATAATTTTCGTTGCTGTAAAAATGAATTTATGTACAGAACTTAAATGCGATAACTATAACCATTTTACTGGTAAAAGGACAAATTGATGATAAGACCAATATATACATATATTAGTTGTACCAACCACAACAATTCATTTGGTGAAAAATTCGGTTGTCATCGTTCTTTCTGCATTCCTTTACTTATTGGTTTATGCAGGATATCATTTAGTCGAAGCTGACCACTTTATTTTATACAATTTGTTATTCCTTTATTGCTTTCCTTTCTTTTGTTATTTTTTATAAAAATTGACGTTGTCAATACAATATTTTTCGTTGCTGTAAAAATTAATTTATATGCAGAACTTTAGTGCCATTAATATAACCATTTTACTGCTAAAGGATCAATTCAGAACAAAGCATATACATATTGGTTGTACCGACCACAAAAATGTAGGAGGTGAAATAAATTTTAAGTTGTCTTAAAGTGTCGTGGAAATCCTTTAAAAATTTGTATAAAAAATAATAAAAAATAACAAGAAATGTTCACAAAAAAAGCATACTAATCAGAAAGCCCAGGATTAGCCCTTTCTTTTTATTTTTGTGTGCATTTTTTGTAAAGATTTCTTGTTATTTCTTATTATTTTTTTATAAAAAACTTTTTGAGGATTTCTTGCGCTTTCTTATTATTTTTGTATGATTTTTTTTGTAAGTATTTCTAGTCCTTTCTCATTATATTTTTATACAAATTTTTGTAGGTATTTCTTGTCCTTTCTCATTATATTTTTTATAACAATTTTTGTATGTATTTCTTGTCCTTTCTTATTACCATTATTTTTTTTTTATAAAAATGTTAGGTATTTCTGTTCCTTTCATATTTTGTTTTTAATAAACAATTTTATAAGTTTTGTTGGGCCTTTCTTATAATTTTTTATATAAATTGTTGTAAAAATTCTGGTAAGTTTTCTTGTGCTTTGTTATTATTTTTTTTTTATGAAAATTGTCATATCCTTATTAATTTAAAAAAATTTCTACGTTTTTCCCGCCATTTCTTATTCTTTTTTATATAAAAATTGTTATAAGGAATCCCCGGCCTTTCTTATTATTTTTTATAAAAATGTTTCTAAGGTTTTCTTTCTTAAGATTATTTTTTAAAAATATATATGTATAAGGATAAATTGATTGTGGTACTCACCGATTTGTGGCACATCATATTGCCTTTGTCCACGCGCTGAGCGTAGCATTAATTGATTGGCTAAGCTGTGTGGTGATGTCACCGACGCCACCGCAGCAGCCGAGGAGGACAATCCTCCTGTTGAGCCACTGCCGCCGCCGCCTCCAGAGCGTTTGTGATTGGGATGCATTAGTTGTTCGGGTTTCTGTTGCTCTGCCACGGCTGAGACGACAACCGTTTTGGAGGATTTTTCCGTTTTATTAAGGTCATTGGTTTTATCATTGTTGCCCTGTTGTTGTTGTTGCTGGCCGCCTGATTTGTCGGTAGCAGAAGGTAACTCATTGATTTGTGGATTGTGAAGGTTTTTGTTGTTGTTGTTGACTTTGCTAGTGGCGGTGGCTTCGGAATTGGCCAAAGATAGTTTATTACTCGATTGGGTTTTAAAATAGTGCTGTTGCTGCTGCTGCGGCGGCTTCTGTTTCTGGCCAAAAATATTACGTTTTAATTGCATTTGTTGTTGCTGCTGCTGCACCTGGGCCCGTTTGCGTTGCCATTTCTGTTGCATGCGTATGTTGTTGTGATATTTTTGATTGAATTGATGTTGCTGCTGTTGCTGCTGTTGCTGCAGCTGCTGCTGTTGCTGTTGCAAATGATGCTGGGCTTGCGTGGCATGCTGCTTTTGTTCCTTTTCCAAAAACTCCTGCAATGTTTGGGGCAAAGCCTCCAAATGCTCTTGGGTTTGATAGCTGTGGCCATAGGGATTACTATGATGTTGTTGCTGACGGAATCCCGGGAATTGAGGAACATTTTGATGATGTGCCGCCGCCGCTGCTGCTGCTTGTTGATTTCGCAGACGTTCTTTATTTTCCTCAGCCATTAGGTCTTCCAGATAAGCATAACCATCCAAGTCGGGGAAGACATCTTCCTCCTCATTTACCGCTTCCATTTCGGCAAAATCATCCAGGTTCAAGGTGTGAGGATTTTCAAATTCCCTTTCCACCGGCTGGACAACACGACCATACTCATATTTGGTGGGTCGTCTCAGAGGCTCATAGCCCAATTCATCATCCTCGTAATCCTCCTCGGTCATGGCCGGCAGCGAAGGTTGCTTAACCACACTGCCAAACATAACATTGCGGGCCTGTTGATTTAGCCAATTGGAATAATCGGAATCCATATCATCGACTGGATGCATTTTAATGCGCCCGGTTATAACCGGACGTCCATGATAGCCGGACTCTTCGGCTGTCTGCTTGGCCAGACCTATGACCATGAGGCGCTCGCGTTCCCTTTGAGCCAAATCGGCCAATTCCTCATTAAGGCGATTCGTTGAAGCCTGAAAAGGATTGTTAGCGGGATTTTTCATTTGATTGGAATTTGATGAGAGATGAGAGGAACTATGGCCGACAACGCCGCCGCTGCCTTGGGAGTTGGAGGAGGATGATGAGCCACCAGCAACATTATTATTACTGCTGTTGGGTCCGCCACCATTGCCCGTTAAATGCAGGGCATAGAGACCCCCATTGACCAGCAGAACACAGACCAAAGTCTGTATCAGAGAGAAAAACATTTTCTTTTTGTTAAGGCTTTTATAGTATTCAGTAATGTTGAAAAGCGTTTTCGACCACAACTTAAGACCGAGAATATTTTCCAGCCACACTTTGTAAAGGACAATTTTGATTTCGTGGGGTGTGGAGGGGGAGAAGGGGGTTCTTGCGATGAGATATCTCAAAGATCAGGACCTCGGCGATTTTCGCGTTAAAGGTTTATAATGATTCTTGGGTAAAGGCCAATATTTGTGGGCAAAAGGATTCCAGCATTATTTGCTTGGGGGAATTTTGATTTTTGTTGTTGTTCCTCCTTAGGCGGTTATTTTTGGCTTTCAGTTTAAAACAACAACTGCTAGGTGTTTGTTTCCTGTTTATTTCACGATTCTGGGGATAATTTTGAATTTTTGCCAAGAGCTTTGCTTTGCCTAAGTTAAGTTAAGGCTTTCTGACTCTGTGTGTCGTCCTTCTTTTCCTTTTGGCCTGTTTGGTCTTTGTCGTCTTTGGACTCCGGCGAAAGTTCACAAAACAAAGCCAAAGAAATTTGTGTTTTTTCTGTTTTTTTTTTTGGCTTGTTGCTTCCGTTGTTGTTATTATTATTTTATTCTTTTCCTCGTTTCTTGTCTGTTCTTGTTATTAAAAAGGTAGAGCTGTGGATTGGCCTCTTCTTCTTGGCTGGATGGCTGGCCGGTTGGTTAGGTTGGTTGGGTTGGAAGTGGGGGGTTATGTTTTTTAGTCCTCCTCTCCTCTACTCTTCCTTGTTTTTCCACTGTTTCTTGAGAGTTTATGCTTTTTTGGTTTCTTTTTTTTTTTCTTCTTTTTCTGCCAGAACCCAAGAACTGGAAAGGGAGCTTTGGGGTTTGGGTATTTAAGTTCTGTTTACTTTTGTTGTTGTTGTTGAGCAGTCTTCTGTTGTTGTTATTTCGTCTTTGTCTTCTTCTTGTTCGGGTAAACTTCTATTCTCTTCCCTTTGCTGGTTTTCTGTTCTGTGTTTTCTTGAGGAGGTTCAGGTGTATGTCTCCAGTCTAGATGTAAGCAACAAAAACTTGAGGGTATTTATAGTTAGTCATATACGTTTAAATATAGACGTTGTCTAGTTTTTTTCCTAGTTCCTGGTTTGTTGTCTTAGCCGGGTTTTTTTTTCTCCTTCTTTCTTTTATTTGTAGACAGTTTAGGTAATGTCTGTCTGTCTGTCTGCCTGTATTTCTTGGGCAAAACTTATATAACAGTGTTCATTGAATCAAGAAACACCAGTGATTTTGTTATCCTTTTTTGTGTCAGTTTCAGTGCAAGGTCTTTTTGCTCCAAAGCTCTAGGAATTATTTTCAAGATCTTTCGATTGTAAATCCAATTCTTTGGGCCGAATAGCTCTTAAAAATGCCCCTTTTTTATTACAATTCTCTATGAATTATTTTTAAGGGTTTAAAGGATTTTTTACGAAATGTCTTTTTTAAGATATCTCCTGAAACTTCCAGAAATTTCAAATATCCTTTCGAAAAATTGCTATTGGAAGTTTATGTTATGCTGCTGCTGCTGCGTTATCCTTTGGTTTGACTTCAATTAATTTAACATTATTGGTTGGCAAACTTTGACGAATTTTTTTAAACGAATTTTTGTTAAAATTTTGCCGACGGAATGGAATGTATGTAGGTGTAGCAATTTTTATCACTTTCTATATAAATTTTTAAAATTTGTTTTGGTTGGTTTAAGGAACTTTACTTTTTTTTGTTTGAGAGACAAGCAGCAACTGTTGCTTTTGTAAATTTCTCAGTTAATACACTTATTTGTTCAGAACTTTTGTTCTCTCGAAAACACTTTTATTGGCTCTTTTTCAAATTGAAGTTCAGGATATCCTTTAATAATGGCAATTTTCTATTGCAGGTTTTCCTTTTTTTGAATAATGTTTAGAAAATGACTTGGTTGCTTTATTGAAGAATGTTAAATTTCTTTTCTAAATCACTTGAGATTTTCTTGAAATAATTTTATGGATTTTTTTTTCAATTTATTTAGAACTTTGTCTTAAGGATTTTCTGAGTTTTATTTAAACTTTGAGGAATTTTATTTCATTATTTCCGGGATTTTCGATAGGTCTTATTGATTTCTATTTCGTATTAGTTTGTCTAATTTAAAGCTCCAAAAAACTTAGTGTTTTTGTTTGTTTTCTGCTTTATAATTCTTAAGCTGAACAGGAACTGTGTTTAGTGTTTGTTTGTTTTTGTTTTTCTTTTTTAGAAAAAAGGCTTTTGTTTTTTCTCTTCAGCGTGTTTTGCCTTTTTCTAAGGCCCCCGTTCAAACCCGTTTAACTTAAATTTTCAAACTCCGGGATTTTTCCTTGTTTCACACTTTTCACTTTTCACACAATTCTGGGGATTTTTTGTTTAGTTATACACTTTTCACAATTTTTTTTGGTAATTATTTTTATTTCTTGCTTTTTTGTTTGGGAATAAAATTGTGTTGTAAACTTCTTTGATTTTTTCGTTTTGAATTTCTTGAACAACTTCTAACTTCTGTGTTTTGCTTGTGTTGTATAAATATTTTTCTGGCTTTTGAGATTTTTTGAAATATATTTTTTTTTTAGTAACACAACAATTTTGTTGTCCTTCCTATCATATGAACCGACGAGCAAGGACTCGTCGTCTCAGCAGGTTTCGCCTGTTTGTCTACTGTTAGAATTTCTCGCATTCGCTTAAGTGCTGCTTCTGCTGCTGTTGCTGCTGCTGCTGCGACTGCCACTACTGATGTATTGTGTGTTGGATGCCTCCTCTATAATGTCGTTATATTTACAGTCCTTTCGCATGTTACTCATAACGTTGTTGTTTTTGTTCTTCGTGTTCTTGTTCGGGCTGTTGTTGTTGGTGCTGCTGTCGTCGTTGGTGTGTTTTTCTTTCAACATTTCCCTACAATGAATCGAATCGTGTGATGGTATAGCTCAAACTTCTTCTCTTAAGAGCGGCCGCCGCATATAACTCACAACGGCAAACGGTCGCTTGGATAAACGTATGTATGTGTGTGTGTGTGTGTGTCGGAGAATGTGTGCGTGTGCGATATATTCGATAGATTCGTCGCAAGCCAAGAAGTTCGTTCGTTCGTTCGTCATTCGCCTTCAGTGTTTAGTATAGCAGTGCTGTGGATGATGATGACGACGACGAGGAACCGCTTAACTTCAATTCCATTCAGCTCAACCACTTGTTTTCACATTGCCAACAGACAGATTCATACTATGAAAGAAAATCATACTCACTCTCTCTCTCTGTCTCGCCCTCTCTGGGCTGTTTTGCTCTCTCATACTCTCTTACAAGACGTCATCACTACTCTGCAAACACTTCACACAAGACTTCACTCATCATCACTAGAGATATGTGTATTTATTTGGGAAACTCTTTGGGTATCTCCCGCTCTCTTTGCAGCAGCATTAGCCATAACAAGTCTATTATTGTGAGTACGAGTTTTTCCAATGTGTGGACCCGACTGGACCGCCCGCCGCCCTTTTGTTTCGGGTATTCAACAGCCCATATGTTTTTCAAACCTCTCTGACTTCTGCCTCTTGTCTTGCCTTGCCTTGCCTTGCCTTAACTGAGGGCCTCTCCAAGCAGAGCTCTCCAAAATACAAAAATGTGTTCTGCTTTATTTTTTTTAGCTCGGAAACAAACAACAACTCAGCTCAGCTCAGTTCGGCTCGTTACACAAACAGTAAAACGACGACGACGGCAACAACGACAGAGCCGGCAATTGTTTTTGTAATTTTCCTTTATGCAAAGTAATGTTTATTTTTAGTTACACAAGTCCTTTATTTAGTCCAACCAAAGTGTATACTCACTCTACACACAGAGACTAAATAACTGTTTGGTTGATTGTGCTGGCTCTCTTCTTATGCATACCTCTGTATATTTATTGAAAAACATGAATTGCTCTCTCTTTAGTTTCTCTTGCTCTTTCGTTTTTGCCGTTTATTTGTTTTTATTTTGTCAAGTGACAACTTAAAAGAAAAAAATACGAAAAATCCACGAAAATTTTAGACAAGTCAGTCAGTCAGTCGTGAGTATATGTGATGTGTGTCGGTGTATGTGGGTTCATTGGGAAAAATATATTGTAAAGAGTATAGCTTTTCCGTTGAAAGTCGTTGTTGCTGTTGCTATTGTTATTGTTATTATTTCTACTTTTCCTGTTGTTTACAACAAAAATAGTTTTTTTTTAATAAAAATAATATATTCGTACACACTCACACATACGTTCCTTGCAGTTGTGCACAGCTGTGTGTGTGTGTGTGAGTGTGTTAACGTATATATCAGCAAATGTATCAAATCAATTGAATTGTGAATTCCACTTAGATTCGCCTGTCACCAATTGGGAATTGTCATAAAGTAATAATATATGCTTCTTCTTCTTCTTTATACAAGGCAAAAGATCAAGCAAATTTTTGTCACACACCCCTCTACAAATCTAGGGGGTGTGTGTGTGCCTTGGATTGGATTGATATTTGTGGAGGTGGGTGGGTGACGATTGGGGAACAGTTGGCTTTTTTGGAGTTGGTAGGAACCATGTCGGGAATCTTAAATATTACATTCACTATGGAACAAGAATTATCGCCAGAAAAAGCTAATGCAGGTTTCGAAAATGTTTTGGATTTTTTTTGAAAAAGTCAATCCACCTTCTTTATATTTTATTATAAACCTGTTTTACTACCTGCATGGACTAAAATTTATTATCTTTATCTCAATATTTATATGTCCCCAATCGGACCACAACTTCTGAAGATGCTTAATTTAAAATTAAAAATTTTATTTGCAAAAAAATTACACATTTGTCATTTTGAACCCTCAATCTGGGGAGAAGGTATATATACCATCGCCAATCTCAGGCTATGTCCGAAGATGGACCATACTAGCCCAACCCTCCAGATACTTTCCCCACAAACGGTTAATATAGTTAATATATTAAAATTGTTTTAAAGGAGCGCCCAAGTAGGTGAGTTAATAGCGTGTTCGCCTATGAGTTTGAGGGTCGTGGGTTCGATTCCCACCAGAGGCTCTAGTCTGTCGCTTCAAAAACTTGCTATAAGGTCTTTGTAACCCGGCTTTCCCCTGGACCGTAAAATTACAATATAAATTTTCTTTGTATTGTAATTCATATAAATAAAGAGTACTAAAGGGTATTTTTCAGGTTCACAACTTTAAGTTGGTAAGATATAAAACGGAGTTCTGCTGAACATACTAAGGGTCGTAAGTCGCTCCTTCGATGTGTTACACTATTGGTACCTCTCGATTCAGAGTGGAGGAGGAATTTCGGTGCCAATTTAGTATCAACGCGCTATAGATATTATACCTTACATCCGATCATTACGAAATTTAGCAGGAATACGTTTCTTTATTCAGGAACGAATACTGCAAAATTTAAGTTCCACAAGATTTTGCATCAAAGCCCCATAGAAGTTGTACTTTACATCCGATCGTTAAGAAATTTAGCAAAAATTTTGAATATAGCCCAATGTAGGAAAAATGTATTCAGATTATACAGGGTGGAGCGCGGTAATTTGCTTGTTTGGGAATGAAATAAAAAAGTTATGAATTTTAGAAAAAATTATTTTATATTTTAATTAAATTGAACAGTAAGGGAATTTTTAAATTACATGGTTTTAAAAATTGTGCATCTGAGAAATGTCGACCTTCGCTATCCACACACGTTTTCTGAAGTTTTCATGACTCTAACAAGCACGTCGACTGGTATTCTGCCAATTTCATCCCCAATATTGTGAATTAGGTCTTCCAAGGTGTTGGGACGGTTGATATACACATACGCATGGAAAAAATCGCATGGGGCTATGTCTGGTGAGCGTGCCGGCCAGTTCACATCACCTCAAGTGATTCATATCACCCCGAGCGAGTGCACATTTGAAAAATACGCTTCAACACAAAATGACCTCTCCTCACATGTCCAATGCATGATGGCAGCTGAAAGGCAGACGAATACAAATCTCCCGTCAGCCACTATAAGCCACGCACACTCTCCGCTCTCTTCGACCAACAGTGCCGCCACAGCCTGCAGTGAAAAAAAGCAAATTCCCGCGCTCCACCCTGTATGTTTATCCCGAGAAACCGATCAGTACGATATTCAGATTTTGATATATAGGGTGGGCCGATTACTTTGACTTGTGATTTGAGACCTTTGGATTATTTTCTGAGGGGAGCCATTAAGAAAAAATGCTGTTGAAACATGAAAACTGCCGAGTCAGTCGTAGTAGTCATATGAATGATATTGTGTTCCATTATTAAATGACAAAGTTTAACCATTCCAACAAAATTTTGAAAATTTAAAAAAATTATCAGTACTTTTTTTATACCCGATTAAAATTTAAAATTTTTAATGGTCCACCCTGTATGTATATGGGGGATTTCATGTCAAGTGAGTAAATTTTTAAAAGCAATGTCTTCTGATCGGTATGAAACGTTCACCAATTTTAGTACAATTGGATAGTAGTTATGACACAACATTTTAACGAGATCGGTTAAGGATTGTCCGAGTTGGAGGACAATCCTTAACCGATCCGATCAATCCTTAACCTAATTAGCTACTGTATTTAGAAATTGTTTCCCAATATGCTTTGGATAGATTTTTTCAACTTTTTGAAATAATAAAAAAAAAATTAAAAATATTTGTATATTAATTTTGTTTGCGATATTAAAATTTATTTTGACATTTCTGTAAAAACTGATATTTTAAAATTTGTATTTTTTGCTCAAAAGAAGGCTTAGGTAATTTCCTGTAAGAACTTTGTGGTATATTAGGGGGATGGCACCTGCTTTTCTATGAAACGATAAAGATAAACCTAAAGAAAAAAAATAAGGTTCATCCATATGCGAGGGCGTTCCCAGATTTAACCGATCTAACAAGTACAATTTTGCGAAATGTTTTCTTTATTTCTCAACATAATCTCCTTTTAGCACGATACACTTTTTTCAGCGATTTTCAATAGCTTTGATACCCTGTTTATAGTAAGAACTGTCTAGCTCCTGAAAATAACCATCAACCGCAATCTCCACCTTTTCATTGGGGGGGGCTAATCTTTTAGAAATCGTTTGGATACAAAATATAATCCGAGGGAGCTAAATCTACCGAATAAGGGGAGTGCTGATTAGCAATTAGAACTATAATTCAGTGATTTTGGTCATCGCAATAGTGGATGTGTGAACAGGTGCATTGTCTTGATTGTGAGCAAACGCGGCACACATCTTGCACACAGCTTTTTCATCATTAAATTTTCAATATGCGATGTATAGCACTATTTGAAGTGTCTATGACTTCAGATAGTTCTCGAACCTTCAATAGACGACCATCCAAAGCATTTTGTGGATTTTTTTAACCACTTCTGGCGTGAACTCCTCACCACCCTTTTCGTCGTGGCAGCTCGTACGGCCCCGTTTAAACTCTGCCACCCAATATTTTATAGTTGTAAACGAAGGAGCAGACTTCCACAAAGTAGAATCTCCCTTGGGTTTAATATTTGTTAGACTGATACCTTTGAAATGAAAGTATTGTATTGTTGGGGGGTAGCAAAAGGGGCGTGGCAATAATGCCCATTCTTCAATAGACTATAGGTACTGTAAAAGCATTTTACTGCACAAAATTTCAAGTATTTGTATTGACTGGAATCAAAGTTATAAGCAGTTAAATTTTTGTGCACAGTGGTCCATTTGTGTGAAAGGTAGAAAAAGGGCGTGGTAACATCGCCCATTTTCCTCAAGGTGATAGCGACCATGAAACTAATATTATATGTGAACATATTATATATTATATGTGTGCAGATGTTATTAAATTTCGATCCATTGTGGGAGAGGTATGCGAAAGTGTGGTCCATCTTCGATTTTAGTCTGAGATAGAAAAAAATATTAACACATACCAAAGGTATCGTGTGCACCTGCCAGACAGACGGACGGACAGACATTGCTCAAATAACTTAAAATGGCCCAAAACGGATTTCCACCAAATATTCTTGGCGTCTCTCAGGTCATTCCTTTGAAGTGTTACACTTTTGGTCCACAGCAACTGATACTCGTACCTAAAGTCCAGAGAAAAATGGGCGTTATTGGCACGCCCCTTTTGGTACCTCTTTCACAAATGGACCTTTTTGTACCAAAATTTAACAGGTTTTTTTCAATTAGACAACCACTACAGTGCATGGCTTCATAAATTTTTGTGCAAAATATATAAGGAGTGGTCCTAGATCATTGAACATTGGCACCGAGTAATATATTGACTAAATTAAGAAAAAAATGGTATTTCATAAAAATCGGCCTCTCCCACGGCCCACCGTCCATACAAGTAAAATTGATTTTTTCCTCATATAATGTTTCCTATCCAAGCAAAAGTCTTCAAATTTGGTATATACACTTCTTAGAATAAAGAAAATACGCATAGCAAGTTTCATCAAAATCGGCCAAACCCACCGCCCCCCGCCCTTATACTCTAAATCGATTTTTTTTCTCATTAAAATTTTCCTATCCAAGCAAAAGTCTTCAAATTTGGTACATACACTTACAATAAACAAAATATGCATGCCAAGTTTCATCGAAATCGGCTACGCCAGCTGTTCACCTGCCCACCGCCCATACAATCAAAATCGATTTTTTTTCATAAAATTCATAATACTCTTTCATAATACTGTTTCTTATTGAAACACTTCTCTATAGAACGGCATCTATCGATTTTTGCCTGATCGGCGAACACGCTAGAAGGTTAGGTGTTGAGTCCAACGACATGGTAGGAGATGGGGTGATGAGGAAGAAGTGGAGAGCATTGAGTACCTGATTTGCTACTGTCCCTCATTAAGTAAACGTAGTCTGGATATATCGCGGTCGGCCTTTCTAGGAAGTCTGGCAGATTTATCTAGTACCAATTATCGTACCCCTTCTCTAGATTACATTATTCTGCCATCCTTCTCATCCACCCTCGTCATCTCATCTCGTTTCATCATATATTTTGCATACGTTTTAACTTCTTCTTATTACTTAGCTGCAGTTATCTCCAGTTAACGATTAGGTTATATCAGGATGATAGGTTTGTGTGCCGACGATTCCCATACCTAATGCCAGAATTGAACATTTGCTATCTATAGCACATTGTCTACTGGTTAGTCATGATTATAAATAATTAGACAGCACTTATTTCTGGGCACTAACAATAGTTGGTTCGATTTATGGCATCTGCTGAAATGTACTATATTTGCAAATAGTCCCAATCACAGCACGAGATAGCTATTATAATGATTTAACATGAATAACAATAGATATGCAATGATGACGTTGAGATGTTCTAATCAAATCGATTGCAGGACGACTGAGAGAAAATCTAAAGAGAAAACTGGAAAAAAAAACTAGGAAAGAATGGAAAAGAAACCCCTCCCACAATGACTACTTTGTGGTATGGAGATCACATAAGTCCTCCGTATTAATGTCCCCCCTATTTTTGCTGAAAGACATTCACATTAACATGCTGTGATTTGTCAGAATTTGTCGCTGATAGTGATGGCATAAAAATAGAATACAAAAATATATTCATAATCGAGGAATATTGAAGGAATAATGTATACACAATGGATTCAATAGCAGATGTTCCAACAGTATTTGAACTGGCAGATTTTTTCTGCATTTTATAATAAGACAATGTTACATGTAATAATAAAACAAATCAAAATAAAATATAGAACGAACTATATTTATACACTCTCCACAATAAGAGCATTATGTCAAGGATACGTGGAAAAATCCTTATCGGCTTAAAAGTGACCTACAATTGACAATTTCCAAAGCGCTATTATTTGAAGAAAAATTGTATATCGATAAAATATTTGTGTATAAACTTATTAAAGTTATAATAAAATTATTTTACAAATATATATCACATTTTTTGGTTTCTATGCGAGGAACCAAAAGTGGAGAAATCCTTATAGGCTTTAAAGTGACATATGTGTCAATTACGAAAGCGCAATTATTTGAAGAAAAATATATATATCAAAAAATATTTGTGTATAAACTTATTACAATAAATAAAATTATTTTAAAAATATAAAAAAAATTTTTTGGTTTCTATGCGAGGAATCGAAAGTGTTTTATACACTATGCAAGTTTTGTCATTCCCATTTATTTGTCTGCCATGTTAAGAGCAACACTTTTTCAACCGACTTCGCACACCATCATATTTACATATGTACATAGTTTGCATACGTACTAGTTTCATAGTTAGCAGCAGATAATAGTTCACGGTTACGTTATGTCAGGATGATTGGTTGGCGCGCTATCGATTTCCCCACCAATGCGGGTAATTGAACGCAATGCGATGATACCCTTGTTAATCGATTAGTCATACATATTTCGAAAATATTGTATAGTACTTCTTACTACTATTGCATTGTGACTGAGCACAGCACGAGATGTTCAAAAGTTATGATTTAATATGAATAACCGGCGATGATGTTGAGATATGCTCTAACTATTTATATTCTGTATAATCATAAAAGGAAAATCAGAAAAAAATAGATTTGTATAAAAATACAAACATCTCATAAGAAGAACTCGGCAATGTTCTGACAACATGAAGACATTCACTTCAAAATGTATTTATTGAATGTTAACCATTTTTCTCTGGAAGCTGGTGATTGCATGCAAATAGATAACAAAATGCTAAAATAGTCATAATAATAATAATGTAATACATATATGCCATGGCTGAAAGGGCAGATGTTATTTGTATAGTTTATATTTGAAATATGTAAGACTTGGGAGAACAGTTTGAATTTTATTATAGAATTGATAAATGGAAAAGGTCTGGAGCAAATGCAAAGAGAGAATGGTATAATAATACACTGATTTTAGTAGGACATACGAATATACAACATAGTTATCAAAAATTTTGTCACGGACATGAAAACAAAAAATATTTAAAAAATTGATTATGGTTACACTATGCAACAGAGTTCTTCCTCTATACTAGAGTCGACCTCAGATGTCTTCCTCTATACTACAGTCGAGGAAGACCTTCTTCCTCTATACTAGAGTCGACCTCAGAGGTCTTCCTCTATACTAGAGTCGATCTCAGAGGTCTTCCTCTATACTAGAGTCGACCTCAGAGGTCTTCCTATATACTAGAGTCGACCTCAGAGGTCTTCCTCTATACTAGAGTCGACCTCAGAGGTCTTCCTCTATACTAGAGTCGACCTCAGAGGTCTTCCTCTATACTAGAGTCGACCTCAGAGGTCTTCCTCTATACTAGAGTCGACCTCAGAGGTCTTCCTCTATACTAGAGTCGACCTCAGAGGTCTTCCTCTATACTAGAGTCGACCTCAGAGGTCTTCCTCTATACTCGAGTCGACCTAAGAGGTCTTCCTCTATCCTACAGTTGACCTAAGAGGTCTTCCTCTATCCTACAGTTGACCTAAGAGGTCTTCCTCTATCCTACAGTTGACCTAAGAGGTCTCCTCTATACTAGAGTCGACCTCAGAGGTCTTCCTCTATACTAGAGTCGACCTCAGAGGTCTTCCTCTATACTAGAGTCTACCTCAGAGGTCTTCCTCTATACTAGAGTCGACCTCAGAGGTCCTCCTCTATACTAGAGTCGACCTAAGAGGTCTCCTCTATCCTACAGTTGACCTAAGAGGCCTCCTCTATACTAGAGTCGACCTCAGAGGTCCACCTCTATACTAGAGTCGACCTCAGAGGTCTTCCTCTATACTACAGTCGAGGAAGACCTTCTTCCTCTATACTAGAGTCGACCTCAGAGGTTCCTCTATACTAGAGTCGACCTCAGAGGTCCTCCTCTATACTAGAGTCTACCTCAGAGGTCCTCCTCTATACTAGAGTCGACCTCAGAGGTCCTCCTCTATACTAGAGTCGACCTCAGAGGTCCTCCTCTATACTAGAGTCGACCTCAGAGGTCTTCCTCTATACTAGAGTCGACCTCAGAGGTCTTCCTCTATACTAGAGTCGACCTCAGAGGTCTTCCTCTATACTAGAGTCGACCTCAGAGGTCTTCCTCTATACTAAGGTCGACCTCAGAGGTCTTCCTCTATACTAGAGTCGACCTCAGAGGTCTTCCTCTATACTAAGGTCGACCTCAGAGGTCTTCCTCTATACTAAGGTCGACCTCAGAGGTATTTCTCCATACTAGGATCGACCTCAGAGATCTTCCTCTATACTAGAGTCGACCTCAGAGTTCTTCCTCTATACTAGAGTCGACCTCAGAGGTCTTCCTCTATACTAGAGTCGACCTCAGAGTTCTTCCTCTATACTATAGTCGACCTCAGAGTTCTTCCTCTATACTATAGTCGACCTCAGGGGTCTTCCTCTATAATAGAGTTGACGTCAGAGGTCATAGTTTTTCTACCTCAGGCTGAGTTTGAAGATGGGTCATATTGGTGAAATATTAAATCTCCAATAACGTATATACTACTTAACTTAATCTGATATTCCACACAAAACAGTTTTTGTGAAGCTACCATCTCGAGGTAAGTGAGCGAAATTGACACGCCCCTTTTTGGTACCCCCCACACAGAGGAGGAGGTACCATTCATTCGATGTTTTACAATTTTGGCCCGTAGTAAATGGTATTGTATATCCTCTTCTACAAAAGTGAAGGCATAAATAAACTCAGACAAGCCTAAAAATAGTTTTCAAACAAAGAGAGACATACGAAATTTCCCAATTGTTTCTCTGCTAACCGATATCGCTATTATGGATTGATGACACTGACATTCATATAATAACTGGATAAACATCTGAACGTTATGTAAGCACCAGTAGCCGAGGCATTGGTATCAGTATTACTGATTACATCGTAAGTCATTTTCTATCACTCCTTCACTTCCTTTTTCGTTTGCAGATTCTCTTCAGGCAAGCAACAAAAAACAGCAGATACCACAACAACAACAGCAGCAGTAGCAATTTTTAAAAACCATTTTAAACCATAATAGAATAAAAAAACAACAACATAAATGATACGCAAAACTTTGTTAACAAATCATAACGTATTTCAAAATGTTTCCCTCTACTGTCACAGGCAATTTGTGAAAGCGTGATAGCAAGTGAGTATGTGTGTGTGTGTGTTTGAGAGGTAGTATTTACATACATGATTGTGTCACTGTGCTCGAAATATCTGAGTATGTGTATGTGTTTGTAAAATAGGGAAATTTCAATTTAAATACTCAATCAACGAACAGTTTCATTCATATATTTGTATTACAAAAGTACTTTACTCATAATAAAACACACACCCACACATTCAATGTCATTCTTTAACACATACTCATTTAACCCCCCAAAAAAACTAGGAAAGAACTCTTCCAACCCAATAGAGCAGATATCACAATGAAAATACTCATACAGACAGACAGACAACAACGTCAGCGGCGAAGAACCACGAAAATTTTCATTCTCACCTTTAATGCGTGTTTGCAAATCTGTGTGTGTGTGTGTATGTCGGTGTCTCTGGAGCCTTAGAGTATACTCTGTTTTGGAGCAATAACAACTGTGAACTCTGCCACTGTCGGACTATCACATCACACCACACACATTGAGGAAAAAAGCGTCAATGAAAAATTGCCACAAAGGTGCCACCAAAATTTTTGCTTGCCTTTCATTTACAACAACTCTCGTTTCCCATTACTCACACAGACAGCGGCCATAACACATACACACATCTCCACGGAGGAGCAGAGAGTTTCATCGTCGTCCACACAGCCTCCGCACAATTTCAACACAGCTCGCACAGTGTTTTTCTTCTTTGGCTGCTCGTTTGTTTCCGCCGTCGCCGCTACAACACGCTCTCCTGCTCCCATCCCCTATCCACTCGCTGCAATAGAGCAGCTCCAGCACAATCATGTTTCATTATAAAAACAGAGACTTTGTGACGACACAGTAACATTTCCCATGGCTATTGTTGTTGTTGGGCTTGTTTACGTTTGAGTGTTTGTGTTCCTCCTCGTCTTGTTTTCTGTATCAATGTATCCTTCTAAAGGATGCTGCTGCTCCGCATGGTGTTTGTGTTGTTGCTATAATCTCTGCATACAACAGCAACAACCATTTAGCACCAATGCAGCTTAGCAGCATTGTGTGTGTATACTATACGATGAATACACCTCTCAACGCCGCACTCCTTTTGCCGATTTCTTTTGCAGAAATTTAGCAGTGGGCCCCGTAATGTGGCAGTATTTGAGGTACTACTATATGCCTCAACTAAAGAGAATGTATACTAAGTTGATCCATTCCTCCATATAAGAGTAGAAATCAGAGGTCTTCCTCTAAACTAGAGTCGAAATCAGAGGTCTTCCTCTATACTAGAGTCGACCTCAGAGGTCTTCCTCTATACTAGAGTCGACCTCAGAGGTCTTCCTCTATACTAGAGTCGACCTCAGAGGTCTTCCTCTATACTAGAGTCGACCTCAGAGGTCTTCCTCTATACTAGAGTCGACCTCAGAGGTCTTCCTCTATACTAGAGTCGACCTCAGAGGTCTTCCTCTATACTAGAGTCGACCTCAGAGGTCTTCCTCTATACAAGAGTCGACCTCAGAGGTCTTCCTCTTTACTAGAGTCGACTTCAGAGGTCTTCCTCAATACTACAGTCCACTTTAAATCTGTTACTCTAGACAAAAGATGACCACAGACGTCTTTCTCTATACAAGATACCATTTCAGGGAACTTACTCTAAACTAGAGTCGACCTCAGATGCCTTCCTCTATTCTAGATTCGACTTCAGAGGTCTTACTCCATACTAGAGTTGACCTCAGAGGTCGTCCCTATACTAGAGTCGACCTCAGAGGTCTTCCTCTATACTAGGGACGACTTCAGAGGTCTTCCTCAATACTACAGTCGACTTCAAAACTCTTACTCTAGACAAGAGATGACCACAGACGTCTTTCTCTATACAAGATACCATTTCAGAGATCTTACTCTATACTAGAGTCGACCTCAGAGGCCTTCCTCTATTCTAGAGTCGACTTCAGAGGTTTTACTCTATACTAGAGTCGACCTCAGAGGTCGTTCTCTATACTAGAGTCGACCTCAGAGGTCTTCCTCTATACTAGAGACGACCTCAGAGGTCTTCCTCTATACTAGGGACGACCTCAGAGGTCTTCCTCTATACTAGGGACGACCTCAGGGGTCTTTCTCTATACTAGAATCGACCTCAGAGGCCTTCCTCTATACTAGAGCCGACCACAGAGGTCTTCCTTTATACTAGAATCGACCTCAGAGGTATTCCTCAATACTACAGTCGACCTTAAAAAGATTACTCTAGACTAGAGATGACCTGAGACAACTTTCTCTATACTATATACTATTTCAGAGGTCTTCCTTCCTCTTTACTAGAGTCGACCTCTGAGGTCTTCTTCTATACTGGAGTCCACTGAGAGGTCTTTCTCTGTACTAGAGTAGACTCAGAGGTCTTTCTCTATAGGAGTCGACCTCAGAGGTCTTCCTCAATACTAGAGTCGAGCTCAGATGTCTTCCTCTATAGTAGAGTCGACCTCTGAGGTCTTCCTCTATAGTAGAGTCGACATCAGAGGACTCCTTCTTTACTAGAACCCACCCCCGAGGACCTCCTCTATACTAGAGTCGACATCAGAGGACTTCCTCTAAACTAGAGTCGACCTCAGAGGTCTTCCTCTATACTAGAGTCGACCTCAGAGGTCTTCCTATATAATAGAGTCGACCTCTGAGGTCTCCCTATATACCAGAGATCACCTCAGAACTATTTCTTTATATTAGATATGATCTCAGAAGTCATTCACTATACTAGTGATGACATCAGAAGTCTGTCTCTATACTAGAGATGACATCAGAGGTCTTTCTCTATACTAAAGATGAACTCAGAGGTATTTCTCTATACTAGAGTCGACCTCTGAAGTCTTCCTCTATGTTAGAGACGACCTCAGACGTCTGCCTCTATACTAGACAGCATCAGAGTTCTTCCTCTGTATGAGAGTCGACCTCAGAAGTTTTCCTATACTCTGTATTTGAACTCAGAGGTCTTACTCCAGACCAGGGTCGACTTCAAAGGGGTTCCTCTATACTAGAGAAGACCTCAGTGGTATTTCGTTATACAAGAGTCAACATGAAAGCCCGAATTGCTTAAGAGTGAACAGTGTTCGACTCGGACTTCCCTACAATTCAGTTTTGGTAACACTTGTTTTGGTTTGGTTATGTTATTGTCATCGTCTTTTAATATCCTCCAAATCTGATTCTCTCTTATTTTCTCTCACTCTCTTTGAGTCAAATTTGCCCACAATTTCAGCTGATGAAAACCCACTTTAGCTGTTGTAGTTGTTGCTGTTAGGTTGGTTGCTTTTCCTTCTTAGTATATCCGTATAGCTCACATAAAGTTTTCATTGCGTAGGTGTTTGACATCTGCACAGTGGTTGCACAACCGCACTTACATACAGATGTATAATGCTGCTATGGTGGTACATACATATACATAAATATATAAATGTTGTCTGGAGCAGCAAACAAACTTTTAACAAGAGAGAATCTGTATAAGTATGTATGTACTTACAATGTGTGTATGTGGATGACAACTGAAAATGTACACACACAAAGAAAGTGTCATTAAACGAATGTTGTGAAAAAAATTAAACCAATTCCTATGCATAAGCATTGATACCGGTAATATTTCTCAGAGAATTTCATTAAAATAAAATAAATTGTGTTATCTGCCGTTTTATTTTGATCTTAAAATAATTTTGTTTGGTAACTAGGATATTATCCTGGCTAAAGGTCATATCAAGTTATTTTCTTTAAAATAGTAAAATAAACAAAAGAATGTTATTCAGCAGATCTAGGCAGAGTGGGCTTTCAATAAATGTAAATTTGATTGCAATTTGAAGTCATTAAGTGTTCGAAAAGTGTACCACAAAAATAATTATATAATTATGTATATTATAGTATAATAATTATACAACATTAAAGCAAGCCGAATCAAGCGCTCGAAATTCTAATGTGCTTTCTTTACTTCATTCTCTCTCTCTTACTTTTGTAAAAAAAGAAGATAATTAATCGTTATCACTATTCCACTCTCACTTTCTCTCTGTCGACTTAACTTAGACGTAGATAGTCGATTTCTTCTTTTTCTTATTATAAATTTATTTCAAGTAAGAGCTTTTTAGAGTAAAATTGATTGCTCTGCACATCTTTGAGAAGCAATCTTTCTATTTTTAAACACATTATAACAATTTGAGTGGTTTTGAAAGCCCGAAAGTGTACCACAAAAAAAATATCCTAACATGGTTATAATATGATTCTAAATTTTACATATTAAAAAATATATTTTCGAAAAATAAATAAAAACTATAATACTAAGACTCTTTTTCGTATTGCTATAAATCTATATTATTACGATTTGAAAGCCCAAAGGTGTACCACAAAGAATAATGCATCGAAATTCTATCAAAATTACATAAAACCTCTCTCTATCGCGCGTATTAACCCAAACATTTGCTCGAGTGTACTTCTCTAGCCAGACCTTTTGCAAACAACAACAAACAGAAATAAACCTATGTCGGTGTAAGTGCATATACATACATATAGGCTTGAAAAAGCCGGTATCCACCAAAAAGTCTGCAAACAAATTCCTATACTCTCACATAATCCAAGGCATTCAAAAAAACAGCTGGCAAAGAAGAGAGCACGCGATAACACAACACTACAGAAATAGAGAAGAGCGAGAGAGAAAGAGCACGCAATCTCTTAAAATCCTATTCAAAAACAAAGTCCTACCACAAGCAGAAATCCACTGAGTATCCGAATATGCCAAACTGAGATGAATACTTTATATAACGGAATTTTTCTTGCAAAAGCACCAGTGCAACAACAACAAGAACAATAGAACACATCTTATACATATCTATACTAAGCAAAATGATTAAAGCGCAAATGCACAGAGTATCACTACTAAACTAAACACCCAAAGCATTCACAAACAAAGACACACTTACATACACTCATACATCTAAAATTCCATAGATAGAGACGACGACAACGACGACGACGATACTGGCAAAAAGAGTGTGACTCCTTAGCTAACGGTGAATGACTCTCTCTTTGGTGATTCGCTTTGGTATGGATTGTGGATTTTAGTGTTACCCTGGTCAGTGGGTGCGCCACAAGTATGACGCCTACGCACAGTTGTGACGTAAGCATTTGACAAACCAGAAGATGTGCGCTCCTCTATCTCTGTGTGTCTGTGCTATGTGAATCTGAATGAGAGAGGGTGCGTGTGTGTGTGTGCGGTGTTCTTTGTGCAGGCCCATTGCTGCTGCTGCTGTGTGTATTGTATACTCGTACATATTGTGTGTGGCTATGGCTGGATGACTACCGTAGCCGTTGTTGATTGTCGAGTTTACTTCGTGCGCGACACAACAGTCATCGTCGGGTTGTGCGAATCGTATTAACGATTAAAGTTTAGCTTTTGTTATATTAGCATTGCACACACAACACCAACAACACCAACAACAACAACTCAGCAACAGACAATACGATGGTTAACGAAGACAATGCACATACGTACACACTCAACTTCTGCTTGTAACTGTTTTCTTTTGGCTGGTGCTTGCTCGTGTAGTTTTTGTTATTGTTGCCATTATACACTGCGCGGCTGTGGTGTTGTTGGTGTCTTGTAAAACGGTCAGGCATTGCGGTATTCCCGCGATATTATGTCAGTGCGGGAGGTAGGGGGCGATATTATAGTTTTATACAATCTACATGTGTATGTATGCATGTGTATTTATAATTTATTCATAATTAGCATAAAAACACATATACCACATATTTACATGCATACATACATAAATATACATGTTTGTATTTGGTCCAGGCACATTTGTTTATACTAAGGTGGGTCGGTTATGATCCATAGAAAGTGAAAATGATCTTGTTCTCTTGAATGCGAAAGGACTTAAAAAGAGAGGGTGATAGGGATGGGTGGAGGAAGAGAGACGAATACAGGGAGGAAGAGAAGGGTGGGAGGGAGAGTGGGAGGCAGAGAGAGCAAAGGAGAGACAGAGGAAGGGAGAGAGTCGGAGACAGGGAAGGAGTGAGAGCCTGAACTATACCCGCACTAAGAAAATCTCATGCGACTAAACCCAACTGAAGGGTCCCTAATATTCAGCAAAAAATGGTGGTATCCACCAAATAAATTGAGAAATTCATATGAACTTAATATCCAAATAAATCCATTTGGTCACACGTGTCGCTTTTCTGCAATGGGTGCATTTTTTTAACAAAAAACAGCTCCACATTTTTGGGGCCTGAGGTTACTAGATTCTGATATAGATGACAGAGTTTCGAAAAAACACTAAGGAACAGTTCGTTAGCGTTCTGTACCGTTCTTTCGTCGCGAACAGAACAGTAATGCACCCTTACAAGAGAACAGAATACACTAAACATTTTTTTAGTGTTAGTGTTCGCGAAAGCTGAACGCTACCACTACTATAACGTACGGTTCTTAGAATACGACGAACGGAACCACAACCATAACGTACGGTTCATAGAACAGCTTCACTACGTCGCGACGTAGTGATAGTGTTCCTTTGAACAGAACACTAACAGTATCACTACGTTTAGCGTTCTGTTCATTTTTATATTCGACACCACAGGTCGCAAATATGAAGCAATCTTAATGAAAATTGGTATAGAGACATTTCTTAACCCAGGGACGATCCCTATTTAAAATGGGGCATGTCGGTACATATTTTGATATAGCCCCCAATACAATTGTTCCTTCCGATAAGACATATTTACGATGTAAAGGGGACATTTTCAAATTTAAATATATGCACTTTGTATTACATGCAATCGTGTCTAGTGAAAATGAGATATATCGGTCCATAAAGAGACCTATGGACCGATATGCCTCATTTTCACTAGGCACAATTGAATGTAATACTAAGTACATGCATTTAAATTTCAGGATGATCTGTTAAAATCTGCGCTCTATAGAGCGTAAATATGTTCTATCGAAAGGGACCTTCCTATGGGGGTTATATCAAAGTATGGACCAGTATCCATGAGGACATTTCACCAACTATCTACGCCGATGACCAGCAGTACGGTGTAGTCGACCAGTGTTCTTACCTCGGAAGCATGATCACGGTAGGTGGTGGCACCAATGGTGACATCCTGTGCAGAATAAACAAAGCTCGAGCTGCATTTGAAAGATTCGCACCACTCTGGCAGAATAACAACATCAGTGTACCGACGAAGCAGAGAATATGCAATTCTTGTGTTAAATCTGTGTTGTTATATAGTTGCACCACCTGGCGCAAGAGCCGCAATAAACTCGCTTCAGATATTTGTCCATAGACGTATTCGAAGAATATAGCATATCTTCTGGCCAACATCGATCTTCAACAGTGATCTCCTGATACGTACCAGACAATAAAGTTTAGACCGCGAAATTAAGGAACTCAAATGGAGGTGGAACGGTCTCACATTACGGCGTAACGACGAAAACATCTCCAATCAAGCGTTACGATGGAACCCATTCCAATAAGAGGGCCGACGAGCTGGCAGACCCCGAATAGCATGGCGGAGATCTGTGGAAAGTGGTTTATCTTGGAATGAGGCACGATACATGGCCAACACCAGAGTCCGATGGCGTACCGCAGTGATTGACGCCCTATAGTAGTTCAATGATCATATATATATTTTCAGGAGAGACATAAAACCGGGCCATTTCGTCCAATCGATTTTTCAATTTACCTTTAAATTACAGTGTACAACAATTTCGAACTTTTTCCAAAATAATGCGGTTCCAAAAATGGATTCTGGTAGAGGAGACCAAAAAAAGATATACGTGTATCGGCGTTTTGAAAGATCACATCGGAATTTTTTTTAGGTGGTTAAAGTTCCCCCATTTTGCCTCGTCGTGCAGCATATCGGTATATGAACTTTGTATTTTTTCAAAAAGTTTTTATTTATTCATGAATATCTATTTTGTCCTCTTCAAAGTAATTCCCCTCGTATATAATACACTTCTGCCAAAAAATTTTCCAATCCTCGAAGCACTTCAAATAATCATTTTTTGTGATCTTGTTCAGCTCCTCCTTCGATGCCGTCTTTTTCTCCTCAATCGTGGCGTAGCGTCGTCCTTTCATGGACCTTTTCAGTTTTGGGAACAAAAAATAGTCACAGGGGGCTAGGCCAGGGGAATACGGTTGCTGCGGCACCAGCAACTGGCTTTTGGCTGGCTTGTGTGTGCAGGTGCAAAAGCCAGTTTTTGTTCTTCCACAATCCGGGCGTTTTTGGCGGATTGCTTCGCGCAATTTGCTCATAACTTGCAGGTAATATTCTTTATTGACCGTACTACCCTGCGGCAAGAAATCATAATGCACCACGCCCCTGCAATCAAAGATAACTGTGAGCTCGGTCGTCCGGCACGCTGTTCGTCCTTCGCATCTTCTCGGCCCTCTAAGAACATTTTGTACCACCGATAAACGTTGCTTTGGTCCAAGGTAGCTTCACCATATGCCACAGTCAACATTCGGAATGCGTCAGCGCACTTTATTTTGTTTTTCACACAAAATTTGATGCAGTTTCTTTGATCAATTTTCTTAAATAGATAAAAATCGAAGACAAGTTAAAACACATCCAAGCACAACAGCTGTCACAAATTAACTAAACATTCAAAGTGTCCGACCTTGTCAGCATAAGTACGTAGGGACATGAGTACCAACATAACGCTACAAAAATATCAAAAATCAAATACACGTAGCCCGCGGAAATTAAAAATTACCGATATTTTTTGAACATACCTCGTATGTGTTCTTTACATCTGAGATGTGGAGTATGTTCAGCAACTCCCCTAAAAACGGGAAGGCTTGGTATGAAATGTTCTACAAAAATGGCCATACAACTTTACTATATATGTCAGAACTCACCAAAGCCCACAAACACCAAAAAACAGTCAAATTCCAGTTCAACCCCTCTTTACTGGAATCAGTTTGTTTCGACCATTGAGTCGTATGAATAACATCGCTACACGAATATTCCAAAAGATTGTTTTTGAGTGGAGTTGGGCTGTTTTTTGTGATAAGTTTTGGGCATTTGTGTGTTCTGGCATATATAGTAAATGTGTATGTCCAACATTTTTGTCTTCCCCGTTTTTTAGGGGAACTTTTTACGATTTATTAAAATATAACAAAAAATAACAGTTATGTCGGGGAGCTGGAGTATTAATAGGTTTCACAAAAATATTTGCCTTAATGTATTCAGCAAAATTGTTGAACATACTCCACACTAGGGATGTAACGAAAGTGACTTTAGCAAAAGCGAATACGAATACTGAAACATATTTCTTGCGAATGCGAAAGCGAATAGTAAAATATGCATTTTAGCGAAAGCGAATGCGAATAATAGTTTGACCCTTTAGTTCCAACAAATTTAAGGAACTGAATTGATACTTTTCCAGGACATTCAAGTATTAAGAATGTTTTCCATAGTTTTGCCTCCTGTTACCACAAGGACAAACATATTTCTTGAACTGTTTTGAAGAGAAGTGGTAGAGGTTTTCATTGGTATTAATATCTGCAAATTGTGTGAAGGAAATAAGGAGATTTCATATTTTTAACAAATGGAAGCGAATACTGATATATATTTTTACATCCCTGCTCCACACCTCAGATGTAAAGAACATATAAACGCAACATTCGAAGTGTCATTGTTTGGCATTTGAATAATTGTTATTGTTTGTTAGTAGAAGGTACGAGGTTAGTAAAAATGGAGAAGGACAGCGAAGGGAGTTCGTTAATTGGGTATTGGAGAGACAACATGAAAATGCTGATTTTGCCGATAAAATCAACTTCAGTGACGAGGCCCATTTTCTTCTTGATGGCTTCGTCAATAGGCAGAATTGTCGCATTTGGGGTGCGGAAAATCCTCGAGTGATTCACGAGAAGCAAATGCATCCTCAACATGTCACTGTGTGGTGTGGTTTTTGGGCTGGAGGAATCATTGGACCTTTGAGGCAGGTCAAGCGCAAACAGTCAATGGTGTTCGGTATCGTGAAATGATAACCAGTTTTTTCTTGCCTAGAATTGAAGAAATGAATGTGGAGGGCATGTGGTTCCAACAAGACGGCGCCACATGTCATACAGCCAGAGAAACAATTCAATTGCTGCATCAGTAATTAAAAAATTGCGCTCTTCTTGGGACACCCTTAGTTTCATATGCTGCCAGCACATGCAAAAGGGGAAACCTTTAACCCTCCCTAAAATAAAAATCCGATGTGATCGTTCAAAACACCGATAGAAGTACACCTTTTTTGTCATCTTTACCAGAATCCACCGTCAGAACCCGGTTAAAACATATACATGTTTAGGGTACACTCTAAACATATAATATTTGGTACAAACAAAAATTATATACTTGGGGAGATGTTGTTCTCAACAAATCTTTCTCAACTCTATCCCAATATGCTTTTATTCTGTTATTTCCGATACGAATATTTTTTTGCATTTAAGTTTTGAAAATCTTTTGTAAATAAAATTTATTTGGGGAAACTCCTGAACAATAATTTTATTTGTATTAAAACACATATTTTATTTAAGAAATTTGGATTGCAAATAAATGTTGTTGTAACATATAAATATAAGCGTTCCAAATATATTTTATTGATTTTCAAATAAAATGTATTTGTTCCGAAAAATATAATATTTAAAAATTTGTGTTCTAAATATATTTTCTATCGATTTAAACATATCAAAAAGCGAATTTGTCCCATGTGAGTTTGGTTTGAGTCCCTATTTATTATATTGGAATTTAAGTTATCATACATTAAAACTCACTCCCTCACAGTGATAGACATTTGGTCAATCTATAATTTTAATATTACTATTATTATTTATATTTATCATTATTAATTAGAATTACCCATAAACAGTTTAATTTCTTTCTTTTGTTTGTTTAGCCTTTTAAATTATTTTGCGAAACATTCCAATAAATATATATAGGACCCTTTTCTACATTTATTTACTTCTCTCTTTGGATATTATTTGTTTATACCCTTTTCCGATTTCAATACGATCTGACAATAGTGGGTGTAGTTCTCTACACTTACGTTGGGGACTTGGAAAATATGTATTCGAACACAAAAAAGTTGTTACAATTAATTTTCATTACTGCATTTATAAAAACGAAAACCAACTCTCGCTGTTTGTTAACGAAATTCGGCTGTTATGGTTGCTGCTGCTGTGGCGGTGGCTGTTGTTGTTGTTCAAGTATCCTTTTTGTGTTATTTTAGTTGGGCTCTTTCATGAGAATTTAGTTGAATGTTTTTATACAAAGTTATGGTCGTCCTTTTAGTCCTAAGAGTACTTTGTATTGTCGAACGAGCAGCACTTCGTTCGGTATTTAACTATTGTTGGGGAAAACGCAATTTCTGTTCAATGTGTTTATTAATATTTTCCCCTTTTTGCCCCCGTAACGGCCTTTAATTTTATGGTGAGAACATTTGATTTGATTTGATTATTAAAATCGTTTGGTTATAGTAGTATTAGTAGTAGTTGCGGTTGCTATTGAAACAATAAAAACATGTTGTTAGAAGCCAATAACAAAAACATGAAGTTTTTTTGATAAAAACCCACATATGCAGGGAAATAATAAATGTGCGTATGAAAAAATTGACTAGACAAACTACTACAGACGACGGCTCAAAACAAAAATAAATATAGACAAAGAAGTATTTACATTTAATATATAAAAATAGAAGTAGAAAATATAGTAAATTTTTCAGAGTACAAGAGTAGATTTATGAAGGGCTTCTATATTTGTTATTTTGTATTTGTACAACTACTATATAAATAATAACACCATATATATAAGTTTAGTATGTACCTATATACATATATATATATATATATTAATTTTATTCGAAAAATGTTTTTGCCACCTTTTTTCTCAAACTCTAACTGTAGACACAAGAATGACCTCCAAGATTAGAACTTTAAGTCGTCATTATTTTTGGGTGTTAAGAATTACTGTCCCCAAGAATATTTGAATATGTTCCATTTATAGCAATATTGTAGGTGGAAAATAATAAATGGCAAATAATAATAATAGAAAATCAATAAAATTCGGATATCAAAATAAACTCTAATAAAATAAAATAGCAAACAAGAGTAAATATAAACCAGTAAGGAAAGGCAGAAAGTCGGGCGGGGCCGAATATATAATACCTTACACCTCCCTAAGGGTCATTGCGATAATAATTTGGAATAATTGGTAAATGGGTAGGAACATATTATCTAATTCTGAACGGATAATCGCTAAATTAAGCAATATTCGTTACTAAATTGAGAAACATCTTTCTGGAAAATTTTAATGATCGGAAGTAAAGTATAACTTCTATAGCGCTTTGATACCAAATATATGGAGGTTATATATAAATCTCAACCGATTTTCCCTGAATACTCATTTATGTAAAAATACCTCTTTCTGTCGAATTTCGTACTGATCGGACATAAAATACAGTCTCTACAGCGCTTACAAGTCAAATCGGGGGTAACAAATATATGGGGGCTATATCTAAATCTGAACCGATTTCCTCCGAATTTGGCAGTGTTTCTTCGAGTAATAAGAAACCTCTTTCTGCCGAATTTCGCACTGTTCGGATATAAAATATAGTTTTTACAGCGCTTACATGGCAAATCGGTGGTAACATATATATGTGGGCTACATCTAAATCTGAACCGATTTTCTCCGAATTTGGCAGTGTTTCTTCGAGTAATAAGAATCCTCTTTCTGCCGAATTTTGCACTGATCGGATATAAAATACAGTTTCTACAGCGCTTACATGTCAAATCGGGGGTAACATATATATGTGGGCTATATCTAAATCTGAACCGATTTCCCTCAAATTTGGCAATGTTAATTCATGTAATAAGAAACCTCTTTCTGTCGAATTTCATACTGATCGGATTAAAAATACACTTTTTACATCGCTTACATGTAACATATATATGGGGGCTATATCTAAATCTGAACCGATTTTTCCCAAATTTTGTATTGCCTCTTAGTGTATCATAAGACTACTCTCTGTAAATTTTTGTACAAATCGGTTCAAAAATGTTGCTTATACAGCGCATATATGCCAAATCGGAGGTACATATATATGGGAGCTATATGTAAATCTGAACCGATTTTAACCAAATTCAATAGGGATCGTCCTTGGGCCTAAAGAACGATGTGTGCAAAGTTTCGTTGAGATCGGACCATAATTGCGACCTGTGATTCAGAACTCGACTCAGAAAGTGATTACAAGTCGATCGGTATAATAAACAATGGGTCTATCTCTTATCCTTTTGGGTGTTACAAACAAATGCACAATGTCATAATACCCTGTAGGGTATAAAAATGACAGACATAAAAGTCGAGAATGTGATTTTGGAAAAAAATGAAATGCTCTTTCAAAAATACTACTCATAAAGAAAGAACATTTCCACTGGGAAAGTGAAAAATTGAAAAGTTGTTTGCTGAAGAAAACAAAAATGTTATTTATCCTTCCGATTGGGGTGTACTAATTATATCCTCACTTTATTAGAGGAGGGTATATATCACTTAAAACTTATTGACTTGGTATGTGGCTATATTACTTACTGTCTCAATTATATATCCACTCATCCTAATTTCTCCAACACAAAGAGCTAAAAATTCGTGAAATATTGATTACACTATGCAACCAAATTTTTTCCGAAGGGCTGCCCATAACCTTTTTCTGGTATAATATCGTGTCCTATTTAAGCACAAAAAATATATAAAACAATTTATATAGTAATTTTTTTTGGAATTCCGATTTTTTGGTGGGTCCTTTAGTTTTTGGACAACATTTAAGTATAAGCTCGATAAAGCCAGGATACCATCTAAATTAAAGAAAATTAAGAGGACTACAAATGCATAAAACATCACCTTCTCCAAATACTGGTTTTCCAACAAGAGGTGTTATTTTGAATCACCCGGTATTTCGGTAGCTGTCACTTTTGAAGCTTTTATTCTTTGACATTTGACAAGTAGAAACTACGCCATTACTAAAAATGGAACGATAAACGATTCAACAACGCTTTGAAATTATTAAAATTCACTACAAAAATGGTGAAAATCTTGCAGTCACAGTTCGCAAAACTAAAGCATTTTTGGGTTGTCGTGAAGCACCTTGTCGGACCGCAACCCACAGAAATTGGTGGAAAAATTCGAGCTGTTGGGACAAGTTAGTGATGTGAAGAATAAAACCCGTGCACGTCGCTCAAGAACAACTGAGAATATTGCTACTGTAGCCCAAAGTGTTGAAGAAAACCCAGGTTTGTCCATTCCTCGTCGTTCTTTGGAATTGGGCATTCCACAAACGTCATTACACCGTATCTTGCATAAAGACTTGGGTCTTAAGGCTTATAAAGTTCAGTTAATACAAGAACTCAAGCCGGCCGATCATCAACAACGTCGTGTCTTTGCTGATTGGGTCCTTGATGATGCATGAAAATGATCCGGAATTCCATCGAAAAATCATCTTGACTGATGAGGCCCATTTCCATCTCGGAGGCTACGTCAACAAGCAAAATTGTCGCATCTGGCGCTCGGAAAACCCAAGAGTTATATTGTTGAGAAGCCTCTCCACCCTCAACGTGCGACTGTTTGGTGCCATTTATAGTCCGGCGGGGTCACTGGACCTTACCTTTTCGAAAATTGGGTTGGATCAACAGTTACGGTGAATGGATTGCGCTATCGAGAGATGATTAATGATTTTTTATGGTCGGAGTTGGATGGTATTGATCTGTACAGCGTTTACTTTCAACAAGACGGAGCTACGTGCCACACAAGCAACGAAACCATTGCTCTGTTACGGGAAAAGTTTCCGGGCCGTGTTATCTCTCGAAGAGGTGATCACAATTGGCCACCAAGATCTTGTGATTCAACACCTTGCGACTTCTTCCTTTGGGACCACGTGAAAGATTAGATCTACGCCAACAGTCCAGCGTCGATTCAAGACCTCAAAGATAGAATTCGTGAAGCTATCGAGGACATAGAGCAGCCACTTTGCGATTTGGTTGTGGAAAATTTCATGAAAAGGATATGGTCCTGTAAGCGTGGTCGTGGTGGCCATTTGGCTGATGTTGTTTTTGATTATTAACGGCATACCTTCCTCTTTATTATAAAATAAACATCCCATCATTTATCTCAAAAAAATCGCATTTTTCTTTGAATACCAAAATAACACATCTTGTTGTAAAAAAATCGCGAACAAATTGTTTGTTAAATTTTTGAAAGCTAGCATCCTAACGAAGAAAGCAATGAAACAAATCCATGAATAAATATAATAATTATATCCCTTTTGGTAGAAGTAAGAGATTTTCAACAAAATCATATTCTTATTCCCACACTATTCTTAACGAGGGCATATGTACGTTGCTGTGGTTTAAGAGGGGTAACGTTAATTCTGCAAAAAAATTCACACTTTTATGATTTTTTTGTGACGAAACGGTTAAACATTTTTGATTAAAACCGATGGTGCATAAAATTATAACTTTCAATGTTCATTGTGTAAAATTGTCATAAAAAAATATTCAAAACCAGTAAGGAAAGGCTAAAGTCGGGCGGGGCCGACTATATAATACCCTACACCACTCTCGTGATATTGAATAACTCTGAAATATAAATTTTGTAATTCATGTATAAATTGTTTACATAAATTTACTTTTGAGACATTTTATGCTTAAATAATACCCTGCACCACAGTGTGGTGTAGGGTATAAATACGATTGGATGTAAAATACAGCTTCTACAGGACTAAAGAGCCAAATCGGATGAAACATATATATGGGAGCTATAGCTAAATCTTAACCGATTTTCTTCAAATTCGGCAATGTTAGTCCATGGATCAAGAAACTCTACCATTCTAAATTTCAAAACGATTTGATGTAAAATACAGCTTCTACAGGACTAAAGAGCCAAATCGGACGAAACATATAAATGGGAGCTATAGCTAAATATTAACCGATTTTCTTCAAATTCGGTAGGGTTGGTTCATGGATCAAGAAACTCTACCATTCTAAATTTCAAAATGATTGGATGTAAAATACAGCTTCTTCAGGACTAAAGAGCAAAATCGGACGAAACATATATATGGGAGCTATAGCTAAATCTTAACCGATTTTCTTCAAATTCGGCAACGTTGGTTCATGGATCAAGAAACTCTACCATTCTAAATTTCAGAACGATCAGTTGTAAAATACAGCTTCTATTGGACTAAAGGGCCAAATCGGACGAAACATATATATGGGAGCTATAGCTAAATCTTAACCGATTTTCTTCAAATTCGGCAATGTTGGTTCATGGATCAAGAAACTCTACCATTCTAAATTTCAAAACGATTGGATGTAAAATGTTGGTTCATGGATCAATAAACTCTACCATTCTAAATTTCAAAATTTGGGATGTAAATTACAGCTTCTATAGGACTAAAGGGCCAAATCGGATGAAACATATATATGGGAGCTATATCTAAATCTGAACCGATTTCAACCAAATTCAATAGGGATCTTAACAGCTGCGAAATACTCTAAACTGCAAAATTTCAGAACGATCGGAGTGAAATTGCGACCTTTAGTCGACGAACAACTTTACATGGACAGACGGACGGACGGACAGACATGGTTAAATCGACTCAGCTAGTGATTCTGAGTCGATCGGTATACTTTAAGGTGGGTCTAGCTGTGTTATTTTCAGGTGTTACAAACATCTGCGGTGAAACAAACCTATAATACCCTGTACCACAGTGTGGTGAAGGGTATAAAAATAAGTTTATTTAGTTAGATAATCTTTATAGCCAGGTAACGCTGTCGAGTTTTTTTTCGAAATTAAATTTTTTTAATTTTTGGGAACACTTTGAAGTGGAAAATACGATTTTTGCGAGAAAAAATCTCTGTTTCCAAGAACTTTCGCCCTACGACGAATCGAGTTCATCACCACGACGAATCCCATTCATCATCACGACGAATCCCATTCATCACCACGACGAATTCCATTCATCACCAAGACGAATCCCATTCATCATCACGACGAATCCCATTCATCACCACGACGAATCCCATTCATCACCACGACGAATTCCATTCAACACCACGACGAATCCCATTCATCACCACGACGAATTCCATTCATCACCAAGACGAATTCCATTCATCATCACGACGAATCCCATTCATCACCACGACGAACTCCATTCATCACCACGACGAATCCCATTCATCACCACGACGAATTCCATTGAACACCACGACGAATACCTTTCATCACCACGACGAATCCCATTCATCACCACGACGAACTTCATTCATCACCACGACGAATCTCATTCATCACCACGACGAATCCCATTCATCACCACGACGAACTCAATTCATCACCATTATTAGATTTTTTAAATTAAACTTTTACAACAAATTATTTAACTAAGGTAATCAGAACGCACATAAAACAGTACAATTAAGCACAAACTATAAATTGATTGCTTCGTTTATCATATTTTCAGCAAAATTAAATATTTTCGTCGTGGGAATGAAACCTTATCGTTCCCCCGGCGAATTTCGAAATCACCAAAAACATGGGTTGATGGTCGTGTTCGTTCTATTGACGTTTTTCTATCAGTGTAGGTGTTTGTTATTTTAATTTGCAATTTCATTATGGATACACTTACAAGAGCTTGCAAATTGTTAAAATTTTCTATCAAAACAATGGTTCTGTTCGTCACACTATAAACTTTGTTCAGCGATGAAGCTCGTTTTTGGTTGAATGAGTACGTAAGTAAACTAAATTGTTGCATTTGGAGTGTAAAAGTCCACCAGCTTTTGTCCAAACACCATTACATCCACAGAAAATTACTGTTTGATGCGCTTTATGGGCCGGCGGAGTCATTGGTCCATATGGCTTCAAAAACTATGGCAGAATGTCTGTCAACGGTGAACGGTACATATACTGATAGAAAACGCTTAAATTCATATAAAATATGTAAAAAAAATATTTCCAACTAATTGTCAGTTAAGCCATTTTTGGACTAAGAAAACGATAAGTAGAGATATAGGCTTTTTATGTCATGTCATACCCTTAAAAAGAATATTTTGCCTTTAGTTTATTATAAAAAAACGTGATTTCTAACCTCTGTTAGCATAATCCTCAACTTTTCTAGGCATTCATGTCTACCCACAATCTTAAAATAGAACATCTCAGCCCAGGCCATTGTCGTTATTGTTTTCATCAATGCAGCCATTAAACAATCATGTCCTGGATAAGCTATATGAGTGAGACACCGACCGACCTACCTACCACCACAGCTCTGATGGCCTCATTTCATTTCAATTGAAGGTCACCGGGTATAGAAAAGAATTTTATCCGGAGATTCCAATGTTCTTGTACAAATATGTGTGATGTTTCTGCGTTATGAATAAAAAAAAGTGAAAGTCATTCACTTTGATAGCCCGCGTATATCTATGTATCTTATATATGGCTATGATGAGAATAACAGCTTTGTTTATGCCAGGATACTAATATTTATTATGTCACAGATACTCCTATGTACTTGCACTATAATTTAGAATCCTTCAAAAGGGAAACTCAAAGGATGAATACAAAAGAGGCTGGAGAAGGCTAAGGACGCTAGGAGCCGAATATTTAAACACTCTACAGCCAAAGAGGAGTTCTTTGAAAAGATATGGGTAGGAAAATGTCAGTAAAGTAAAACAACTTCTGCATACACTTGTGTTATACGAAATTTGATATTTTTAGTATGGGATATTCCCGAGGGAAATGGAATAAATTTGTTATTTTTTAGACTTAATCATTGCAAAAGTTATCTAATTGGTACAAAACTTATGCGGAAGGTATTGAAAATAATAGCATTAACTTCGGTACTTACAGTACATTGCAGAATGAAAAATTCTGAAAAGATAATAATATATAGATTTAGTTACTATGGAAAAAGTAGTATTTTTATGATAATTTAAATAGAGATTTTTAAGAATAAAACTTCTTTAAAATATCTTCCCCGTTCATGCGAAAAAAAACTCGGACATCCAGGCTGCTATCAATTCTCTGGAGGCCACATCCCTGTTTGTGAAGTCCTCGACGGCCACAGATCTCTGGCTGAGCATTTGAAGATTTGTCGATTTTGTCAAATTCGTCTAACAGCAATGGTAATGACTGTAGGGATATGGTGAACAAACAACCGCTATGATATGCACTGACAATGACTGTAGGGATATATAGCGAATGGGCAACCACCCAATCGCTAGGATATGCCCCCAAAGTATCCTCTCGAACACTCCACAATGTCATTGGCACATATTCCCTGGCAAAAAAATAACACACACACACCTCCTAACAAGGACACATCCTTATCCTACCTATACACCCAAACTCACAAGTGTTTGCACATTTGTTACAGCGCATTTGGTTGATACAAATACGAGTATCTGAAGAAACGATTACAGTTCTCTATTTTCTGTTACCCATTTATTAAATGAAAGTGTAACCCTATATTCGGTGACGGATGCGGCGGTGGCGGTGGCAATAGCGATGGCGTTGACTCGCTTCTCCACTATAATTTCAAACAAAAGCTCCTTGTGCTAAAGTGGTGTTATTTTTAGCAAATAAATGAAACATAAATAAATAAAAGAAAAACTCAGACTCAACTGGAAATGTAGTTCAGTAGTGCAGCAGATTTTTGCGTTGTATTTCATTGTGAGAATCCTTTTTGTGTTGGGCGAACCAAACAAATTATATATTCCCAGGCACTTGTTTTGCATTCGGTATCCTTTTGTTTCATTACGTTTCCGTTTCAGTTTCGGTTTTATTTAATTTTGTCAGAGTGTCTGTCTGTCGTTTTGTCCGGTCGCATTGCTCCTCTCTCTCCCCATCTCTCCTGATACTATGTAGTTGGTTAAGCGAATTTGAAGTATTTTTAGTATTGTAAAATATGCAATCTTATTCGGTTAAGTGGGGACAACAATAGTAAACTATGATGAGATTACAGAACTTTGTAATCGAGTTCCTTTGTTATTTACAGATTTCTATATTTAAACGTATATTTTGAAATACGACGTGTATTTGGTGACCTTGTGATTTAAAAGATAGTTTGATAGTGTAATTTCACAATATTGTGATACGACTACATAATTAGAAAAAGAGCAAAAATGGTGCAAAGGAAAACAATTTTATTATCTTGACTATGCCGCAAAACAAATAATAACTGTTATTTTGCAGATTTATTATTATAGACATTAAAATTTAGAGGGAAGATATTCGCGAACTTTTATGAAATATTTCCTTCATCTTTGGTAGATATAAAAAAATTACAAAAGTAATCAAAAATACCGAATTTGAAGTTTTTGAGATCATTAGAAAATAAGCTCTGAGGTAATAAATTATTTTGTGAACTAGAATTTACAAGTTTTATTGTACCATCCCATCTACTGTTCCAGGGTCTGATAAAGACAATACTTTCTCTACGCACAAAGTTACAGGAAACTTTTTAAAATTTACAGCAAACATCTAAAATATAAAAATTTGCAGAGTTTAGACCAATTTTGTGGGGGAGTAGTAAAAATGTTATCCCACGTAAAATTGTACTCCAATCGGACAGAGCTTTCTTCCCAGGTAAGGTTTAAAATTACAGAAAAGAAATATGATACGAATAGCATTGCTAAAGTGTTTAGAACTTTTTGTCCCAAATTACTCAAAAGGTCTTATAAAAGATTCGCCTCAATATTATATAGGCTCTAGGTGACTACGAAATGATATACATATGTATACTCGCTTCCCATTTAAGTTTTTAAAATTCTTCATTTTTTCATTTTTTGATTATTTGATTATGATTATTATTTCATTATTTCATTATTTCATTATTTCATTATTTCATTATTTCATTATTTCATTATTTCATTATTTCATTATTTCATTATTTCATTATTTCATTATTTCATTATTTCATTATTTCATTATTTCACTATTTCATTATTTCATTATTTCATTATTTCATTATTTCATTATTTCATTATTTCATTATTTCATTATTTCATTATTTCATTATTTCATTATTTCATTATTTCATTATTTCATTATTTCATTATTTCATTATTTCATTATTTCATTATTTCATTATTTCATTATTTCATTATTTCATTATTTCATTATTTCATTATTTCATTATTTCATTATTTCATTATTTCATTATTTCATTATTTCATTATTTCATTATTTCATTATTTCATTATTTCATTATTTCATTATTTCATTATTTCATTATTTCATTATTTCATTATTTCATTATTTCATTATTTCATTATTTCATTATTTCATTATTTCATTATTTCATTATTTCATTATTTCATTATTTCATTATTTCATTATTTCATTATTTCATTATTTCATTATTTCATTATTTCATTATTTCATTATTTCATTATTTCATTATTTCATTATTTCATTATTTCATTATTTCATTATTTCATTATTTCATTATTTCATTATTTCATTATTTCATTATTTCATTATTTCATTATTTCATTATTTCATTATTTCATTATTTCATTATTTCATTATTTCATTATTTCATTATTTCATTATTTCATTATTTCATTATTTCATTATTTCATTATTTCATTATTTCATTATTTCATTATTTCATTATTTCATTATTTCATTATTTCATTATTTCATTATTTCATTATTTCATTATTTCATTATTTCATTATTTCATTATTTCATTATTTCATTATTTCATTATTTCATTATTTCATTATTTCATTATTTCATTATTTCATTATTTCATTATTTCATTATTTCATTATTTCATTATTTCATTATTTCATTATTTCATTATTTCATTATTTCATTATTTCATTATTTCATTATTTCATTATTTCATTATTTCATTATTTCATTATTTCATTATTTCATTATTTCATTATTTCATTATTTCATTATTTCATTATTTCATTATTTCATTATTTCATTATTTCATTATTTCATTATTTCATTATTTCATTATTTCATTATTTCATTATTTCATTATTTCATTATTTCATTATTTCATTATTTCATTATTTCATTATTTCATTATTTCATTATTTCATTATTTCATTATTTCATTATTTCATTATTTCATTATTTCATTATTTCATTATTTCATTATTTCATTATTTCATTATTTCATTATTTCATTATTTCATTATTTCATTATTTCATTATTTCATTATTTCATTATTTCATTATTTCATTATTTCATTATTTCATTATTTCATTATTTCATTATTTCATTATTTCATTATTTCATTATTTCATTATTTCATTATTTCATTATTTCATTATTTCATTATTTCATTATTTCATTATTTCATTATTTCATTATTTCATTATTTCATTATTTCATTATTTCATTATTTCATTATTTCATTATTTCATTATTTCATTATTTCATTATTTCATTATTTCATTATTTCATTATTTCATTATTTCATTATTTCATTATTTCATTATTTCATTATTTCATTATTTCATTATTTCATTATTTCATTATTTCATTATTTCATTATTTCATTATTTCATTATTTCATTATTTCATTATTTCATTATTTCATTATTTCATTATTTCATTATTTCATTATTTCATTATTTCATTATTTCATTATTTCATTATTTCATTATTTCATTATTTCATTATTTCATTATTTCATTATTTCATTATTTCATTATTTCATTATTTCATTATTTCATTATTTCATTATTTCATTATTTCATTATTTCATTATTTCATTATTTCATTATTTCATTATTTCATTATTTCATTATTTCATTATTTCATTATTTCATTATTTCATTATTTCATTATTTCATTATTTCATTATTTCATTATTTCATTATTTCATTATTTCATTATTTCATTATTTCATTATTTCATTATTTCATTATTTCATTATTTCATTATTTCATTATTTCATTATTTCATTATTTCATTATTTCATTATTTCATTATTTCATTATTTCATTATTTCATTATTTCATTATTTCATTATTTCATTATTTCATTATTTCATTATTTCATTATTTCATTATTTCATTATTTCATTATTTCATTATTTCATTATTTCATTATTTCATTATTTCATTATTTCATTATTTCATTATTTCATTATTTCATTATTTCATTATTTCATTATTTCATTATTTCATTATTTCATTATTTCATTATTTCATTATTTCATTATTTCATTATTTCATTATTTCATTATTTCATTATTTCATTATTTCATTATTTCATTATTTCAT